>JAJTTP010000017.1:0-600000 GCA_023313575.1 Eutypella sp. D-1 | reverse complement strand
AGTCGGAGAGATCGTAAGCATCCTACGCCGACGCCTCAGCGGCCTTCTTGGCCTTCTTGCCCCGCAGCTTCTTCTCGGGCGCGGGCTTGGGCTCCCGCTGGGATTGCCGGATGGCGGAGACGCGGGCGACAGCGGCCTCCCGGAGGTCGGGGCGGTAGCCGGACTTGGCGACCTGGCCGGCGACGGCCTTGTAGGTGCTATTGGGAGGGAGAAGAGGGGAGTTATAGTCAGCGACGCTGTAATTCCGAGTTTTCCCCTCATATATATATATATATATAGGGCCGGTAGAAGGAGAGGCAAGGAAGTAACTCACTGGCGCGTGGACTTGCCGCCGTGGTAGGTGGTCTCGGCGGTGGACTTGGCGGGCTGGTGGATGGAGCCCTCCTTCTTGCTGATGACCTTGACGCCGCCCTTCTCAGCGGGCACAACACCGACAGCCTATCCGTATCATCCACATGTTAACCCCATGACGTTTTGCTTTTTTTCCCCATTTGCATCGCACCCGTAGCGGAAATGTAGATCATATCAGAAAACCCGGGGGGTCATGTTTATCGTACCTTGTTGTTGACGAAACCGGCGTACTATTGTTGGATCCATGTTAGTTTAGCTATTAACCAAAGACTCTTTTTGCCTTTAAAGGAGTATTCGTTTTCCCCGAGTCTTTCTTCCCGCTGGCCCTTCGTATTTTTCTTCAATTTTTTCTTTCTTTTCTTCATGGGATATCGTCGTACCTTGCGCGAGTTCAGGTTCGTCAGGTTGAGGGGGTCGCGGGAGAACTGGACACCACCACCGGCCTTGCGCTTGACGAGGTAGGAGTTGTTGCTGCCTGTATTTGCCGGAAATAAAAATAAAAATTGGTCAATTCAGAATTCCTTGCATTATCGCGCCTAAATCATCCTCATCGTCCTCTGAATTTTGAATTTTCATTCCCCTGTCCTTCAGACAGCCATATGAAGTCTTCTTGCTTCCTCCCCTCCACTCCGCAAAACTCGTGTGATTCGGGGATAGGACTCACGGGCGATCTCCCAGACCAGATCGGCCGGGGCGACAGTGGTAGTAGTAGGAGCCATCTTTAAAATTCGGAGGGTCTTTAGGGCGTGAACGGTGGTATCGCAGGGTATCGGTATCGAGAAAGGGGGGTGAAATTGAGTTTATACGGCGACGACGACACGATGATTTCTCTCTACAGATGGGGAAAAAAAGGTACCTAAGCTAACTCAAACCTGCACAATGGTTTAAGTGTGTGAATCGCTTAAATGACCTGATTAGGATTAGCGGGAGAATTGATGTCTATCTTTAGGTACGTACCTATTCATGCTGGATCATTATGTAATCCAACTTAATCCTATCTACACTAGGAAAGTACACAGGTACAGTTGGTCCGGCACATTTTACCCGCTTATTCTATGCTTCGTCATCTGGAGGCCCCAGGCTGAAGTGCTGAAAGTAGCGCACGAGCCACCTGTGCTTCTAGAACTACCTATGTAGCCAAGCCAGCTTCTCAGCCCCATCCATGCCATCCTTGCTATCCATAGATCCCGTAATAGCAACTGACAGCCTAACTAAATACTAATAACCTGACAGCTTTCTAACCAACCTTACAAGGTTTAAACAGTGGAAGGTGTCGTCAGTCAGTCTACGTATTCGCCTATTCGTCTAACTACATACTAATTAATTCCTTTATTCATTCTGTTCATTCAGCCACTCATTCTTCTTCCTCGTTCTCCCGGATGACTCTTCAACTCCGTCTCGGGATTTATCAATCATCCCACCTATAACCACTTTTTTCTTTACTTCTCTCTTCACAGCCCTTCTTAATGGGCTGATATTAAACTCTCTTGTTGTGGTCACTTGCACCTTTGCACTTTTCTTTAAAAACACCCAAATTGAATTTCCCTTTTTGAGGTTCTCGTTTGTCTAAAACTCCGTTTCTTCCGCCACTCGGGCGCATTTTCCATCAACTCTTCTTCATCAAAACTCCGATTCCATTTCTTCGTTCCCTTGACTCCTTATTTACTTAGTATATTCTATCACCTATCGATCTACGATATACCCCCCGAAACTTTTTAAGGGACAAGTTCGTCAAACCCCCCGCCATAAGAATAAGAATAAGAATACAAAAAACCACAAAGCCGATAGACGATAACGGCGCGCCGCTAAAGATGGACTACCTATTCTACTACCTGACCTTCCTGGTGCTCGTCGTCGGGACGACGCTGTACCTGACGCGGGACCGGTGGCTGCGCGCGCTGCCGGAGCTGCCGTTCCTCTCGGACCGGACGCGCGCGTACCTGTACTCGCGGCTACCGGCGTCGGCCTCCACGTTCGCCGACGACGCCGAAGCCGGCCTGTCGAGCGCGACCTTCGACCTGACGGGCAATGTCGCCGGCGGCGACGCCCGCGCCGGCCTCGACAACGCCGCGAAAGCCGAGATCCTCCGCATCATGAAGAAGCGCCGCCTCCCCTTCGACGACGCCCGCCGCGCCTACATGGAGCAGCGCTTCTCCGCCAACGGCATCGGTCCCGACGGCCGCCCCCGCGACCCGAAGTTCGTCAGCTTCTCGTGATTTCCCTTTTTCCTTTCCTCGTCGCCTGCGATTTTTTTTAAAAAAAATGGGACGGCGGTTGTTGGGGAGGGGGGGCCGGAAAAGCCCCCGGGAGAACGATATGATTGGCGGCGAATGGCGCGGCGATGTACGATTGAAGAAACGGGATGTGCGGAATACCGGGTTAGGGATACCACACGGAGTGGTGGGAGACGACTGGTGCACTTTTCTATTTTGGCTTTCTTTGCATCCGGGATTCAGGTGTTCGGGCGCAATTGCTTGGCTGATTTCTTCACCTCTCCTTCATCCTTTCTGTTTCTCTTGCTTCATATACCCGAGGAAAGGTCATCGCCGCATCCGCGAACCCGGCGAGCTCCCGAGTTTCCCGTATACGTAGCGTACGCCCGAAAGAGCCACCACACACACATATCTCAAACCCCATCTTTTCCCTTGCGTATCATTACGGCGGGCTTTGCGGCGTTTTACGGTTCGCTCGCATTTCTTGCTACTATATCATAACCAACTACTACTGCTGCTACTACTACTAGGATCCCGATTCGGTGTGATATCCTCACGGCACGACGGTGACTATACCCTGAAGGGGACGTAGGATCACAGCAGAGGGGGACGGACGAGCTTATCGGCCATGATGTCTAATTCAATAAGACACCCCTCTTAAGTGAACGCACCAAGAAGTCGAAGGGGAAGGGGAAGGGGTGTGTGAATCCATGTCCCCCTCAACAGGAAGATGTGGTTATATAAAAAATGCCAACACTTATGTTATTCCACCAGGGGATCGCACGGGGGAGGCTACATACATCGTTGTATTCCAGCTGGCTGGACGGGATGGCATGTCTTGCCCCCTTATCATATATCATCAACGGACGGGACACCATCATCCACTGTCGTCTCTCTCTCTCTCTCTCTCTCTCTTCCTTTTTACCTCGGTATAGGTAGGCGTATATAATCTGACACACTGGATTACCTACCCTCTCTCATGGGTTATCTCATAATATTACGATGTTATTACCAAATTCTGTCCTATGAACTGCACATATATATATATATACTGAATCCCAAGTATCATTCCACGAGCAGTCATCACTTTCCACCAAATAGGAGTGGTAGCCGAGGTTTGCCTAACTATGTGTTGCGTCGTGGCTCTATCATTAGACTAGAGAGGCTAACTATTTGAGATATATAAAAATATCTTCGGCAGCCCACCAACACTCATCATCAATATTATAATAATAATGATGATGATGATGATATACAGCGGCCACCACTCCTAACCACCAAAACGTGCCATCGAATCCGCCAGACTCCATCACATCTAAGCTCCCGCCATGGGGCAAGGTAGGCTTACTTACAGCTTACTTACATACATACCACAGCGCTCCTGTAGAATGCCCCTTCCCCCCTTCCTCCCCTCCATGCGAATGACGGCATGAAACGGCCACGAAGCAAGCCCCCGACCAGCCAGGTTGGGCAGCCCGCCTCCCTTCCCGTCACTCCTCTCACGACTGGGAGTACTAGCCGCTGGCGGAGTCCTTTCCAACACATGCATAGCCAGCGGAGAGGAAGGTTCACCTAATAATAAATGAAGACGAATGGGGAATCTTCAAGCTGTGGGATAGTGCAACCCAAGTATGGCGTAGTTACCACAGTTCAACGTGTCGTCTTGGCTTGGGGTTGTTCTGCGAAAGTGTGTGGCTGGGTCCCCCGTTTTCGGATCGCACAAGTCACGTCACCGTGGGAATTTTGGGGAGTTAGTTTTAAGTTTTTTCCAGGCAATTAATATTATTATAGTTTCGTGTTGTGTTATGTTTGGTTTATGTGTGTGATCTCGTAACGCCGTGAAATCCGGATCTGCTCTGCTGCCAGCTCTACCCAGCCCGGTCTAGCCCTCAGCTCCGTGAGTTATATTCCCTTTCCTCATCAGTTTACATATGTACAAAGTGTTTGATTTTTTCCCCCCGTCACCCTCCCAGCGATACTCGTTCCGTTGGTACAGCAAGGATATTATGTAAGTTGCGTTCCCCCCCTTTCCCCTCATTAGAGAACGCGGGAGCAAGGCAACACTCTCCGCGAAGACCGCCACATGATTTCCGGCCTTTCATGCCGGAGTGCAGAAAGTCGTGAGTGCGGCGATCTCGAGCATCTTCACAAAAATGATGAAGAGCGTGTCTACTTGTTCTTCTTCGTGTCGTTGGTGTCGTATAACCGATCGTCCTTGCCCTCGACCTTGGCAACCATCTCCTCGGCACCCTGGGTCTGCTTCTTCCACTCTGCCTCGCTCATCTTCTTGTCCTTCTGGAACAGAACATCCTCGGGCTTGCGGTAGCTGTTGCCCAGGCGGTCCCACAAGGTCGTGTACTGGCCATAGTTGTAGTTGAAGTACAGGTGGTGATAGGTGTGGCAGGCGGCGCCGTTGATGACGGGGCTGTTGGCAAGGTACTCGCCGTCGTGGATGAGGATGGTCCAGAAGTTGACGAACACGAAAAGGCCGACGGACATGTACTTGTTGAGCGGGAACAGCATGGGGAAGATGTGGTACGGGGCGGACTGGGCGAAACCGTCAAGGGGATGGAAGGCATACGAGGCGTAAGGAGTCGGCACGATCCACTTGTGGTGAGGCTTGTGCAGGTACTTATAGACAGATGGAAGGTGCAGCCAGCGGTGAATCAGGTAGATACAGGCGTCGGTGAAGAGGATGAAGAAGGGGAACTGGAAGATTTCGTACCACAGGCCGGGACCGTCTGCCATGGAGTCGTAGAGCTTGGTGTAACCGTTCACTTCTAACAGCCAGCACGGCGTCGTCAGGACGGCAATGACCGGCATGGCCTGCATGGCCTGTTTGACCTCCTTGGAAATCTGGTTCTTGATATATTTGGGGTGCTGCATGGCTCTGTGGTCGAAAATGAAGTAGAATGATAGCGTGGCGAAGACCCAATATAGAACAACGCCGAAGATCCTGGGGAGCAGTTTTAGTTAGTACGGCGTGATTCTGATGGTGATAAGGGGGTTTTAGAGACGCACCATGTGATCAGGAACAAAGAAATGGCTTGTCTGGTCATATTACTCCTATCCCAAGCACTCATGTAGGCGGCCTCACTGGGCTCAAGGGGCAGGAAGCTAGCAGCGGGCTTGTACTGCCATGATGAGTGGCCGCGTATAGGACCATTGGATGGTTCGGAGGCATTGTAAGAATAAGGAGGCGACTTCAGGGGTTTGGCCCAGGCGAAGACATAGTCGCCGGCGAGGTAGTCGGAGACTTCGAGGACGAGATCCATAGTGGTCGCGAAAAAATATACAGTAGAGCGGAACCGAGGGCGCGACTTGAAGTTTTTATTGGCGTTGTTGCTAGTAAGGGATTAAGGAGGTGTGAACCCTTAATGTTTTGGAAATTGTCTGGAATCAATGTTCAAACCCAATCGCACTTCAAATTCATGGAAAAGGGAGGGCGGGAAACGAGATATAAAGGAAATGAAGTGAGAGAGAAAAAAAAGAAAAGAAAAATAAAGTGACTTAATGGGAAAGTCGGGAAAGGGCAAGGGCAAATGCTTGCGGAAGGTTGAAATTTCGAAATTTAAACCAACCCTGGGGGGATCTCGGGAGTAGAGAAACCCTTTGGAAGTTTAGAATGGAAGTAGTTCTTAAGTATTGATGTATCCATACAATTAAATGTCCGTAATGGGTAGTGGTCAGGTAGGTATTGATACTTTACAAGGTTTAGCTTGACAACCCAATTTCGCGACAAGCTTAATTAGCATAAGCGGCCCGGGGGAGGGATTTCGATACGCACTCGAGCACTTTGAGCACTTTGCCAGTACCTCGGGCTAGGTCTAGTATGCTAAGTAGGCTAGTATGTACCTATAGTAATAAACAAGCCCCAGAACAACCTTAAAGGGGGGTCCACTGCTGCACTGCTGCGGGTACTTAGGTAGACTGGCAAACTGGTAGGCCTGGAGACTTTGATAAACACCCACCCAAACAACCGGACGGGCAACCAGCACCAAACTTTAGGTTGGAAGCCGCAAAGCCGCAAAGCCCGCAAGTCCCGCAATTTTCTGGAAAGTACGTCAGTCAGTCAAATAGGGGGACTCTAGTCTACCTACTATGGCTGGTCGTGGATTGCAGGTGTTTATCGAACCATTTACCTATAGGATTCGCCGGTTTCATCGGACCATAATCGGACGTCATAGAAACAAACATGCGAGAGAACCATTTTCTTTTAATTCGGTGCTGGGTGTTGGATACTACCTACCTAGGTAATGTGTACGACAACAGTTCCACGATTAACAAAACTACGATACCTGAAGGCTTCTAGAATAACCGCGTTCCTCACCCACCCCCCCCTTTTACCCATACTTACACAGACATATAGATACATATACATACATTCACATGCATGTATTCATTCGCCTAGATATTAAGTAGCTACCATATCTATACGCATTCTACTAACAACATTTATATATCATACGTTCGGTGGGCAGATGTGCGTATGTGTATTGTCTGTCAGTTCTGTGTAAGTATTTTGTGAGTATCGATTGTCGTGAAAAGGGGCTGTAGATGTTCAATCTATCTGATTGGCCAATTCCTGATGCTGTCTCTCTACTTTGTATGTACATGTGTAACCTCCTATCCTGTTCCTGGCAGCCCCCAGGCTACCCTCGGTCTGCTGTGGAAGGCTTGTGGAAGGATGAGAAGCTATGGAAGTTTAGAAGGCTTTAAGGGAGATCCACGGGGTACATACCTCATACATGACCGTTTAAGCTGCTCTGTCTCTGTGTACTACGTACCTAGGTATGTAGGGTACTATGTAGGGGATGATTTGCAGCTGGGCAAAGCTCGCTGATTCGTCCCGTCCGGTACATCTCATCATGACACCACATGGGAATTCGGTTCCCGAAAGAAGATTCCCCACCCGTGGCCATGCATTAGTAGTAGCTGGAGCAGGTGCATTAGCATATTGGCATATGGACACCACACCTCCTCGCTATTCGGCTGTCAATCAATGGAAAGTCAATTTGGGGGCAGTTTGGCAGTTTTTTGGGTTGCGAACTTGGGACAAGCTTGGCTTGAATAGAACAAGGCCTTGCAGGCCAGCAGGCATTGGCGGGGAAAGGGAATGGAACCATCTGCCGATTTGATTGGTAGATGGCCGTACCACCCCACCGTTTGGTTTGGTTCTGATCCGATCTGATAACGCAGCCCTGACGGATTGGTCGAGATGGCTTGGATGATCAGGTACAACCCCCGTCTTGGCTGCCGCCTCTTTTCTCCACTCTATCGTATTCGTATTTCCTTAGCCCCGTCTCTGGAATTGTCCGTCAATTTTAAATAAAAATTCTAACAAATCAGACCGTCCTAAACATCTACGCGCTTTTATAACACGTCGTCGGGGGACGAGTTCTGCAGGTGGTCTTGCATCGTAACAGGTTTTATTTTCCTTCTCTACACAACAAGCCCTGGATGGGGGGCACGACGCAAGCTGCTGCTGCGCCTCTCCTGCCTTTTACGTGTATGATGTATATGTGATGTAGATACATAAGAGGACTCGACCCCCTTCGCCGAAATCGCATCCCGTAGAAAATCCCAAGTCGGCATTTTCGCCCCGGCAATCTCGGGACTAATATCGGAGCACCGAGGACACCCCCGTCAGGTCCCTTACGTAGTAGTGGAGTGGCTACCGTCGGGGAGGAGGCGGGCTGGGCTGGCGGACTGGCGGGATTAATTAGCCCATCGACCTTTACCCACCAAGCCCACTGCCCATCTCGACACCTCCGACACGTCCGTGCCTTTGCCTACACAGAAGCGGCCTTTGTTTACGCCGTGCCTAATAAGTAAGTAGTTATGGGCACACATCGTTTCATGGTGAGAACAGGGCTAGGGGGGAGTGGTTTCTTATTACACCGCTACTCATCAATTCGGGTTGACCGGCCGGTCACGCTCCGGGGTTTCTTCCTTCCCACAGCTTTTTTTTCTTTAAACGAAAGAAACGCAACTCTCGTTTCTACGGGGGAGTTTCAGAGAACTAATAACAAGCGCCGCGAAGTTGTCGCTTGCTGTGTCATAAGACAATCCTGCTTCTCTACCTTCACCCTCTTAAATATAGCATCCCCTGTAGACATTGATCAATATGCTCTCGTCTCGCCTGGCAACCGGCCAGCCCCCTATTTCCAAAGACCGGGTTAGGTTTCCATGTCGTCATCACACCTCCTCGGAACCGAAGACATCTCATGTCATGGCAGAGACTGGATATAAGCATACCATTAGTGACAGAGCAAGTATCCACGGTTTCGAATACGCCCTCTATGGTTAAATCATAGCTTTGATACAAAGACGAATGGTAAATATCATACACTCACCTGCTCCTTACGCCGTATAATGGACCCTGCCGCCCGGCCGGAGCCGTGTGGGGTTCGGTCCTATCACGACCACAGTGCCACACGACCTCCGGATGCAGCACTACCGGGTGCATGGCGGTGGTGCGTATGTAGATTCACTGAGCATTGTCCACCACGTGATATCTATTGTATACATTACCAGCTGGCTGACAAGCAGGTCCAGTGAGTAGTGAGGATAGCCAAGCGATAATGCTCATCTTGTAATACGTATGCATGTAAGAGAAAGTCATACTTTGATATCGGCAGACACTAGTACGGTCCTGGCACCCCGTTACATGGAAGCACGTGGCCACGGCACGGGACCGCACTGGTAGGCAGGGTAGCGCTCCTGGAGAAAGGTAGCCACCACCACCCCGGGCTCCTCCGACGCCGCCCGATCATCACCGCCGCCCCACCCCGCAACGTCGGTGGCCCCCGGGCCCGGTCCCGGCCGTCACCGTGCTCGGAAGAGATTGCCTCGCGCGATGTATGTAGACAGATAGGTCGACCTGGTACGACGGAGCCAGCGGTAGTGCTCGCTATCGAGCGCGTGCAGCCCCTGTCCACGATGCTCTCCGTGGAGTGTGTGCACGGCTCACCGCCCAGTCATGCGTTTTCTCGATGTAGTAGTGTACATACGTCTACGGGCCTAGAGCCAGAGACTCGGTATGTACAAGCCGGCTCTCCTCTTGAGCGCCGGCTGGCTATCCGCAGCTCGTCCAATATAAAACGTTTTTCGGGCTGCAATATTCTTGTTATGTCATTCTTTAATTCTGGTTCTGGTGGTTACATGGTTTTTCCATATACCACGGTGCAGAAGAAGGTGGAAGGCTTGGTCTAATATGAGATATATTAGACGTTAAAAACGGAGTTCTTATCGGTATGAAGATCGATGCGCTCTGCGAATCGGTCAGACCTTTGTCCGATTCACGATAATAGTACTGGTAGTTAGAAATGTCCTTGGGATTGGAAGCGGAGTGGGGTGTCCAGCTTAATCCGGTGCACAGTTACTCATATAGGTATCTACAATAGGGGTCTCGCATTACAATGTCTTTCTGCTAGTTGCCAATCAGGTTAACCCACACGATTGTCCCCATGGAAGCACGACAGTGACAATAAGCTGCATGCCGGGGATCTCTGCGATGTCGACCAGCGTCATCGTGGCTCAGACCTACCTTGCCGACGACGAGCAACCCCGATAACTGGCTGTGACGAGCACGTCATCTCATCCACCTTATGGACACTTTGCAGGTAAAGAAACATGTAATCCTGCGACTGCTCGTCATAGTTATTAGGGTATTACGCCCCGGAGGATTTTCCGGTCCGGCTGATCCCGGGCGCGGATCCCTTACCAGTTAGCAGGATCCATCCGCCACCAATCGTGCGGTCTGCGTCTGCGTCGGCACCGGAAGCCATCGGCAAAACGACCCATATGACTCCGGAGCTAGGGTCAGATCTTGAGCTAGCTAGTAGACACTCCCGTGACCATACAGCTCTGAGCCCCTTCAACGCAGGAATGAGGTCTATGTGTTCTCTAGCCCGGATGCCCGTCGTGGATGAACAGACATGGACTCAGGCTATCAGCCCCTGAGCCGTGTGAGTCGATTCGAAAGGCTAGTATGATTTGCAAGATGGGAGTAGCATGGTCGGATGAAAGGTCGGAAGCAGCCTTCTGATTTGAAGCTAATAGGTTGGTCAATGTCGCAACCTTCACCCCCAGGCGTCACGGCTACTGGGAAAAGGTTGGAGCCATCCCGCCCCAGGGAGTCACTGCAGAGCTATAGTGGTTCTTCCGGTGCTTGCCAGACAACTCTCAATAGGACTCCCTCGTCATCTACAACAGCGCCAGTAGACTACGAGGTGAGAGTGTCTTTGCCAAGGGTAGCCGGGAACTGAGTTCGCTGGCTTCAGCGTGGGATTTGTTCTAAGACCCATGACTGGCCGCGAACGACGCGAGTGCTTATCAGGAGGGCAAGCGAGCAGTTAGATAGTTAATTCCGGAACATTATGATGAAGACCAGAAACAGCAATACTTGGAGATACCGTATTCTTTACTGACTACCGGAGTCTGTCTCCGCTTGCATATCACAGTAGAAACTGCGATGGCCACTCCTAACTACACCAGAGGTCGTCGATTCGAGTAAGTACTGGAGTATATGATGGGGATGGGAGGGGTTGACACGCATGGGATACCCACGTGTGCATGTAGTTCTTACTGGATGATAGACGTAGCAACACCTCGACAGCCAGCTTACTCACATAACTGTAATCTCCCGTGGCGAGCTGGCGGATGTTTGCCTAAGGCCCAAGGAGTAGAAGGGGTTCGAGATCTCAAAGGCAGGCTGGCAAGATACCAGTGTACATCCCTTGGAGAATGCAGCATGTGACTTGAATGCCGCTTCGTATTGCGTGTGAGATGTGTGTCGGACCCGTGAGGACATCATTATCATCAGGGCCCTGGTGCCCGAATGGAACACGGCAGCTTAAAGGCCACTGTTAAAGTACTTGAAAGTAGCATCAGTAGAGCGCCCATGCATATGAGAATCTGCCTCTTCTAGGTATGAATAGGGTGGAGGTCATTGCTTCCGAGCCAATGCATGGCTCAACAACTGCCAGCGAAAGTAAGTAGAGGGGCACTGTCCGTTGATTGATACTATGGTAAAGTAGTTATGGCCAGGAGATCTCCGGCAGTAGGAGAGCAAAACAAACAATCCTTACCTAGACATGACTGTTATGTTTCACAGGGCTAGGCTGCTAGCCTGGGGCCGAGAGGTGGTCTTCGTGAGTAATGTGACTTTACATCAGCTTTTGCCTGGCCGCTACATCATAGTTCTGGAGACATTGCACTGTGTCATAGTTTTTCGGAGTGTGATCTTACTTGGAAACGGTTGAACGATATACTGGCAGAGCCATGATCAGTCGGCGCCTCGAAGCGGGCTCATACAACTTTTATCTATACCAGATGTCATCTCGCGTGGCGATAAAGTCGATTGAACTGCCCCCCAGTTTTGGTAGCTACCGAGGCTTCACGACTATCCAATAAGCAAGGGGATCAAATCACCCTGAAGCCTTCGTGGACTTGGTCTCAACTATGTGGGAACTGCGCAAGTAACTGTCCCATCCGCAGCTACACCGGAAGGTAGCACTACCACCATGCCCGTTGTCATGTATACAACCTGGGTTTTGAACGTCACTCAGATTTGGCACCATACTTGAGACTGTTTAACCATTCTGTCCGACGTATGACAAGTTATAAGATAAGTAGCACGCACCCAAGAAATCTCTACCGGGACAACAGCAAGACTCGGCCAACCACGCCGTAGAATGGTGGGAACGTTGGCTTAGTGCTCTTATGCCAATCATATGATCTCTAGATCTTTAGTAGCATCGGTTGAATATCTCGAACCCGACAGTTCAGTCGATCTTCGGCTCTGTGAGGCAACCCCCCTGTGAGGTACACATGTCATACACATCCTCGTCTTAGCTCGTGTGCACAACAGTAGGGCAAAGAAATATCTACCGCCCTTATGTTATAGGAACGGGAGCTATGTGTATAGTTCGGATGATGGAGAAGTAGGAGGAAAGCGTAGGAACAATTTGGAGCGGTCTATTAACAGATAGCAGGGCATTATAATGCTAGCGGACGTTGATGAGGAATGCCTTTTTTTACACCCATAAGGCAACAACGATGCGATCAAGACCACGACATGGTAAAGCGAAGAATGGTGTTGCTCGAGTACACACACCTGTATGAGACTCATAGTGTCGTTATCGCGGTACGATGAAGAAGGTGGGTGGCATGTGTCAACAGGGCCCAGTCCGCCGCCACAACCAGGCCCTGTATGTTCATCGCGCATCGGCGCATGGGAGTATGGAAAAGCCCAAAACAGCGTGCTCAACTCATACAAGCCGTTGTTGATATACCTAACCGAGCGTTGACCACGAGTTCAAGATTATCAGTTTGAGTCTTTGAGACCTGCTCTATGGCGGAAGCATCCGGCCGCCCCAGGGCTTGGCCTAGACGGCCCGAAGTGGCGGATATCCGGTGACACGTGGTAATGGTCGATATCGGGCATGACGAGGGCAACATATTAACTACCGGTCATGGTTGGTTGCCGATTATCATATACAACCCGGTAATTGCCATTTTCGTCTCAAGATGATAAAGAGAGAGCCTCATTGCTTAGGGAGGACGAGGTGGTGCTGACTTGCCCGCGCTAAGCTCACGGCGTGGCAGAAGTTCACATAGGGCATGCGATAATTAAGCTACCTAACTACGAAATCTTCATATATTGCTGCTCTCTGTCTGTCTGGGGGATATCTACCTCCTTGGAGAAGGTTCTACGGCTTGAACATTCAAGACGAGACGTCTCACGGGAGCTGGCATGCCGACCGATCCACGAGACAAAAGGGGCGCATGCCTCGCAGGGTAAGCCTGACTACTTACCTACCCCCATCTACCTGCCTGAGGATCGACAGGAAAACAGTAAGTGGCATATGCATATATATGCTGCCGCATGCTCCTGTGAACGCAAGTAGCCGCATCCCCTATGGTGATTAATGGCGAGACGATAGAACCCGTGTGAGATACGTGCTGTACTAGAGCTGGTGTTTTTCCCGTTTGTGGGTTACTGGCCGAGAGTACAGGATAGTCGTTCAACGTGAACTGTGAACTACTTAGGTATATTTGCTTGGGTGGATTAACATCGCCGTTCAGGCGCCTCAGTAGACCCAGAGCCGACATGATATCCCCCCCCCTCCTCCTCTTCCCCGCTTGTGTATTTTGCTTTTGGTAGTATGCGAGCCTGTTTTCGGGGCACCGGAACCTTTTTTCGTCAACGATCGACGTTACATGTAAATAGGTGAAAAGTTCCTTAATGCCCTTTTCTTTTTGCCTCTTCCAAGGAAGTCAACTACCCAGATCGGTAGAAAATTGAATTCTTCTAGGGGAAGGAAAGGGGGGGGGGAGGACTCAGAAGAGAGACTTGATGTCGTGCATGCTACTAGCCCATGCAGTCATGTATTATGTAGCGAAACGTGTTCGGTTGGCGGCGGCCGGCAAGCTAAAATGATACCCAGCTTTTTTATCTCTTTCTACAGCCGTCACCCATGGATGACAGTATGGCATGGTGATGTCAAGGCCACCACCACCACCACCCGCATCCCCCCGCCCCCTTTAACCCCCCCTGCCCCGGGCTCCGGACCCACGTCATTTAGTTAGTCAAGCCTAATGTGGACTAGCTTGACCGACCTTCGAAAAAAGGTTGTCTGAAGATTATTTTGACACACCCTAGGGGGTCTGCTCGGGAGTTAAGGCAAAGCTCCGAAACTGCGGCTAGATCCGAGTTAGTTATAGTTAGTACGCAACTGGACATAAGTAGCAGTTAAATGCACGAACCCTCCTTAGGTTCTCCTAGGCTGGGCCCTTCAATTATCCCCCGTGTCCCCGAAAACGCTCTAAAGAAGGGAAACCCAATTGCCAGCTTATATACTCCATACATGAATGAAAATGGAGGATATGGATCAAGAGAATTCCTAGATGCAACTTAGTAGTAAGCCGTCCGCACCTTGTACTTCCTTACGACGAGAGAAGCCAGGTAGGTAGATAGGTGACTTACGGATAGGAGAAACCCGGAAAGCCGGCGTTACCTTGTGCACCTGTGCAACTAGATACCTAAGTACTTAAGGTATCTGTTGTAGACAAAAACCCCTTGTTGTTGTCTTGCCTCGGGGGTCGCACAGCGTCATCGCATTCGGCTTAGCCTTCCGCGTTTAAACCCGGTACTTAGGCCGGCCCCCTATCTCTTTTTTTAAAGTGGAAAATATGTACGGAGTATATAGATATATATATACACGCCTGTTTGTATGCGGCGGCATCTCATCTGATGCAACGCATCCTAGATGTACCTCTAAGTAAGAAAGAAGGTCAGCAAAGAAAAGCAAGGGGATGCCTTAGTAACATTACCTGCCTACCTACCTATAATTAATGTACCTAAGTACTTGCTCACCTACTTTATAGCTACTGTGTAATCTGTTTTACGGATGCAACTCCGGCGAATTTCGTTTCGTTGCCGGTGTTTCTTCGTTAACGTCGTACATCGTACCTATCCAGACCGCAAGCTGTCGAAGGACTAGCCACGATGCAGGGATGTGCGATCCTGCAAGCAATCTGTCCGAGGACAGCCTACCTCATTGCTGTCACTTTATAGTAAGGCATAGGACCTTTGAGGTTGCGAAGGGTAGACAATTAGACGACACCCTCGCCGTATATCCAGGTATCCCCAGCCGGCCGAAAGGCCTGCCTGACCTTATGGCCAATTTGTGATCTGGGGTCTTGGCTTTAGCGCTGGCGATTCATGTTGAAAGATTGACCGACCAGTCATTTTGAATTTCTTAATGCGGCCCCTCAAACCCGTTTGCTAACTATCCAATTGGACTGATACCAGGGGAGAGGAAATGGGATTGACTAGGCTGGCGAGTAGCAAGCAGGTTCCTTCATCTGAGACAAAAGAGCGGCAGACAAGAGCGAGATAACAACTGATGAGTCAAAAGGCGGCAAGGCGGGTGGAAGGGGAGACAGACAAGCAAGTCACCCCTATGGTCACCCCTACGGGTTACGTACAAGGGTAGCCCCCACAAAAAAGCAAGCGAGAGATCTCTGTTACTATGTACTACATACTACTACTACCCAGGTAATGTATATATTATGTGCAGGGGCTTGGGCCGATAGGGGGACCCCCGAGGAGGTTATTATCGAACCCCCTCGCGGCCTCTTCCCCCCTGTAATCCCACATTGATGGGCCCCCCTCCCCCCTTCCCCTCCCCCTTCGGCAGCCCGATATGTAAATGACCACCGGCGGCCTCTTATTGGGCACATGCATTGCAGCAGCACATTTTATGCCAACTAGCGCGTGTGCGTTATGTGTGCGGTACGGGATAAGTTGCACTCCCAGACTTTCCCTTTTAAACGTCCCGCACCCACCACACCCACCACCCACTACATAGCACCACGAGCACTACCCACCGATCCACCGGCCCACCATACACACCGAAAAAAATTGTACCTAACCCACCCTAGCATCTCCGGCTACGTAGGTACATATGTAGGTATATGCGCCCACCAGAAATCCCCTGAACCTGTCTATGGGGCACCTGCAGATATTAGTTCACGGAATCTACCTCCTACGTACCTGGTAGGTACGTAGCTACCTCTGTATGTGTGTGTGGGGGAGTGTTTAGATGTCGTGTAGGCCTGTCGGTACCTCCATAACTCAGGCTACCTCTGGTGCGCCCGCCCGGTTCCGCTGGCTGTTTGTAGTTCACGTTATCTGTATCTAGCTTCGTGTCGGTATGACTGCAGGTGTGTTGTTCCTCATGGCAGCCGCTGTTTATTCCCCCCTTAGCTTTGCCTAGGTAGTCCTAGGCGGCTTTCCCGAAGAATTTCGAAGGAAGACGTCGATGGGACGTTATTGAGCCAGTTATATATATACTCAAGTATATATCCAGGTAGGTAGCAATGGACGTACTATGTAATCTCTGGCTTGGCATATAGTTTCCACCACCTTCCCGAATATTCTCCCCGATATCTGGGCAGCATATCCAGAAACCAACTAACTTTCTGACTGGATTCCTCACATTCTTTGCACCGAGATCCTGTGGTGCAGGATCGATCCCCCGGTTAATGGCAGGCAAGTTACGGCTGGGGCAAAGGGTGCTGGCGGGCTGGGGAAGCAGATAGATTACATAATCTATGCGCATCTAGTTCTTAACCCTTGGAAAAGTTCTGAGAGCACCCAACTTGTAAGCCCTTAGGTATAGAAGTGGAACAGTTACCTAATGTGCGAGACAAGTCATAAGAATATAGCTTACATGTACATAGGAGTGCTACCCGATTGGAGTATCTTGGTTTCTAAGTTCTTCAGGTTATTTTGGCTCTAGCCGGGCGTATATAGAACTTATTGTCCCGATATCTACCTGGTACTTACCTAACTTCACGTAGTATTTTAATAGATACAGAATAGTACTTGAATCGCTAAGCTGATTTAACCGTATAGGGTAAAAGCTAGGGACCAAATACTTCGCGATAAGGTAGCAGATGCAGCATCTGATGCTGGCTAATACCTACGTAAGCAGTAGGAACGACTATATGATGTAACTTGTTTCGCCCAAATTCTGCTAGAGAAGTATGTATTGGCTACATCATAAAGAGAGCACGCAGAAGTCTTGGCAGCAGCATTAATACCTACCTGTTCCAGGTACTTAAAAATCTAAGTAGGTCGATGCATCTGTGTACGGAGTACTACGCAACTAAACGCTATAACCAAGAAGGGAAAAGGCTTTAAAAAAAAAGAAGGCGTCCACTTTGGAACCAAGCATGATCTTTTTCCGCTCCCTAGCACCAACCGAACCCTTGCGACCTTTTTACTTGGCAGGCATCCTTACATCCCACAGCACCCGCGGATAGTTAGTACCAGTGCCAGTTTAAATGCAGCGTCCCATGTCCCCACTTAACATCCCCCATGTGCAATCCATGATGAATGTGTGAGATATCCACCCGACCTACTACTACACACCTATCGTATCCACTAGAAGTATCTCAGTACCCTTCCTAGGTAGTACCCTCGTACATGTGTTGTAACCCACCCCTACCCCGTTCAATCGCATCAGTCCCCACGCATATGCATATTACATACACACGTACGGATACATGGCCGCATGGGCCCTTACCTACTTGCCTACCTACCTACAGGTACACAACCAACCTAGATAAGTATGTACCTAGCAGTCACATATATACTGGGGAAATATCTACAAGTACGGTTACCTTATAGCAAGGCGCAGTTAGCCTTGTACATACTGCACTATATATGTAGTACTTAGGTACGTATGTAGTAGGGAAAGGTAAGAAAGCAGCCAGCCCAGTAACATTTGGATATGGAGCCCGGCTGGGTCGCGGACTAGCGTGGCACTAAGCACCTAACCTACGCACCATGTACACGGACATGTACACGGGCATGTACACACAGTGGCTGGTGCCCAGGTGCTACATCCCCCCGGGGACCAGTTAAAGTTAAACAAATCTGGGTATAGCTGTAGGTATATACGTACCCAGGTACAGGGATCCACATAATATAGGTACCTAAGTACATATGTACTATGTAACCTGGAAGGTAACGGATAATAATAAACTCTGACATCCTTTCCTCTTGCCGCCCCGTCACTTTACCGGTCCTCCTCTTCTCTTCGCTGAATCTTTTTTTTCTCCTTCTTGAAACTTCACATTTTGGGTTGACCTTCACCTGTCCCAAAAACATCGTCATCAACAACAACCCCTAGTAACCTCATATCTATCATCTCGACATAAGATCGGACGCGACCAAGTCGTACCCTATTTCGATATATCGACTTATCGCGTGCGTCACTCGGCCAATTAAAATTCGAGAAGGCAGACGACTATGATTCAAATTGCCTAACGAGGCTCGCTGGACGTCGCAAAAGCAATATCGCAACAGCAACATTATACATCATTCTGTTTCGTTATTTTTTGTTTTCCAACTTCTCTTCTCTTTTTGCATCTTGCACAAGGTTGCGGCTGAACTTGGGAGGTGGGAAAATACACGATTGACTTAGGTACCTAAGTTAGTCGATCCATTGGGCGCAACGCGAATCGCAAAGTTGGGAATCACTTCCGCGACAAAAAAAAGATAAAAATCATTTTCGATTCGATCGACTCGATTCGAATTCGACCTGCCTAACTAGCTTAGGCCCTTCTCTACTGATCACACCCCCTTGATTCCTTATCAATTCATCATTTAGAGACTATTACCTACTACTCTTTCCATCGCAACGAACCCTTGGACGCGCCCTGCATCCGCCGCCAATATGTCTATGTATCCGGGGCATCGCGGCATGCCGCAAAACCTGTCGCGTCTTAACGAACTTCTCGATCAGGTCCGCACTGAGTTCGATGGCCAGATGCGCGTTAACGACAGTTATGAACAACAAAGTAAGTCCTATCCAAAGCCTCATTGTCAAGTTTTCTAGAGTGTTCAGTGAACTTACGTGAATTCCTACGTCTATAGTTCAGCAACAAGTTCAAGAGGCCTCTCTCATAAGGGACAAAGTCTATCAACTTGAGCAGCAGCACCTGAATATGAAACAGAAGTAAGTTAATCAGCTATATGATGCGCTTTTAATTTTGCTGCTCTCTATTGGTCTCCTGTTGTCCTCGTCGCTGACTAGATTGTTATAGGTACGATGAAGAGATCGTCCTGCTGCGCCGTCAACTTGAGCAAGCCCGAGGCGGAGCTCCCCAGCCAGGCATGCCCGCCCCCCCGCAGCATGCCGGTCCTTCTTCCGGCCCTCCCCCGCCTACCATCGGCATGGGGAACAATATCTTTAGTGGAATAATGACCGGTCAAGCCGGCCAAGGTGCTGGTCTACCACCCCAGCCCCCCCCTCAAGATCAACAGCCCCCGGGACCCCAGCACCAGATGCCCCAGCCGGCCCCAGGGATGCCAGGTGGCCCTCCGCCGCCTCCCCCGCCGCCGTCTCAGCAGCAGCCACCTTTCCAGCAGCCCTATCAACAAGGACCTGCTCCCAACGGATTTCCTGGCCAGCCCCCATCTAGCACCGCTAGCCCGGGTCCCGGGAAGCGGGGTGTCGGCCGGCCTCCTGCTGGCGGCCCCGCCACTCCTCAGATTAATACTCCGATGCCTTATGGTGGCCCCGGCGCATCCCCCCAAGTCACAAACCACCCTACCCCTGATCACAGGGCTATGCAGCCCAATTCTGGACCCCTAGTGGTCAACAACGCTCTCGGCGATCTGGACGTCGAACGTCTCCCAGCCCATGTGAGAAAGATCCGCGATGACTGGTTTGTCATTTTCAACCAAGCCGTCCCCCGCATGTTGGACGTAGACCTCGTCCACACCCTTGTACACGAAAGTGTCGTGTGCTGTGTCAGGTTCAGTGCCGATGGCAAATACGTGGCAACGGGCTGCAACCGTTCTGCCCAGATCTACGACGTGACTAGTGGGGAGAAGGTGTGCGTTCTGCAGGACGAGAATGTAGATGTAACAGGTGACTTGTATATCCGTAGCGTATGCTTTAGCCCTGACGGCAAGTACCTCGCTACCGGCGCAGAAGATAAGCTGATTCGGGTAAGTTTTCTAACCGGCTAACAAGGGCTGCGCGTCTTTTATAACTAACATGCTGTAGGTGTGGGACATCCAAAGCCGAACAATTCGGAACACTTTCGCTGGCCACGAGCAAGACATCTACTCGCTAGACTTCGCCCGTGACGGCAGGACGATCGCTTCGGGAAGTGGCGATAGAACGGTCCGCCTCTGGGATATCGAGACCGGCCAGCCATTGATGACGCTAAGCATCGAGGATGGTGTTACCACCGTTGCTATCTCTCCCGATACAAAATACGTTGCAGCTGGTTCACTTGACAAGAGTGTTCGTGTCTGGGATATCCACCAAGGATATCTTCTGGAGCGATTGGAGGGACCGGACGGTCATAAGGACAGTGTCTACTCTGTTGCTTTCTCCCCGAATGGAAAGGACCTTGTCAGTGGTAGCCTTGACAAGACTATCAAGATGTGGGAGCTGGCGTCCCCTAGGGGAGGGATGCAGAACCCTGGCCCCAAGCCAGGCAGATGTGTGAAGACTTTTGAAGGGCACAGGGTATGTTCCCATCTGAACCACCTCGCAACTGCACTGTTACAAACCCCCGCTGACATGAGATTAGGATTTCGTCTTGTCTGTCGCTCTCACACCCGATGCCAACTGGGTCATGTCTGGTTCCAAGGACCGCGGCGTGCAATTCTGGGATCCTCGAACCGGTTACACCCAGCTCATGCTGCAGGGGCACAAGAACTCTGTTATCTCCGTGGCTCCTAGCCCTAGCGGAACCTACTTCGCAACCGGATCTGGTGACATGAGAGCTCGCATCTGGTCGTACCGGCCTATCGCCTAGAGTACGTACAGGTGCTGAATTTATAACCTGATGAACTTTTAAAGAATACTATAGCTAACGCAGTGATTAAAGGGGCAAGCACTTGTGACAGCTCCGAAGAGAAAATAGACGAAGACGTAACCCCAAGCACGAAAAGTGCGGGTTCTGAGTGACTTGTATCATGGGGGGGTTGGAGGGAGGAGGCCGCCGTGATGGAGTAACTCCATTGGCAAGTCCCCAAAGGAAAGAGGAGGCAACGGCGTTTCGGGAGACGAGATGAATTTTTTTTTCCCCATGTTTTGCAGACGGGCTGCATGCGTTGGCCTTGTTACCGTTGTGTCTTGTTTCTGTTCTGAAGGAAAAGAGAAAAGAGAAAAGAGAAAAAACCCCAAGCAAGGCCCTGTCTGTCAGGTAGTTATTACAGTATAGTATTTGTCTGCAGCAGGTCTCATAAACAATACAATGAACAAAAAAGTTATCCCAGGGTCTCCCTTAGCATTTTGTTGTACTGCCCTTTTTTACTTGACTTGCACACATCCTTAACGTAGATTTTTGTGTTTTGGGTCTCTTTACAATGGACGATGAGGATAAACCACCATAAGCCACTTTCGAGGAGTATGCATGTAGTTTCACTAAACAGGTGCACTGTATACTACGAAACCGCAGCCTCTACGTCGTTTTTGTTGTGACCAACTAGCACCCCTCTCTCCCATTGTCTGCCATATTATGGCAGGCCCTCTCCTCCGAGGCTAAAGAACATATAAAACTGATCATCTATATTAGCTGGGGGGGTATCTCATGAATGATTTTAGTCTACGGAAAGCCAAACTACACACACTTTAAGTAAAACCAGCTCTATCTTCTGAATGGGGGTATTTATCAGAAGAGGGACTTGAACAAGTTATCGAACTCATCGCCCCCTTTCCTCTTCTTCTTTTTCTTCGCCCGCGGCGGTTGTGCATGCTCTGTATCCTGCTCCTCGCTACGGGCCCCTTCCTCGGTCTGCGCCCGCGGCCTCTTGGTAGAAGTCGTGATCGCCGTTTCGACACTATCAACGCCACCACTGTCCTCTCTCTTCGATCGCTCCGAGCGTGGGGCAGCCGATGAAGACGTAGGGGAAGGGCGCGGAGTCGAAGAGGGGATGGAGGACGGCAGGGGCATCTTTCCAGCACCCTGTTTACCGCGCCGCTGCCTCTCGGCCTCCTCGCGGGATACCACGGCCCCTCCCGTTAAATTATCGGCGGCGGCGGCCACCACTGGCGACTCCGCGTCGGGCCTTTTCACCCCCGCGGGTGGTGGCGGCACGACGGCGGCGGCGGCGGCGGCGGCGGAGTCCCCGACCAGCTGCACGCATGCGGCGCGGATCTGCGCCAGGACGCCCAGGAGCACGATGCCCAGCGTCGCGAACTGGTTGTCCGCTGCGAGCTGGGAGAAGGCGCTGTTCGAAGGAGGGAAAGCAGATGGGAGGTTAGCTCGCAAAAACGTCGATATGTGGACACGGGGAAGGGGGAGTTAAGTGGACCGGGAACGCAAATATGGAAAGGCAACGGGGTGGGATATCTGGTATGACATACAGATAACACCTAGGAACGAGCACATCGCGGAACCAGACCGCGCGGGCTTCTGCCCTGGCGAACTCGGCAACGACAACAACGGGTACGTGACCGCCATCACCAGTAGGAGCCTCGCCCTCGCCCGCGCCCTCTTCCTCCTCCCCGCGGCCCAGCCTCCGCCTCTTCTTCGTCTTCTGCCTCCTCCTGCCCGCAGCAGCCGCGGCAGAGAGCCTGGCGGCCCGCGCGGCAGCACCGTCGAGCTCGCTGACCAGCTTCGCCGCGTGTCGCCGCAGCATTCCGAAGGCGCCCCACCACCGCGCCCCGCGGTGCTGGTTCCGGTTCCGGTGGTTGAAGCCGGCGAGGAGCGGGCCCAGGGGCGCCAGGGCCTCTAGTCCCCGCCTGTACCTGTCGTTGTCGTTGTCGTCGTCGCCGCCCCTGCCTCCCTCGCTCTTCTTCTTCCCGGGGTCGTTGTTGCTGCTATCGTGGAGGGTGGTCCTGGCGGACGCTGGTAATATGTTGGCCATGTTTCTTTTTTGTCTGGCCTATGCTGCGCCGATTATCACATAGATAATTGATGGTGCATAGATGTGATGAGATAGCTGGAGGGTGGAAAAAAGGGGGTGCGGCTATGCAAATCATGTGCTATTATGCTATGTCATATCATCCTTCCTAAGCGCTCACTCGCTCCCGAGGTCGATGGAGGGATTTCTTAGTAACAAAATGGGGTTAAACACAGGCAAGTTAAAGTTTTAGTCTGACCTACTTTTTTACTAATGATGAACCCGGAGACAAAGTCAAGGTTAACTTCGACAGACTCACCTTGCAGACTGGGGGCCAGGGTGCGGACGTGGGTCCACGAAAAGTATCTAGGTACTTGGGTCTAAAAAATAATAGTCCGGCGTTAGCGAGCCTAGTGGGGGGTTTTCCATGGAATCCTTGGCAATCCAACTGTTTAGGTAAGTAAAGTGCTAAGTTATAATAGGTGGGTATAAAATAGCGGGGCGATATTTCCCTTGCATGGATGTTTGAGTGGAACTGGTAAAAGCGGGTCTTTGGTAACAAGCTAGCTTAAGTCCGAAGAGACCCATCCAGAAGCCAGGGATTTAGACTGTGACGTGACAACCTAAGTCGCTCCGTACTTTCTTTATAGCGCGAGTAATGTATAATGTATATACGAACTTCCTACCGCTGTATACCTGCAGCCCGGAAGAACATTGAGAATATACATCAATCATACTAAACTGAATCCTTTCCCGGATGATATATGGTAAAGCCATATCTACGCAGTGTTAGACTCGAGAACCTAGAGTCCACTCAGTCTAGTGAGCGGAGGGAAGAATGTAATCGAAACCCTGGTCTGATGGTAATCGCCTATAAGAGTGGGAATCCGAATGCCCAACTTCCATCCAAAGAAAGTCCTTATAAATGCACTTCTATAACATGCATCCGCCTGGTAAATCTGTTGTGGTCGACGTCTGCTAACGAAGCATTACATTTATATATCATAGGTGCGAGCAGCTAAATCCTCTTATGAACACCCACGTTAACCAGGGCGTCATAACATAGTCTGACCGAATCACCGTATGATCACATCTACAGTTGAATGCGAGGTTTGTCCCTCTCCTCATGTTTATATACTATTCCAACGATAGTGTTAACAACAACATTTCCTTTTTTCGGTCCATGTAACTATTCCACTTTGCACACCGCACAATAAAATGTAGTACCCGTATCTTGAGAGGTTCGCCCTAGCCGCCTTATAGATAGCGACTACATGCCAAAGGACTAGAAACCACCATTCTAGTCCAAATACCCGCCTCACAAGTCCACGCTCGCCAGGATGGTAAGTCGCGACGGCCCGCCACAGGTCTGGCTGGCGTTGGCGGGGCACGCAAGAGTGCAGGACGTGCTGACGACGTGCGCGGCCTGGGCGCCGAGTACGTCCGCGCAAAAACACTTGCTCCCGTTCATGCCGGCGATCGTATGTCCGGCGGTGACGCAGACCTCCGCACATTGGTCCCGGGAGAGCAGATCGCCCTTATACAGGGGCGGGTCTGGGAACGTTTCGATGGTCTGCGCCTCATCGACGTTGCTCCAGCACCCGCGCCACGTCATGCCGCCGGCATAGACGGTGTCGTCGACCTCTACGAGCGGCTCCCCCTCGTGCGCCGGGTCCGGCAGCGGATCATCGCCTGCCTGTATCCGCGGGTATCCGAAGTCCACGTGCCGTGCCCCGTCGCCCGCCCAGTTATCGTGGAACAGCCGCGTGCGCCCGGCCTCGGACTCGAACATGGTCTCGGAGCTGTGGCCCGAGACGACGATGTCGAGGGTGTGGCAGCCCCGGCCGCCGTCGCCCACGCCCGAGGGGTTCGGGCACGCGATGGGGAATTTCTTCAGGGACTCGAAGAACCGCTCGCTCCGATCCTTGCCCGTCGTGTACACAGCGCAGTCGTAGATATCCTTGAAGTCACCCCTGTCGCGTGTCGCCCGTCCGTACGCGACCGATTTGGCGTTGTAGCTGGCTAGCACCGCCTCGCCACCACCCCCCTGCACCAGCTCCACGTTATACCGCATCTCGCCCGAGTGCTCAGTATCATAGTCCAGGTAATTGGAGAGGCCCTCGCGCCAGTAGTCCCAGGTCTCGGTACAGTTACCTGTAGACAGCGGGCGCGAGGCGTCGAACCAAAGCATGCTGTTGGGATTCCCCACGTAGTACGTTATGGGCGTGTCGATGCCCAGCTGCTCCGGAGTCCTGCCCACGGCAGCGTAGCGCTGCACTAATATCGCGCCCATGGAATGCCCCGCGACGACGATCTGATTTAGGTTAGGAAACCGGGACTTGTCCGCGTACCACTGGATAATCTGATCTAGGGCGTCGTAGGAGGAGACGAGGTTCGCGCCGCTGGGATACCGGTTGTTGCCGCCGCCGACCCATTTGTCGAAGTACCACACCAGAGCACGGGAGGCGACGGCGGGGTCCGTGGGGTCGGGGTACCCAATATCAACATCATACTCCATGGGGAAGTAAGGGGCTACGACGGCCACACTGTCAACGCTGATCTCCGGGTCTTCCACTAGCGCTAGGGCATTCAGGATCTGATTGTGGTAGTCATGGGGGTCCCTTCTGGCCCCATGCGAGACGACGATCAGGCGCTTAATATTGTCATTGGGTGGTCTCTGCCCGGTACTGTTCAGTGACGAGAATGTAAGTAAACTGAGATCGCCGTCCGGGTCGTCATCGCATATGTGCTGCCCCGTAGGATCTCTGATCTTGAACCACGCCTTTTCGGAGTGAGGGTTCAAGATCTCCAGACTATTGTTGAATTGTGTCCCGAGATATTGGCCCCAACCCACTCCGGTGCAGTTGCCAGCAGCCAGGACCTCCGTACAAGCAAGTAGGGAGGCCGCCGCCGCCGTCCAGCTTGAAATACGCATTATAACGGTCGCAGTCCAATCAAAGAGGAAGAAACGAACGGGCTCCAGAACGAAAGAATCAGGAGAATACATAGTTGACACATCATATGGGGTAAGCCGAAAGGTATTCAAAGGTAATATAGCAGCGAAGGAATGAAGGAGCTCAGGAGAACAAGGGGGGTCTCTATCTACACTTGCATCGCTTATGCAGGTACAGAACTAAATCTTGCCAAGCAAGATCTAGACAGTCGTCCGACACTTATCTCGACGCACAAAGTACTATTAGGACGACTTAGTTATACGATCGGTTCATCATACGGTTGGTGATGTGTTCAGGTACACCTATATTAGCTCCCAGGTATACTGGCTTTTTGGGTTGGGTGCAACTCGGAAGAAATGAGGCCATGGCCCCCTAGCGAATACAGCCGATCGCCAAGTGGTCGAATTCCGTTCGCTTGACTATACGAACTTATGCCCTGATTGCGAGCTTGGTAGCAAATAATGATGGCAGCTGTTCGACCAAACCCGTCTTGACCTCGTTCGTATGCCACTTCCCCCATGCCGTAGAACTATCCACTGTACCAAACCGTATCCTTAACGTACCAATATCAGGGATCCTCCCTAAATACTATGCCAACTCACCCTAGCGAAAACGTAGTGCAATACAAGTCGTAGACGCCTTTACTCTAGGGTCTTGAAATGGGTTGAACGGATTAGAGAGCAGCGGCTAACCGACGCCCAGACGATAGATAACCATTGCCATGTGAACTCTACAGCGTTTGCTTGTTTACCAACCAGCGTAGCATCGAATCCCACCTAACCGTCCTGTCTGAATTTGACAGGGATTGAAGGATCAGGTGGCGGTTGCACAGCCCTGATGGCCATAACCAATCAATATCGTCGTCGTACAAAACCGGATATATTCCACGCAACGTGCCGATTCCCATCCATATGCCTTGCTCTAGATTACGCGTTACGGATCATAGAGTAACCTCAAGCTTTTGCTACACAGGCCATGTCCTGATAACACCTTTATTTATTTGTATCCCAACGCGGCGCATGCCCGGGAGTGAGGTTCTCCATACTCAGATATCCGCGGCTTTGGACCCCACAGCACCCCATACATACTACTGTTATCTAAGGTTTAGGGCCCGTCCACTTCCGTAAATGACCGGGACGGTAGAGCTACCCACTCTTCCGATAAGACCCATTTATTTTCGGTAGAAACCCGCCTGACATTCCGGGGCCACCGGGTTCACGTATTGATGTCTCGACATGCCTCACCGGACAAGCCGGATAGACAAATATGGTAAACAGATATTCGTTCACCACATGACAGACACTCTACCTTGTGTAGGTTACCTACTTTATGTGTACGACTATTTGATAAGTAATGTAGCCGCCCTGCTACTCCCTGCCGTCTATTTTCACGGCATAGTGAAGCTAGACTCCATTGCAGCCAGGTCCATGGCCAAATATACCGAGATATTTCCCATCCATGAACTTCACCGATGCTTATACTTCATTAAGAATGTCTGGCGTCCACCTAGCCCTAATCTTTACCGCAATTCCACATGCAGGACATGGTTGACAGAAGCCACAAAAACCCCACGATTTCGGTGACATGAATTGGGACCCCGGGCTTGTCGTTCGGCGTCTGTCCACCAACCATTTTGGGCTTGTTTTCCCTCGACGCGCATCCTTCCATAAGTGAACACGTTCGCATCTTAGGTTGTCATTCGTTCATCCGTCGCCTAACGTGTCAGGCTCATCTCAGCCACAGGGCTTACTACTGCACTGATCTTCTTGTGTAAGAGGCGCCACCCTATTCTGATTGGCATGGCGCCTTACCCGGACGGGGGATCGATGTGATAGCATACCGACTTGAACCTTCTCCAGGACGAGGATTCGGAAGCCGCGGCTCAAATACTATTGGATTTCGAGAATGTCGGTCTAGATCTGAGAGAATCTACAGCAGGCATATAATTGAAGCGAGGGAGGCGTGAGCTAAAAGACTACAATATCATCCAGGGCAAGATTTATATGTAGTGAACTACCTTTACTGCCAATAGATGCTGCCGTCAGCCTCATGAGGCGTTGTCTATGACTCGAAGACAAGAGTGCACCGACTAAGCCACTGCGCAAGATCACACATTGAGACACATGCATACCTATATGCACATCTTCTTGGGGCGGCTGCACAATGATCCTGCCGGTCCGGTTTGGTCTACCGACGGCCGATGGGATGAAAATTGTCGAGGTTTCGTGCGTTCCTATTTCGATGCAATGCTCGTGTAGCAAAGTTAGGCAAGAGGGAGACACTAGGCAACCAGGCATAAATTGCGCTTCTTAACAGAAGTGGTCTGCCGCGCGTCCAGCCCATCTGCGTTCGCCCCAGACACTAGGTCGACAAGTAGGCAACTTTAGCAGAGCCACCATTACGATGCAGAGCATGGCTGATCAACCCCTCTCGACTGACCGGGCCTACAGAGCAATACCGACAAGAGGTCTGGTGACCGGATACGATCATCGTAATCATAGAGCGATGATGCTGGTAAAGGAGGGGTGAAGAGATAGGGGGCCCGAGAGTTTCAGTCAATGAAAGAGCCTGCATATTATCTGCCAACAGCTAAAACCTCCGGTGACCGTATGCATGCAGATCAGGAAATGCAAATGCCCGTATAGAATGCCAGGCTGCGAGACAAAGAGATAGGCAAAATTGACGCGGCTCATGTTGAATATCAGGTCGGGCCAGAAATAGACATGTAGCTAAATATGAGACATCTGTGGTATTTAGGGTCGGGACAGCCCATAGGCCTGTCTCTCATTGGCCGCGTGAGACCGTTTCGTGTCACCACCTGGGTTGTCAGCGCAGGCCGAGGGGTAGGGTGGCCATGAATGCGGGTAGCCGGCCGGGCGCGTCGCGTGGTAGCTCATGATACGACGTACGGCACCGGCGTTGCCCGAGGAAGCCCAAGGGGGCCGATCTAGAGAAGTGGTGATCAACGAACTAGTTAGGAGGTGCTGGTCGAGGGCTGGCTGAGCAGAGTGAAACAAGAATCGGCCAAACATGTTAGTAGTTAGCGAGTAAGACTGGCCAACAACAGGATACAGCGGCTATGAACGGTTGACAGATACTCGAGTATCTTAACAGCCTTTCCCTAGATCGGTATTTGATCTGCTCCCGCATGGCCGCTCCAAACCATATATGCCGTATGTTATACACGATCTGTGGAGGATTACCTCCGATGCCGTGTCGCCACCGCAGGTGCATTGGTGTGAACCACGGCCGCAAGCGCAGCGGGACGGGCCATCTCCACTCCGGAGCATTCTCCCTCTCACAAGTAAGTATCTAATCAGTTCAACACCAAGTAAGCATGCATGCAGCCTCGGGCGAAATCAGGAGGCAAGACGACAGCCTGGCCTGCAAATAGAAAGGGTAAGAAACATATAAGAGTTTCAGCTAGATAGGGTGTCTTATCTACTTATTACACAGCTGGACAGGGTAGGGGGCATCATGTATATGATCGGCTGGGGCCGACGTCAATGCCGTGTGCATCGCGCACTCATGCTTACTTATACGGTTCGTACATATTGATGGATGCCCAACCCACAATATAACCCCCGCACCACAGAAGCAGGGCGTACCGGGGCGTGCCAGTCAGCTGGGTCTATCTACAGCGAGGCTCGCACTGTCTGACTGTCAGGTCGTGTCAGGCGATTGGCGAGGAATCAAGACGCGGAGAGCTGTCAAACGTACGCGCCCAGCGAATGATGTCCTGTCTACATACCAGGTCCAGGTAGCGAAGGCTTAGAACGCAAATGCGCGCATAGACAGTCCCGCGAAGGCGACTGCAAGTCATATCGGTTTGTTTTCCGTACGGCCTGATACTATGTACTGAACGAGGTTGATCCATGTAAACAAGTTGACAACTAAGCCAGGCCGGGGATCGGGTCCTCTACCCATGTTTCTATAACGAGGCGAGAATCCAGACCAGCAGCGGGCTTGCTGGTATCTGGTATCTGGGACGTCAGGGGGTGATGTGAGTGGGTGGCTTCTTCATCGACCCTTCTAGACCCAATATCGCCTGTGCCCGACGAACTCATAAGTAAGGACGTACGTGCAGGCCGAAGATTGGGTGCGGGGGAGGGAAAATATGAATGTTTCATGATTGATCTACGTACATGGCTTGAGCCGGGCGAGCCATTGAAGTGCGCAGAGCGTATTCATATATTTACGAATAGGGGTTCCCTAGAGTGGAGTGTGTGGGACAGGGGGCCGAATATTCGTAGAAGAGGCCAATTTGTTATGATGAGGCCAGTTCTTTGCGATGAGGCCCCTTTTTGAAACGATGACGTAGTCTCACAAATACAGGCTTCAATAACCACAATCGCCATGTCCAAACAACGGACCCCATGGCAAGCGGAAATCGGGGGTAACTCGGGCGCTTAAATGATACCAAACGTACAGCATTGAAAGATGTCGATCGAGATGTAACCTGACCCGTACTACCTACGTAACATCCTCGAGACCAGTAGCGATGGAGTACCTTCCAGTCGGGAATGGCCGACTTGAGCCTCATTTGATAGCTGTATAAGCGTGTATCACGTCACAGCACAGTACACAGAGCCAAAGAAGCCGTGGCAGTAGCAACAGTAATGGTGGAGGTAGCATTGGCGCGCGACCTACGTGAACGTCTATTGATCTCAGATGCCTTAGCTTGGTATTTGTCACGATCCGTCTATAGACGGACCCCCTGTTGCGGGCTTGCCCAACTACCAAAGTCATCCGATCTCCAAGAATGCGAGAATGCGGGTTCGCATTAGTGCAGGCTGGTAACGCATGACATAAATCAGCCAAGCTGGCCAAGTCGTCCCTAGTAAATCGTCTGGTTGAGATGATTCGTTGCACGGGAACCTGTTTTCTATGGGAAGGAGCCGATAGATGGTGTGTATGCGCTGGCGATGATCACCGAGGAGCCTGTTCGGATAGATTACGATTACGATAACCTACCTGTCTTCCCGCATGATATGCAGCGTGCATGGGAGGGAGGGAGTGCAAAAGGCCTTCGCCCCGCTTGAGCGAGAGACTTGTTTTCTCCAACAAACTGCACATTTGACAATAATAGGATAATGGGGGAAGAAAAAGGGCCTCGGCTTGTGAGGAGCTGCCCAATCAGCGCGGCAACCCAGCATTATTCTGATGGTTCGCATCAACTTGGCAAACCATCGCCTTGCGGCTCAGCTTAGTATTACCGTTACGCCCTTGTCCCCAATGAGAAAACGTGTGCCGAACCACACTGTGTTATTCATCTTGTGTTTGCCGCCGAGGTTGTCATCGTTTCCGTCGCGGGAAACAAGGCGCCGGGCGCGGTGCATATTGTGCGACCCCTCAGGTTGTCACTAGATCACTTATGAGAGGCCTGTTTTCATGTCCACTCAGACATCCAGGGCGTAAAGGATTCACAAGCGAACCATGGTCATTGGACGGCCCATTATGGTAGTGCCGACATAGATATAATGTGGCATGTTCGGATCATGGTTGATACATGTGTGTGGGAAGGATAAGGGGGTGTAAGTAAGTACCAGAAGCAGATGATAGGAGCAATAAACATGAAGAAATCAAGAGTTAGGAGATGGCGGTGATGCCCAGTCAGTCTTCCACGTCGGTCCATGCAAGATGCGATAGAACAGACCGCGGACGATCAGGCAGGGATGGGACACTGATTCCATCCCCGAGAATAGCTTTTCACATCCGAGCTTACCTGCACCTTCCCCAGGGCTGCGTCTGGGTAGCATGCTCACCAGTCAACAAACAGAGCCTTCCCATAGCCCCTGGCCCCCGCTTCCGCCCGAGATAATTATATAGCAGACACATAAGTGCCGTCCACACCACCTTGGAACATTGTACAAATACGTTCGTTGGCCTCACTCCAGATCGCCCTTCACTTTCGGTCTAATTGAGTTGATCTTCAAAGACCTGACTCAACTGCCTAGGCGCTGACGATCGCACACAAGTCTTAGACTTTATACTTCCTAGCACAAGGCCTCAACCGTGATTATCACACATCGCCCTACTAGGAAAGGAGGGCGTCTTGTCTCATGGCGCAGGCGCAACCCTTCGTTCGCATCAATGAGCCTGGCAGGCATCATGGTGTCCACAATCCTCCACCTCAGAATCCACAAGGCGGCCGTGGTCCTGCCGGCCCGCAGCAGATCCCGCACCCGCATCAGCAACCGCATCCGCATCAGCAACCGCCCATGATGGGCCCTCATATGCCGGGCCCACCCCGGGATGCGCTCCCGCCTGACCTCCGACAGGGCCGGCCGGTCGAGATCTCGGACGTGTCGGAGGACCTGCTCTCGGACGTCGACATGAGGAGCAGGCTGATGGAGTACGTCGGGTTCCGGTTCGAGAAGATGCCGCAGCAGAACCCGTACAACGAGTTCGGGGACCTGCAGCTGCCCACCTGGGACAAGGCCGTGCGGACGCAGGTCAAGGACATGTCCCAGAAGCAGTTCGCCAGGGAGATCAGGCATCTCAACCAGACGAGCCTGCCCGTGGTCGAGAAGAAGCGGGGTCTCAACACGGCGCTCCAGCGCCAGATCGACAAGGCACAGGAATGGCTCATGGCCCACGAGGGGCCGTTGGATCTCATGAACTACCAATGGGTCCTCGCGCAGGCCAGTCACCAGCTGAGAGAGATCCAACCCCCGGTGGTAGCCAGGGGCAAGATGTACCCCGGCACCCGGACCTCCAAGTCCAATTCGGGGCGGAAGAGGACCGTGTACGTCTCGGGAAATCACAAGAAGAGACGGTACGAGAGGATCTCGCTCACTGCCTACTTCAGGCGTGAGCCCAGAGAGAACGTCGACATCCGGGCGCTTTGGGAGGCCAAAAGAATCAAGTCTATGGCCAACAACAACAACAATAACAACAACAGCAACAACGCACCTTGGGGCGCCTACCCGGGGCAGATGCCACGCCAGGCCGGCATGCCAGGCCCTGCAGGCCAACAGCCAAACAGAGGTCCCACGGGCCCACCGATGCCGGGACACATGGGCCAACCAGGCGGCGGTCGAGGAAACGGAAACGGGCCACCCCCGCCCCCTCCAGTCCGGGCCCCGGGTCCCGGGCCTAGGGGCGGCCCGCCGGCCCCACCTGGTGTGCAGTTTGTCCCACAAGCAAGGGGTCAAGTACCAAACGGAAGGCAGAATGATGGAAGGCAGAACGTGCGAAATCGTCGCGATTCTGATAGCGAGTCCGACTCCGGCTCGTCGCGGGGCTCGTCGAGGTCCAGCAGATCCACGTCGCCGTCCACAGCACCGTCGAACGGGAACTCTCCGCGTGGCCATCACCGGGGCGGCAGGCGGGGCCGCGGCAGGAGCAGAAGCCGTAGCAGGCGGCGGGACGGCAAGTACTACGGGGTGAGACAACACGCGCGGCACGAGCCTGCGCAGATCTTCCGGAACCCCGGCCCGGCGTTCGGGGAAGGGGGCATCATGATGATGTCACCGGAATCGCCGCCGCCGCCGCCGATGCCTCTCCAGCCCGGGATGCCGATGCCGCTGCCGCAGCACGACAGGATCCAGAACGCGTACGATCGCGGGCGGCAGGACCTGGCGGAGCAGATCGCGCTGCAATCGGGGCGGCCCGCGGCTCGTCCGCGACCCCGCATCGTGCAGAGCGGCGGCCGCCGCATCGCGCCGGGCGTGCACGCGGTCCGGATCGACCACCCCGAGGACTTCCGTCGGCGGGGCAGTTTCGTCTACGACGACGACGACGAAGATGAAGCTCTGGGCATGGACAGGCTGTCGGTGGACGATTACGACTCGGACGTCCGACTAGAGGGCGATCAGCAGCACAGAGTGTACGTCCGACGCAGGCAGAACGGATCTATCCTCAGCGACGACCCGTTCATCGACCACAGACGCGGGAGGCAGGGGTCCGATTACGCGAGGCGCGACGTGCCGCACTTTATTGAGGTCTCGGACCGCAGCCCTCGCCGGTACATGAGACGGTAATTTCTTGTTGTTTTCTCTTTCTTTTTTCTTTCCCCTCCTATTCTGTTTTCATGTTTTGGTACGGTACTTATTGTACGGAGTTCCATTAATGGGAGGGAGCAAGGGTGGGGGGGGGGAATGTGATTACGGTTATGTTGGTGCAAGTCAGACGTCACGTTACACCTTTGAGCGCTGTTTGTTTGGCCCCCTCCCAAAAAAAAGAAAACAAAGAACAAACAAAATGATTTTGGTCGACGAACTATGTCGGCGGGAGTTATTGGGAATTGTCACCGGTTAAATGAATGAAAGCTGGACGGTATTGTGTGCGGTTCTAATATGTAAGAAAACCGAGGACAAGTTTGAAGGAATACAGCACGAAAGTAGCCCATCTCCTTATTAACTCCAATCTTGCCAACGTCCAATCAATCCTTCATCGTGATGCCTTTCTAACGAAAGACAAAAAGAGTATGTCGAGGCGTGTACATACACATCATTGGACTAGACAGAAGAAAAATGCCTCTCCCTATGCGATGCGATGTACTACTTGTAGTGGTATCCCGCGTCTGTTGTTGCTGCCAGCGCTGATAAAGGGGCTTAAGGGGGTAATTCCATGCGAAGGTTTGCATGCGCAGGCATGCGGTTCATATGTAGGCCTGTCAGCCCTGCCAGCCGGCTTCAAAATTCTGCCAGTTGTTAAGATCAATCCATGGATGTGGCTTAAGCGGGACGCCACCGGTGGGGCCCGTACGGCAAGAGACTTCCAAATCATTATCTAGCCCTGCAGGTAAACGCAGGCTTGGCAAAGGTAGAGCCGGTAAGGGCCGGGATTGTTCAAGGTTTTGGCGGGGTTATTCAGAGCTTGGTCGTTCCATCATAGCTCGGGAGGGAAACCCCGCCATGATGTTTCCGTGCAGAATATACTCTGGATACTCTACCATTTGTACCCAGGTTAGGCAAGTAGAGCTCCAGTGTATTATATGCAGTTACGTAGGGGGAAGTCAAACCTTGGAAGTTTCCAGGTTACATTATGTACATTATGTGTTGAAGACCTCGGATATATGAAAAAACCTTTTTAAAGATCTTTTTCTTCTTCTTCCTGATACCTACGTAACCTCTAGGTACATAGTATAACCAAGTACATAATATAACTCTAATCACTCTAGGTCAAGTTCCCAAAAGTTAGTATCCTTATTCTTCATACACAGCTTTTTTTTCTTTTCTTATACCTACCTCAACCATACCTTCAACCCATCTTGGTCTATTCTTGAAATATCCCTTAACCCTTTCTCTTCCATAGTAAATCAAACAGGTAGTCTTATTCACTCAAACCTTTCAAAATGGCGCGCAAGTTCTTCGTCGGCGGCAACTTCAAGATGTACGTCATACTTCAGCGCAACCTCCCCCTCCTCTTCCTATCTCGCTGAGATGAGCCCGTTCTTCCGGGTTGGTTATACGTGAAGACTAACGGTTCGATTTGTTTTATAGGAATGGTACTATCAAGTCCATCACTGAGATTGTCGAGAACCTAAACAAAGCCCAGCTGGACCCCAACACTGGTAAGTTTCTGCTCATGGCCCTTTATATCCCCGCCACTCCCGTCACCTGCCCCCTCAAAACCCCAAGTTGCTTGCTCACACCCGGAACCACACAGAGACCGTCGTGGCCCCTCCGGCCCTCTACCTCCTCCTCGTCCGCGAGCACCTGAAGAAGGAGATCGGCGTGGCCGCGCAGAACGTGTTCGACAAGCCCAACGGCGCCTTCACGGGCGAGATCTCGGTGTCGCAGCTGCAGGACAGCAACATCGGCTGGACGATCCTGGGACACTCGGAGCGGCGGACGATCCTGGCGGAGAGCGACGCGACGGTGGCCTCCAAGACCAAGTACGCTACTGAGAACGGCGTGTCCGTGATCTGGTGCTGCGGTGAGTCCCTGGAGCAGCGCGAGGCGGGGCAGACCCTCGAGCACATCGCCGGCCAGCTCGCCGCCCTCAAGGCCCAGGTCGCCGACTGGAGCCGCATCGTCATCGCCTACGAGCCCATCTGGGCCATCGGCACCGGCAAGGTCGCCACCACCCAGCAGGCCCAGGAGGTCCACGCCATGATCCGCCAGTGGCTCGCCAAGGAGGTCAGCCAGCAGGTCGCCGACGAGACCCGCATCCTCTACGGCGGCAGCGTCAGCGAGAAGAACTGCAAGGAGCTCAGCAAGGAGCAGGACATCGACGGATTCCTCGTCGGCGGTGCCAGTCTCAAGCCTGCCTGTGAGTTAACCCTAACCCCCCAAAACCTCCCCCCAAAAGACAGGACAGGACGTAGCTAATAGGTTCGATAGTCGTGGATATCATCAACTGCAGACTGTAAATGATCCATTTGGGATCTTGTAGAATAGCAAATATGATATGATATGGACGGCAGAGCTGGAAATTTGGAAAAGGTGGGACTCGGGATCGCCATAACAGTCATGAGAGGGATCTGCTTAGGTAGTTTTTGTATGCCGCTACAGGTTGAAGGTACCTTCCTAGGTAGGGTACTACCTTGAGGTCAAATGTCGACTATAGAAATAAAAGAATAAAAGAACAAAAACAGTTCACCTCAACTCAAGTCAAACATGCATTTGTGTATTCGTTCTCGTTTCATGATTTCGTACCCCTACGGTATCAAGCCATGACTCCATGTATATGGTACAGAGAGATGTGTCGTGCCGTCTGCTGCCGTGAAGTGTATAGATGGCAAGCCGAATCGCCTCTCCAACGACATGCAAAAATAATAGTACATGAGTTCCGTCTCTCCGTTGCCTCTCTGCGCTTTTTTCTTGTCCCTTTTCCATATCCACTGTATATACTCCCTTCCCCCCTCCTCCCCCCTCCTCCTCATACAGGCGTACCCCGGCCGTGGTACGGACTCCAGAGGCCTCGGACAGATTCGTTGATACTGGAGACGGGCTTATTGGTGCGCTTGACCTTCTCGCCGCTGGCGTCGCGCAGCAGCTCGACCTTCTTCAGGATCTGCAGGGAGTCCATGTTCTTGACGCAGATGGACTTCTGGCCGCCGTTGATGTAATGGCCGACGAGCACGGGGTGCCTCCGCGGCCGCGGCGACACCGCAAATTCGACCTGCGGGTTCTGCGCTGCGAACTTGGCGAGTTGCGACCTGATGAAGGAGCTGTTTGTTTGGTTAGTTGGTTGGTTGGTTCACACTTGTGGTCAGCTTTTTGCTGGTAGTATTTGTAGCCAGTATTATGTTCGGCTCTCTCTATCTCTGGGCATGTGGCACCGGCCCCCCCCCCCTTTCCCGTGAAAACTTACTTCATCCCCTTGGAGCTGCCGGACCAATCGCAGTAGAATATGTCCATCTTCTTGCACTGGAGGATGAAGGCGCCGAGACCGTTCTGAGAGACACACACAACGTCAGTTCGCTGCCACCAGGTCGTTCGAGAAAGTGCATAAATTTAGATAGGGATGGTATAGGGGGACTTACCCGGCCCACGGACACCTTCTCTAACGCCTTTACTGTCATGGTTGGGCGTGTCTCAACATAGAAATCATTACACGGCGGAATCTTAGAAGTTGTAGGGGAGCTCTGGGATCCTTATCGTCGTGATTTTTCGATATGGGACGGCCGGCCGTCTTCCGATGGGTACGTACCTCAAGGAGTAGGTATGATGTGCATTTTTGCCTATCACATATGGCCCGTGCATCACACTAGCCCGTAATCAACTAGTCTACTAATGCGCTCCTTATCATTGGCAGATTGGGAAAGCGCAATGTTCCAAAACGCGACATAGACTGAAAAGTACGAGTACTGTACTGTACAATAGATGAATTTAGCCTAGTACCTTAGGTACTGTAGGTAGCTTCTAGGTAACATTCCAGGTTGGTTTCTTTCAAAGGGCAATCTCATCAAACCCATCCATCGATCCATCCATTCTTACCATTCAACAACAACTTTTACTTCTCCCCCTTAGGACCGACCCAATACCACCACTATCATCGATCTTTTTTTGATTTTTTTATTCCGAAGAATTTTCTCTCCTCTTTCCCCCAGCATCCCTTGTCGTCGCATTCTGACCCTGGAGTCTTTCCTTTTCCCACTCCATCTGCACTTTATCGCCGTCCATAACTCATCATCGTCAGCATCAGCATCATCATCATTATTCGTCCATTCTTCTTGTCCATAGCAACGCGTTTCTCGATTCCAGCGACCACCCGAGAAAGAGAGTTTACTATCACCCACGATGACTGACAAGCTCCCTCCCAACCTGCTCGCGCTTTTCGCGCCGCGGCCTCCCTTGCGATGGGTACCCCATCCCGACCTCCCCCCCGAGTTGCGCAAGACCTCTTCCATCACGGCCGTCGCCCATTATCTTCCCGCCCTTGCCGAGTACAAGGACAAGGATGGATACGTCCCTACCGAAAGCTGGCTTCAAATGCGCGACCGCAAGAAATTGGAGAAGAAGGCGCAGCAGGAGAAACTCTTGACCGAAGGGCCTCTGACATGTTGGTCAACTCCCTATTTCCCATTGCTTCTGTAATGCCTGAGGACTAAGGACTGACAACTAACCCGTCGCTTTCATCGCAGACAAACCTAGCGAAGACCCAAACATCCGTGGTGATCCTTTCAAGACTCTGATTGTTGCGCGTCTTAGCTACGACGCCGACGAACATGACCTTGAGAAGGAGTTCGGCCGTTTTGGTCCTATTGAGCGCGTATGTCTATTATCCTCCCTTTCATCCTCCCTCCCATCTCCCCCTTAACTTAGCATCAAGTATTAACCTGTTTGTAGATTCGCATGATCAGAGATACTCATGCCCATGAGAAGGGTAACAAGAAGAAGAAACCCCATCGCGGATACGCCTTCGTCGTATTTGAACGTGAGAAAGACATGAGAGGTAATACTGCCATTGATTTTCCCAGAACAGTTCATTCCGGCCCATTGGATCCATCTACATTCATGTCTCTCTCACTGGGATCAGGCCCTCAAGCTTGCCTATCCCACCCCCCATTCCCCCCTGTTTCCCCCCGTTGTTTTCCATGTAGTGAGGTATGAACTCCTCTTCTGGTAAGGCTTTACTGACAAATGCGCGTCGCCGCGCACGTGAATTAGCTGCTTTAGATGGTTGTGATGGCATTCGCATCAAGGACCGCCGCATCAAGGTAGATGTGGAGAGAGGCCGAACAGTTAAGGGTTGGAAGCCTCGTAGACTTGGCGGTGGCCTAGGCGGCCGTGGATACACGAAAGCCGCCTCCGCCCGACCCACTGGGCCCGGTGGCTTCGGAGGTGGCTTTGGCGGAGGGCGCGATGGCTTCCGAGGAGGATTCCAGGGTCGTGGCCGTGGAGGGTTTCGTGGCGGCGATCGTGGATTCCGAGGTGGTGGTGGTTTCGGCGGTGGCCGTGATCGCGACCGTGACCGAGACCGCGGCTACGGCTCGTCAAACGGGTTCGGCGCGCCTCCTAATGCTCCTGCCGGCCCAGGCTCCGGTGGTCGTTTTGGGGGTGATCGCGGTGACCGATACGGCTCTGGTGGGTATGACTCGCGCGGCGGCGGTCGCTCATATGATGACAGATCCGGTGGACGCGACGGCGGCCGATTCGGCGACCGGGACCGACGTAGTGGCGCCAACTTTGAGCCCGTCCGTGAGCGCGGGTCACGAGAGTCTCGCGACTACGACCGATCCAGAGATGACGACAGCAGGAAGCGCGGATACGAAGGCGGCTACGAGGACCCTAGAAAACTCCGGCGTTACTAGTCACTCACGATATCAGGACACATTTCGCCCGACATACCTCGCTCGACACGCCTCCGTGGTGGGTATCTTCCGTCTTCACAGTCAGTTCCACACGTCTTGTCAACTCGCCTTTCCTTCTCCCTTTTACCACCAAGGGTAAGCAAGGGTAAGATCAATAACACCAGTCGATTCATTTGCCACTTGCAACACCGCACGATAGGCCGGCGAACCTGATACCCCCAAGTCGCCAATAAGAGCAAACAGGCTGAAGGTAAAGGATATCGCTCAATATTCGCCCAAGTCCAAACCAAAGGGTTTATCGGGTCGCCGGCCATCGCTGCCCACTTCTCTCCAATCAAACCGCTGGGTAAACACAGGACCAGGAGAAGTAATACCTTTTTTTTTCTTCTTCTCATGTATTCATTAGTAATCCGCTGTACCTTGTAACTCCTTTGAGGAGAGGGGTGAGTGAGCAGTCATCGATAAGGGAAGAGCAACCAATCAATACAACTAGGTAAGGTCAGAGGTAAGGAGTAAATACCGCCTACTGACTGACCGTCATGTTTCAGAACGGGAAACGAGTGAGACCTACTAGCTGAGAGGAGGGAATGCACCGCAATTACTTTTTAACATGCTCGAAAATATGTGATCTCTGCGCTAGGACAGAGGCTCGCTACGATCTAAAAGAAGCTGCTGTGTGTAATGTACGATAGAAAATCCCAGGCGACACAGTAGTGAAATAAACCATTGCCTGATTTCTTTTCTTTTTTCTTTTTTTCCTTCCAGACGTCCTAATTTGTGATGTAGACCGTGACTTGGCCCAAATCTTCGGTTGAAAAAGAAACGTTGCTAAATCCCATATCGTATTTTACTTTTTTGGAGCCCCTCTCAACCCCTTTTGACCATGACCCTAACTAAACTGAGAGTATTTGCCGAAAACGCCGGTGGAGAAAAAACTTTGGTATCGCCATAGATGCAAACCGCAAGCGGAGGACTTCCAACAAAAACGATGATGAAAGGTGAAGAAGAAAACACCACAAAACGACATGAACCAAACCGCACTTCAAACCCTCTCCTTCCCCTGCCCCACCACCCCCCTGCGTTATAGTCTTACTCGCTACCAGCCTCATCCTCATCCATCCCAGCATCACCGCCCTCGCCTTCCTCATCATCAACGACGGTGACCTCGCCAGTAGCCGCAGACCAATACGCGCGCACGACGACGCGGAACTCCGACATGCAGACACCGAAGAGCTTAAGCAGGCGAGTCTGGCGGGCATCCAGCACATCTCCCGCGCGACAAACATTAAAGCCAGCCTCCCACTCCTTACTCCCCTCCACAAGCGCAGGCGGCGCCTCCAGCACAACGCGACCGCGAACCATGCGCACGGGCAGTCCCAAGCGCCGGAGCTCGGGCTCCAGGGTGTGGCCGAGCGGGACGTCGTGTTCGGCGGGGATTTCGCCGCCCGTGCTGTATACCGCGCCGAACGGCACGCTGAAGTCCCGCGATGCAAGCGTCCCTGCCCGCGCGAAGTCGACCTTGTGCTGCGCCGCGAGCTCTGCGCCGAAATACGCGTGTATGGCTTCTGGCGCCCGGTTCGTGAGGAGTAGGCCTACTGTTCCCCGCACGTGCCGCGTCAATTGGTGCGTCCCGCCCGCCGCCTCGTCTTCGGGGCCCCGGCCTAGTGCCCGCGCCATCAGTTTCGTCTTGCCGAAGAAGAGGCTGTGTAAAAAGTGATTTTTAAAAAAATCTAGTTAGTAAAGCAAAGTGAAAAAAAAGAAAAAAAAAGCTAGTCAAAGGGAGGGAGAGGGAGGGGGGTTGCGAACCGGCTATCGGATAGGTCCTGGCGCACCTCTTTCAGGTGGGTGTTGCGCATGTTGTCGACGCTGAAGACGAAGCAGTACTGGTACTCGGCGAGGGCCTCGCGCACGTTCTCGAACAGGCGCTCCTTGTGCTCGCGGTTCTTCTTGGTCACGTTGGTCAGGTGGACCACCCTGCTCCGTTTCGACTTGGGCATCTTTTATGTATTTGCTTGGTTCTTCTTCCTTTTTTCCTGCTTCTTCTTCTTCTTCTTCTATACCTTATAGACTAGGCTCTCTTTAGGTATGTATGTCTGGGATTCCTCTCTCTCTCTCTCTCTCGTGCCCGGGGCGATCGCAATTCGTCAGTATCGGCGTCGTTAGAGGTCTTGAAGGTATAATGGTGATAATAAGTGAGTAGTAGTTGTAGATAAGTAGGTACTTCAGAAGATGATCGCAATTCTCAGGCTATTATACTGGCTGATAAACTGATAAACCCGAACTTTTTTTTCTTAGTATGGTCTAAAAGTACTCTATCGCAGTGAACTTTCCGGCAGAATAATTTTTAGTTGCTGATTGTTATCCGTTATCGCGCTGCTGCAGGGGGCGGGTTAGGCGGTGGGCGGTCTGCCAGCTGCCCCGCGAAAGCTTATTTTAGGCCTAGTTAGTTGTCTTTCTTTGTACATACAAAGGTGGCCTAATCTGGTAAGACCCATCATGCAGTATGCGTACCTAGGTAGAGTGGAGACGGATGGCTTATCGATGACCTAGGAGGGAAGGGTACGTAAGTACAAGTTTTCAAGGAGCATTATCGCTGAAGCCTCCCCGTCGTTATCGTTATAACCCTATCCGTCCGTACTTTAACCTGCTGTTGCATATAAAAAGCGAAACCACGCCTATTCTCGCCATCTATCAGTCCGCCCACCCTCACTCGATAAATCTAATAACACAATGGACGGGTAAGCCTTTTGCACCATGGGAAGAGAGAGAGAGAGATAGAGAGATAAGAGGGGAGGTTAACCGATATGTATACATATAATACAGTCTCACGCAAGCCGAATCGCGCGAGCTCGAGCAGCGCATGCAGAAGCGACAGATCAAGGAGTTTCTGGGCGTACGTTCCTTCATCTACCCCCATATCCCTATCACGCCCCGGCTCTCATCGCATAGAGAGGGAGACGTACACACACATATATATATATATATAGCAAGGCCAAGCAAAGCTAACCATATCATCACGACCCGCCCACGGGCCCGCACACAACGCGCAACAGCTCTTCAACGGCCTGGTAGACCACTGTTTCGTATCGTGCGTCGACGACTTCAGCTCCAAGGCGCTGTCGGGCCGCGAGACCGGCTGCGTCTCCCGCTGCGTCCAGAAGTACATGGCCTCGTCCCAGCGCCTCAGCGAGCGCTTCCAGGAGCACAACGCCCAGCTCCAGCAGCAGCAGCAGCAGCGGTAAGGGGCGCCCGGCGCTTTGCCGGTCATTTTTGTTGCCGATCGCGGTGGGAGTGGAAAAGGATACATATGCCCCGAACGAGAGAAAAGAAAAGGGGAAAGGGGTTACTGGCAAAATGGGCAGATATGCTGGGCTATGAACCCCGCGGAGAGAGACACGGTACGGAATCTCAGAGTCTACCTGTGATTCTGTCGACGTCCTGACATGCGCAGCGGGCTTACGGGTCTTGGTGTGTCAATCGGACCCTCGACCACTACAATGATGAGAATAAAGGGCAGGCCGATCCGATGCCAGCTTAGAAATAGGGGAGGGAGGGGCTTGAAGGGCTTCCCTCCCCCCAACCATGTAACAATAGAAAAGGCGGGAAAAGCAAAAAAGGAAAGCATTTTAAAAAACACACCATATCCACTTTCATCATGGAAATCTAGACGTATGAGTTTTATGACACCAGGTCCTCTGTTCTTTTTTTTTTTTTCATTTCATTTCTAGTTTGTTTTCTCTCTACCAGCCAGCCAACCAGCCAGCCAGCCCTCTTTTCTCTGACCCTCTCACTCACTTTTCTCTCAACTGGTTACGCAAAGATTCGATTTGATTTGATTCATGACTTGACACCAACACCCAACAACCCTGAACTCCGGGTAGTAAAGGGGTTGGTTGGGTTGGCTTGACTTGAGGTTTTCCATATTAGCTAATTCGTTCCGGCAGGCCCTGGTCCGCCCCCCTCCCCCCCCCCAATGCCTCTACCCACCTACTTTCTTAACTAGAGTGCCCCTGATGCGAGCTGCCTGCTTTCTCCTTTCCCAGGTTAAGCTTTCAAGAAAGAAAAGAAGAAATCAAAAACATAACGGTGTCTCAAAAACTGTGGAAAAAAATGCCCGCTTCCGCTATTTCCTCCTCGACTTCTTTTCCCCCTGTCCTTTTCTCCTTTGCTTCCGTTCCCTAACTACAACTTAAGACTCACTTACACTCACTCAACTCAACTCGCATCATTCGAATTCCTCGCTAAGGACAGTCCTGACGCCCTTGAGCTGCTCGACGACCTTCTCCTCGAGGAGGTTCTCGCAGGCGGCGGCGCGGCCGCGGGCAGTGGGGCCAGCGGCCTTCCACTCGGCCTCGCGGGGGCCGAGGGGGACGAGGCGGTCGCGGAGGAGTTTGCGGGAGCCGAGCCAGAAGTCGACGTTCTCGAGGGCCTTGTCGGCGTCCCAGGCGACGGCGGGCACGTCGCGCGCGTTGTTGGCCCGGAGCAAAGCCAGCACCCGCGCCATCAGCGACAGCGAGTGCATCTCCGACACCGACAGCAGCGTCACGTACGCGCCAGGCGAGGAGCCCGACACCCCCGATACCGAGCCCTGCATCCGGTTGCCCACCGGCACGTCGAACCGCTCCACGCTCGCCTTCATAAGGGTCGGAAACTGGTTCAGCACGTATGCTACCTCGGGCGCGATCGTCGTCCCCAGCGACGTGAGGATATTAAGGAGGAGCGGCACGATGCCCTTGGCCCAGATGCTGTAGCAACGCTGTGGGCCCACCGACTCGGAGAAGGGGGAGATGTTGGGCCGCCGCAGGTAGGCCGCCAGGTTCGCCGAGGTGAGGTGATTGAGCAGGCCGTCGCAGGCTAGCTGTTCCGCCACGAGCGGTAGGGCCGACAGCTCGAGGAGGAACAGGAGGGAGAGTTCGCCATACACGGGATCGCCCCCTTGCCCCGCCAACTTGTCCGACCAGGAATACAACGACACGGCGACGTGCACGGCGTCGTGGGCGGCGAGGATGTTGAGGATCTGGGTCTGGCTTTGATCTATTCCCGGCACGCAAAGGCACGCTTGTAGGATAGCGGTCAGAAGGGCCACGTCTTCAGGTAGAACGGCTGTGTCCGAATCGTGAATCAGGGAAACTAGATTCCGGAAGCCCTTCGCTACAGTAATATCGATAATGCTAAGCACCGTCTGGGAAATTTCCACGGTGTACTTGTCGATCTCCTTGGCTTTGGCTGGCGTTTGTGCCATCTGGGCGAAAGCTCGGACTTGCGCCCGTAGAGTCACATAGAGTAATTTGAGTAGCGTGCGATATAGTCCTATGTTATCGGTCGCGTAAGGCTCGCTGACGCTGCTCACCGTTGACCACAATGCATTCAGGAGCTGGGCGACGTCGCCCGCGGATGGCGTGTTATCGACGACGCGCTGCACAAGCATCAGCGCTAAGTTCACCCGGGATTCCGCGAGCCGCTCGAATATTTGTTCCTGGCCCTGGTTTTCCTGGTTCGCCTCCAAGCATTGTTCGGCCACTTGGAGCGACTGCTTCTGAAGAGTGTTGTTTTGGGGCAGGCAGGTGCTGAGCTCCATCAGCAGGAACTCCCATGAGTGATATAGAGACTATCACCGTATCAGCATGGAACCACTTAGGCTGTTTCGAAAAAGAAAACAAAAGAATAAAAACTTACGATTTGCGCGTCGACCAACGACAGGTTCGCATTGGCCTTCTCCATCTCACTCTTATATCCATTATTCCGAGGGCCTACCCATCCATTATCGAACCAGAGCATCTTGTTCGCGAACGTGAGCGAATAGTAGAAGTCCTCGCCCAGCGAACGGGGTTCGAGCAACGTCCGTTTGAAGTTATCAAGAGTGGCACTCGGGTACTGCTTGGAAAAGTTCTTGGCAAAGGTGACGTGCAGGGCCCGGTTGTATCCCGAAACAGCGACTCCATCTCGCAGGTAGTAGTCTAGATCTTGGGTGAGGTCGTTGGCCAAAGAGCTTGCCTTGTCGATCTGTCGAAGGTGGAAGAGCTGCATGGCAAAGATCTCGGCAACATAAGCTGCGATTCGGGCTTCATCACAAGCTTGTATTACATTAGTTTTGGCAGTTAAAGACGAGGGCTTTAGTTCGCGCACGAACTTTCGCAACTGTGTTACGAAGTCAGTATTCTTCTGTAGCGTGAAAATCGTCCAGGGCCAGTGATTCTGGGTCGACGTGATGAAGTCTAGGATCGACAAGGCCTCAAACCGGTCGAGCGAGGAGATGGATGCGAGGCTCTTCAGTGCAGATGACAGGACAGAGCTCGATGACGCCTCCCCGGTCTTTCCGTTGCCATTCCTTGCTTCCCGGGGAGTCTTCCCTGTGAGGAGGCAATTGGCCATCCATTGCTGCCTATTCTTCACAATTGTGGAGAAGAACCGCCAGACCACGTGCACCTCCTGAGGCTGGCCGAAAGGTCTATCTAGTGTTGATAGGAGTTGTAGGAATGACCGAGAAGTTTGAGCACCGAGGTATCCTAGGAGAGACGGCGGCTCTCCCACTTTCTTGCCAGCGCTGATCACGAGTGCCTCTAAAAGTGCAAGACCGGGCTTTCTTAATGACTCCGATACAGCACAGACTCTGGCGACGAAAGGGGTAGCCTTGAAGAGTTGGGTCTCGATCGTGGCGGAAGACCGGTCAAAGTAGTTTGCGATCCTTACGAGGGTTGTTGCCAGGTTGAGCACCGCAACCGTTTGATTCCGCTGTGTTGTAGATCGATTTGGGTATATGGTTGTCTGAGGTAGCTGTGTCGCTGCTACAAGAGACGCTAGAAGGGGCTGGATGCGCAAGCTGCTGGCAGACGGTGCCAAGAAGCTTTCGATTATGTACTTAGCAGCAGGCTCTAATGGCGCAGTCAATGCCTTGTTCGTAGACGTATCGTCGATGCTGTACGTATACAATATGATGTTGTTCATGATCGGAACGACGTCTTGGATGAGGATGGACCGGTCGACTTCCGAAGAGAACTTCCAGGTGGAAGAGCTCTCTAGGGCGTCTACGGTGGCATGAGCGATGGCCAGTGCTATCTGGGCGATAACCCTATCCGAGATTCCGACCCAAACATTCTCGTTCGTCTGCTGGCGGTGACGCGGCTTCGAGTTGGTCTTTCGCCTGATCGAGCTTTCCATCGCACTGTCAATAAGACTCGAAAAGAGTCTCATCGCCGATATCAGGACACCAAGCTGATTTTGTGATAGCTCAAGGTTTCCCACTAGCCTAGACAGCCGTCCTCCATGAGATTCGTTGTTGACGAGAGTGGACCTAGCCATATAGGACCATACCCTTCCCGGACACAAGGGGAGTATGGCATGTAGGAATTCCAAGCACGCCTTGACAACTGCCAGCCCAGAATCATTGAAATTCTGATCCAAAAGGCTGTCCAAGATATCACAGACCACCGACACCAAATCCTTGGTGCGCGGGAGCGATCGACTCGCTTCAGCCAGGACCATCAAACCCCCTTCAGCCATCTCGGTATTGTCACCTGATTTGGATGCTCGAACAACATCGACGCGGACCAATGTCGCAAACAATGAGATGATCTCAGCGACGTCCGCGAGGGAAAATGCGTCAATTTCTACTCGATAGCTATTTCGAGCGAGGCTGACCTCCAGCAGCTTTCCGAGCAGGGCAAGCGTTGAGTGCTCATATTGCATCTGGGCAATCCTCCCTTCATCAACCACGAAGCGACCGGTTGTGCGAGCTGGTATCACGAAACTCTCCTCTTCATCCATGGCCCTCCTACCCCTGTTAGATAAGGCCGTGATAAGAGGCAAATCTTCCGTTAGCTCGAAAGTGTTGGTGTTGTCTTCTTCGTTTGTAAGACGGTAGTCCGAGAAGTCCTCGGGGAGGATAAAGGTGAAAACTGGAGTTTTTTGTAGAAGGGGGACAATTCCCGGATAGCCATCTTCTTCCGACGAGTGGGGTGAGCACACCAACTCGCGGCAGAAGCTGATGAAGGGAGTAAATTCATATGGAAAGCGACACAGAGCCGGGGTGAAGTACTGCAGAAGAAAGAGGTCGTCTGTTTGAGCAATGCCGAGAATGTCTTGCCTCACGAGGGGGTTCATAGGTCGCGAGATGTCCCAATACTCCTTGCCGGCGGCAAGGATAGAATGCATAGTATCGATGGTCTCGTCTCGATAATCAACGTATTCATATGTTGCTTTGAGAAGTTCCAGAAAAACCGTCCTCATTCTAGAGCCTACCGACTCGATGAATGCGCCGTTATTGGTCGGCCCACACGATTTCGCGAAGGTCGCGATAATGCGGTAGGCACGGAAGTCATCCACGGTCTGAGCAGCCATGTTCTGCAATTTTTGGACTTCGCGGTCGAAACCCTTCTCGATGAGAAAGTCGTCATAGTTTCTCTTGTCGATAGTGGTGATACTCCCGGCGGAGTTCCTCCTAGCAGCACTGGGAATCATCTGGGTATTCGAATCGTAGTTCTCAACGGCCTTCTGGTTTTGTATGGCATCGCGCTTCTCGGCACGCTCCTGGTAGGATAGAAACATCCTGTGCACTACACGAACGAAGGCAAGCTGAATTGGTAGGGAGTAATGAGCTTCTGCGTCGAAGGCGATAGAGATGCCGTCATATATCTCGCCCAGAGTATTCGAAGACACGACGTATTCAGTCTCGCCATTGATGTCCACCTCACCCTCGAACAAGGCCGTCATCCTCGGAAGGTTCAGGATAGCCAATGAGATGACACAGACCAGAGACTGTAATGGGATCATGAGATCGGCAACGCGGTCCGGGAAATCCTCAAGCCTATTCAGAAAGCTGAACTTTCGGACGAGAGAGAACCACAGGAGAGCAATGGGGGGCTCGACGAAAACATCATTTGACAAGTCCAATAACTGGAATGCTATAGTCATCCGGTGTAGCATCTCGGTAAACAGGGTACTGAGATAATCTGTACCAAGTTCATCGGTTAAGACCGATTTATCCTCCACCGCACCGTCAAGGCCTGTCTGGACGAGCTGGATAAGGTCGGGCACTAAGTTGAGATTTTGCCAGGCAAGAGAGTGATATGCCTGAGTCTGCGTTTCGGAGGGAGGTGTCGGATCCTCTTTGGAGGCTAGGCCAAAAGCCTGGAGGAATGATGTACGGATGGAAACGAGGGCCTCACTTGGGGAGGAAGTAGGTAACCGATCCTGCAACATCAAGGTGAATATATAGTCGACGGAGGCCGAATAGAAGCGGCGCTCTGATAGATAGGTTTGGAATATACGGTGGCGCCTGCTCTCGGGCTTCTCGAAGGTAGATTGGATATCGGCTGCATCACGGGCGCCTGCCAGATTGAGGCCGGGAAGAATATTGGCGGCATGAATATTGGTAGCGCCAGCAGCTTCTTGTATATTGGCGACATCCTGAGTAGATATAGGACCCAAGAGTTGACTTCGTGCACGCGACTGGAACTCGACAACGACAACGCGAAGGGCAGCAACCTCGTTTATACGAGCGTTCTTGCTTAACCAAGAGACGTCCTCCTTAAGAACGTTTATGTCGTACTTCTCGTTAGGTGTCGGGGTGATTTGTATAGCAGCAGTCTTTTTAAGAAAATTGTCGTGATGTGGACCTCTGTCGGCCTGTGGTTCGAACGCGGAACCGGGTTTGGTGAATAAAGTCTGGACGTAAGGATCGCGGAGGAAGTTGATCAGAGTTCTGCTATTCTGTCGATTCCCAGAGGGATCTGTCAGGGCGGAAGCAACGTGTCTCCATGATAGGATGATATTTTCACCCTTCAAGCAGGGTTCGAGCGGTGGGAGGTAAACATTGTCAGAGGAGGAGGAGGATGGCTCTGCTGCCATTGCTGTGGATATCAGCAGGCAATGCGCGCCTGGTACATTAAGCACATGTGAATACCCAAGAGGCGAGGGCGGGAGGTCAGGGGTATGTGGAAAGTATCAAGTGAAGTATAAATAAAGTGTGAAGGAAGGGAAGCCGTAAAGACGTTAAAGTTAGAAAAGTTAGCAAAGGTCAAATGGATGTTTGGTTGATTAATTAATTGTTGGGCCAATTGCAGCTTGAGGTTGGAAAATATAAAAATAATCTATACCTCTAGGTACTATGTAGTTGGCCCTAGAGAGCTCTACGGGGTAACAAAGCTTCCCCTGGAACGGGCACTAAGTCTCGTTGGAAATGGATAGCTCCTGGCCAGCTGGAGCTATGTTGGTTGCTAGGCTATATGCTGTATGTAGATACTACGTACATGCGTACTACCTACATGTAATAGCCTTGCATCTCTTATCGGGTTTATCAGCCAATCATGTCCTGATCCTTGTACTGAAGTGTCAATTCGATAATCGATAACGTTAGCAGGCGTTCCTTGCATGACTATCCAAGTACCGTACCTACCTGTAGGGTAGATGCCTATAACTAAGTATCTAGGTACATATGCACTGCGCTTTCTAAGGTTGTGTAGGTACCCCAACGGCGGCGCAAAACTTTGCCAAGCCCACATTCCGCCGTAATCGCCCCTCCGGCTCCCCCCGGACGTGTACCTACAAACCTTAGTCACTGGCCATTATGGAGATATATTGTACCTAGGCTAAGCATCTGATTACTCATATACGGAGAGTTCCTTTATACGGAGAGTTCCTTTTGACAGCAAGAGTGTCTATTATAAAGTCCTTGTTCCTCCCTCTTCTATTACGTTCAGATCTGGTCCAGCCATTTAAATGTATTTTGGATTTCCAGGGTTGTTCTCGTAAAATCAGCAGGAAGGAAGGGGAAGAAAAGCTTGAAAAGACAACCCCCCCTCTAATACATGTGACAATATGGCCTCCTCAGAAAATACCACCATAGACCACTCCCCCCACCACGCCGATCCTTCGCCCCCGGTCCCCACGGCTTCGAACCTGGTGCTCATCGACAACTATGACTCCTTCACCTGGAACGTCTACCAGTACCTCGTGCTCGAGGGGGCCAAGGTGACGGTCTACCGCAACGACCAGATCACGCTGGAGGAGCTGATCGCGCTGGGACCGACGCAGCTGGTCGTGAGTCCCGGGCCGGGCCACCCCGTCACGGACTCCGGCATCAGCCGGGACGCGATCAGGCACTTCGCCGGCCGGATCCCCGTGCTCGGCGTCTGCATGGGCGAGCAGTGCATCTTCCACGTCTACGGCGGCGAGGTCACCTCCGCCGGCGAGATCCTGCACGGCAAGACCTCGCCCCTGGCCCACGACTCCAAGGGCGTCTACGCCGGCCTGCCGCAGGGCCTGCCCGTCACCCGGTACCACTCCCTCGCCGGCACCCACCCCAGCTTGCCCGAGTGCCTCGAGGTGACCTCCTGGATCCCCAGACAGGACGGCTCCAAGGGCATCATCATGGGCGTGCGCCACAAGGAGTACACCGTCGAGGGCGTCCAGTTCCACCCGGAAAGCATCCTGTCCAAGGACGGGCGCATCATGATCCGGAACTTCGTGCGCCTGCAGGGCGGCACCTGGGCCGAGAGCGAGCGCCTGCAGAAGCTAGCAGCAGCCGAGACCGCCGCGGAAGCCACTTCAAAGTCCGCCGCGGCTACTGCGACGGCGAACCCCACGCCCAAGAAGACCAACATCCTGCAGCAGATCTACGCCCGGAGGAAGGAGCTCGTGGCGGCGCAGAAGCAGATCCCGTCGCAGCGGCCCAGCGACCTCGAGGCGGCGTACGAGCTCGGCGCGGCGCCGCCGGTGGTGCCGCTAGTGCAGCGGCTGCGACAGAGCCCGTTCGCCGTATCGCTGATGGCGGAGATCAAACGGGCGTCGCCGTCGAAGGGGGTGTTCGCGCTAGACATCGACGCGCCGTCGCAGGCCAAGAAGTACGCGCTGGCGGGCGCGAGCGTGATCTCGGTGCTGACGGAACCGGACTGGTTCCGGGGCGGCATCGAGGACCTGCGCGCCGTGCGGCAGGCCCTGGTCGGCATGCCGAACCGCCCCGCCGTCCTGCGCAAGGAGTTCGTCTTCGACGAGTACCAGATCCTCGAGGCCCGCCTCGCCGGCGCCGACACCGTCCTGCTCATCGTCAAGATGCTCGACGCCGAACTGCTCGCCCGCCTATACCGATACTCGCTGGAGCTCGGCATGGAGCCCCTCGTTGAGGTCCAGAACGCCGACGAGATGCACGCCGCCGTCGCGCTCGGCGCCCGCGTCATCGGCGTCAACAACCGGAACCTCGAGTCCTTCGAAGTTGACATCGGCACGACCGGCCGCCTGCGCGGCCTCGTGCCCAAGGACACCGTCATCTGCGCCCTCAGCGGCATCCTAACGCACGACGACGTCGTCGCGAACCACCGCGGCGGCGTCAACGCCGTGCTTGTCGGCGAGGCCATCATGCGCGCCCCCGACGCCTCACACTTCATCCGGGAGCTCTGCGCGGGCCCGGAGGCGGCGGCCGCCGCCGCCGCCGCGCAGCCGAAGCCGGACCCCCTGCTTGTTAAGGTCTGCGGGACGCGCACCGTCGAGGGCGCCCTCGCGGCCGCGGAAGCCGGCGCCGACATGATCGGTATGATCCTAGTACCGGGGCGGAAGCGGACGGTAGACGACGAGACGGCGCAGGCCATCTCAGCCGCGATCCACTCCTTCTCGCGCCCCACGCCCACCACCCCATCATCCACCGTCCCAGCCGACCAGGCAGTCGACTTCTTCGCGACGGCGGCGTCGAAGCTAACGCGCCCGAACCGGCCACTACTAGTGGGCGTGTTCCTGGACCAGCCGCTGGCGGAGGTGCAGCGGCTGCAGGCGCGGTACGCGCTGGACGTGGTGCAGCTGCACGGGGCGGGGGACGCGCCGGAGTGGGCGTCGGCAGGCCACATACCGGTTCCGGTAGTGCGGCGGTTCGCGCCGGGCGAGCCGGGCATCGGCGTTCGCGGCTGCCACGCCGCGCCGCTGCTGGACTCCGGGTCCGCCGGCGGCTCCGGCACCATGCTCGATGCCGTGGCCGTCCGCGCCGCCTTGCGTCGCGACTCCGAGCTCCGCGTCCTCCTCGCCGGCGGCCTCGGCCCCGACAACGTCGCCGCTGCCATCGCCGCCGTCGGCAAGCCCGAGGCCGACCGCATCCTCGGCGTCGATGCGAGTAGCGGCCTCGAGGATGCCGATGGCCGCCAGAGCCCTGAGAGGATACGGGAGTTTGTCAGGGCTGCCAAGGCCGTGCGGTAAGGCTGGGAATTTAGGGAATTTCGAGAACAGGCAATCTTAAGTTACTTGGCTGCATTTAACGCACCCGGCGTGGCCTCGAAAAACAAAGAATAGTAAAGTAAAAAAAAAAACAGGAGCTCTTGCGCAGTAATCCGAGTCTGAATACCATGCTGCATAAGCTGTCCCCTCCTATTGTGGCGCTCTTCAAAAGCTTATATAGCACGTGTAATGTAGATGACGAAGATAAATCGACTCTATAGGAAATGAAATACCCAAAATAACAATTTCCATCTCCCTTCCGTTGCCTATTTTATATATGAACATACCATCCTCCACTCTGGCCAATATATATAAATATATACCTACGATCTTCACAAATTCGCATGGTAGGTAGCAAGAACTACATTATCCCCTACAGCTTAGGAGAGCTGCATACATACATACATAGAGGCCAGTCAAGCAAAGCAAAGCAGTGAGCAAAGAAAGAAATCGGCAGTCATAATACGCGGGACGGCCAATAGGGCTTTGGCCAACATCGTGACTTTTCGAAGCAGGCTGTGTGTGTTGTCGTATTAAGTGCACGTAGATCTTAAAGTACATCAAAGAAAGGCCTGGCTACGCCAATACATGCATCCCATTTCATCGCACGGGGGTACCATTCCGGCCGGCGCGACGTGTGTACTGTACTGAGAGAGAGAGAGACGACAGAATTTAACGGTATAAAGTTTTACTTCATAAAGCAATTAACTGATCTAAAAGGCGGATTGTCGTAGTCAACATCATAACTCCTCGCCAACGCCATGCCGTGGTTATCATACCCTAGCGGCCCGAAACGCCACTGGATTTCGAAATCAATGGACTTGAAAGTATCCCCTTTTTCCTTTTCTCGTATCGCGCAGCGTGTCTAGGTGAGTCCGCCGTCCTAGCCAGCCGCAAGATGGGAGGGCGGGGCACAGTACGCCATCGAATATTTGCCGTATGAGCTTCTCTCCTACGTCCCCCCCCTCCTCTTGCCTCTGCCCTCGCATCCCCAAGCTCACCGCCAGCCGCCACGACTCCGTCCAGATCCCGTGGTGGCCTTAGACCGGGCCTCCTCGAGGGTGGCCTTGAAGTCGGCATAGAGGGCATCGACGACGCCCTGGCGGCGCCAGGCATCGACGATGGAGTCGGCGAGGGCGCGGCGCTTCTTGGGGCGGAGGGCCTCGCGCTCCTGGATGCGCGCGGGCGTGTTCCACCCTTCGTCCTCGAGCCGCTCCTCCACCCATTCCTTCAGCGCGTGCTTCCAATGTATCAGGCCATGAGCCGTCGTCGCGTTGCTGCAGCACACCGCCCCCACAAACCAGTCCCGCGACTCCGGCTCCAGCGGCATGCCCTGCGTGTCGACCGACGCCTTATCGTCGTCTTCGTCATCACTGTCCGAGTCCGACTCCACCTCCTGCAGCGTGTCCTTGTAGTACGGCTTACCCTGAAACACGATTTTGCGGGTGGCGGGATGATTGCTGCGGCCACAGGCGGCGCAGTTGTCGAAGCCGTCGACGCCGCCGCCGCCCGCAGCCATATCGTAGGTCTCCATACGGGGCCGGCCTTTGAGGGCGCGGTAGAACTCGGGGCGCCAGACAGACGAGGCGAACTTCGAGTTCGCGAGGCCACGGAACTCATCGTCCAGCTTGCGCCACGCGTTGTTGTACACGGGATCCCGCCGCTCGAAGGCCGGGTCCACCCGGTTATGCACCAGCCACTCCACCGCGTACGGGAACTGTTCTTTGAGCGGCTTGTGTGCCTGCGACGTGAACTCCAGCGGTATGTCCAGATGCGCCGGCGCCCCCAGCGGACCCTCATCATCCTCCACCACGAAGTCGTCCAAATTGTCGTCCTCGTCGCCGTCTCCACCCTCATCCGCCACTGCGGCCTCCTCCGACCTCGTTCCCCTCTGCTTTAATGCCTTCTTCTTAGCCTTGCGGGCCGAGCGGGGCGTTGGCTCTTCCTCTTGTTCGTCGTTGGGCTCGTCTGAGTCCTCATCGTCTTCGAACTCTTTGAGTACCTCAAACTCATCTTCCGGGTCGGTGTCATAGATGCCCCGTCGATCATCCTCGGAAGACGATTCAGAAGATGTTAACTTATCGATCTTCTCCCCGTTGCGGCGTCGACGCAGAAGCTCCATCTTCTTTTCCTTTTCCGAGCGATGGCCCTTGTGGGCGCTTCGCCTCACTGGAGACGAGGGCTGTAGCCGCCTCCTGGTATTTTGGCTGGGGGGTGCCGGCTTGTCCACCTTCCTTTTCTTAGTCGGCGACTGAAGCTGGTCGCTGTCCGAGTCCTCGAGCTCGACCATCACGGGACGACGACGCCTCAGTGTCGAGGGCGGTGCTATGTCGTCATTATCATCTTCACTCTCGCTCTTGCTACTTGACTTGGAAGGGGCACGCCTCCGACGCTTTAGCGTACTCGAAGGGGCGACGATGTCGTCATCCTCATCCTCATCCTCATCGTCGTCACTAATAATAACGGCCTTCTGGAGACGAGTCGAAACAGACTGTGAAGACCGGAGGTTCTTAGCGCTTGACGGCATGGGCACATTCTGGTCATCCTCGTTGCGGATACGTGGTGCCTCCTGACGCGTGGAACTTCGCAGCAGAGGAAGGTCGTCCTCGTCATCTTCGTCGCGTCCCGCATCGTCGACCTCAGCTGCAGACTCGTCTGATGAGTCGGGTAACGCGACACGCTTCCTGCTACTCCCGGGGACCTTCGGCATGAAGCTGGCCGTCGGAAGAACTGGTCGTGGCGTTGAAGTAGACGAGGACTCTAGAAGGATGTAAGTCTATACGAAAAAGACATGGTAGATCACGCTATGAAAGTTCAAACGACAAGTGATGCCAGCCCCTTTCGCTATCAAAACTGGGACCCAAGAAAGTCCCCACGGTGCAAGGCATTTTGGTCCATATAATGATAGGACAGGCAACGGTCGCAAAAACCGCGGGCTCCACCCTTTTCAAGCAAAAAAGGCATGGAATATGGCATGCCTTCACAAGTTTGCGCGATCCGATAGATACAAAAATGAGATGATAACTTACCAGCACCAACAGAAGGAAGCAATTTGCTCTGCTTGGCCTGTTTGCCTCGCGACTTTCCGCCCTTGAAGGCCTTGGTTGGAGTCTTGCTGCCGCCGCCGATGGGCGCATGCGAATACCGGACTCTGGCCGGCGAGATGGACTGGCCTGGATCCCCACCACCGTCGCTGGATCCAGCGCCAGAGGCCGGCTCGAAGGTGAGGCGAGTTTGCTTCTTATTCTTATCTCGCTTCTTCGATGACGCCATGATTATCTTTTCTTCTTTTTTTTTTCCCGCTTCTGTTTCCGCCCGTCCAGAAGAAAGATGTCGCGGAAGGTTCGATCGATCGGTGCGAAGACCTGATGACCTGAGTATGTATGCCGCTTTAGGCTACCCTATAACCTATAATCTGTATCCTGTAAGTGCGGGTAGGCGCTATGTTCAGGCAGGTATAGATAAGTAGAAGCCTAATCCTTGCTCCACGATAAGAAGAGAAGGCGTACAGGTTCGTCTAACCAGGGGTCGCCAAGGGTTAAATAGGTGCGCAGATACGACTGTCCGCAGTGGCGGTAGTAGTAATAGTAAGGGCCGCGATAGTAGTCACTAAGCAGTCAAAGCGAGTCACCGTTAATGGGGCTTGACTGCAGGTCAGTGCCCACTCAGTATGTCTCAGAGCCTTTGCCTATTGCGGCATTAAAGGGGGTGTGTAATAAACGATAAGGTAGAGCTCAGTCGATTGAGCTGAAGAAATGAGGTCTGATAATGCCTTAATAACGGTGATATGTGAAGGTGAACAAAGAACAGAATAGCCCTTCCCTTCGCGTTCTAGTAGACAACAGATAAAGTAAGTAGGCAGGTGCCTAAAAAAGATGCAGGGAAATAGCGACAGAGGGCTTTATTCAAACGCGTAGATGCCGAGGTATGCTCAAAAGAGGCAGTTGAAAAAGGAGGGGGGATGTTGTTGCCTTTGCGTAAAGGAAAGCCAAAGGAAAAGTCTAAGCGAGGACTATATCAGTTAAACAGGAAGTTGATCGAGCCAAGCTTGCTTGCATCAGTGTGCATACACACACACATGCAAAGTAGATAAACTTCAGGTTACCCTAGGTAGTATCAAGCACAAAAGGGACACTACCAAAATACCATAAATGTGGTTTGTACAGAAGCAGGTGTAAGTATAAACTGTAAGATATCGGGCTATATCTACATACCTGGGTACTCAGGTAGGTAGTTTCAAACCACTATGTAGATTCTATCTAAACGCGTTACGATGCAACGGAACGGGGACGCCCGCGTGCCCCGCAGTCTACCCACTACCAGGGCTGCAGAGAATGATTTTCTTTATGGGTACCTTCACCTACATGTACATGCTACTACGCGCAATCACGTGACTATACTTCTACCACCCTGGGCACTCAGGCGGGTGCGAAAATTTATGGCCCAACTCCATTCGTGGTCAAATACATAGCTGGGCCATAAATTTTCGCGGGGGCCTGGCACTCTATCTAAGCTACCTCCTACTTTACTTCGCTAATGCAATTACACATAAATCTGTACCATCCATGTCCCAAGGCCCCCTTTTTCCAACTTTGATAAAATAACTTAGAGAAACTGGCAATAATGAAGGGAAAGGCGTCTCTTACTAACTACTTCACTCAGAAGGATATCTTCTTTTCCGGGCGCTATGGAGACCTACGATTCTGAGTCTCTCTCTCTCCCATCCGTCGACATGGCTATGTCAGTCAGACCCGCAGCTCGAAGGGGGGCTTCTTTGTTCTTCTGCCTGGCACATGCATTATGAAGTTTCTGAGGATGATGTTGCAGCTATTCGGATCGAAAGTTTAGCGAGCATTGTCACTATGAGACTGATGGATGACCCTGAACCTTTTTGCGTGTCTTGAAGTCGACCCTTTAAGCCTCTTTTTAGACGTCTGCAGAAGAAAGCAGATGGTGTTACGATATCCAGTATTAGTATTGATATTTTAAGTTTTTAAATTTTTTTTTTTCATGATAGGGATGAAGTCGCGGCTTTTCAGAATCAGATGTTCAGCGCTAGGATCAACGGCTGCGGCAGGGAGGACCCTCGAGACGGGGCCTAGATGTGGGTTCCGAGCGTAACAGGTGAGGTGGAGATTGCCAACCGGGCCCAAGAACGTCATCATGGGTCGAACAAGTTCATCGTGATCCTGACCATCACTGGCAAAAGGAGGGACCTCTGAGATCGGCAGGGCTGACAGGCTGAAGGTGTGAGCCGAGCAGGTCCGAAGGAAGGTAATGGGCCACGACCTTATTTCTGATGGGCTCATCAAGAAACCCGAAAGCCTCCACCAAAGATGCAGTGGTTATGGACGACGCGAATGATTTATACCCAGCAGCCTTGTCGGCGGCGTCAGCTGCGTTCGCAAACCGGCCTGGGTGGGGGTGGCAAAGCAGCCGGGCATACTCAGAATGGGCCAGCATCACTTCGAAATACCCCAAGACCAACCCGGGATCAGGTTTTTTTTTTTTTAAAAAAAAGCAAAGGAAAGCAAGATAAGAAAGAAAGTCATTTACATACGAATAATAACCTTGGAAGCTCATAAGTAATGTATAATCATATTTATACCATGTAGTTATATAACTATTTACCTGGTTTACTCGAATTATAATAATATGACATACCAGCCATCATCACATCACATCAGGGCATAAGTTCATAGTAACCAAATCAAGCCAGCCACGAATCACGACCACGCCTACGCATAGGACATACACACACACACACACACACACACACGTGTATCTCTCTTTAAGGAAAAAAAGAAGGAGCAGACAGAGGACATAGCGAGATAGGAAGAGCGAAAAGAGAGAAGAAGAAGAAGAAAAAAACCGGCATGTCATGACTTTCTTTTCTTCCAAGCCTACGCAAGACAACTTCACTTCATTTCATCGTCATTATCGAGCGCCCGCCACCATCGTCTCCACCGCCGCCTTCTTCTTCTTCTTATCGGGGCCTGCTTTGCTTTGCTTTGCTTGCTATAATCCAGAGAGGGAGGGGGTTGGGGGGCGGGGGGGAAGACAAATATCGAGGCGATATTGTGGTTGGGTGGTGTTGGATAATGTTGTGAATTTTATAGCCTGGCTGGCTACTAAGTAGGCAGTGGGGAAGTGTGCTGTGGCGTCAGGGGAAGATAGAGGGGGGCTGAGAGGATGGAAACGGAAATATCGTAGATTGCCGTGACTTCTCTCTCTTGTTGGGGGAGGGGGGTAGGTGATCTGAGTCGGGTTGTGCTGTAAGATGTCCTCGATCCGTCATGAACTATTCTAATTAACAAACGCAGGCATGCCATGGTTGGGTCGCTCTCTCTCTCTCTTTTTCTTCGTCGTCATCATCTTTATTCCCTTGGAGTCATTTCTACCATCCCTCTCCTGCCCTCCCCCATCACTTGATGGGAAGGGGCTACCCGGTTGAACCCAACGGCTCCGAAGCACCACGCCGGCAAAGCAGTAGTGACGTCTTACGAAGCTTCCTCCTTGGTCTCGCCCTTAGGCTCCTCCTTGTCTTTGGGGGCCTCAGACTCTTCCTCCTTGGCGAAGAGAGCCTCGTTCTCCTTTTGGGCTGAGAGGAAAGCATCTTTGAAAGTGTTGGCATCTGGAGAGGAAGGTTAGACTCGTTTCATGTCGACAAGAGAAAGGGCGATGGGGTAGTAAGTCAGATTGACCAGAAAGGATGATGGACGGTCAACATACTCTCGGAGTTGGCGAAACGGATTGCCAGGGTAACCGCCTCGGGCTCACCCTCGCTAACGTCAGCGGCGGCATTCCAGACCCAGCTTCGGTCGCTGCCAACGTTGGGCGACAGCTTCATGTCAGGGACGACTAGGTAATAACGTGTTAGCAGACGGTTTCAAGCCTAGGTCTTCACCCGAACAAGAGCAAGAGTAAAAGCAGAAGAGCAGGGTTGACCTACTGTAGTGGTTGGCGCAGACCTTGAGGGTCTTGTCACGTCGCATGACGAGGCGAGTCTTGCCGTTCTCCTTATGCTTCAACAGCCGGACGTCGCCAGTCCCGCGCTCTTTCCACTCCTGGGTGTCGCGGATGAATTTGAACAGCTTGGCGCGCATCTTGAAAAGCTGCTCCTCCGACTCCTCGTTGGTCTTGGTGTCGATCTTCTCCGTCAGTTTGATGACGGGCTCGAAGTGGACGTCCTCCGACTCGGGAGGCTGTTCCTACAAAGGGGAGAAAAAAAGAAACATCGTATTAGTATTCGGTATCGGTGATTCGTGGGGGCGGTGGTAGTGGCGTTCTAACATACTTCGTCATCGCCCTTGGCGGCGGCAGCGGCCTCGCGCTGAGCCTTAGCGCTTCCGGAGTTGTCGCCACGGTCCTCATCTTCATCCTTCTTCTCCTTCTTCGCGCCGCCGCCGAACATGGAGAAAACGGAGGAGGAGGTGACGGGCTTGTCCTCGGCAGGCTTGGTCTCCTCGACCTTGGTCTCGGGGTTCTCAGCGGAGCTCATCTTGAAAGAAAGTAGTGGTGGGTTGGATATGTAATGTCTATCGTCGGAGGTATTTGGTTTGCGCGATCTGGAAATTGAAAGTGAAGAGCAGAGGAAGAAAAGTTAGCTTTTGTCAGAAGAACAGCCTATTGTGTGAGAGTCATAAAAATGCAAGGCTCTGAAGTCGTCGCACACAGGAAAAGAAACCCTTCCAGTCACCAAAACACCCAAACAACTCTCTCATTTTCAACAAACCAACCCCCGCCCTCCCCCTCCGCCCCCTTTCTTCCCATCCCCGCTGAATGTTTACTGTGCCCCACCTCTCAGGTTATAAAATTGTAAAATTGAATGCTTCCATGCATTTTTAGGTTTCCAACCATGTCCATGCAAAGTGCCTTTCTTTTTTTTTTTAAAAAAAATCGGCAGCAATCGGCAGCACGCTATGGATAGAACAATATTACGTGGACGAAAGACATGTGAAGTGGGTTTCGAGAAGATGCAGCAGAGTAGACAATACGTACCGATGACTGTTCAAGTTATATCGATCGAGAGGGTATATCGACGCGCTGAATAAATGCTACCTCTTAACTGTTGTTTCTTTCAGAGTAGTTTGGGGTTTAAAGTGTGTCGCAAGTTTTTTTTTTCGGGGAGGGAGGGGGGTGGGAGGCGAGTTTGAAGATGCCGATGTTTGCGTTGCGTTGCGGTGCGTTGCGTTCCAAGGTTGCGTGTAAGGAGGGAAGGCGGGGAGGCAAAGTGGGATAAATCAAAGTGGGATTTTTTATTGGGTCCTGATAGGGAGTAATCGATATGTATGTACAACCTGGATGAGCCCCTCCTTCTCCCATTCTCCCAACCAAGCCAACTCGAGCCAGTACAACAACAGCAATCAAAACCTGGGCAGGGGTTGGTGGAATCTGTGGAATCTGTGGAATGTCCAGTGAATGCATGACAGTCTGCCTAGACCCTCTAGTACTAACTAAGACAAATTACCTATTACATATCTGGGAAGGTAGGCACCTGCTAAACAATGTTTTCTATATACCTACTAGAGCTGTAGGTACTTGTACATACATACATACATATACATATTGTACATATGTGCATACCTAACCTTACCTAGCGGACTTTCGGGGCCTTTTGGGCACCATGCAAGAACAGGGGGTTAGAGGGGCTCTACATAGTACATATTATCTCCGATGCAGACAGCGGGGCTTCCCTCCTGGCGGGTAACTTGCTTCCATGTGATTGCCATATCTTCTTCAAGCTGCACTCGAAAGTAAACACTCTCTCTTCCTTATTTACATATATCTACTTAGGTATATTGTTGTATTCACCTGGTTTATACTAAAAAGCCCTAACCATCCCATTATGGAAATATAGAAGACATTGCTGTAGTATAGAACAATAACACGACTCGATGCTTAATTCTACAATTTCATCTTCAATCAGAAAGAACTGTAGAGTCCTCTGGATCTCTATCATCAAATAGGCTCGCTCAACCGATTCGACAGACCCATCACTTCTCAAACTTCATAGAGGCAGCTGTCATTTTTGCCACGCCGTCTCAGTTTAAAAAAGAGATCCGTAGATAAATATCATATTACAATATCAGAAAAGGAAGGGGGGAAAAGCCACATACGCATTGTTAGGAGAGGGTGGGGGGGGAAGGGGAGGAGGCAAGGCCGCTAATAAGTCTGTCTGTCTTCCGTCTAACCTACAAGAAAACAAAAGAAAAGGAGAAAAAAAAAACCCCCCCAGTGTCAAGTTCCCTCCCATTTTCCTTTCTTTCCCCCTTCTTAGGGAGTCCATAAACTCCATTTCCTTTCCGTTCCATACATACTTACCATACCTGGTATAACCCTTGCCTCAAGTCCATTGGTTTACCCCCTGCCTCTCCCCCCCCCTTCCCTCCTCTTTCTTCCTACCTATCTGGTAGGTCTAGGAGTAGGGTCGGAATAAAAGTGCAATCCATCCAGCTAACACGATCTACCTCTCTCAAGTGGCTTTGGCTTTAAAAGGGTAGGGGGAGGGGCCACGATGGGCCTCCTCCTCGGGGCACGGGAAAAGCTATGCGTGTTTCCTACCAAAGGTGTACGGTACGGTACGGGATGATTGAGGTGGGAGGGAAAATGTATTAGCACAGAAATATTGTCATCATCTTCTTGTCTGTCCCTAAGCAAAGGGTCGATAGTAGTCATATGCAATAGGAGGTTAAGAAAAAAAAATACTGATAAAATAACTGTTCCCCTCTCCATGACATGACATAATGTACTTTCACTTCACCCCCCTCTAGAACAATTAACGCACCTGGTTTCCAAGCAACATGAACAGGTTCATAATCGTAGAGCGGTGAACGTGTAGTGAAGCAGCCTGCAGAGCTATATCAACGATAATGGTGGGGATGGGATGGACCCGGGGGGGGGGGAGGGGTTGAAGGAGGAGTGTGAAAACCCAGCAAATACAACAATGTCATGTGAACCGAAACGCCGTCCCTGTTTCATCCTGCCCAAACCCTTGGTATAAAGTGCAAAGTGCCAAATGAACGAATGACCGACCAAATCTAGAATACCCAATCGGGCATCATCCAGGAAAACGACCGCGAACCCTCTGGCTTTCCTTTCCGCTGCGCCTGGCTCTTCTGGATTTCTTCCTTGACCCGAGCCGCTCGCTCGCGACGAGCATCCAGAGCATCGGCCTGCTTCTGATTATAGTAGGCTGTAGCGTTGGCCATGTACTGTTGATACTCATCCTCTTTCCCCTGTACCCGGAGCCACCACAGCTTAGAGGTTAGCTGGGCCGTGAGGAGTCTCAGAGAGAGGTCGTCACGTATGTCCTGCGCCTGTCGGGTTAACTCTAGGTGTGCCTGATTAACCCGCTGGGCCACGACATCACTGTTCAATGATGGATGAAGTTTCACAAAAGCCTGCGACAACATGCGCGCGGGGAAAGTCAGGACATCGTCAACTTCTTGGGCGAAAGTACGCAGCGCAGGAAGGACCCTGGCTGTTGCCCCCTCACGTATGTGCTTCGCCATGGTGTCGAAGGCCGGGCTGTAGTTCTTCTCAACCCACGCCGATGTCACATTGACAGTGTCGACGACCCTCAGCGCGAATCCCTTGACAGTATCGAATGCACCCGAGAAGACGGGTTTACTGAAATTGATCTGGAAGACCTCGTTCACCTTGGGAATCTTGGTAGTGGCGACGTATACGTCGAGAATGCCATGTGCCTCCTCAGCTGGCACTTGGATCAGGAACCCAGTGTCTACTGAGGACAACTTAGTAGGAATATCATAGTTACCCCGGCTCACCGCAATCATAATGGCACGTTGAGTGAGCCAATATGTTTTGAGGGCTTTCGGTACGATGATGAGAATCCCATTGTATTCGAGGAGCTTGACGGAGCAGATTGGCTCCTCTGAAGCCAAAAGAACATCGGTCGACTCCTTCGTCTCTTTCCCACCCAGATACTTCAATGCGAAGCTGTCTGATGACGAGCTGGTCTGCAACGCATTAGGTGTCTTTGCCGTCACGACAACTAGGGTGCTGGAAGACGTTGTCGTAGGTGATGAATCGCTGACGGGTGGCGTGGTGACAGAAGAGACGGCGGCCACCGGGACCGTCGATAAGTCAGGGGCTGGAGGGTCTGAGAGGTAAGTTGAAATCAGGACAACGCCGAGTATAACAAGGAGATTGCGGAGTAGGACAGGGATAGCCCGCCTGAAATGATCGGCCACATCGGAATCTCGAGGTAATCCAAGGAGTCTGTTTAGGCGTGGATATCTCGGACTAGTGTCCACATCATCCTCAGCGTCACTCTCTTCTTCAAGAGGCTCGCTGTCATCGTTCTGGGGGCGGTCCACAAGTCGGTTCAAGTCCGGTGGTGATGTGATGCTAGAGCTGTGAATATTTGGTAGGCCATACTGCTCGAAGCTTGTGGGATTCTCCAGACTCTGGTCGGCAAGAGTGTTGACGCTAACATCCTCCTCCTCGCGCAGCGCTCCGTCATCGGTAGAAGCAATAGTAGATCTGATGCTGTGGATGGAAGCGTGTGAATCGTTGACCAGTGTGACCTCCTCTTCATCCGACGAATCGGTGTCGACATCGTTGGTATCAACATCTGTGCCAGTATCGGTACCCAAGAGGCTCTGGACGTCGTCAGCTCCCTGATAGTCGGTGGAGCTAGTGGTGGATTCGGCTTGGCTCTCGCCATCAGTGCCGATGATGTCATAGCCCAACTCATCCAAGTCGACTTCGTCTTCATGATTCACGTTGGCAGGCTGCATGATGTCGGGCGAGCTCGATGATACCCAGTTGGTAAGTTTTCGATTACCTAGGGGACGGGGAAAACGAAGGGAGGGAACGGAGTTCGAGATGCTCGGAGTATTCGAAGTATTTAGGGTTGTGGAGTCAGTAAAGCTGGGTTTATCTGGGCTCGGTTCGCTGTGAGTAAGAGCCGTGAGGGGAGTGAGGGGCGTGAGAGGCGCGAGAGGTGGAGATGATCTCGCAGTTGTATTGGTAGTAGGAGCTTGTTTGGTTTGTTCGGTAACTGGTGAAACAGCAGTTGTCGGTTCCGTAGGGTTTGTTCTAGGAGTCGACGGTTCCAGCTGTTCCATTACGTGGTGACAGAAATAACCTTCACGCGATCACGTCATCCCTCGACTTTACCTCCGGCTGTGGGTAAATCGAGGATGAATAGATGCAAGAAGGTCCGATGATAGCGTCTGTAGTAGAAAGTTGGTCAGGTCGGACGGGTGAAATGCGCCAGATTCAGACGCAACCCTTTATGAACAAAACAAAATTAAACAGAAAAGAAAGGCACAAGTGAAGAAGATAGGGGGATTATTCTAGGTGATAGATGATAGTGAATAGATGGTGATGCGAATTCGGATATGGATGTAGGAGAGAGAGCCCTGGAAGTGGGAGGTAAGGTGAGGTGGGGGTGGGGACGATTTGGAGGGGGTAGGGGGGTTGAGAATGGAAGTGGGAAATGGTGAATGGTTAATAAATCAAAAGGGAAGGATTTAGGTAAGCTCAGCCTGCAGCCTGGAGGTCAAAGTTCCAGGTATGTATTCATGGATGTATGAAAACAACCTTGGGGCTCTCGAAAGGGGCTACTTTAGGGAAGGAAGAAAGGAAGGGAAAGAATACAATACTTGGGGTTTATTGCACAGGTGCTCTGCTCTGCTCTGCTCTGCTCTCCCTACCTACATGTAGAAGGTTTCCGAAGGGTATAAAAGCCCGGACAGCCCGGCGCCATCAAAAGGGATTTCTGTATCAAAAAGAAGCAAGGGGAGGAATGAGAAATGAAGAACCGAAGAAATGAAGAAGAAATGAAAATGATCGTGCTCACAATAACTTAGGTAGAATTGTTAAGATGCTTGATCAAGTTCGTTCGTTCCTCCAAGGTGATAGATATCTCCAAGGGTATTTCCCAGAGGTCTGCCGGGATGGAAGGGTGGCGGGGGTAAGTAAGGTCGAACGGAACGAATAATTATTATGAGAGGGATTAAGAACGATTAAGATGGTGGTGACCTCAAACCTTTTTTAGTTCGGGAGGATAAGTTGAATTCAGTACTTTTTATGTAAGTAGGTGATGTGAACCTTAAACAAGGCAAAAGTCTAATACTGGTTTCAAGTGTAGGAGATCTATTTTGTGTCTTGGTTCCTTGATTCCTCGATGCCTCGGTGTCAGTTGGTTTTAAGGTGTTGCGTTACCGTAGATTACGTATCCATGAGTGTACCTACTTGGTAGGTAGATAGAGGTAGGTAGGTAGGTATGTAACTTTAGCTGAGTAAGTATGTAGGGCAAGGCAGATAAGAACACTTGTAGTTGCAGTTGCAGTTGCAGTTACGATAAAACATACGAACGAGATCAATGATGCCCAAGAGCCTTTTTTTATTTCTCCCTTTCTTCTATTTCTCCTTTAACCTGGATGATGTCAAACCTAACGGAAGCAAGAAGATAGGATAAGTAAATAAGTAATGGATGTCCGATAATGCGCTTTACCAGGTAGGCAGCCTATGATGACCTTGAGGGGGGGTTTGGAGGGGCAAGAAAGGCTCTAAGAAACCTTAGATTGGCAGATTGGGGGAGAGGGGGAGGGGGGGGTTTCCGATACGGGTGGGTGATATGGTGGGGAAAGTGGGCTGCGGACTGTACTAAAAGTAAGCTGTGAGCTGCAGGCTATTAGGCAGGCGACCCCAGGACCACACATCAAGCACAAAGCACATCAAGTGATAAGGGGTTGACAGGGTTGGTTCGAGTGTTAGGTTATGGGTCATATCAGGTTTATTAAGCGTTGTTGGCGTCGGGTTAGGCTAGATGTTGCTGCTTCCAGATTGCTTGCTTACCTGTACGGCATAGGATGTATGTACAATATTCGCACGTGCGCACCTACTTGGGGTATAAGTGTGGATTAGGTAGGTATAGACATATGTACTTACCCGGATATACACCTACCTACCTAAACCTGATATACGTAAAGAAGCTCCAATCTAGAAATATCTCCTTTCGGTACAAGCTATAAAAAAAGTAAAAGTTTGCGTATGTAATTGACAGTTTAGAGTAGGTAGGAAGATATTTATTTATTTTGTGCAATATTTCATGACATGGTTTTTACTTTTCCTGATTAATTGTGAGACAATGATTCCAATATCCTGATAGATGCATCGATGGATAGGCAGGCATGTACCTTACTAGTTAACAGTCAGATCAAACCGAGCGGTACTGCAAACCGAGACGTCCTCGAACCCGCCCGAGCCCAAGCGGCAACTGGCTGGTCCGGGAAGCCGATGCACCTACGTAATATGGTAAGCTGCTGCTGTTTAACCTTGGAAAGGCTATGTCCGGCATAACAACGACAACAAGTAAGTAAGTCTCCCATTTGACAAATTGTTGACAGGCGAGATACACAAATCTAATGGGTCATAATCAAATTCAGTGGGCAAAAGGGCAGAAAGGCACCCCTGTATAACAACAGTATGGCATGCGTGAAGGCACATATGACGAAGTTCCCGCCCGCTCTTCCGCTTCCAACTCTCATATCAGTGACATCGCGGGGCATTAGCAACTCCCTCCTCCTCCTCCGGGTCCCCGCTTCTACATATGTAGCGTTTGGGCTAGCCTCTTGACGTGCCACTAATAGGCGCCTAGGGGTGTGGCACGCGTCCCAATTTGCGGCTGCCGCCAATCTCGCCCATCTCACATACCCGTTTCTCGCTCTATTCCGGTTGTCATGCGGGGTTGTTGTCATCCAGCTAAGAAGGGATCGACTCCATCCATTACAACAAGTAATCAGCAGGATATCATATATATGTGTGGATATATACGATGATAAGTTATTGTTTTTTTATATTTAAAAGACCTCAGGTTCAATTCAAACAAGTCCGTACCCTAAATACTTTTTCTTAGATTTTTATCGGCGGCACGCATATTCAGAGCTCAACGTAACGGGCTTGTCGTACCTAGGGGTTTCTCCTATGTCAATTCCCTACCCAGGTAGAATAGGGCGAAGCAAAGCTGGCAGAGGACCGACTGGGTTGGAAACAAAACAAACAAAAAGAGAAAGGAGGACTCGTTTCTGCTCGGAGAATTAATAAGAATTGCTTACTGTGTAGGGCCTTGTTTCTTCAGGAACACTTACTTCGTTCATATGCTTGCCCGTTCACATATGCAGTTTTGAGGCTGAATGGTAGGGTGGGTACGTAGGCATTGAGTGAACCTCGACTCCTAACTAGGTACTTAGTATCTCAGGAAAGAAGAATAGGTCTGCTATTACGTCTTGCCGGAAACTCTTCTGGCCTATTTTTTATTTGTATTTTTAATTTTTAATTTCTTTTCACCAGATAGCCTAGCCTAGGTAAAACGAAGGGTAACTAGATGAATTCATTTCCTGCATGGAGCAGGCCACCTCAAAGGTGTTGTGTTCCAATCGCGGTCTTCGTCCTATCCAGCAACCTACGATCATCATCTGATAATATCGAGACAGCACTCAACATTTCTCCTAGTCTTCTGGAATTTCCCTCACGGGGGCCAAATATCACGGACTAGGGGGAACACTTCACACGATCAGACAGTATATATAGCGCGTTAACAGTTGAATGTATAAAAAAGCTTCGTTGCTGCATTCCACATCTCCCTACCAAGCGGGAGACTCTCTCATTACCTAGTAGTAGTAGTAGTAGTAGTAGTAGTAGTATCCCCGGTTCTGGTATTGGTATTACGTAGCCATCCTATCCACGCTCTTGACACGCGGGGAGCTCGAAGGGGTAGCGCGTCCCATCGTGGTGATAGAGTAGGCCTACCACCGACCACCATGCGCGATGGATACCTCCCAGCCAGTACGAGATATTCCCGCTGGTGTTCGATGAAACACCAAGAAAACACTGCTCTAAGAGCTCCTCCCCCATAAGATGCGTATCATGACAAAAGCCGGCCGTTACATAAAAATAAAAGATAAAAATAGAATCCTTAAAATCAACGCTATCCATACTCCAAGATCAATGAATATCAATGCAGGCAGTAGAATGTGTCGCTACTGAGATGGCCATCAGCTCGGCCTTCTAGATTACAGGTCAGGCCAACATCGGGTCAAAGCTCTCTCGGTAGCAGCCGTCTCCCGAGAAACCTGGCATGTTATGCCAAGAAAACAATGCGGGAGATTCGCTATCCTGCATGGCCTCAAGAGAGTCAATGGTATAGAGAAGCAAAGATTGCCGTGTGTGCGCGGGTGAATATGTAAGAATAGCGCCGTCATTGCTCCGTGAGAGTATCAGAGGCAGCTCAGTAGAAATCCGACCGCGGCAAAGCCAAGATCCGGGGTATATCCTCCGAAAATATGGGGTATCATTGTTGATGAATGTTAGTGATGCTGCAAGGAACAGTCACCACGGAATGAGGCAGTTGATAGATGGCGGTACCGTAGGTGTAGTGATACATAGCGCCAGAAGGTTAAGAGGTGCGTAGCATCTATAAGATACCGTTCGTCCGGAAGAGCTGTCTTAACGAGTCGGTGTCGAAATCCTCGTCTTCGGGAATCATATCAATGATGCCTGTTAGGTTGGCGAACAGCTCCCCTTGGTTTCGGTATGCTAGGACCGTAGGTACGGCAGCATTGTCAAATTCGATGTCCTCGTAGTGTATTTTGACGAAGTGGACATAGGGATGGGTAGAGACCAGCGGCTTCAGCGCCTTCTCAACAAGACTTGATACTTCGCACTGCCACGCGGGACGTTAGCAAAAGCCTCTTCATAATAGCTAGGCGCAGGAAGAGTCTTACCTTATGGTCAAATACGAACACTACAACGGTTGTCTCCCTGCCAACCTTCTCGATCGCATCCAGGTAGCCCAGGGCGTCCACGGTGTCGAATCGACCCCATAAGCGAAGACTCGGGCTCGTCCTGCGGTTCCGGATGCCATTCCGAACTTCTGACTCGAGTTGCTGCCGCCTTGCCTCTCGCCATTGCTGCAAGAAGGACTCTTCGTCTTGGTCGACATCGTCCTCACTCTCACCGCTCTGAGAATCGCTGTGCTTCGCAGCATCTCCCACGCCGAACACTGATCTTCTGGCGGCGCGGACCCTGTTCCGCCACTTGCCCTGGCGTGCCTCCTCGTAGGCACGGGCATCGGCGATGACGCCCTTCACTCCTGTACTGGCACCGGAGTCGAAGGCCGCGGGCGGCAGCTTGACCTCTCCTGTAGTAGTGGGCACACGCATGGCGGCGTCTATTTTGGATTGGCGATAACGGTCTTCCTCGTCCTCGTCGTCACTGTTGTCGGCTTCTCTTCTAGCGTCTTCTCGATCTTCCGGGTGTACACGTGAACCGTTATCTGTGTTCTTGTCGATGAGGTCCTGGAACTCTTCCTGGGCTGGAGTTGGGTTGATATTGGTAGATGATGACATGTTAGGCAAAGTGTGGATGGGAGGGGAGGGGCTCTTTAAGTTTCTTTATGTGTCAGGTTTCCGGTTAAAAAGAAGGAAGAGACCAAGACCACAGTCGTGGGTAGTGGATAGTTGACAAGTCGTAAGGTCGCAAGGATGACTTGGCCTGCAGATTGGCACGAGGCGACCAGGATTCGGGGTAATGTGGACTTTTTTTTGTTGTGTTTCTACACTAGTTACTTCGTACACTAGTGACGAGCTGGGTGACTTAGGGTGACTTATGCCGAAATGGTGATAGAGGCAAGGTAAAAGGGGGGGTGTGTGTGAGTGAGAAATTGTACGTGGTAGTAATGTACGAATATGTACCTGGAAGAGCCGGCGGCGGCGTTTTCCATGCACAGCCACGGATTTACTACCTACCTAGTATGAACGATGTGGAAGGCAGGGAATGTAGACAAGAATAGCGCAAAGAACCGGTCGGACACCCCTGCGAGGTGCGTCAGGATGTTTCAGAGCTGAATATCGCGTCCAGTAGGCCGCAAGGTGGCAATGTGGATGTAAGGTGAAAGAGTGCGGTGTGTTAGAGAATATGTGGTCTAATTAGTCTAGCCCTGATAATCCCAGATGGTAATTAGTAAAGAAAAGGAATAAAAGTCAAGTGCGAATGATTAGGTGAATAAGCTGCTCATAAAAAATTATCAAGTATTTAAATCGGTTACTTCTAGGTTGTTATTCGGATTAATCGGTACCTAATTGAGGGAGTATATGTCTATACTTATGTACTGTACTTAGGTGTGTATGCATCTAGTAGGTACCTAGGTTACACATACATAGTACCTAGGTTGGCCGAGAGGAATGGCAAACAGTTCAAACAGCTCCAGCTGGAGATTGGCTTTGTTCACTAGCCAACCGCATAAACAGTGTTGGCAGAGGTGGCTGAAAGAAATTTGAGTTTGAATACATAGTAAGTGGCGTAAGTATACTGGGGAGAAATGAGTGTAGATTGCGACCTCATGCTACAAATGAATGGTTATCACAGCAGCTTGAGCTGAACAATGGAGGATGAGAGGTTGCGATTATTTTTCCCCTCGGACAACTACCTAAGTAAGTATGCACTAATGTGTAACTATAAAAAAGAAGATCACGCATAGAAGACATGACGGACTCTCGGAGGCTAAAATGACCAAAGAGCAAGGGGGCTCAGGGCACTAGGAAAGAACGGATACATATGTACCTAGTAGTAGATAATTAAACTAGCTCAGATGGGTGCTACATAAAATGCTTCGGGGCTCTATAACTTGGAATAAAGTCAAAATTTAGATATCAGGAGCATATACCTACCTAATGTAAGTACACAAACAAGTAATACTCCGTAATTAGCCTGCCAACCGTAAGCAACCGTGACAGCAACAGCGAAGGCCGACTTATGGCCAATGCCTGCGGGAAGGTAAAAAGGGTTTCGTACGAGCTGCTACCGTGACATACAAATTGTCAGGAGAAACAGCGTCGCCTGTTTGATCCTCAGTGTATATTTGTGGGCACTGAGACGGAACTTAGCAGTTTCGGGTATGGCCCGGGGTCCTTGCAGGGATTAGAAACGTGGGATAGCAGGATCATGCTAATAAATCTTCACGTCCCATAATAGAGTGATCCATGGATGGTGCTAAGAACTCCTCCGAAGGTGAGAGAGCATGAACTATGTATATGGCATAGACTGGCAGACTGGGAAGAAGAAGAAAAGACTTCGTATATTAGTCATCTTAGTGTACTTAGCAGGAACAGCAAACCGGGTAATATCTGTCAGATGCTCGTATTTACTGTTCTACCTGATGTCCGTAGGAACTGAGGATGATGATGACGATGACGAGGATGCGAACTAACTATCGACCATGATATCAGATCCCATTAACCCTCGTGAGGATCAGCAACTAGTAGCATGAGTTCCCCGGATGATGAAGATGGAACGCACACCCTACACGATAAAACTAGTGATTTCAAGCTGATCACGCTGCTGATCAAGCTGGTGGACGATGCCCAAAGCGCGATCAAGGACGGCACGAGTAGATTGGATTGGTTGGAGGCAAGTTACTAGCACGGGTCAAAGCGTACGAATAGCCTCAAATTACATGCATATGTCACTTAACTCCGATTCACGATCCAGGTAAAGACGCGTTGCTCGCAATCTGCCCTGAGCCATGACGGCGGCACGGCGGCGTTGTTTCTCCACCACCCAACCTCCTAGGTAACATGGCTGATAGCTCAACCGCTTCATCGTGCTGAAAGCATTAATAAGAGTCAATAGTTACAATTAGTTCAACCAGCCGGCGAGAAAAATCCCAGGCCCCGTTGATTCTTGGCTGGCTGGGTTACGGAACGCCACACAATCCCGCAGCTTTCACCAGCTAACCAAAAAAAAACTCGGCCGGCCTCACAGTGCTTGCAGTACCTAAATATAATGATGGTATATTAATTCGTATATGTGGGCATCTCTTCGGATCCGTATCCCGGTTAGCTATTCTGATATAGGGACGCCTAGCATTAGCATGAAGGTTGGTTATACAAGAGGCGCCATTAATAACCCCAACTAACCACTATAAACCGGCAAGGTTGAAACCGGACTTGCCGTGCCCTACCAACCTACGCGGACAGACGTCAAGAGGGTTACAGCCGGAGGAATGCCAAAAAGGACCTGCGACGCTGCCGCACTTAGCCGTCCTTCGGCTCCTCCAGGTTGCATCGAGACCGAAACGGGAAAACTTCCAGAAAGTTTAAGAAATCCGAAGGGGGGCGGCCTTGGAATGTGTTATCGTCTCATCTCGAGGGAACATCAGATGTTCAATCTCATTCTACTTTTATGTACGTAACTGCCTAGCTCAGGTACCTAGAGCCTAGCAGTTGGTAGATGAAGAGATAGAACTAGTATGCCGCATTTTAATCATCTACCATCTATGTACTACAAGTAGACCATAATTATATGGATATACCATGCCCATGGGAGTGGGCGATTGGCCCCAAAATATTGTTGCAACACCGACTAACGCCAAACCCGTTCACCTGCCCTTGCTGAGTCCCTTGCTACCAGGCTTGTCAGGCTCATTTTTATGCACGTAGTCCACGTGTAGTCTATTATACATGAAAGCTCAAAATACTGTAGTAAATTAAACATCGACATCCGCGGGCTCATCGGTTTGGCAGATTCATATCATACATGATCGACGTTGTACTTGGTCAATGCCAAACCCCCCGTATGATCCAGTCAGCTGTCAAAACGCACATCTCGGGATATTTCCTCGGGTCTCTCGCCGGCTCCGTAACGATTTGAATGATGTAAGTTAACTAGGTGCTTAAGGGTCGATGGTCATAGCACAAGTCAAGTGTAGATCACGTATGCTGCCGATCCTGAAGATACATACTTAGGTAAGTAAGGTATTTATTTTTAGTAGTGGATAAAGATCCTATGATCCTTCCACATTCCTGTACTTGCCAACTTACATACTGTGATTAATAAGGTATCTTGGCTTCAAAGGAACTGATGTGTGAATTCACCTACAGAATACGCGCCGAGGTGTGCGAATATACCTATGAAATACTTATTGTAGGTAAGTAGCTGACTGAGCCACATCTTTCAAGAGATTTAGACGCCACACCTCTCGCGTTTCACTTCCAGTCTCTTATTATCTTACAAGCAAGCCTTGTAAGCGACACCAGTTCTCAGGAGAGCAAGTGTGGTGGTCCCCGAAGGATCATGTCGATCTGGAGGGTCGATGGGAGCAAAATGTGACGACACAACGTCGTTCCATGCGTTCGTTTCAGGATCCCAGGTTTCTAGAACAAGTCCCTCTCTTTTTTATTCTGCGATGCGGGGAACCCGGCTGGGAAAAAAAAGGCTGACACCTGGCTGGGTATCGCCTTGTCGATGTACGAAAGTATATCTCTTCTTCCGATGCTTACCTGCATGGTGGAAACATGTCGGGCGAGCAGGCCCAAAGAGCCTCGGGGTACAGGGAAATTTTCCATGTTTACGTGCAGGTATGTAAGCCAGACAGACAGGTAAGCCGCGGCAACCCAAGCCCGTCTCTGCCCGCCTCGTCCCCCTTGGTCGGCTGCAAGACATTGCCCTGTCGTGCTATAGTCGCATGTCACGGCCCTCGCCGACGGCCACGCGCTTAGAACATAACTGGATGATGATAGGCACGTCGTGCTGGAGCGCGGTGTCTGTATGATATGCATGAGGGAAAATCGTGTTTCTATATTCGTACATAACACCAAGATTTCGGTATCTCGCTTGAGACCGACAAGGCCATACACCTTGGTCGCTCCCGGAGAGCGACGATCAATGGTGAACTCTGACGGACATATCTTCAAATTCAGGCCTCTCAATGGAGCTACGGCCCTAACGAGGGCAAAACGGGTCGGTGATGTCGACCACATACAGACACCGACATGCAACTTGCCAGAAATGTACAGTTCACCAGCCTCGCGCATCCACCGACCAGTCTCCTATAGCATGGTATATGATCTACGGACACACACCATCACCTAGCCTCAGCGTTGCAGCCAACGCAACGCTCCAAGCGGCACTATGATGTCGGCCAGGCAGGCTGAGGAACAAGCACCACTCATCTCGTCGAGCTCAGAGGACCACAACCGGATTTATGGTGGCAGTGTGATCTGCTCACTGCAGCGCGAGCAACCCTTTCCCAGCGTATCTTGGTGCCCCCCTCGTACGTACTTCCTTTCCACATCGCCGCGATCACCACCACCACCACCACCTCTACAACTACTCAGCCACTTCTAGCTTCACCAGCCACCAACCTACAATTATACACACAGCTTCTCGGAACTGCCTACGTACCTGAGACAATGCAGTGAACCCAGACGGGATGCGTAGGGGACGGCGAAGGTGATAATATATTACAGTGGTGATACAGCATCGCATCGCATCGCATACTATCGCACTGCAGGGCGGCCGAAGTCTTTTAATTAGGAAAAGAAAACTCCCCAACCCCAAAAAAGACCACCCATAGCAGGCATACATCAGAGCACTAAATACTGCTGGTGTGCTCAATCACGGAAGAAGCGTAAAGAAACGGCTCCCTGACACCGCATATATATGCATGAATGTAGGCCCTTGCACGTTCTGGATAGGAGCCGTGCCCGGACTCGCCTCCCCCTTCTTTCCGTTGCACAACATCATCACCCGCACCAAGGCCGCCATGAGCCCGTAGTCCAGCGAAGCAGAGCGGGGATTGCATGCAGGCAGGCAGGTAGGCTGGAGAGGGGGGGGGGGTGGAGTATCCCATACCACCCGCTTCTGTGCGACTCTGTATAGCTAGCGGGCCTTATAGCCCTATAGAGCTCAGTCTGCCTGCCTGCCTGCCTGCCTGCCTGACTGCCCGCAGCGTGGACCGGGCCGGGTTCTGTAGCCAAGCCAAGGCCGGAGACATGCTTACGTACATGCAGATATATCCCATGTAGATGCAGCTGGTGTTACCTAACCTACACGTATGCGGCTACGCTTCTTCTTCTTCTTCAACATAACAACTCGCAGCAGAGAACAAAAAATTGCGGACGATGTAGACACACGAGAGGGCGCGCCGTGGCAACTCGTGTGTGAGAGGAGGGGGAAGATGGCGTATAGCGTGGCACGGGGCATCCACATAACGCTGACCAGATTCTATCTGATAAGGGCGCACGCGCTAAAATAAAACAAAAATGCGAAGAGCGTAACGAGGAGACATCGAGGTCCGCCATCTAAGCATAGACGGCCTACAATAACTCATGTGGCTGATAAGTCTTAGCTAGGGAAAGATCCGTAAGGACAACCTAGCGGAATCGTGGCCGCTCGCTCCTGACTGATAGGGTAGGGCGAGGAAGAGCTGATGGGCGATCCATTGTTTCTAGAAGGCTTCGCTGACGCAACGCCAGCCAACCAGCCACGAGGGAATCCTGGATGGGCCCTCCTTTCTTTTTTATTCTTAGATATTCTCGGTTTATGTCACGTCACGTCACATATTCTGACTCTGAAGCGTATATCTTCCCCTATCTTCGGTAGGAGGGGAGGGTTGTAAACAGAACAGTGATTTTTTTGGAAATTTTTTTAAGCCGACAGAACGCTCGGAAAATGGATACCAGTGTGGACGACCAACGGACAAAGCCCTCCTCCCCCATACCTCACATGCCCGATAGGGTAACAAGAAGACGCCTTCATCGATCATCCAGAGATCGACCCGGACAAAAATAGAACGGGCTCCACACCCAGCTGACGGGCGGACAGGCGTCGTCGTCTGGGCTGCCGGGACCCATCCCGGGTGGGCATTCTGCATGCTTAGCTATCTCCATATGTGGAGGAGCACGCCAATGGCCCACTCGCCAGGCGGTCGGGATGCACAGTCGTCCCCCTATCTAGAACGCTGCATTCGTCGTTAATGACGACGGAGTTGATGGTGGTCGAGGGGGGTGGGGGAGTCTCTTCAGCAGCAGGGTCGACCCAGGCAGGCCCCGTTTAGGGACAACCCATACGTACGGCATGTGCCGCCGCTTCTGGTATCAGGATTCGTTTCAGGAGCAACAGAATACAGAAAGGGGGAAACATGTCTACTTAGACATACGCAAGTACTAGTGCGCTCCACGACGTGGGTCTTCCACCTTGAAGAAACAAGAAAGACGGGGTATATATAGACGGACATGTACGGGCATCCTATACATTCATTATAGGGGTTCCCTGCCCCCCCTCTTTCCTGTCATCTTGATAGTCGCTGCTACCCCAACCTCCCCACCCATCTACGCCTGCAGGATCGATTTATCTATACGTGTGGCTTTATACACATGTGTTTGGTTATCATGTCTATGAAAGGAATATACGCTTTCTCATCATATCTTCATACGTGGCAGACAGACGGATCGTTCGTTTAAAGACAAGCTGGGTCGGGTCTGACGGGACCAGGGTCGGGCCCGGGTCTCGGCCCCGTGAGTCTCGTGTCGTGCGCCCCCCCTATCTAACGACCCCAGCCTAGTCGGTGAAGCGGTGATTAGGATAGTCCAGGAGTGAGTTGGTCAGCTAGCCTTTCATTGGCGATCTGGGCCTGGTCTCGTATGAAAGACGAATCCATCCGTCCACCTACTCACCCATCACCGTCAACTGAAACGACATATGAATAGCCGAGTCGAACAGGTAGGTAGGTATGTAGGTAAGAAGGGAGGTACGGTTTAAGAGGCTGCGCCGCCTGAGTTTCCCCACCGGCTGCCAAAGAGTCACATACATATGTACATGGGATATTCGTAGGTTGGGGTCGTTACTTAGGTTCTGATGGAAGCCTTCTAGAGAATTCCATAGCCCCTCAGCCCCTCGGGCCTTTACTGGAAGGGACTTGGCAACGATCCGTGGTACCTACCTTTCCGGAACGTTGAGGTATTCCCCGAGCTAGGTAAGCAGCTCAATTACAAAAAAAAGGGGGATGGAGGTTTGTTCTCGACTGGGTATAGGCAGTGGGGTGGCCAGTCGTCGTTCCGTCTGATGAAGTAGGTATTTCTCCATCCTGGGTTTAGGTGAGAGGAGGCGAAGCAGGCATGTTAGTATGTAAAATTACTTAGTGACATGACACCGATAGAGGGAAGGTAGCAAAGTAGGTAGGTTAAGGTAAGGTAAGGTATGTAAAGTAAGTATGGGGTGTAGGTGTATATATTACAAACAAACCCCTATCCTACCTACCTATGTAATCATGATAGAGAGAGGTTTCCTGCTACTATATATAAACAACACCATACGTACAGATACAAAAGCTTATGTATGTAGATAGATATACACAGGAGGGCCGGCACACGTGCCGCGCTACACGATTCTAAAGATAGACAGATGATCACATACTTAGATTGTACCGAAGAAAGCGGCGCTTGGAGTTTCAGATCCCAGCCATGCCATATACGATAAACCCTTCCCACACACGTAAGTTAATAAATAGCCCACCTTGCCCGTCGTCTTCGATACAGCAGCTATGGAAACGCATCCACACACACACATTCCCACACACCACATACGCATCACCTTGCGATCTCGAACGTGTGTCTATGAACCTACCTGCCTCTTATCGACGACGGCAGACATGCGCCGAGACCGCAATGGAAAACACTAACGAAGGTTGGTCGATCGGCGGCGCATTCTCATTCTCTGCTGAGACGTGCGTGGGGGCGGCTGAGTAGGGGGGGAACTACTACTACTACTACTTGGAGTTTTGGATCAGAAACCAAGCCCCAAGGAGGATTCGAACAGACCACCCCAACAAGGCAGGACGTAAGGGTAGGTTTAAATGTAAGATCTGAAAACATGGATTATTCATTCGGTATTCTGCGCACGGCTATGGTACAGACAATAACAATAGTGACGCCGGACCTTGGATATCTCCCACTGCATCCCTCTTCTCTCTACCGCAGCTAGACTTACGTCCCTTTCCCAAGTCCAAAGTCCGTTTTCACCTTAAAAAAAAGAGGGGGCGCAGTTCCAAAAGACGATCGATTCCCAGGGAGGGGCCCAATGGGTGGTGGGAAGGTCGCCGCTGCCGCCAAATTTCCCAGATGCTCTCTTCCCCACTTTGGTACTCAAAAAAAAGCAGCTAAACATTCCTCATGATTTTTGTCTTTAACCGCAACAAACTCGAATGACTTCTGTACCCGTCTACCACAAAGAAAGACAAGGGATGTCGAATACGCATACGAAAACCGGAGGATTGGATAGACGATCAGACGCCTTTCGGCAGAGTTTTATAAGATAAACAAGTCTCTTCCGGAGAACTGGTACGGTTGTCGGATCATGGTGCCGTTAAAGATTTCGGAGGCATGGGACCGCAGGAAAGGCGAGTCGAAGTAGACTTGTCGATCCGTATGTGCAGGCGTGCTCGTACGCAAACAGTCTCCGGTATAGTGCCGCGAATCGGACGAGACAGGTCGGAAGAAATGAATAAAAAGTGGTATCAGCAGCGAGTCCATCGTGGTTGCAGCGGTCGGCAGCTCCGAGTGATGGTGTTGATAAATAGTATTAAGAGGGAATCGGGTGCTGGCGAGTATGGGAATAGTGCCAGCGTATGTTCGGCGTACGAGTATCGGGTTAGGAAATCGAATATAGCGCGGGGCGGTAAACGAAATAGGTATTGTGAAAGGTTATCGTGACTTCGTCCTGGTTACGCCGGGCCTCAATGCGAAATGGCGTTTATCAGGTGATATTAGTTCGAAATGATCACTCAAAGAAAACCTGTTCGAGGCGTCTTGAGGTGTTGTTCTACAAGTGCGGAACGAATGCACGGTCGTCTCTCGTCATTTAGTATGCCCAGATTTTCAGCTATAGAAAGGTCAGCTTGTGTCGAACCGGCGGGAGATTGTATACCATGGAGACTTACAACCGAGTCCCAAGATCCTGTGCATAAGCTGATGCCATCGTTGCTGACACCCAAGCAGCTGACACGGTTCTCGTGGCCTACGAGGGATCCGACCTTTTCGCCTCTAGTGATATCCCAGACCTAGACACAATATTAGAACCAGGTCCTCCATACATGTTAATTCGAACAGCATTACCTTGCACTCAAAGTCGTCATAACCCGCAAATAGTAGCCTTCCGGATACAGATGTGGCAACCGAGGTAATACCGCATAAGATTGATTCGGACTAGTCAAGCAACACGTTAGTCGAACATCGACAAAGTCTCTTAGGTCGGATCATTGCTTACGCCGTAGAGGTTAAGCTCTCTGTCAGCCCGGATATCGAATAGCCTGCACGTCGCGTCGTCCGAGCCCGTTACGAACGAGTGACCGTCGGGGAAGAACTGAATGGCGTTGATATCGGACTCGTGACCGGCAAACGTCTGGACGGCCTTGCCGGCGCGGATATCCCATAATTTCGCGAAGGCGTCGCAAGCACCAGAGATAAACGTATTCTGGTTCGTGGGGTTTAGGCTGATGCTCATCACGTCGCCTAGGTGGTCGGCAAACTCCATGACCTTGGTACCGGTCTCGATATCCCACTTCATACAAGTCATATCTCCAGAGGAAGTAAGGATACTCCGGTCATTTATGAAGCGACAGCAAGACAGATAACCGGCGTGACCAGACAATTCACGGGCGACACGCGTAGGGCCTTCCCTGTTTTGGTTAAGGTTGTAGATGGAGCAGATGTTGTCAAGACCACCGCAGGCGACGTAGTTACCGCTGGGAGCATAGGCGCAAGTCATGACCCAAGATGATCGCAAGGGGATGGCGTGAACTTTGTTGGTGGTGTAGGCATCCCAAATAATGAGCTTTCCATCCTGCGAAGCGGACACCAAATGTCTCCGATCGGTTGACCAATGCATTGCATAGATCTTGGCCAAATGTCCCTTGAGCGTCCTCTTCGTCTTCATCAATTGATTCTTGGGTATCCCCTCGTGCGAGTGTTGCGCTACATCGCGAACTATGTGGAGAAAAGACGGTCAGCATCGCACGCACGGAGTATCGCATGGAATATCGCACGGAGTGTGACAACGTGGTTCATCCGCCGTCAAGCCGACCGTATCATCACCATCGCGGACCATCGCGGACCATCGCGGGTTATCGCGGGTCATCGCGGGCGGGCCGTCGTAGTATCAGGCGACGATCAAGGCGAGGCGAGGCGAATGGTGATGATAGTTTATCATCATAATAATGATTCGTGTGCGCGTGGACTTGGATGTGGACGTAGACGTGAACGTGGACGAGATGTGGATAAGATGTCGATGAGACGAATAAAAACTTACGCGTTGTGTCTGCCAACTCATCCTTCTTCCTCTTGATCCTGTCCTTTAGGGTCTCAGCCTCGCGTCGCGCTTGTTGAATGCGCGCCTGCATCGCCTCGGGCGATACATCATTAGAGCGTTGAGGATCCATTGCAGGAAACTACGGAGATAAATTGAAGACTGAGAAGATGGCCGTAGAAAGCGGTGGTTGAGGAGGTCGGCTTTCGGACTTGACAAAGTTCGTGGTTGATGGCGATAGAATCAACCGCAAGCTCGTCGTTGGCCGTCGTCGAATGCACGAGAGGTGCAAATTAAGTCGATGATTTGTGGGGATAAGGGGGTAGTAGAGACACCGAATAAAATGAAGAAGAATAAGATGAAAATGGAAAAGAAAAAAAGAGAGTCAAAAAAAGGTGTACCTGGCTAAGACTGGTGGTTGGTGTGTGTACTGGGTGGGTTGTAAGTGTGTGTTGGTATATGGTATGGGGAGAGTATGAGTGTGAGTGTCAGTGTGAGTGTGAGTGCAAATGTAAGTGTACTCCGTAAGTGTAAAAGTGTACGTGAGAGAGCCCCGGCCTGGACAGAGAGAGAGTAAGAGAGTAGAGTGCGCGAGGTTGGCTTGGCTTGGTTGGCTGGTCGGATTGAATTGGATTAGACCAAACTGGATTGGTAGATTGGCAAGATTGGCAAGATTGGCAAGATTGGCAGATTTGATTCCCGTAGTTTAGGTAGGTACAAGCCAAGTCCAAGTAAAAAAAGTCGGGGGTTTGGGAATTGAGGAGAATGCACGAACTCTACCTAGGGCCGGGGGGGGGGGGGGGTTAGTAGTGTACTTAGGTAGGTAGTGCAGGAGAGAAGAGAAGGAGAGTAGTAAGTAGGTAGGTACAGTATGTAGAGTGGCCCTGGTCTACGGGTGGTTGTCGGCTGTGGTGGTGGTAATGGTGGTGATAGTGGTGGTGGTTAGGCGGCTTTTTTCCCTCCTGTTAAACTTACTTAGGTACATATGTAAAGTAGAGGTGGCGTGGCAGAATGTAGACAGAGTAATAGAGTGAGGTATTGTCACTTGTCCTTCGGCTTTTCTTCCTTTCTCTGTCCCTCCCGTCTCTCTCTGTTCTCTCACAGCTCGAGCACAGGGCAAATAATGGCCTTGATATTGAAGATAATCGTGTGAAATACGACCCGTGTACGGAATTATTTTGCGGTATAATGCACTAGTACTATTGAGAGAAGGGTGGTCTGTGATCACTGCTTAAGTGGTCTCCCGGCTTTTGCTGGTTCGTTTCTGTAGGAGAGAAAAAAAGTTCAAAGTGATAGACATTTGGGACGCCTGAACTGGAGATAGCAAGGGAAATGGAAAGGGAAATAGGAAAGGTGGACCCGACTCCGCTGAACTTCAATCTGCCAGGTCCCCCCCCAAGCAAGGTTGGTTCATACTACTAAGAGGTACCTTACATTGACCTAGGTACATAGATACTTGGCAAGTATCCAATTATTTACTTTGTAATTCGATATGTGCATGCATTTGCAAGAACTGTTGGATACCTACCTAGGTAGGTATGTCTTTAACGGCATTTTACACTTGTTTCGTGTTACATCTACGAATAACTACACCAGAAACACACCAGAAACAATTCATGAGTTGCCTGGATAATTTCAAGGCCGTTCAGCTTGCTCAGCTACATACCTGTCCGGATCGCAACTTATCTACGCATTAGGTTTGAGCTGATCGTGGGCCAATTCATGCCTTCCAAGGTTCATATAACATCAGCATGAGTACTTAAGTACTTATACAACATGCGATTATGAAGAACTAACTCCTTTAATAGCAAAGCTACGGTTCCCGAGGTCTCTATTAACACCGTAAGCTTCTACACTGTACAGGCACGACCTGCCTTAATTTTTGAAGCTTTATACCTATGCGTTTATAAGGAGAAGTTATTTCCAACCTTCAAATTGTCTACCTAATGCACACCATATGAATTGTCCGGTTACCCGCTCGCTGGCGACTATAACACTAGGTAAAGATCTATGTATAGCTCATCATAGATCTATAGATTACATGTTTACCTAAACTCTATATCTAACCGCGTACCCAGTAGGTAAAAAGTATCCCTATTCCATCCTGATCGCCTTGGTAACAGGTTGGTGTGCCGATTCTTCACTGTGGGGTCTACATATTGGCTTTACAAGCAGTTAGATGAAATCCATGGGATGACATGCAGCAGGCAAAGTACCCAATTAGATCACCTACGTACCTATGGGTAATTATACTACATGGGTTTACTAAGCCCAGAAGGGCAATTCATTAGGCACATAGGTTATATGTGGGAACGGATATCTCCTCGCGTCTTTCCCAACGGGTCCTCCTAGCAACTCCAATGGCTTGAATAACTGGGATAAGAGCTGACGATGCTCCGGAGCAGTTTTATATACCCCAGAGCAGACGCTCCCGGCTAAGCTGCACCTGGGCGGTAATTAAGTGCAAGGCTAAAAGTACAAGCTGGTGACGGAGAAAATCGTCGGTATCGTTAGGTAGTAGCCTCTATTATGAATGTTAGAGCTCGTATATATACATAGTAGATATATATGTACACTGGCTGCGCAATATAAGCTATAGCATATCTTTTGCTTATCCCAATAAACCGGTATGCTTTTATACTTAGTATACATTCTAGTATACATTCATCACAGCCCAATCGAGCCACACAAGGGGTGAACAGTTCCCAAGGTCTTCCATAATACAATATGCACATGTTAATCAATGAGCAGTCCAGGCAGTCAGGCAGTTTGGCAGTTTGTGCACTTTTAAGCCCACGCATGTACAGTCGAAATGCCTCAAATGAATACACTGTATGCGTTCTCCGGTTCGTTGCCAGCCCAAAAAAAAGGGAAACCCCCCCTCCCCTGTCAAATTGCAACTTGGTGATCTCGGTAGACATGCAGGTCGACTCTTGGACGGGGCTCCTTTTGATTAACGATGGGGAACGGGTCCAGGTTTCGAGGAAACCCCGACCCAAGGGGAATAGTCCCATGGCCCCAAGCCTCATCGCGTCCTTCCGATTTTCCCTTGCAAAGTTACGGATTAGTTCTAGTTAGTAGCTCTAATTAGTCGATTAGATTTTATCTGACTACCAGACTACTGACTACCTCTTAGAGTAGTTACCTATGCATACTTACCGTACTTATTATGTACGTAGTATTACCTGTTCATGCCACTTGAAGGAGAAACTCGTCCATATACGGATACACAGTCAGGTTATATAATAATCAGGAGTGCATGCGGTCATTAAAAAAGGACGGGACGGACGAACAGATGCGCCCGCGCTTCACTCGCTCCCTTTTTTTCTTAGTTGCGTTTCCCCCCTCCCCTTCGGTGCTCGCATTCGCCGGCGCCGGGTCTATGTAGCAACCTGGGTGGGCACGGGCAAGGCTTTTTGATGACAAACTTCTCGGCAGACGGGCTAATATAAGTAAGTACTTTTGTTGTCAAGTAACTATCTGTGGTTATGACGACGATTATCAATCCAGCATACATAAATGATGGGGTTTCCCCTTGCCTACGACAAACATGATGGCTACGTACTGTTACTGCACTACACACTGGTTACAGGAGTTTCGTCTTGTCTCTCTTGTTTGGCCCAGTGCGCTCTGACATCGGTTTCGGGTTTGTCCTCTGGGTACGGGTTGGTCGGCAGACAACGAACAGGTACGTATCTAGGAAGAGGATAAACGAAAAGATACCTACATACACATGGGTGACGGGCAACTATAGCAAGCTCCCGAATGTATCATCAAGCTGGTGACAACCGGATAGATGCCGTAGGCTAGTATGAAAGCTTGTTTATTCATCAGAAGTAGTTTATAGGTTGCGACGCGTGCCGTCTCGAGTGCCGATAGCAACGATATACCGCGCTCGGGACCATCGTTCTAGAAAGAACGTTAGGTACGAATCGCATAAATATGGTATGCCGATGATCATCACGTCTCATCGGTCTGTGCCATCATCACGGTAGAACGCTAGGGCTGTCCTTCCTATAGTTAGTTACATATACATACTTCCTTTACGAGTCCTGCATACTGACTGGGTACATAATATCACACACACACACACACACCCAGATAACCAGAAACAAACCCACTCCCAAGTTAGGCCGGCTGGCTGGCTGGGTCGGACAAATACAGTACTGAACTATGTAGCTTGGGCTCCCTGTCGCAGCGGAGAAAGGGGATTGGGTTCCGGCGTTGCGGATTTCCGCTCGACCCTGTCCTGTCCTGCTCTGCCCTACCCTGCCCGCGCACACCGATTCGCCGGTTCTGCGCTGACGGCCGATGGATGGGAGTATTACATAGAGAGATACCAGGTTAGGCATGTGCTGTAGGCCAAGCTTTTTCTTTCTCCCCTACTTACATAGTACCTTCTTCTCATCGTATCCTTCCCCCCCCCCTTTTTTTTTTCTACTATCGTCCTTCTCTTCTTACATACTCGGTTACTTACTTACGTGCAGCAATGCAACAATAATCGTCATGACTTTCGTATCTGAATACGATTTCCAACCCTTCCCCCCCTCCTTCGTGCCACGTTAAGCTGCACTACGCATGACAACGCCCGTATCCCAAAGTCTCCGAGAGCTTTACATAGGCGAGACGGTGACGGCAACGTCTGTACATGGCATGGCATGGCATGGCATAGTATATATAGATGTGTGCAGAGTCCCGCGCCTCGCTACATAGCTAATCCTCTAGCCGGGATGCAATTTTTCGCATGCAAGAGGAGCAGGGTAAAAGGCTACCTTGAGCTACCGTGCGTCCAGAATGATATATGATAGCTCGTGACAGCGCTTATTCGGCAGTAAGACGCCGTGGTTGGGGGTGGATGAGGGGAAGGCGAGGGGGGAAAAGGAAGACGGCAGGAGATGGATGAGTTTGCTGATTGGTTCGAAATATCGCAACCGAGAGCCCTTTGCTCTTTTTCTTCCTTTCTCGTCTTTGTTCCCCATTGCTCGCCATCCAAACCTCAGAGCGCAGCGAAGCTGTCTTCACGTCTTGAGGAGTCCCATTCCTGTCACATTGACTTCGCTAAGGTACCTGAGACATGGCCAGCAGCCGTGGCAGCAGCAGGATCAGCAACGGGAGCAAAGGGCGCGGGGCAGCGGGTCTGCTGAGGCGACGTGCAGCGTATCTCTTGTTATCGCTCCGTGTTACACGACTCTCAGAGTCTCTTGTGTGCCGGCGCCTTTTGTCTTAGATCGCGACTTTGGTCTGGTTGCTGGCTTCATGCACAGGTACGGGATTCATCCAGGATAAAAGAGGATATCACTGAACCACTCCTCGCACAAACCGCTGCGCCTAAAGTCCAAGAGGTCCCCAAGTCCGGTCTAGTGCTAGCCTCGTCTTGCCGCCGCGTCTGTTACATTTCCCCTTCGTATGCACCTGGGTGTGTATGTGTCCATTCGGCACTCGTAACCAGGGGCGTCAGGTTTGGCGCTCTTGCCTGGCCACCCCAATCCGCGCTCCGGAATCCCCCAACTCCCGACAAGGCCAGCCGGCAAATCAGCGGTGGCGTCGCCGGCCGCGTCGATAACCGAAAAGGGTAACAAGCCCGTGAAGGAGGTGTGAGACGGGCCACGAGCAACACGTGACACGACTTCGACAATGGCAACGAAAACTCTCCCCGTCAGAATAGTAGTCGTGAGCGTCCTAGATGAATGAGCGAGCATACGTCGCTGTATATACCAGTGAGTTTAGGTACTTTTAACATCTTTCCTCGTGGTGAAGGATTTTAAACACGTGGGAGAATTCCCACTCGCGATAGAGTAGCTGTCTGCCATTTTGCCGCGTCGTGATTACATAGGTATTGCTCGAAATAGGGCCCCATTCTCCCAGGCGTATGCGGCTACGACGTGGGTAACCAGCCACACCATGACGAAATGTCGTTTTCGTCCGAGCGCGGTCCTGGGCTAGGGTTATATTACATCAGGAGCTGCTCGGCCAGGCGAACATCCCGGTGTGCCGACTGAGGACCTACACGAAGCCCGACACGGGGCCGGGCGGCGTCTGCTGGCCCGACGGTTACGGTCTGCTTAATGTCGGGATGGTATCATTGGCACTCGATTCGCTGGTAGGAAGCCTGACAGTGTTCTCCTGAACAGTGTTGCGGACGTAGGTCGTCGTATCTTCAAAGCCGGTTAACTAGGCTCCTTGCTGGCTTTGTGGTCTCATCCACCCTACCATTTGCTCCTAACCCCCGGCATCCACACAGGCCGTCTAAAATGCCCTATTCGAGATACAGACGGGGAAAAGGGGAAAGCGCGAATAAAATTCCTCACTTAAAAAATTATCCGCGCAGGGCAGACCATACCTTGTATCAATGTCCATGTCCTCCTTTCCTTTGTGAAGGGCTATGGGCCGGGACTGTTAATACAGCCCTGGAAACACCACATGAACGGGGATGGCATTGATGAGGCGACATTAATCCCCGGCATGGGGGTTAATTGTCTTGCCCCATCGTAGTTGAAAACGTTATATGTTATTGCAAGAACGGATGCTGCTGTGCCCCTATATACATATGGAATTCAAGTAGACATCCTTAGTCTTGACTGAATAGTCGTCTCAACGTGATCCCAAATGATAGAATGATGCCGAATGACGTCGGCTCCCAATCCCACGTACACCAAATCCATCATACAATGCGCCTACACATTCGTTATATAGACAGGGCTTCCTGAGCTCAGAAACTGTATCGTGTGTCTTCTTATAGAGGTGCTAAGGGAACACTTGGGAAAGAACAAAGGCGTGCGATTCCCTGTGTATTGGTGCGTTAATGCTTCGGGACAGCCTATTTAGCCGGGGTTTTAATCGAGGTCGTCCCGCCTGGTTTGCGAGTCATTCTCGACTGAGAATTGCGGTTTAGAACCTGCTTTGGAGCCCGAAGGAGAAGAGTTGGGGGTGCCTCGGGGACCCGCACGCCAAAAGCTGGGAACTATGTGGTCAGGCACTGGCCTATCATTATGCCTTGCCTCGAAAACCTCCAGGGGTGCCCCTGGGGTCATCACCTGTGAGATGAAGCAGTGTTTGTAACTCGATTCCTGTACAATTTCGCGCAGCCGATGAAGGAGCGTGGCTAACCTCCGTAGGGGAACTTGCTCCAAGCTCTCCCATTCGAGGATACCAGCAGTCGCGTCGCTTACGTGGACCGCGTCAACCAATGCGCTGCCGTCCTTTCCTAACTTGAATACATTCGCTCGCAGCATCTTTTGGTTACGGCTGAACCACATTTGTGGCCAGTGTTTGACATCAATGGTCCCGGATTTTATCTCGACCGTAGGTGAATGGTTGGCGACGCCTCGGGGGATGATTACTGTGTCATTGCCAAGATAATGATTCACCAGGTGTTGACCCTCCGGTAACGCTGATTTCACTTCCTCTGATGCCGGCTCCCAGCAGGCGTCGACCCCGATGGGGAGCATGCAGTTCAGGTTTCCTATGCGGTACTGTATTATCCGAGTATGGCTGCGGCTTTGCTCTAAGCCTTTGGGCCATTTGGTGAAATCCTCCTCGAAGCGCATGCCGAAATTTGGGGAGACCTCTTGTGGCATGTGTTGATCAGACAAGAAACCTTTTAGATCAGCCGTATTAGGGTACCGAAAACGGTCAACTATCAACGTGTCATGAATGACCGCAGCATATAGAAACACGTTTTTTCGGGCTTCCCCATTGCAGAAGCCAAGGAGAGACATAAGAGGGCCCGTAGAGGACCAGACATCAATGTCGTCAAGGTAAAAATCGGGTTTCATGTACTTGATGGCTTGTAACATGGGCTTTGTTGACTCAGAGGGGGAGAGAAAAGGAGACCCAGCTTCGATATAAGACATCTTTGGTGTTGATAATACCTTGGGTAGGTCCTTCTTTTGGTAGACTGCTGGACCACCTGCGGAGCATTAGAAATCGTCCCCATACCATCACGCACCGTCCAACTTACCTGGTACGAATATTTTGCGAGGGATAGCACCAGTCGTGCCCACATGGCTGTAACTAGCGATCACCTCATGGCCTGATGCACAAGTGACATCTTCTCTGAATAACTGAAGCTGGTCCAATTCGATGGTGGTAAGATGGTGACCGACATATTTAGGTTTGACTATAGTACCCCAAGAAGAGACCCAAGTTTTGGGTTTTAGGATACTGTATCCCGGAATACGGCCTGTAGGGACCTCGACCTTTGGCGGCGGCGCGATACGCGCAAAAGGATTTATACTAATCGAGGTAGTCTGGAGAACAGGCTCTCCCTCTGACACGGTCCAGTCAGAGTTGTGTTGGTGAGAAGAGTTCTTGACGGATACACTAGGACTGGCTGGTTTCCCTGCCCTAGCTCTAGCTTTAAGACAATGGCAGTGAGTATAGGACAGGCTTCTAGACGCCAGAAAGACGGAAGAGCTGCGGGCAGCGTTGCCGCATAGGGCTGTTGAACGGCATTGTATCCCGCCAGATAGTCGCCGGCGAAGACACATATTCTGATGAGTGCGACGCCTAAGTAGCTCCCTTTCCCGGCGGTGTTTGAGCGCGGCAGCGCAATGAATAGCAGCGCATTGAAGGCTAATGCGCTGATACAGGCCCGGAGAGATATCAGTGAAGAAATTGTACGCAAGTGGAGTGGATTCAGATGCACTACTCCGTACAGTAATTACATACATGTAGTTGGCTATGTAGTTAAGCGTACCTAATCTAGACCAGATGGCCTAAATGGCCTGATGGCTCGAATAGGCAAGCAGCAGGTGGGGGGGGCGCTTAAGGTTGCGGGGCCGCCCAATGCCGCAGGTAGGTACCTACGTAGGGCTTTATGTACATTTATGTAGGTATGTAGTAGGTATGTTAGTATGTACCTACACAGTAGCCCCCGTACTTATGTCAGTAGATTAGTCAGGTGCCGAGATACATATTCCGGTACCCAGGCAGGCGTTAGACAAAATAATAAGCCACCACCTACTTCGTACCACTAATAGAAACAGTGGTTACTTGACTTTTTGACGAACTATTGCTACTTAGGTATATAAAAACATTTTATAAAAGTTGAATAATCACATTTTTATCTCTCGAATCACTATCTCATTGCTGAATTATACAGCAATAAATTATAGTTATTAGAGTTCGAGTGGATTAAAACGATTATATAAATTCACTTCGTAGATAATTGGGCCACTAATTTTATCCAGCGTTAATCCATAAGATGCAGGTTGGCGATTCTTTACTCTCTAGAAGTGTGAATAAGTTCCAGCGGAGAAAGTTCAACAACACACGGATCTCAAGTCTTCTTCGGTGAAAATAAACACTGGATGCCAGTCTTACATGTATCCAGTCCTCTAGCAGAGTGAGTGATGCGATCTTGGTGATGCTACAGCTCGGTGCTGCATCGCCCTGGCGGCGAGCGATTGAAGCCCGCCTTGGCGTGAATGTCGCTATAACTGGAACCGTGCTGTGAAAATCATAGCCAACTTTTACTTCAGGCATTCTTAGTCATTTTATTACTATAGATTGGACTACCTAAACAGAAAATGCATCATTTAGAGCCAGAACTCCGGGGATGTACCAAGATTCAGGAACGGTCCTTTCAAACTTCTGCAGGTATTCATGTGAGGTTACTCCAACGGCACACAGGTAAGGCTGGTGCGATCCTACTAGGAGATTCTTAAACCGAGCGTATAACGACGACCAGAGCAAATCCCAGTTTCCAGCCTCGACCATCGGATACCATGCTAGCCAAGGCGCCTACTTCGCCTCAGGAACTGATGAAGGCTGGAGCACCATCACTAGACTTGACAACGTGTTTAATGCAGATGTTGGAGGCGATATATATGAGAACATCATATACAGACTCGTGGGGGGTGGTTCGGAGACACGGCGACTGCTCCGTCTTTTAGAGATGCTATAGGACCGCGATATCAGGCTGTGGGTGGTCCACGCCGGGATCAACAGCCTCCACCGAAAGAGGGGCTTGACCGACGTCAACGTACACAAGTTACGTCTGTTGCTCCAGGAGGTCCTTCGGATCTCACGACCTGGCGCGACCTTGTTGCTTACGAGGCGGTTATATGACAAGGATATTAGACACCCTGATCGATGATGCCAACCGGAAGCTAGAAATGCTCGCGGTGTCGATGGACAGGAGTCTCGAGACGACGGGCATCTTGTTCTACCCCGCACCGCGGACCGTCTTAAAAGAAAGACACTTGGAATACCATGTTCATCTCGCTATCGGCTTTGGATGCGGCACCTGCTTCTGGCTGAATCGGGCACATTGCAAGCAGCGGGTGATTTCCCGGGGCGGGGGTGGGTCGGTGTCATAGGCGCCCTGCCCCATCCGGTAGGCCTATTAATGAAACCTAGATCGTTGTCAAGCCCTATCTACGAAAACGGTTTGCGAGGCATATTAGCTATAAACCAACAATAACTACACGGAGAGATTAAACATAATGTTGTGCTAGGATCCTGCTGAGTAGAAAGAATAACGAGATAAATGTGTTGCCCGTCAGCCCCCCCGCCTTTTCCCCTCCGCCCCTTTCAATCCTTCTCTAGTAGAGGATTCTAAGGGGTCAAGAAGTCAAGAATATTTAGAAATATTTTAGAGGACGGGAGCTATAAATAGATGATCTTACTCTCAAGGAACTAACCAACCAACTGCGCAACATCTAACAATTTCGTAGTCTTAACAGCTTGAAAGCTGAAACAAGCTGACAAGCAGGGCTGAGCATAACTTCAAGTACTAACACCGAATTCCCTATTCCGATCTACGAGTTACGAATCGGGGCTATGTTCGACGATCTAACAGCTTTTCAGATTCCATCCTACCCACTCTGCTTGTCTGCCGCTTTTCCGCCTCCACGGAGTATGCAGATGAAATGCGACTCGCTATTATTACCGCATTTGTGGTACTTAGGACGTTCTTTTCTGGCCCCGTCCCTTTCAATAGCAACTAAATAATGTCGGTAGTCTACCGAGTATTATGTATGCAATCGGCATTCTGCAGTAGTTTTGGTAAAGTTTTACTGGAACCTCACTTTATTTAGGATAGAAAAGGTCGCACTACATCATTTCGGGCCTGGTTTCACCTATAATTGGGTATACGTGATGTTCTTGTCTGTTAGTGTTCCTTCCATAGTGCCGGCAAGGCAGTTGGGCAGGTACACTACTACATACCTAGATGTGATCTTCAGTTTCTTGCTAGCTCCTACAGCGCATATACAATGTGATTTACTTACCTGGTCGATTTTTGACTCATACGGTCACGCTTCCTACGTCGCATTTTGCTGGGATTCCATTCCTATGTACTCAAGAATCGTACTACCTATAAGTTATCCGCGGATGTAGTAATAACGTGAAATAACACCTCCGCACGATAACCGTCCAGTCAGTACGTAATTCTTGTGCGATGGCTACGCTACCCGTAAAATTTCCGTACAAGATCTGCCTGTTTGATCTTGTTCTGTTCCAACCATATCGCAGGGAGAAGTGGGCGAAGTAAACGATGCGACATGGCTGTTACCTAGCCATGGTTCAGGACCTATTGGATACCTACATGTAGGTATCCCGAGGTAAATAAGGTTCCCAGAGCGCATTGGGCTGTGAATGTGGTCCTGTGTTGTCTACTAACTGGCTTCCTTCCCGCCTTCCTCCCCTCTCTTGATCCGTTGGGGTGATCCCTTTCCTCCAGGGTGTAGTTTGCTCCCTATATATAGGAGACCGCCGCCCCCCCGAGAGCTTGTCTGTTTCTCGAGACTCCGTTTTCTTGCTTTTTGCTCCCGCCGATCATACAGCACTATCTCGAGGTACCATCCCACTCCCGGCGTGGAACCTGTCTACCATTTATCCATTTGACTTATCACCATCACCTACCCTGAGATTACCCTTGAAAGGTCCCTTATCAAGATACGTGCACAATGCTTAAGATCTCAGCCATAGCCGTGAGGGCTCTCCTGGTAAGTTCAGAGAGGGCCATCTGCAAGAATATGAGCAGGGTTGTTCGTACCGAATGGTTCATCTAACAATAACTATAGATCATATCAGCAGCCGTTGTTCTTGGCCTCTCGGTTACCTTGGCTAAACAGCAGGTCTATGGTTCGGTACCGTCCATTACATCGTTCAGCGCCTTCGTCGGCGCCTTCGGCCTCATCGTCGCTGCAATTGGACTCCTCTCGCTGTGGACCGATAAAATCCCCAATGTGGTGGTTCTAGGAGCTGACGCGTTGTCATCCCTCCTCTTCATTGCTGCCGGTATCGTGAGTGAGCCTATACGCTACTTCTTTTTAGCCAGCCACACGACAACGTAGAGTTCGAGTTAACAATAAGTTCACAGGCCCTTACAGTGTCCTTGAAGGGCGTTTCTAGCTGCACCTCAGATGACCCGTCTGATTATAGCGAACGATTCCACAATAAAATCCTGAACGGTGGATGCTTCAAGGACGACGACAGAACCTTTTGCTCTGTCGGCGATTTTGATGCGGGAGAGGACCTTACCCCAGGGAGATGTAAGCGTGCCCGCGCCGGCAATGTCTTTCAATACATCGGCTTTCTCTGCACTGGCATCGCCCTCATCATCACCTATCTGGTCCGCAGGCGCGGCGGTAGCTCGGCGGCATACGTCTAAGGTCCTGCTCACCGATGTCCTACATACGGGTAGAATCCGTCAGTTTTGTCACCGCAGACGATGCAAAGTTGGCCATCGTCGCCGCTGTACGCGATCACCTGATCAAGTCAAAATGAACAGGCGGGCTTAGGAAGCCCGCTGGATGAAACCCGGCTGTTAGACAGCATACCGCTTGGCTGTTTGAGTTCATCCCCCCCTTGCATCCAGTGGATGGGTACGAACTCTCAACAGCGGCTGTGTGCATGGCATCACAGAATTGAGGTCTGGAGGGGAAAATGACGGCCCTAAAATAGGGTCAGGATTAATAAGTACCTCAGCATTATGATTAGCGACGAAACACTATGTAGTGAAGGTAGAAACGACGAATTCAGATCAGAAAAGTCGGCCCGACGATGCATAAGTTGGTTGGGGGAATCCTTAAGGAAGCTTGGCATACATAAGTAATTTTATATTCCTTTTCTCCTTAAACCGGCCCCACTTAAATGTAGGGGTTGATATAAACCCTATCGCAGTACCTATTAACCTTAAAAATTCTGATAGGTACCTAGGTAGGTAAATACGTAGGTAATTGCCGAACACAGGCTATAACTGCGATTATACACGGCTTATTTACTGATCATTCAAGTTGAGGTTTTGTAGAAGAAGAAATAAATCCAATATTAATAGGTGTTTATATATCGTCCTTTTTTTCGATCCAAGTTAGTCAGCCAAGGTTACGGTTCGAAGCTTCAAAAGCACATGTGCACCGTCGTCCATTTCATTGGGCAATGTGCCAACTGCCTCCCTCCCGCATTTACGTAGCACGTGCACCAAGCAACGTCCATTAAGACAACCTCTATTCTGCATATGGAGAAGCTCACTACCCGTGCCGCCATCATGTTAAAAATCAGCTTTGAATTCCCTAGCCCGTGCTCTTAGATCGTAGGTGCACTATAACCCGACTACATATTGATGGTGAGTTCGGTGAATTCCATGTCCCAGTAGGCAGTATAAAATGCTCCGGCTGCTCCGGCGCTGTCCCCTGGCAGTGACCTCGTGGGCTTTACATGTTTGACTTCGTCAGTTCTCAGCATTTCTTCACATTCACATCTGCAAAGATGGTTAGTAACTGTTCTGATTTTGGCCCACATGGTACTATTGGCTAACCAAAGACTTATTGAACGCGAAAGACGGGTCTGATGATAAAGATTGCAACAGCTTGCTGTAGGTAAAGTTCAGTTCCCTATGCGCCCGCATCAGCACATAGGTACCCGATGTAAATCAAGCATCTGTTGACTAAAACTATCAGGTTTCGTCGGCGGCGTCCTCTCTGCATCGATGGATGACTATCCCACGAACAAGCTTGAATGGACAGCCGGCGCGCTGCGGATGAACCAGGTGCAGTTGATCGGAACGCACAACTCGTATCACCGGGAGTCGCCCGTCGTGGCTAAGGAGGCGCAAGCCAAGATCCTGCCCAACGTCACAAACTACTGGTATGCACACTCGCCACTCGACGTGCAGGCAGACTACATGTCCGTCCGCAGCTTTGAGCTCGACCTCCTAGCGGACCCGGACGGCGGCGCCTACGCGCGGCCGCTGGTCATCGAGCGCTCGCCGGGAGCCAAGGACCCGGCACCCCGCGACGTTATGGACCGCCCCGGAGTCAAAGTCCTGCACGTCCCCGACGCGGACGTATGGTCCACCTGCCCCACGCTAATCGAGTGCCTCGGCGTCCTGCGGGCGTGGTCTCGCGCGCACCCGGACCACGTCCCCATCCCCGTCATGTTAGAGTTCAAAACATCGGAGCCGCTCATCGCCGCGGGTGGCGGCCATTCCCCTGTCATTCCCTGGAACAACACCGCGTTGCTCGACGACGTCGACGCGGAGATCCGGTTCGTGTTCGCGGCGCACGAGCTCATCACCCCCGACGACCTGCGCGGCGCCGGCAGCGACCCGGACCTGACGCTCGAGCAGTCCGTCCTGCGCTACGGATGGCCGGATCTGGACTCCGCCCGGGGTCGTGTCTTCTTCCTAATGGACAACGAGGCGGGCCCGGGCTCGATAGCAGAGGTGTACACGGAGGGGCGGCCCTCGCTCGAGCGTCGCGTGATCTTCACCAACTCCCGCCCCGGCAGCGCGGACTGTGCGTTCCAGAAGCTGAACGACCCGACCGGGGAGGTGAACCAGGCCAACATACAGGAGCAGGTACGCCGGGGGTACTGGGTGCGCACGCGCGCTGACGAGCCCCTGACTACGCTGCTCGGCGACGACGTCACCGGCATGCGCGACGCCGCCTTGGCCAGCGGCGCCCAGATCGTCAGCACCGACTTCCCCGCCTACGGCATGTCCGCCCGCTGGGCCGTCGACTACGCCGTCCGCTTCCCCGGGGGCAAGACCGCGATCTGTAACCCTGTCAACGCCCCAGGAGGTTGTGCGGACGTCGCGCTAGAGCCCGAGGAGTACGTCAGACGTTAATTGGTTTGCTGACGAGTTTGACGGAAAACGGGATTGGGACGGTCAAGATCGTCATAATCCGGTGAGAGGGGATGTTATGATATTGTAATCCATGTACCTCTTTTCAAACCGAGGCTGGGACGCACATAGCATCTACGGGCTACTCTTGTATCTGGACAGTACATAATATTAGAATGTTAAGTCTAGTGCATATGGTCTAATTTTAAGAGTCTCTTACTTATTATCTAGAGACATTAGGTAGGCGACCTCTTGTCAGAGCCGGGACATGACCACTACCCAATCGCATACCTCGGAGCCGGTGTCCGGTTCCTTTCGTGTGGCACCCCTCAAAAGCTGTGTCCCTGGGTCGCTATGTTAGGAAGTATCTTTCGGTATTAACAGTTGTCTGTTACCTCGAATCAAATAAGAGCAGACCCATTGACAAGGAAGACGATTCACCGGCTATAAGGCGGTAAGTACTTGTTCTGTCTATCTGGCCGCACTACATGCATACTTCTTTGTAATATGACAATGCTTTCTGTGACCAAGTCCTCGACAACGGGGGCTGATCGGCCATTGTCCAACAAAGTCCCCAGGTAACATCGGAGAACAACAAGGGCTCGCTAGTTAACGGAAAGGGAGTAAAACAAGGAACACACCGTGGACAAGGGAAAGAAGCAAACAACCGCATTCTATGTGTCCGAGCTCGCATACCCTCGCGCGCTAATAAGTATATAAGAGGAAGGGCCCGACGTCCTCGTATTCCCGTTCCTTCTCAGCATCCGGCATCCCCACGCATCTTTCCCTTCTTCCCGAGTCCAAAAAGGAGTCTGAGACCCTTTGAGAGCCTAAGCGCCCTTTGGAAATCTCTCATTCTTTTTTAAACTCGTCATCCTGCTACCTTCCCCCTTCCTCAAACCCACCCCCATCATCCCTTATTCCCAAGTCACGATGCCGACGTTCATCACCCGGAAGGTGTTCGCCTGTGGCCATGCCATCGAGACGAAGGACCGGAGCATAGGCGACGATGCCGTGTGCTTGACGGAGACGCTGCCGGTGCCGGACATGTGTTGCGGCAAGTGTCAGGGGCAGCAGCTGCGGGGCACCGTGGAACTGGAGCGGTACGTCGGCGACAGGAGTGCTACGAAGCCGGGACACAGGTAAAATTATTATGCCTTGGGTATTCCTTCTCACACTTTCACCACCGGGTTGGGTGGGCAGGCACTGGGTAAAATTTAGTGAGCCAAAACATTTATTATATAATATAAATCATTTTGGTTTACTCGGATCATAACTGCTCGTCGTATACTATAGCAACGAAATGGTTACTCAATAGGTGAAGAAGTGATTATACATACTACTTTCATGATTTATCTAGTTAGAAAAGAAAAGGGCTTTGGAATTAATGCAGTGACCCCTGTTATGGTGTTTAATACCAAGCTACGGCAGGGCGGTGCTTTACTTGCTTTGTCCAGCACCTGTATGGTTGATAGGGCAAACTCATAGCTAAGGGGTAAGAGAAATAACAATATCCATCATTTGTTCTTCGGCTAGTATCCAGTTTATGTCAATACACACCTAGTAAAAAAACGAAGTTTTATCTCTTTAACAAGTAGAAGGATTAATGGATTTAGAAAATGCATCCATCTTGAATTTCTCTTCTAAGTTTTCAAAATAGCCGTATATTTTGCTATCTTCGGCAACTAGAATCTAGCTGGTATGTTCCAGTGAAACTTTAACGGATACGATATAAAACTTCATTAACAGTCTCGAAAAAAGGGTCGTTCTCGTATCTGACTTCTACGGGTGACTTACACTGGGCCCCGGTGTGCGGCTATATGTAATGAAGCCGCCACCACTGGTCTTGATTTTATATAGCAGAAAACGTAGAAGACATGGTTACTTAGATTGATCACTGGATAGCTAAAGCAAGACTATCTGAGATGGGTGCGATCCCGTACCCTTGATATATTGTTATCCTCATCCTATCTCTTCAAGGGATCGCCGGACTTGGCGACGAAGGGCTTGGTGACGTTAATGTCTACGTTTCGGCATAGGCTTCAGTGGCTCGTACGGTTTCGCAACTGCATCGGTAAGGATCAGGATGCGGCGGGCTTGAATGTCCTCGGTAGTCTGCTTGGTAAACCCCAATGTTACTGTGACTCGCTCTCTCCCTTTCTCCACCTTCATCATTGTAGTCAAATAGGCTACGAATGCTTCCGGGCTCGTGATATACGGTTGCTAGCTTAGTCCGGCAGTAAACCCCACATGACCTGAGAGTACGGTACGAGTGTCGGCGCACCTGGCTATTCCATCCCACGTCCATCGGAGACCCTTCTGGTCCAAGGTCCTGCCAAACATGAAGCTCGGCTGACTCTAAATCGGCTGATACCAGTATTGAGAAGTCTGTTCGACAAAAAGGGCAGGCACCACATATTTCTTCTGACCTACGAACAAACGACGTCTCGACGGCAGACGATAATTCATGGTCTTTGTGGCCCTCTATGATGGTGCTTCTCGACTGGTGTGGGCAGATGAACAAGTGTCCCATAGCCTCAGGTGTTAGCATACGCTCCTGATCAGATCTGACGTATCGCCAACGGGACATGGTGAGAAATCTGGGCATGCCGTCGGAGGCTGTGGCAATTCTAGGCTGAACTTTGTAGTCCACTTGCACCACGGATGGTGGATCCACGCAGGTAAAGCGAATGTCGAAGTTGGCGTTGTGATATGGTCTGAGGAGTTTCTCGAGGTATCCTTGGTAGTCGGGATGGCGCATACGGGTGTATTTCAACGCGAGTTGGACGTGCCGATGATCAATGAAGAGTTGACGAAAATCGAATCGGTGGCGGGAGCCGTATGCCGTGTCCTGAAAGTGATACCAACGCGATATGTCGGACATACTTTGATTCCACGCTGATGGTGTATCATGTTCACTGACAGTGTGAAGGGCTGGACATACTTCACACACCCAGAGATCGCACCAGTTGTGCGCCAGCACGGTAAGGAATTTCAAGTATTGCTCGTACGAAAGATGAGCGGTAGACGCGCTATCGCCGAGAATTTCTCGTAATGGATAACATGTTTGGGAGACTAGGACCCGACTAACCGGAGGCAGAAAGTCGCATATGTCCAGTATTAGCTCAGGCGGTAGCTGGAGGATATGACAAGAGCTGTGTTGCCTCTGCCTCTGTGGACGCCTTGGCCGCCACCACCAGTCTCTGATGCTACCAGGGTACCTGGCGACCTTTTTGAGAAATTCCATGATGGTTCGCTGCATGTTAATGCGTAAAGAGGATAGGGGGGTAAAGGGGCGCGTACTAGCTAGGTATGGAAGTAGTTATGAACCAGACCAGTGCGAGGGAGCCAGAGGGAGTCGGAGGGAGAGGCTCATTATTTATACCTAATGAGCTGTTCTTTCACTTTTCTTCAACTTCTGGCGCAGAAACTTAAACCTGTATCAAACTTTGGAGGGAAGTAGAGTTCAAACCTTCAATTACCTACCTACCTACATATAGGTAGGTAGGTAGGTAGGGAAACACCCAAGGCCACAGTGAGGTTAAACTTTACCAGCCAGGTAGGTATATGGCCTTTATGAACTTAAACCTGGGGGTAGGCACGTACCTACCTTAGTTACTTACGCGAGGGATGCTCTTATATATACTGCGCCCTGACAAACATTGGGTTCGGTGAGTGACTATCTTTCACAGGCCGAGCAGGTATGGATTTCCTACCTAAGACTGTGAGGCCATCATTCCTATCCTGTGTTGATAGTTAGGGGTATATGTTTTATAGAGTTTTACGGTCGCGATTCGGTGGGGATTTTGATCCGTGTCCGAGGATCGGGAAGTGGACCCGTGGACCTCATGGAACCTTAAAAGCCCGGGCCTCCGGGCCACCTGCCAAAATTGAAATGTACTGTATATGCTCCGTACTTATGTACCTAGGTACTTATATCAAATACTTTAGATGGAATTCATTATACGGAGTATGTATGTAGATGTTACATATATGTCGCAGACCCACATTACGTACCATGTAGGCAGGCTGTTAGGGAGCCAGCGCATTAGATACCTACAAGTACTACGTAGGCGGGGTAAGCCGCCTACTTGTAGTAAGGTTACCATCTAATCCATAACTAACGGGAGCTTCAGAAGAGGAACTTAGGTATCAGCCCTACCAGCCCAGGGACCTCAATTTGTAGGAACCTTGAACCTCGGAGGAACTTTTGAAGCAACCTTGAACATCAGCATCAACTATAAGTACCTACCTAGAGTACCTAGAGTAGGCCTGTAACCTTCAGGGCTTGGATGTAAAAACATAAACTTTCTGTACTGTCTTTCTTTATTCCTTTCGTGGCTCCGTTCCCGAATTCCCATATCCCGATCACCCAAAACCCCCCAAAATGCAGTCCGGAATATCAGTATCCCAGGAGCTCACCTCCGAGTTCAACAAGTTCCAAGCCGATGAGTCCCTGTTTGCCCTTCTCGTAACCATATCCAACGAGACCCTGACGCCGGTCACGACGCTTCCCAAGTCTTCTCCCGATTTCAACCGCAACCTCGACAGCCTCCAAACCCACCTGCAGCCCAACGAGGCGCTGTACGTGATCCTACGACGGAGCGACAATGAGAGCAACAGCAGTAATCACAACCAGGGGACGGGATCCTCTGCTGGTTCCCTCTTCATAGCCGTCACCTATGTGCCCGACACCGCCAAGGTCCGGCAGAAGATGTTGTTCGCCTCCACGCGGCTGACCCTGGTCCGCGAGCTGGGGTCCGAGCACTTCCGCGAGACCATCTTCGCCACCACCGCCGAGGAGCTGACCCCCGCCGGATTCGCCCGCCACGACCGCCACACCGAGCTCGACGCCCCGCTCACCGAGGAGGAGCGCACCCTCGGCGAGGTCAAGCGCGCCGAGGCCGAGGCCGGCATGGGCACCGGTGTCCGCGAGATACACCTCAGCAAGCACATGAACATGCCTATCGGTACTGACGCTCTGGTCGCTCTGAGCGAGATGTCGAGGGACGACGGGAGGAGCATGGTTATGCTGGTCAGTTAAGACATGGGAAGGCAGGGAAAGGCAGGTGAGGAGAACAGCGCTAATAAGAGATCAACCGGACCAACAGAGCATCAACCGCGCCAACGAGACCGTCGAACTAGTCCAGGATACCTCGACGCCTGCCTCGATATCCGAGCTCGTGCAGTCCATCTCGACGACGGAGCCGCGCTTCACCTTCTTCCGGTACCGGCACACCCACGCGGGCACCGAGAGCAGCCCCGTGCTCTTCTTCTACACCTGTCCCGCCGTCGCCGGCCGCGAGATCAAGTACCGCATGATGTATCCGCTGATGAAGCGCGCCGTGGTGACCATCGCCGAGTCCGAGGCCGGGCTCAAGATCGAGAAAAGGTTCGAGGTCGAGGAGCCCGCCGAGATCACCGAGGACCTCGTCACCTCTGAGCTCCATCCCCAAGCCGAGGTCAAGACGGCCTTCAAGCGTCCCAAGAGGCCCGGCCGGTAGATGACTCGGAGGGGGAATGGGACCTTGGTTTTAGTTAGGACGGGGGAGGGGGGATGCGAAGAAGCTCTTGGGAAGGAGAAAAGACCAAGAAAAGAATCATGATGCATGCCCAGTATGAAATCAATAGTGTCCAAAAATTGAGGCACAAAATCACAAATACGTGGTGTTACCCCGTTGAAATATTGGTAGAACGTAGATACAGAATATATATATGAACAGAGATGCAATGCCAATGCCAACCAAGCCTCCATCCATATCGAGAAAAGTCGGGTACGAGCTTCTCGCCTCCAAAGTCTAGGCGGCTTATTTCAAACCACGACCCGCTTTATCTTACTTTCTCTTGCATGCGCGCTCTCTCTCTCTCTCTCGCCTTTCCATCTTTCTCTCTGATCATTCTCAGGCTGCGGTGCCACATTTTCTACTCCTCGTACCGGTCGCCGCTCCATATGCTCGGGCCGCTCCTCTCCAGCTTCTCCTTGAGCCACTCGTAGACGGTGAACGTGACGGCCTGGCCGGGCGCCACGCGCATGATCCTCGGCGTGATGCCCTTGTAAAACGCGTGGACGCCTTCTTGTCTGTTGCGGAGCGAGTGCAACGGTGGGGGGGTTCAGACGGTCAGCACTAGGTTTCTTGCACGACGCACATACACATCGTTGCCCACTGTAGCCCCTTGAGTGGAGGTGTAAAAGCAGCTAAAGGAGAAGACTACTCACTTGAACATATCGGCAGCGATGACGCTGATCCGCTTGAAGGCGCTCACACCCTCCTCGGCGGGCATCCTTTGCAGGCGGGTCTTGATGGTGTCGATGGGGGCGTTGCTGAGGGGGCCCATGGCGCCGCTGACGAGGCCGATGAGGGTGGTCTGGTAGCCGGGGATGGCTGTCTTGCCGTCGCCCTCGCGGGCGCCCCCTTGCCAGCGGACGAGGACCTCCTTGAAGTAGGTGTAGGCGGTGAAGTTGACGGCCTGGTTGCTGCCCTGGCGCAGGGCCGTGAGGCTGACGCCGCGGTACAGCGCGCCGAACCCTTCCTCCTTGACCACGGTGTAGGCCGCGTGCGCCGCGTTGCGGTACTTGGGCACGTCCAGCGGGTCCGCCATGCTGTGGTGCTGGGCCTGCAGCCGGATCTTGACCACCTCCATGGGCGTGACGACGGCGACGGCCTCGGTGACGCCCGCCGCGAGCCCCGCCACGAACGTCCCCGGCCCCGACACCGTCTTCGTCTCCCGGTTTGCCAGCAGCTGCTTGTACGCCTCGAACGACGTGAACCGGATCGCCATCTTCGGCACGATCCCCGTCAGCACCGCCCCCAGCCCCTTGTACAGCCCCAGCGGCGTCTCCCGCTTCATGATCTCCGCCCCCGTCTTCAGGAACCCCCGTTTCGGCGCCCCCGGCTGCCGCGCCCGTCGCGAGAGCTGCATCCGCACCTTGATCGTGTCTATACTCAGGGGAGAACGAGGGCGAGGGTTAGTTGACATGCCAGTAGTAATGCTTCCGATTCCTCCCGACCTACGGGGTGGTGGGAACTCGTTCTCGAGGATACGTACCGAGCGGATGGCACACCAGCGCCTCCATCATACCTGCTCCTCCGCCAGCTATACACATGGACTAGTCAGCACTCGGTTCGCGGCAGCCTGGCTTCTCAACAAAATTGACCTGCCCGGAAAAATAGACGAAAGAGGGACGAGTAGCAAAGTATCAGGCAAGCAGGAGTATCCAAGAACCCACCTATCAGGTTAGTCGCCGCCGACGGCGGCCCCTTGCCGTCCTTCCCGGTAACCTTGGTCGCCATGGCTGACTGACCCCGAACCTCCTTCTTCGTGCTCTTGCTTCTTAGAAAGGCTGCCTTCTCTTCTCACTACTACTTGCTAAAGGGGAGGTTTGGGTATTTCCCCTCCGGGAAGTCAAAGCACCAGAGACGAGAGCTGCAAGCTATACGGTAATCCTTGTAGGCGCGGGACCAATGACCCCGGATATGAAGGATATGTGGTAAGAAGGTAATCAACGGTCGTGGAGGTCGAGAAGGGGTGTTGAAAGTCGCAGCAGCGAGTCGCGGCGGGATGATCCGTATCGGCTGCGAACGTGAATAGAGTTTCGCGCTGGTGGAGGTTTCCGAGGCTATAGCTGACTAGCTATATCTAGCGATCGTAGTGGCAGACGGACAGACAGGCAGGTGTAATTGAAGCCGGGAAGACTTTGACGTGCCGCAATGGGATGAACGAAGAAGAAAAAGCGTATAAGTAAATACTAGGGGAAGAAATATGAGACGAAAGCTACACACCGTCACGGCACATGCGCGGCAAGGGGGGATGGAAGAGAGATCAGGGGACCCTATATAAACAACTGACGAGACCACCGCCGAGGCGGGATCGACGCCGAGAATGACGGCGACCCAGCCTCATAGCTGACCAGTCAGGCAGTGAGTTGATGGATGGTGACTCGAAGGGCACGAGAAAGGTAAAGCAACAAATAGCTTCCGTCCACCCATCCGTCCACCCATCTCCCCAAGCCCCAGCGTTGGAAGAAAGAGCCGAGGGAAAACGACACACACATACATCCCTTAGTTTAGCTCTACTTTTCGTCTTATGGAGTTAGACCCTGGACTTAGCGCAGACAAGTAAAGTTTTCTACAAAGTATTAGAATAAACTACCAATGTAGACACACACATACACACGCGCGCGCGCACATGCGTAGCCAGACCCAGACCCAGATCGGGACCCGGGATCTACTCTAGTGAGGTGGTTAAAGTTAGCCACCTCCCCGTTAGTTAGTGGGAGGAACCGCAAACACCCGCGGCTTGAAGGGGGGAGGAGGGAGCTGGAAGGGCACACAGGTGATTATCTAACTCGGAAATCATGATATGTATACGGAGAAAAGGCGATACACATGTTATTGCTATACCAACGTAATATTTCCGAGTAGAGGCGCATGGAGAAATTGTAACTATGTCGTTCGAAACGCTGATTGGATGAGCAGGGGCCGATTCTACCAGATGCGGAAGTATGTTTTATCGCATAAACCCACCCACCAAGCCCAGGGTACCTATTTAGGTATATCCTCAAGAAGAACTTGTCCGTGAAGAATTCCATTGCAATGGCTTACCCAACTGCAAAAGTTACAGGTACCTCTCTCTCCCTCTCTCTCTGCGCATAGAGGAAAAAAAAAGATTCATTTTGTACCTCGAAATACCTACGTAGATGCGTACATAGGTGGGAGGTAATGGGATGTCCCGGGGCAGCCCTGGAGGCGTGGTGGAAGTATCCACGTCCACGGTCTGCCGGATCACCGACTCCACCTGGCAGCGCAGCAGGGTTGCCCACATCCTCGGCGGACCGGAGGTAGATCCACCCCCTTACGTAGGTACCTTCAACTCGCAACTTGGCGGATCTGTCATCGGTACTCTCTCTCTCTCTCTGGCTGTTCTTCTGGCTGCCCTGCAGATTTGAATTCGTTTTTTTGCCCTCAAGATTCACTAAAGAAGCCGAGTGTTTCGTCCGGTATATATTAGTCTAGAGACGACAAGCCATGATATCCCAACTGAGCTAGGCATACTGACTGTTCCTTATACAATCGCGACATCTCAATAGTACCAGGGGGCTCCCCTTTCAACAAGGCAATACTGACTGGGGTCTACACATATCTCCTCGGTCCCTGTGATAGCCGCAACACCGGTGGCGGGTGACGTCGACGCTGGTCAGCGTGTGGGGATGTTTTTTCCCTCTCATCACTGTACATAGTAGTAAAATGTCGATGGGAAATGGGGAGTGGAGGAGGGTCCCCACATTGTGACTAGACTCCACATGCGTACCGACTGGGAGCCGAGCTTGTGATTTTGCGGGGGAGGGGCCCGCCCCCCCCTTTTGGATCGGAAAAGGATCTCGTTCTGCCAAGATAAAGAGGTTGAAAAGAAGGATGAAGGTGAGTTACCCTAAAACCAAGAATGGCATGTGCTTGAGAGGTTTGGCCTTGAGATTATCATAGCTGTTTTATATGGGTATGAAGTATGAGATTAGGTAACAGGACATAAAGGAGTCCCTTAGAAGAAGCCATCCCTTTTTACATCATCATCATCAACATATTACTACCTACACATGGTTTTGAGTATCAAGTTCTTAGTAACCGTGTAGCTAAACGCCTATACAGCTAGCTAACTACCATCTGTTCTGTCCCTCCATGGAGGCAATGCGGCAAGACTAAGTAAATACCCGTTATCGGATAGACTCGGGTTGCTCTCATCGCGGGACGAAAAAGAAAAACCCACCAAAAAAACACACGAGGTTATCCCAACCTCTAGACTCAAGTAATATATATAGAACGATACAAATATGTAGGTACCTAGAACTACATAGGTGACAGGCAATTAAACCCAGGGAGGGGCTAGCGCGCTGTCCGCCGTGCCGTACCTAGGGGGGGATTCGGACCTCTCATCTATATATGTACATATGAGTCTTCCCTAATGCCGAGGTATAAAGTTGCGGGTGCAATTTTTTATACTACACTCTCCTACTTATCCAGGAATGAATCATTCAATTTCGCGCCGGCTACGGAGCAAGTCTTTTGCTGCTGCTAGTTTAAAGCTGAGCCTGGGGGCTGGCTGTGTGTGAGTAACATGGTTAGAGCTTTACACGCCTTGACTGCGTACGTAGGTGTGAGATGGGGGAGTTTTTTTGTCCTGGAAATAAAAGCACAATTTCTCCTATTGTCGACTTTTCTACTCCTTTGCCAAGACCGCATCTTATATACTTACTTAGGTTAGGTTAGGTATCACGTAGATAAATCGTACCTGCTTGAAATTGGCACGTGTAAAAAAAAAAAACCCCCCCAAAAAAACCCCCATTCCATTCATCTGTTCCCAGGGTGAGCCTCGTTTTCACATGCAAGCAAATACTACCTTAACCCAACGGACGTGCCATCGCTCCATCCGATCAAGCAGAAATAGCCGTATGTCACGTGCGTGCGTGCATCCGCAGTCCCCTGATCCCCTTCATTAAACACACACACACACACACACACACACATATATATATATATATACATGCACATGGCTTTTCACCGTGACAGAAATAAGTCGAAACATAAAAACGAAGAACATCGCATTCGCGTGTTTTTCTTTTTTTCCCTTTAACCTTAGTTACTTTGGTGGCCTGACTATAACCATTGCTCGCCGCCTATATATGTACCAGCAATCCTGACTGACTATGTAGGTAGATGGGGGGGTAATGACGGGATCGCAGAACGCATATATATCCCAATGCCCCTCGAACAAGAAAACAAGGAAGAAGAAAAAAAGACAGTAGAAAAGTTTTAACCGCATCTCCATCGTGAAGAGAATAGATGAAATCAGAGCCTAGCCTAGCCCAGCCCGACCAGACCCGTGTCCCGATTCGCTCCGTTCCGTTCCGTTCCAAACCTTCGATCCGTTAAGTTTTTCCCATCACCGAAAAACGCCTTGAACCTAGTTTTATACTTTCGGGAAATATCGTCCGAACCAAAATACGCCGTATTAACTTCAATTCTAAGTCCCTGTAATAAAAAGAAAAGTAGATAGAAAAACAGGGAAACTTTGAAGATGGCCGTTACTTTTTTGGAAATAGAACCAAAGGTAAAGTCCCCAAAAAAGATAGAACACGAGAATTGTAGACGTGGCAGAACCTGAGGTAGACGAGAAAGGCTCGGATCATACCCACAGGTTCTTCCGTACCGTAACACCCAAGACGATGACGCTGAAATAAACGCCGAAAATTATTAATAGTAGTCGTAATAGTCATAAAAGTGGTGATGGTGGCGGCAGTATGGCGGTCTGATGTCGATAGTGAAGCGATATAGTAGGTGGGCACAGTGGTGCAAGGCCATGAGATGTCATCATGAAGGTGTGCCCCTCTCCTCGGGCACCGGATCGCCCTCAAAGATGTAGAACCTGACCTCGCCGTCCTCACCGCCGCTTGCCATGCGGCTATCGCTGAGGCCGACGCAGGTAACGGGGCCGGCGTGGCCCGTGAATGTGCGGGAGCACTTGCCAGAGGGCTCCCAGATCTTGACGGTGGCGTCGTTAGCGCCAGTGACGAATCGCAGCGTGTTACCCGCAAGACCCCAGATGCCCTCTACGTGTCCGAAATAGTGCTGCAGTGTCCGTCCCGTCGCAGTGCTCCACAGCCGCATCGTGTTGTCCAGCGAGCCCGTCAGCATGAAGCGCGGCGGCAGCGGCCGTTCCGGATTCTCCGTGAATAGTGGTCCGTAGGCCGCGCGTTCCTCGTCCACCGTCGAGTCGGATAGGGATGATAACGATGAACATAGAGCAGGCGTGTTGCTGCGGTTGCTAGCTACTGATACCGTGTCTGCCTCTTGAGTCTTTTCATCCTCGAACTCGAAGTCGTCGGGTAGTGGTAAAACTTGCTGCACCTGACCCACATGCCCTTCAAAGGTCTTTATGCATGTCTGAGTGTCCAGATCCCAAAGCTTGACTGTGAGATCATCGGAAGCCGAGAGGAGGGTGCGGGATGCGACGTCGAGGCGGACCTGATTAACCCAGTCCGTGTGGCCCCGTAGGCACCACGAGATATTGGTCTTAAAGTTGAAGACCTTAATCGACCTGTCTGCGGATCCAGAGGCCAGGAGATCTCCGTCCATATGGACGGTTATGACTCCGCCCTGGTGGTGGAGTGTGTTAATGCATTCGCCACTTCGCCAGTTCCAAATCTTGACGGTGTTATCGAGACTACCACTGACGAGTAGACGGTCGTCGAATTGCAGGGCCCTAATGCCGCTCGTGTGTCCCCGTAGGGTCCGAATGACTTCCCCCGTTTCGATGTTCCACAGCTTGATGGTCGAGTCGTAGGAACCAGTCGCCAGGATGTTCTCTTCGAATTGCAGACATGTTACACCATTAGTGTGCTGCCCGCGGAACGACTTGACAAAACACCGGCCGTATTTCCAATTCGACCCGACCTTGTAGCGGTCGCGGTAGACATCCTTCCATGGCCTGAACTTTTTCTCCCTCTTCCTCGGCACAAGTTCCGTTGGAGTGTTAACGCCGTCACTAACACAAGCGCGCTTCGCAGATCCCTCATCATCGGAGGGTGAGGCGTTTCGTTTCGCTGCATTCGGGGTGGGCGTGGCGGTTGTGATGACCGGGGTCTGGACAAGGGCATGGGCCGGGGTGTGATTGCTTTCTTGGCGCTGGATTTTCCATTCTTTTAACCGTTTCGTTTCCAACCTCGGTAATCCCCAGCCGCATTTCACACACTTGCGATTGATGTGCTGTTCGCACATCCTATGCCAGACCACGTCGTCTCCTGATAGGGTGTGCCATCGCCTGCTAACCTGGGCAGCCTTACATAAGGATGAACAGTCAAGGTAGCAGAGGATCTTAAGTGACAATTCATCGGGTAAGGCGGCGAGGAAGTCGATCTTCAGCTGTTCGTGGACCTCGCGCGACACTGTGGATAGTTGTGGGAAGCAGCACTGAGTGATGATTCCCTGTAGCATAAGTTCGCGATGCTTGGTCGGTGCGGCGGAGAATAATGACCAGACATTGGTGATAGCCTGCTGATCTCCCGACGAAAGAGTTTCCAGTTCCTGCACAAGGCTTGTCAGCATACCTACTTGAACGACACGGGACGAAAGTTAGTGACATACTCGTTGAATTAGAGCCATCTTGGATTCGTCGGCGGCTCTGCGACACTTGGAATCGGGCCGGTGACGATAGCAGTATTTGCTATTGGGGTCCTTGTTGTTCACCATAGCCAGGCTCTCGGGTTTGCCTATGGGGGCATATATACCGGGGATGTGTTCTCGCAGGAACGGGGTCACCATCTGACCGGTGAGTTGCTGAGACATGTTGGGTAGACGGGAGGCATCCTCCTCTTCGGTTGGTCTCCGGCGATCGCAGTTCGCCTTCGAGGGCTTCGAGTTCTGATCGTCGGAGGGGTTTGTGGGAAAGGAGATCTTGGACGATCGCGAGCTGTTGTTGGTGTGGTTATTGTGGTTGTTATGGTTGGTCTCGGAATCGTTGATGTCGTTTATTTCGGTTATGCGCCAGGTTGTGTCATGTTGCCTCGCTGCGGGCGAGGGACGTGGTGTAGTTGTCATTGTGAGGGATTCCGAGCTAGTCATACTGACGGGGAGGTAAGGTAAAGAAGGTACGGGAAGTGCGGAATGCGAGGGATAGGGGGTTCCCCAAGTTCCCAAGTGCCCAAGTTTCCAATATTCCCAACAGGCTACAGGGAAAGGTTTGACTCTACTCTCTTAGCGTAATACGCAATACGTCAAATCATGACAAGGCTGTATGTGCTGCCACGTTTGGAGGCTGTATGCGACGGTGCTAAATGAGGTGCTAAATGAGAGAGGATGAGAGGATGAGAGGATGAGAGTATAAGATGACGTGCTGGGTCTGTCAACGACTAAGACGACGCAGATCGAATAGTCGGGCAGGGGCACCAGGGGGAGGGGGAGAGGAGGGGGGAAAGGAATAAGAAGAGTCGGTGTGAGTGGAATGGAATGAATGTGTTTACTGTTAGCAGTATGTATGGTGGTGGTATGTACGGTGATGGTATGTATGGTATGGTATATACAGGTATGATGTGATATAAAGCTTTCCTATTGTCAGCGCGCCGGGAAAACTTTATGTGGTGATGTGAAGGTATTGGATGGATTGGACCGGGTCGGTCCTGTTCTTGTTAACCTTAAAAAGAACAAAAATGCTTAAAAATGCTTATAATTAGGACTGGGCAGAGATGGCGCAATGAGAAAGATATTTGGTGTGCTTGTCTCAGTATCGATACGCTTCGATGCTTTGATACTTTTTGAGTTCAAGGATTGAAGAATTGATTCGTCCGTCCAGAATTCGAATTGTAGGACAAGACAAAGGCTGGACGGCTTAATTGGACGGGCTCGGACGGGACGCTTGGTGATGATGTTTCTGATTTCCTGATTTTCTAGTTCTCCGAAGATCGGAATGCTCCCCCCTTGATGTCGTGGTTTTGAGTGAAGTATAGTATAAATAGTATATATATACCCAAGTTCAGTCCACGGGTATAATTAGGTAGGATGGCGATGGTGACGGCAACTTTAGATGTGATGCAGGTAGTGATGTATGCACTTAGTAGTAGTGATAAGTGGTCCTTATCTCGGTGGGTAGGATCGTGGGTTTACATGCATAGGTACCGGTATATCGTGCACGTCTGGTACTTAAGGTTATTTATTTTATTGTCGGACTGAACTGGCTGACGAACAATTCTGCTGGATTTGATAGACCAGATTAAAAAGGTGCCAGTAGCCAAACCTTAAGTAAGTTGACTTAGGTAAGGTAAGAGGTAAGGTAAGGAGGCAAAACGGGAATCGCACTTTCCACACTTGCCAAACTTCTAGACACCTTGTGGGCCCGTTTATACATATCACAAATAGCCCGTATCCATATGACTGGAATTAATGGATACTTATGGATACCTAGGTACCCGTTGACATACGGTAAATGCGGGAAACGGAAGACGGAAGACGGGAGAGAGAAGAAGTGAGAGAAATGGCATACAAACCAATGAAGATGACGAATTGTCCGCTCTTGGGTTGGATGTTCTTGTTACCAGAGTATTCCCCCCAACTTCTCACGTTTCTTACGTTTCTACGCTTCTACGACGGAATAGTAAGCTAAAAATCAGACTACATGAGTTATCTAATGCATATAATAACTCTTCGTAAGTATTGACAGCCTGTCATTCGACCTCTTTGGCCCTCTAACATCGTTTGCCAATGTTTGGGGCAATATTGTATCATACCGTCCTGTTCTGTCGCAAAACGGCAAAGAATTGCGTGACAGCACCACCGACAACCACCGACAACCGAGTTAGGGCTGTTCCCAGCGGTCCAGGCCTGCCAGGTATAGAATCGGGGGGGCTGTCGGCCTCCTAACCGATGGTTCCAAGGATTTGTTCTTAGCCGTTTTCGATCTATTTTAGCGGTCTTGTGTCACCATTGACCCATCTGATTGGATGAAGCAATTCATATTTATAAATACATAAACCCGGTAAACAGATATCCAGCTGCCAATCTCGGTAATTGGACCTGGGGGGACCTGTCAGCCTGTCAGGGGGACTCCCCGCATCGCATCTTTGCTAACGCCCAAGATAAACACCTTGGTTGCCAATTGCTTGGCTTTCCAGGTTTGATCTATCAGTCTATCAGTGTCTTTCTTGGCCTAACCTGCAATTGGCTTTGTTTTCATCTTGTCATAGGATCTATCCGAGGCGGCGGCTGATGTTTGCTATATTATAGGTGGTTATAGGATGTCAATATATTATCTCGGCTCGCCTCTCCTGATACCACCTGTTTTGTTACGATTCTACGACGCAAAGCTATCCGGCACTTGCATCTCTGAACTTCCAAGAGTAGATCTTTCGATATTTTATGATGTCATCCAGATCTAGGCCTGCCTGATTCGATTGCGAATTTTTTTTTTTTTTTTTTTTTTTAAAAACTATCGGGCTCGTGGTGAATGAACATCACAATCGATATATTACGAATGTTTATCCATTTGATGCAAGAAGAAAATTCACTGCTCAAAACGCGATATATGGCGCGATCCGGGGGAAAAGTGACTGGACAAGAGACCGTTGGGTCCGGCTGCACTCCGAGTCATGTTATTGAGGAGAAATTTTATGGTGGGGTCGTCTGTTGATCGGCGAGCATCGTGAATAACCGCAGCAGGGCGCATCAGGACATCACATAACCTTTTACAAGGCTAGAGAAGGTTGATCGCCGATATGGGCCATGAACTGACAAAAAGGAGATTGACTATGACCAACATATCAAGTAATTTTCTTCTTCTTTGGCGACTTGCCCAGCAAACCGCCTACGGAAAAGGGGCAAAGGGGGTTAAGCCACCGTCGAATTTGGGTTTATTCTGGTCTTGTCGTATTACGGCATTCAATCATTTGAGCGCCTTCGCACGTCATCCCGAGGGCCCGACCGAGGCGACCGACCGACCGAGGGCCCGACCGAGTTCCGCGCTCCGCTCCGCACCCTCCCACTGGGTACGCCCTAGAAAATTTCAGAGAAGTTCTTTACTTAACATAGCAAGCATAGTAAATCCGCCTGCCACCTGTCGCCAGGAATTGGGAACAGCCCATTTGAGAACCTGGGGGAAAGCTCCACGTCTCCCGCAACTCCGGTCCACAACGAGATTGGTCGGTAATTTGACGTTCTCACGTGATCGCCGACTAGTTCGATTCCGTCATTTAAGTGCCCGCTGTCGTTTTTCTTTCATTTCCTCAACACTGCCACACCCGACACATGTCGACATCATCAGGGGTTTTTTTTTTTTGGCCTGGCAACGAATGGCAAGCCCGTATATACACAAAGAGGCACGATGTCGCCTGAACGTCACGTCTATGTGACGATGGCGTATCTACTTTTCCACCAACTAACTCACACACCCTTTTTTCTAGGCACAAACACTGCCAACATATGATTTGGTATTCGTGATACGCCCAGCTCACTCAGTCACGGCGCTGGTCTAGTTAGGTGTTTACCTTCTTCGCGCAACAGTCTACAGATGTGCCGCGGGCGCCTTAGGTCCCCACAAGGCCGGTTGAAACGCGATCAAACATCCTTGATTCATGCGATGCAATGCTTGTCAAATTTTAAACACAGCGTTTTCTGCATTATCTCCAACCCATTAACCACAAGTGGTCGATGCGACTCTAGACTCCCCCTTTTAAAACGACAGCACCGGCCAACAGCAAACCCCGACTCAGAGCCAGCATCCGACAAACCCAGCATGTCGCCATCCTCGCCCAAGGTTGCTCATTACTGCCGTAAGATGGCGCCAACGGCGCCTGTTGGGCCCATCATCTTATTGACAGGGCAACGGGGAGACATGCGGTGATGGTGGTGGTGATGGCCAGCTGCAAGGGGGCTTCTAGAAGATGGCCGAGTAGATGCCCGATCAACGTGAGGCGACGAGGGGTTGCGGCCGTCTGGGGGGCTTATTTACTTAACAATCGGTCGGAAGCCTCGGGTTCTACCGCTAGTTCGGCTCGAAGAGTTGGAGATCTTCGACCGTAGAAGAGCTCCCCTTAGCCGCAGCGCCCCCGGGCTGTGTGGCGGTCCCCCCCTTTTTTCCCTTTCTCCTCGTGTGACGTGCGACTCGAGGATATGGTGCAACCTCCTATTAATGCGTAGGCCGTAGGGTATGTAGGAGTCAGACTTACGTGGTAGGCAGGCTAGGGAGTGACACGTAGGTAATGTTGCATCCTCGAAGTGGACTGACTCCTTTTTTTTTCTTCTATATTCTTCTTCGTCTCATGTCCATCGGGCTTGGAGCGGGCCCTACGTAAAATTCTGTATGCGGGCAGTTCAGCCTGACACCAGATCTACCTCGATTCGGCCGCAAGAGCAGGGCGCGCACCTTTTTTTTCCCCCTTCGGGTTGAAGATTGCAATTCAGGTTGACGGCATCGGGGGCTTGCTACGCGGTAAAAAACCAAACGAAGCAATCGCCAGTCGGTGGTGCGCTCGGAAAAGCTTGGAATAAAATGAGGATAGGTATGAATGAAATGAATCCGTAACAGAAAACATCTCGATATATATAAGTTCAGAATGCGACACGCTGGTATAAGGTCTTGGCGTTGTAATGAACGTGAGTTTGTTGCCAACACCAATTTTCTCTTTCGCCCGCCGTCCATCGACGCCGGCCGGCGAAACAGTGGTTCCAGTCTGGGCTTTACCGCCCAGGTAGGCTTCCTATGGCGCGCTCGGTGATAGAGCCCCCCCACCCCCCAGAAGAATGTTTTCTTCACCCACCCAGTAGTTTCAACTGGGCTGCTTGATCGCACCTCCGGTCCCGCCTTGACTGCGGTCGAGCAGAGGTGAGCGGAAGGGTAGATAGATGACGGCGGATTTTCACTTCAGTCTTTCCCGCCTCCAGAAACCACGCCGGGGCGCCTATCTGGAGGCACCGAACCCGGGTCCACCATATACCGGGTCCGGGGTCGTCGACTAGGTTACACGATGGTGGATTAAGCTAGGTTTGTATGAATGAAGAAGCATAACGGTATCGCCGATTGTAGAGGTTCCGGTTTTTATATATATTGAGACTGCGGCACCTTCTCGAGTTCTGGAGAGGGCAGGGGGCGGGGGGGTTTGTTGGGTCTTGCCCCTATTCGCTTCCCTCCCTACCTGTAATAATCGTGACACGGCATTGATTCATCTGCTACTTATCACTAAGCGAGGCAATTCTACATGACACATGGTTAATAATTAGCAATATCGGTAGGCTTTCGTCCCTCTTCTAACGATCTGGCATAAGGAGAAGAAGGAAGAAAAGAAAAGGAGCTGGGTGTGAGTAGGGGCAAGAAGTGTGAACAAAAAAAAAAAGAAAAAAGATATGGTATGTGTAGCCACGACGGGAGTCGAACCCGCGCCTCTCTCAACAGGGCAAATGGAGGTATGAAGAGTAAAGTATAATTCGGAAGTATTGTGAGAGTGTGCAACCAGTACACCACGCGGCCTTAAGGTATGGAATGTAGTCTTGATATATAAAGTTAAAGATTTCGGATGCAGGCCAGGCGGTTGGGGGTTTTCCGTGGACGTCGCCATACTTTGAACAGGAATATGATGACGTGTAGCTTGTAGACCTTATCTGGAGCCGAAACTTAAATTCGAGTAGAGTTAGATGCCTTCATAATTGCAATTCAGGCGGTCGTAAAGTCTGTAGCGGTCCATCTAACGAACCACTTATTGTGCGGCAAGGCCAGTACCCAGCAGCGCGGCGGTAGGCGTGTTTGTCGAGTATGAGTAGAGGTCGAAGGGTCAACCCATTCATTTCAATTCGAGTATATTCGAGAAGAGTCTAGGTCTATGAAGAGCCGTAAATCCATCTAAGTTCTCTCACAGCCTTTCGATCGATGAGGAGAGTCCGCACGTATACATAGATACCAAGTCACACCAAAACGCCGATGCCATGTATATACAACGAACATATACCCCCCATTCTTCGCCCAGCATCCCGTCCCCCCCTCCCCTTAGCTGAGGAGAATATCGTAGTTGTCCCTCATGATGCGGACTTCTTCGCCCCCCAAGCCGTACTTGCGGCGGACGAGCTCAAAGATGATGAGCCCCGCGCTGGTGCTGGGCACCTGCCGGATGGCGTTCCACCAGAAACCGCGGTAGAGGAAGGAGAGCGGGCTCCGGCGCTGCGAGGCGGCCTCCGCGGCGATGTAGCCCCACGTCTCCTGGTACGCGTGGTAGTAGGCGCGGAGCATGCGCCACCTGCGCCGCTGCTGGTCCGGGGCCACGGCCTTCGACTGCCGCAGCCTGGCGGCCTTCTCGTCGAGGTCCTCTAGGTGGTCCCAGTGCTTGATCTGGATGTGCGTCAGCGGGTGCAGCAGCAGCTGCTGGGCAAACGACGCGCTGATGCCGGCGAGCAGGAGAAACATTGGTTCGATGGCGTAATGGGGCCGGATGACGACGACCTCGTCCTCGCCCCTTTCGTTCGTGTCGCCGGCCGCCCCGCGTAGCATCCCGCCGCCGCCGCGACGCGCCGGGCGCTTGCGCGCGAGTAGGTCGACCACCTCCTCGTTTAGGCCGCCGTAGTACCACGTCACGAAGCGGTAGTAGCACTGGGCCTTGACATATTCGAAGGTGCTGAAGAAGACGGCGTTCCCGCAGCTGTCCTTGACGAACGACAGGCCCCAGCCGGCGAAGATGCCGCGGAAGCCGATCTCGCCCAGCTTGTCGGCGCTGAAGGACCAGAGGCTCTGGGGCCGGCCGTTGGCGCCGCCCGCCATGAGGTCCCGGTGGTCGAAGCGGGCCTGGATAGCATCGAGGGGCGCGGCGATAACGCTCTGCAGACTGCCGGCGAGGAAGCCGGCGGCGAAGGTATCGCTCGGCGAAGGTGGCGGGTATACTCTCTTAGTAGACTCTGCGCTGGGCAGGTGTAGCTGGCCTAGGATCTGGAGGTAGCTGGTGTAGAGGACGGCGCCGACGGTGACATTGGCCATGAGGGGTGGCAGGATCTGGTCCGGGACGACGCGCCATCCCTGCTGCCGAATGACGGAGGTGAGCACGCCCGGGGTGGTGCCGCGCATCCACAGCCAGGTCTGACGGAGGAAGCTGCGGAGGGGCGAGGCGGAGCGGTCGTTGGCGGCGGCCTTCTTGAGACGCTCGATATGCTCCTGGTGGACGACGCGGGCGTAGGCCAGATAGTCGACGCGAGTGCGGAAGAAGGCCTTTACGGGGGCACGGAAGTAGAAGGCGATGGCCTGGGCGCTTAATGCGCGCACACCGGCTGCTGAGGCGGCGGTCGCGGCATTGTTGCTCCTGGTGGGTGCGTCGGTGCCTGGGGGGATGACGGGCAATACTCCGTGAAAGTAGGGACTTGATAACGAAGTGATCCTTCTGTCATTGTCATCGCGGCCTGGCGGCATCGTTGTCACCTGTCCGCATTTTCAGAGTAGTTCTTTTTTTTACTCTCTCTTTTTGCGAGGCGGCCGAAGGGTGCTAATTATGTAGCAACTAGTTAGATACGTTATGGGAGGGTCTGGTGGACTTGGTGGATTAGAATTACAGAGACCGGATCCCTGGTCGATCTGAGCGGGTTTTATCAGTACTTAGGTACTTATTACGTAGAATATGGAACTGAACCGTAGAAGCTTCCAACCGGGCTTGCCCTGGAAGGTTTGCCAAGAGGATTCAAGGTACCGGAACGAATGCACACGAATGCACAGCCACGTTAACCCAGTCAGCCGGTAAAACTAACTAAAGCTCTAGGCTGTTGGTGTAAGTACGTAAGCCACTTTCCCTAACCATGTGAGTCCCACCCGTTGCATCTGATTGTGGCAGGTGCCTTCATAATTGAGTCCACGAGATGCTCTTCACCGTTCTTCTTCTCAAAACGGAATAACTTTCCTCTACTGTCTCTACCGTAGGATACCTTGGGCCTGTTCATAGCTAAGTTATCAGAAGATGTCCCGGAGTATTCAATGTACCCTTATATACGGATACGTCCCTCTTTTTGAAGCTTGATAAGCTATCTCCTAGTACATCATGGTTATCACCTACATAAAAGTACTGTAAACACGTGTGATTTCGCTCGAAAACCGAGACGATTCAGCAGCATATAGCTACAAAACTCACCTATCTCTAACTCCTATAACGTCCTGATGCCCATTCTAGTATGTACATCATTATTTCCCATTTCATGGAATTTCGAGGACGGACTTTAGATGTCTAACAAATTATAAGTGACGTCATCCGTTTGTCCTGAATAGAACAGGGGGCCAACCGCAAACTTTCACTTCTTCAGCAGGGCTTACCTACATACGCCCACCTCTATTTGACGTCAACCTTTTTGGTTATTCAATCTCTCAGGCAATAGGAAACGCTTTTTTAAGAGACACTGGCCATCTCCGTAGTATTTTCAACATAATTTTTGGTGTCAAGAGGGAGCGAGCCTCGAGGTCCGCGCCGCGTTCATGTCTTCACCATGCCTGACTGTCTCCCAGCTACGGGCATTGTTCGACATTCTTGTCCACCACCAAACCTATAGTGAAGTTGAATCCTTCAAGGAGCCGGAAGCTATAGACCGATATGGATACCCCTTCACGTCCAATTTTAAGAACAAGGGAGATACTGGGAATGACGCCTCCTCTACTCCACTGTTGCAGCTGCTTCTCACTAGGGTTATTCTGCCAGTACCCGGCATTAGAGACCTTCCCCCCGAGTTTTGGAATGTGAAGTTTCGAAGCATCATGCTAAGACTATGTGAGGCGGACTTATCTGAAAGTTATGATAAGGCCACACTGGGCAGCAGAAAACGACTGGCAACAGCCGCTTCTGTTATCCACGAAGCCCTGACCAGGGGGCTGCTTGCAGGTGTTTCCCAAGGAGAGGGTGCGAACCTCAGCGATATCCCTGATTCTACAACTGCCAGTGGTTTGACACATGCTTACAACTCATCAATACACCATCTCATCTATGGTGACTTGATCGATGAGTTATTCGACCGAGCTGCAACGACAAAGGACCTCGAGGACCATTCCCCTACCGTGAAGGCTGCCGTAGACTATGGGATTATACACATTGCGACGCTGCTCCATTATATTTTTGTCCTGACGACCGAAGGCCCTTATCTGCTCAAGCTCCTAGAGAATGTTCACAGTTTGATTCCCTATTCCGTTATCGGCCAGACCCTACGAATCGGCAATGCGGCCACGATGATGAATGGGCTTTTCCGATTGATTCTTGCCAAGGTTAGCGTCGGAGCTGTGACTAACTGGCTGGGCTTAACACAAAATGCTGCGGATGGAATGAACTTGTTACAGAGGTTAGTTGGCCAATAACACATGAAAACATTTGCTTAAAGATTGCAGGATAGTGTCCCTGACCCTGGACTGGGATGCGGGTGATTTCCGCAAGGCAACCGAGAAGGTCAAGAAATCTAAGAATAGGGCTAGCGATGAATGCTTTGCGGCGATCGATCGCCACGTCCAGTCAGATCGAGAGCGACATACCTCTACACGAGACGTCAGCCAAAAGCAACAAGAGTCGATTGTGGCAGCGATCCTAGAGTCGACGGACAAGAAACTGCTTGACGCCCTGACGGACTCCCAACACTCCCAATTGATGGAGTACTATTCTGCACAACTAGCTATCCGGGATCGCGAGAGGATCATCGATACTCTATGCCGTCAGAGCCCAGACCACACTACGGCAATCATCAAGGATCTATTAGCAGCCTTTGAGTCCATGATTCGCTCCATCCATCAGGCGTTGGACCTCCGAAAACACCTCAGTGCCATGGAGAAAATCCTAACCGACTTGATCAAGACCAGCAAACCCAAGACACCGAGTGCCGATAGTAGGTCGAACGATGCGGCCTCGGTTCCACCCTCCGTGGATGACTATGTCGATTTGCTCCGACGGCATCGCTATAAGCTCTTTGATTATCTACACGATGTGGCGAAGGGTTGCCCAGAACTCATGGGGACTTGGCGTGCCTGGGTAAAGGATACAGCCCTAGCCTTTCAGCGCACAGGGGCCGGTACTAGCAATGTAGTCCAGCCGACATCCAACGGCAACTCGCAACAACTTAGTGCAGGAAGCATGGATGGCGATCTCCAGAAGCTCTTTGACACAATCCCCAAGGAAGTACGCAACAAAGCTCTGGCTGAAATCGACGCTCACGCCGATTACATCCGGAAGCTGGAAGCGATATCAGACCAGCGAATGCAGCGGGTACTGGATGGTACAGCACAAGACCTATCTGGGGCTGAGCATATGAGCGGCCCCGGTATGTTTCTGTCGCAATGGCAGTCGTTGCTGGACATGACCCTCATTACCCCTGAGTCCAAGCAGGGTCCACTAAGGCGGGGTAAGGATGTGAAGGGACTGAAGGCATCGGGAAAAACAGAGGCCGTGACTGGCAAAGATATCTGGGACCCAGCCGCAATCCTCGAGAAAGAGGAATCGATGCGCCCACCGGCTCCCGATGTTCCTACTGTTATCGGCCATCTTGGACCGAAGTTTGAGGAGTTGGTGGCTGCGAGATCCAAGCGCGGGCTGCCTGAATAGAGCCTGGATATAGTGCTAGACATTACTAGTTGAAATGCACGGCATGATTAAGTACGGGGTATCTGAGTGCATGTGCATCGTGGCATCGCTATTCATTCTTGCCCGTCAAAGATTCTTTTTTGGGGCAAACTAATGCTCAACGTCAGGACCTCACAGTCTACAGTATGTAATGACATGGGTTCTCTAACATGGCGCCCTTAAATGTCATTCCATAAAGGCCTCTGATTCTATCGATCTATTTGTGTGATGGATGAAGTGAAATGACAGTCTTGAGTCAAATTCAAAGTTACCCTAACCCAACTCCTGAGATGGAAGTTATAGGTATAACGCCTGTGGCAACCTTGGAAGTAACAGTAATGATAACTGGCCAGGGCGGATTTGATAACTGAGCAGGCTTGCAGGCAGGGCAAGTAACGTTGAAGTGGACCCACTCGGGGTTTCCGAGAAAAAAAAAAGGCAGCTGAAACGTTCCGGCCCCACTAATCAGCCATGACAATTTTTCTTGTTCTGCTTATTTCTTACCTCGTTCATATTCACGGGATCGAACGCCTATCTTGAAAAAAAAGTTGTTTTCACAATGTTCCCTTAACTGAGTGATTCTAGAAAGCGACGCGAAGGCGTGCGTCGTTTTGACCGCAACAACGCCTGCGCCCGCCATCGATCGAGGCCGAAACCGCAGACGGGAAGCTAGGTATCTTACCCAGTGTAGCCTAAGTTGGGCCAGAGAGCAGTAACATACATGCCTTCCACAACGAACGAAGAAGAAGAATATGTGCCGGGGACGCGCCGCCTATTCGACGAGAATGGCAAGCCCCTGACGGAGGATGGGGGGAACCTGCGCCGCCACGGCGACGTAGTCCTGGTACCGCAGCCGAGCGACTCGCCCGACGACCCGCTGAACTGGTCGCTGGCGCGCAAGTCGTGGCACTCGGCGCTGGTGCTGTTCGTGGTTGGGCTGACGGCGGCGACGTCCAATGATGCGGGAAGCGGCGCCGACGGGGTCAATGAGGAGTACGGCATCAGCTACGACGTTTTCAATACGGGCGCCGGCGTGCTCTTCGCCGGCATCGGCTACTGGTGTCTGCTCAGCTCGCCCGCCACCCATTTGTACGGCCGCCGCGTGCTCTACCTAGTTGGCATGGTCTGGGGTTTTATCGGGAGCGTCTGGTACGGTCGCATCCAAAACGAGGCCGACACCATCTGGAGCCAGCTGTTCATCGGCGCCTCCGAGTCCGTCGGCGAGGCGGTCGTCCAGCTCAGCCTCCTCGACATCTGGTTCGAGCATCAGAACGGCACCACCCTCGGTCTCTACACCCTGGCAATGGCCGTTGGCACCTACCTGGGACCCTTGATCGCCAACCACGTGAGCCATGCGTTTGGCTGGCGCTGGATCGGTTATCTGGGTGCCATTTTTAGTGCCGCCACTTTTATAGTGCTGTATTTCGGCCTGGAGGAGACCGCGTTCGTGCGCGAGCGCTACATGGTGACAGAAGCTTCACCGCCGTACGCGGCAAATGGTGCCCTGTTACCCGAGAAGATGGCGCAGCAGCAGCAGCACGCCCCCGGCGCAGACCCGATAGTCACCCAGAAAAACCAGGAGCAGTCTGGAGAAATCCCCAGGTCCACGGAGCTCACGCAACCTGGCTCCCTCCCACCTGCTCCTCCGAAACCCATGAGCTATTTCGACAGGATACGGCTGATCACGCCGGCGCCGAACCTGGTGGGCATCGGCGCCAAGCAGTTTGTGTCCCGCCTCTGGCACACGATGCGCGTCTTCACTTTCCCGGCGGTCTGGTTCGCGGGGCTGCAGTGGGGTCTGCAGAACATCTGCCTAACCTTCTACCTGACGGTAATGGAGGACAACTGGTACGAGGAGCCGTGGAACTACAACGATGTGCAGGTGGGCAACATGAACATCCCCTGTTTGATCGGCAGCGTGCTGGGGTGCGCGTACGGCGGCTGGTGCAGCGACAAGTTCCTGCTGGCGATGGCGCGGCGCAAGGGCGGGGTCATGGAGGCCGAGGACCGGCTCTGGCTCATGCTTCTCTGCATGGTGGTGTTCCCCGCGGGCATGCTGCTGTTCGGCATTGGCAGCGCGCGGGGCTGGGACTGGCCGGTCCCATACGTGGGGCTCGGGTTCATCGGCTTCGGGTACGGCTGCGCCGGCGACCTCAGCATCACCTACTTGGCTGACTCGTACCCGGACATGGTGCTCGAGGGCATGGTCGGCGTCGCCGTCATCAATAACTCCCTCGCCCTCGTCTTCGCCTTCGTCACGAGCTACTGGATCGCGACCGGCATCGAGCACTGCTTCATCGAGCTCGGCGTCATCAGCTTTGTCGTCCTCGGCCTCAGCTGGCCCATGATACTCTGGGGGAAGACGTGCCGGCGCTGGACTAAGGGCCGCTATCTTCGGTTCCTGGCCATTCGGGACGGCTTCTCGCAATGAGTTGAGATCTACGAGAGGGGCCGGGTTTGATGGGCTTTGGGTAGCGTCTGACTTGGTACAGGGTATTGCGTGGCAGTACCATATATCTATATATTCGTATATGTTTATATGTATGTCCTATTATTCGTCTGTAGTCTGGCTAGACGTACTCGTTTATTTCCGAGATCCAGCCCACATATGTAGACATGACAGCCACTATCCCCGCGAAGGTACCTACGGCATCGCGCCCTTTATATTGCGACCTTGCCAGCTCGATGCTGCGATGCCTGGCGTTATTGGAAAGTGTGTGAAGCTACGTTAACGTAGCCATCGTTATGATCACGTAGGCTGGAATTATTAGGTGGTTTAGGTTCTAGATCCTTAACCGGTTTAGTACTCCCAACAGGGAAATGCCCCGAATTTACGACTGTATTAACGGATAAGCTGGGGAAAAGTGTTTGGTAGGTATTCACGGTCCAAAAATAGACAGCTGAGCATAGGGTTGCATCTGTTGGCCATCATGTGAACAAGGATCTGGTAACTTAACCGCCAGGTCTATTCAGCGGGCCGCCTGCGAAGTAGCTAAGTCCGGCTGCGTATATCCTAGAACTGTAACTTATTCGTGTAATGAGTCGTTTTGATCCGATGATTTACCATCATGAGCATGGGCCTTTTTAGGGCGGCCTTATACAAAACATCATTGTTGGTTTCAAACAGCACGGGGCTGTGCAAGGACTCATGCTGAGGTCGGCGAGATCATTGCAGGGGCATCATGAGGTTGTTTATATCTAAGTATGTAGGTAGTCATCAAGGGTGCATAGTGTATAAAGGGGTAGACCGTAGGCCCTAGGGTAGGTCCTTTTCCTTCGTTGCGTAAGTGTTACCTAGTTTTCGCTTTTAAGGAGGGTGAGATCCTTCTTCATTTTATTATACGTGAGCTTCTAACGTTGATTGCTTCGTTGTCGAGATGAATGATTCACCCAATAACTATCAGGGTGATGGCAACCTACCGCCGCTACGAACGCCCACCCCGACGATTCCTAGACGACCTGCTGCTGCGCACCCTGGAAACATCGATGGAGCAAGAGCGAGAGATGCGAGCAGCCCTTATAATATCCACTCACCGTCTCGCCTAGCGACCCCATCCACATCAACGAGTTCCCAGTCGCTGGGTCAGGAGGCGAGACCTCGTCACGTATCCACCGGCTCCATGCCGGCAGATCCAGACCCTTTCTTCACGGATCATCATGCTAGCCGTGATGATGACGCAGTATCCGAGCGCCACAGGGGCGATATACTATTTCTGGGGGTTTCCACAAATGGCGAACAGGCAGCGCTTGGAAGGGGGCAGCAGAGCGGAAGCAGCAGCAGAGCAGACAGAGCGGCGTCCGAACCACTCTCCGGAGAGGTTCGGGCCCGACCCACCAAACAATCCCGAACTTCTTCACAGCTCCCCCCGGGACACGCATCGACGTTAGAAGAGCCGGCACTGCCTCAAGCTCCAACTCCAGCTCCGACCGCAGCGGATGCGCCGGCTCTCCATCTCAAGCAACCGCCCCTGAGAGCTTCCGAAAGTCCCAGAACGCCGACGATACGCAGAACAAGGGGAACGCCGCGGAAACTCTTGACCCCTGCACAAGTGGATGCCCGGATCGCGGACGTCCTGAGAAGGCCACTCACTAAGAAGCAACTCAGCTTAATGAACCGCAACAATAACAGCAGAAGCAACAATCATGAGATGGACCATAACGATAATCACGACAACAGCTTCGTCGGCAGCAACTACGTGTTCTCGGTGATCCCACGCAGCGACCCGGAGAAGCGGGTGGTCAAGATTGGGGTTACGCGAGGGTCGGAGCAGCTTCGACTACGGCAGATCAACAGCGCCTGCCGTCATGTGTTGATCGAGCAGCAGGATGACCCCGAACACGCGCCCATCGCGCTATACCAGAAAGCGGAGAAGCTGATTCACGCCGAGCTGCACAATTTCCTCTACGAGTTCGACTGCCGCTGTGGTAGTGGTGGTGATGGTGGGGGTCGGGTTCACGGCGAATACTTCGATATCGACGTAGATACAGCCCGCGAGATCGTCCAGCGCTGGCGCCGCTTCTGCAAGATGGATCCTTACGGTAGCGATGGGTACCTGAAGCCGTTCTGGGCCCATCGGTTAAGGAGCAGGGCGCAGCCTTTACCACCTCCGCCGCCGTCCTTGTCACGAGCCTCCTCCTCTTCTTCTCGCCTTTCTCCGTCTTCGCTCTCGTCTCTCAGCAGCTTAGGGGAGATGGGAGAGGGACAGAGACGGGATGAACAAGAACGAGTTCAAGACTCAGGGAAGCAGGACGAGTGGGAGACTATCACAGACCACGACAAGCGTCGGCGGAGATGGGCGCGGTTTGTGAGCCCGAGTAAGCTTGAGACCCTGTGGTACGACGCGGCGGCGCCACTGGCTCGCACTTGGCGCTGGCGCTGGCAGGTGGTCGCGCTGCTGCAGGGCTTCGCCTTGGCCGTACTGGCGTTCCCTTCGCTAACTGCCCTGCTCCATTTCGGCCACGTCGTGGCCGCTGTCGTCGCCGAGGCCATCCTTGGCCTTGACGTCCCCGTCATCACCACCTTAGCGGCTGTCTGGCGTGTTGTTGAAGAGAAGGTTACGAGGCGAAGTATGCCTTGATTATATCTTTTCAACTCTAAGAAGAGAGACTAGTGGAGGAATCTCTTGTGGAAGGGGTTGTTTCATTAAATTATTCATACACATCTATTTGTATATTCACCATTACACTGTAGTTAGAGCGGGTAGTGTATGCAGTTTCGTATAAACATGGACATAGGCTGATGACGTTGTAGTTTTTGTATAGGATGACGTTTTCCGCCTGATGCTTGATTTATCGCATGGCTGTAATAGTGCCTTTACTTTTACGAATCGATGTGTCATGATACACTAACCGAGCTATGCGCCCTATATGAACCTGCAGGGCAATTAGTGAGTAGGGGTAATAGGGGTAGACACCCCACAACTGATAGCTCGCATAATGGATAAGTGTATCAAAACCCAACCCCTTCGGGAATCTAAGTATTTGGTAAGCTGTAATACACAGGTAGTCTTTTGGTCACAGCCTTCATACCCGCGCCTGGTATCGGATCCACGAGATACCCTCTCATATTAGGTACTTTATATTCTTTGAACGTGCTACTTCATCCCCTCGATATGTCGACATGGGACGGCCTTTGGCAATTGAACTCTCCTCAATTCTCTTGCTAAAGCTCAAGAGGGGATTAACTCTTCTTTGAGTACGACTAGACTCAAATTCTCATATTCTAGACCAATGTTAGAATGACAAAGAGCTTTAATCGGCTCAGTGCGAGCCATCTTCTCAAAGAACTGGGTCGCATCATTAGTGAATTATGTCGAATAGCTATCTATAAGGAGGTAGGTGATGTGCTCTTATTGTAGCTATAATGATGGTGAATGAACGCCAGCAAGGCGGACAAAGGTAGCTCCATAGTTCTTTATGGTTTACTTGGAACTATCTTATTGTAATACCCTGACTAACAAAGAATGAAAGCGCATTCTGTCCGATCGTGAACTGAGTACATAATCGCAGCAGCCACCCGCCCTTCTCCAGACTTTTGGGACTACAGCCAACGACGATCATACCACGCTAATAGAATACACAAGTTACGACTTCAACCCGGACTGGATCCAACTTTTTCATTATATTCTCTTCAGAACTACTAAAAGTTTCGTTTAAAATGCCTGCCTCAGCTTTCCCCTCTACTCGCTCGGCTGGCGTTGATGGTCGCCCACTGAGAAGCATCATGAAAAAGCAGACCCTCTCCGCGCAGAACGCTACCAAGAAGCGGGTTTTAGTCAATGATGTGGCGTGCGACCTCACCACCGGGGACTGGGTTGCGCCTAGCGCCAACCACACCTACAGGTACTCGTCCCTGGACCGAGAACAGCGCCTTGCAGAGGGACTCATCCTCAGGGATGTGCGCAGCTATGAGAGACTCGCTGCAGGAATCATGGAGAAGCTGTGAGCTGGTCTTACTTAGCTTCGGGTGTGGGTGATCGTCTATAGAAGAGCCAAATGAGGTGTATTTGCTTTGATCAATATAAATCTTTCTTGCTCATTTCTGGCTGGCTATGAGCGAGAATTTCAACATCAAATCACTTTAATAAGTTGCTGTTAACAAGGTGTTCACGGGGCAGAGTAGACCAGCTGTGGTAACGCTGAATGCAGTCCTGTCATTTTTTCGACTTCGCTTAAATCATAACCTGGCACGTAATTGATATTGTCCTTGCACCAGTAAATTCTAAATCACTTCTGTTGGGAGCTTGCCCAATATGGACAGTAAATTCTCGCTCACTGCCGTTGATAGTGCATTCAATATCAGCCTACAAATTTCCACACACTTCTCCTCTTCTGAACTCTGTGACGACTTGAATGAAAATAGTTTCGAGTTAAAGAAACAAGCATCTCGATGACTTCGCCTCTCCATATCGGCAGCACCCATAGAAGGGCCTGGAACCCACTCGTCAGGCTTCTCGAGTCTCATAGAAGCCCACTGTCCTATGTGCCCCCTCGAAGACCTTCTCTGCGCCAGCAACTCATCTCGTCTCAATCAAGGAGCTGCATCACTCCTTGAGGATGCCACCGAGACCACCAAGACCGCCCGTGAGGCCGCCGAGCAGACCGCCGAGGCCGTCCTGGGAAGGGTTTCCCGGAGGGGTGGTAGGGGTGGGCTTCGCGGACGCGGTGGCGGTGGCAGACGCGGGGGGCGTGCCGGGGGTTTCCGCGTCCTGGTCCGGCATCCCGACCGACTCTAACGTATCATTGAGCATTTCCTTCATCTCAGGCGACAGCTCCTGGGCTGGTTCCGAGCGCGCTACCGCTCCCAGACCCGAAAGTACCTGGTTTAATGTCGAGGCGACGTCCACGGGCGCTGGGATCGGAGCAGGGGCCGCGATGACCACCGTGGCGGCGGCGGCCATGAGGGTCAGGTTGAGAGTGGTGAACTGCATCTTTGTGGTGTGATTAAGTGGTGGGATGGCGAAGATTCGGTGGTGCTCCTTTCTTTCTTTTGGGGTTTCTAAGAAGTGCTAAAATGGTGTTTTGCTGGCTTGTGCTCGATTAAAGGAGTGACTGCGGTGAGAGTGATGAGGGGCCACATCAATAGCCAAGCGATCCGATCTGGGTCGAGGACCTTATTTGTACCTATTTCGATATACCCAACATGCGCCCGCATAGCTTCGTAAATGACTGGCAGATCTCAAGGCAATTGGCACGAGACGACGCGGACATTGGCTGACCCGACTCCCTGGATCATCGGGGTATAGGATTGAGTTGACTCGGAATCCCGTAGCCATGTCTCAGCGTGCCGCACAGAGAAGAGGCTTTCGCGAAATTTCGAGTCGCGCAGCCACAGCGGGATCGGCAAGAGATTAGAGGTTGAGGCGCCCAACGCCCTGGTGGCATTCTCTCCCGACGGCGATCTATCTCTACTAGTCGAGAGACAACGGATGTTGTTATCTCGCGGGCACGCAGGTGAATGCCACCCGTCACCCGTCCCTATGTATGGCGACTTGCGGATATGCACTGGACGGCGAGACGCTCGGCGCTACTCATTTCGTGTATGATGGCATGGCGCAATATATCGACTGCGTATATTTGCTTGCGCGATTTGGAATTTAAGAGACCCTCCCACTCCATTGGCCATTCCGTATTCCCCCTTTCGCCTCCACTATTGCCTGCACCCAACGTTGACCCTCGGGTCCGCTATCCCTATTTCTCTTCATTTCTTCTTTCTGCCGAAGGTATAACACCAGAATACCCACTGAAACAATAGCATTAAGAGCACAAACAGAGGAACTGAGGCGCTCAATAGCAGAGCCCGGTGCTCCTTTTCCGCCCACCACGCCCGGAACCCGGTCTGGTCCTGCCGTCCTTGAAGCAGTACGTCGCGATCCAGCGCGGTATTCTCGAAGAGATTCGACATGTATAGTAATAAAAGGGGGGCCATGGCATTAGAGTGGTTGGAATATGGCTAAGATGGTGCTTTGAGAGTTGATTGTATTACTTTGCTATTGCGCTCTCCAGGTTCTTCGAGAAGTGTCACAAAGAGGTCGTCCGTAGCATAACTAATGAAAACAGATAAGTTTAAAGTTAAACTGCGTTAATATTCCGCGGAGGGTATGGCGATGCAGCAGGCTTTCTGAGAACAAAGGAGATTGAGGACCAGGCTGATGGTGCCCCTCGCAAGACACCGCTGGAGACTGCCAGTCTCCTGAACAAAGGAAGTTAGTGGGTATGCCAATTGGCTCCCAACAACAAAGAACCATCCGGGGCAACCATCTTGTTGGCCACCATCAGCATGTCGAGCAATATTTTGATATTGCTATTACATGCGCAACAGACAGCAGTGGACATTGAATCAATGCCACGTTCTTATCAACCATAGACAGTACCGCCACAAATTTATGCATCTTGTATTCTGAAGAACCGCCATGGGAATGCACACTGGTATTATCAGATAAGTCATTGGTTGTGGCAGAGACCTTAGGTATACACGATGCGACCAATTGTAAATCTCATTGTCGGCCACATTTGCACTTCCCAGAAGATATCTCTTCTCTTATCCGTAGGTAATGCTCGCTCGACTGTAATAGTGTTTGTGGCTGGAGCTGGTGCCCGAATACCACCGTCTATCTGTTGACAGCTACTCCTGAGACTTTCCAAGTGGCGATATCGTATGGCAAACTAAGTATCGGATGAATAAGAAAAGCAGTACTTCCCTACTCCGTAAAAGATTTGGGCATGTTATCGTAACGTGAATGTCAAGAGACGGCGACTTTTGATACTGCTTCGTGGTGTTGTGACATAATCATTAGTCTTTTAATCCACATGTTCATGTTGCCCGGCGGCCACTTTGAGACGGATGTGTACTATATTTATATGTATCCGTTTAGGTGGACGAGAACCCAGGCGCCATGTAGATTGTGTGAAAAGTATCGGGTAAGTATAAAATCTCATGACCGCACCATCTTGTCTCCCTTGTCTTGTCGTGACCCTAATCATCACAAGACAGCGTAAGATACTTAACTCATTGCTCTTTCAGTCCTCCTAGTTCTATTTTATCGTCACTTTACATCTTTTCCCTGTATCAAGTTCCACCAGTCGCGACCTTCCGGGTCAAAAAAATATGAAGCTCTCATTTACCATCGTCTCAGCTTTGGCTGCCAGTATCGCCACGCCTGTGATCGCGGCTCGATCTAGTCGCCAAGACGACATCGGGCAGTGTATGCGGCCCGACGCCCCTAACAAGGATAACAACGAGTGGTCGAAGACCTGCTGCGCGGAGGCGCACGGCGTCAAGCCGAACTTTCTGGGCGAGGATGAGTACAGCTACCTGGACTACTGCAAGGGACTGAAGAAGCGGCCGGCTGGTCAAGGTCGACTCAAGGGGATGTTCTCGTCCAAGACGAGAAAGACCGCGTTTGTGGCTTGCTGCGACCGCGAAGCGAAGAGCGCGAAGATGGCTGGTGGTTCTAGTGGTAGCTCTAGTGGTGGTTCTAGTGGTGGCTCGTCGCATCGCTCGGGTGGTCAGCAGGAACCCGCGAAGCACGGTGGCGGTATCCCTGGGGCTCAACCCGGCTCTGAGGAAGAGTTAGGCGCTGGGGACGGAGCAGGGTATGGCGAACAGGGTGGCAGTGGGCAAAAGTCAGGTTCCGGTGATGATGTAGTATATGATGACCAGGATGACTACCAGCAACAGCCAGATTCCGGGACCCAGGCAGGTTATGACGACCAGGATGACTTTGAGCAACAGTCGGGTGCTGGAAATGAAGCAGGCTATGACGACGCGTATGATCAGCAACCAGACACCGGGGCCCAGGCAGGTTCTGGTGGCCAGGGAGATTTCGGCTATTGAAGAGGACGCCTAGTCATCGTGTAGCTTTCAGTGCGCAGTAAGATAAATCCCTTAGCTATCCATAATACCGTCCAGTTCGTTGTACATTATCTAGTCGTCCGCCGTGAATCAAATGTACGGGATGTGTCTAGGAGGGAGCTACCCGCATTAGGTAATAAGGATCATTGCAATCGACTGCGGATGACTTCGAGACTGAAAACACTCTACAGCTAACCACCGTCGCATACGCGCGCCTCTCTCCGTCGAGAGGTCGACGTGGTGTCCTGCCTCAACAACTTCGATATTTATGCCATAGATCGTGGCACCGGGCCAAACCCTCAAATTCACAGGAGACTGCGCCTCGTCTTTATTTGACGGGTTCGGCAACCTAGGCATTTTCCCATAAGCATGAGACCCCCATTGAGGAGAAGACGGTGCTGTGCAAAGAATTTCGCGACCCCAGCTAGCTGAGCTGTACAGTTTTTGGCGGGTTATCGGAAACCGCCTTGATGTGCCCAGAAAGTGCCGGTATCCGGGTAGGACGTGTGTCCCTGTGCCGACTACATATCGAGGTGGGCCAGACGGACGCGCGTGCTTTATGTAGCGGGACCTGCTGGCACCTTTTCTTTGAGATCGTGCGCCGCGGTGGGTGGTGGGGCTGGCGAGGTGGACGTTGCCGTGTCTGGCCCCGAGAGGCTGGACAGGTCGGTGCGGAATCCCTGTGCTGGTGTGATTTGGGGTGGTGCTGGTGTCAGACTCCGGGTCGAGAGGCTTGGGCGGTGAGAGAGTGTTGTGACCCTCTTTCAATAGTGACAACTACTGCTGGGTAAATATCTGGGACATATATATATGGTTAAGCTGAGCAAGCTGTGTCATCTACTGCGTAGGCCCAGCTTGTGGTTTCCGAGCAGAAGATTCGGTCAAATTTAATTGCCATTAGTTACGTAGAATAGACATTAGAATTATGAGTATGGGTTTGGGATTCCGATTCTCCCATATTTTACACACTATCCAAGGTGAGCACTCGAAGTTTCCGAAAACAAGGCGAAACATGGGGTATCCGGCCGCCCGCGAACAAGGAAAGACCCAGTCACCTAGAACGGAAGCCGAGCTATTCAGCATCCTCCCCCCCCCTCTCCCCCCCTCTCCCCCTACCACCCAGGCGCTGCTCATCTTCGGATATACACGCCGCCGACCCCGCGCACCTCGTCCTTGAGCCTGGCGCCCTCGGTGCGGACGCCGAACTTGTGCAGGGGCACGTTGTCGATGCCGCGTTGGAGCTGGCTGCGGGCCTCGAGGGCGAGGTCGGCGAAGCTGCGCTTGCTCCGCGCCGACTCCATCTTCTGGACGCCGGTCTGCGGCTTCCAGTTGTCGCGGCCCAGGCTCAGCACCGCGAGGTCGATGTCCTTGGCGATGGCGACCACGAGCTCCTCGCGCGGCGGCGCGGGTAACGACCGCTCGACCTGAGGCACCGGGCGCATGAAGGCCATGATCATTACGTTTAATGACGCGTTGAAGAATGTGGTCGGTTCGCTGCCGCTGCTACCGCTACTGCTGCCAGTACCGAAGTCGTGGATGATATGCACGGTGGTTATGTTCTTCGGCGCGACGGACGCCGTGTGGGGTGGGGGGCCGACCGTGATGATGGCTTCGTGCCAATCCCATGATACGCCCTCGAGCCCTACGATCGGCTGCACCGCAGCCCATCCGATATAGATGCCACCGAGGCGCAGCATCAAGTCATTAGGTACGCCCGAGAGGTTAGCCGTAGGGAACCCGGTCGTGGCTAGGCCTTTGCCTGTGCCTTTCACGACTGTCCCGCTTAACGCGATTGGAAAGGGCTCCTCGGGTCCGTCGTCGTTTCCCACTAATTCGGGCAGGAGTTCAATGTCATCGCTGGTTTCAGCTGATGGGGAGGACGAGGTCGACGAGGCGTGGATGGGATCGTACGTGTTCGCCCTCAGCGGGGCGTACCTCTCCTCGACAGCGGAGAACTTCTCCTGTATTGCCGTCTTTAGCGTGTCTTTTCCGCGGAAGTTGGGTTGCAGCTTCTTCACGCGGTCGCCCACGATCGCGCTCACGGGGCCGACGATCCGATTCACATACTGCTCCCCGACCACGCAGGCCACCTTGAGGCCCATCTCGAGGGGCATGGTGGCGAGGCTCGCGCCCCGCATGACGCTCACGTCGGACGAGGCGCTCGCGACGCGGAATACGGGAGACGGACAGAGGACCTTCTTGGAGCCCTCGGCGCACACGAGGACGCGCAGGTAGCCGTCCTCGGCGAGCGCGGGGATGCGGACGATGCAGGTCTCGCGGGCGCGCTGCTTGGAGAGGTGGCGGTGCGAGGCGGCCTTCTTGAGGAACTTCTTGATGTCCCGCTGCCAGACGCGCTCGTCGGCCTCGGGCATGTCGGTCGCGAGACCCTCGGACGCAGGCGTCACGTCGATCCAGTTCGAGCTGGACCCGAAGAAGACGCCCGCGCTCATGCCCAGGTCCCCCGAGAACCCGCGCCGCTGCAGCCACAGCGTCCGCCCGGGGGGTAGCGGCGCATCGGAGAAGATGGTGATGGCTATGCTCGTGGAGGAGCCTTTGTAGAATACCAGGCCTGAAGAGTGTCGCATTACGCTATGGTGCTTAGTGGATTCCGAGGGCCGCGAGATAAGCCCGCCGGCAAAATATATAGTCTCATCAAATGCGGTCTTCCATAGCGACCGCGATGCCGATGTGGCTGGCGTCACGGGCACGGTAGCAGAGGGTGTGATGATGGGTGCCTCAGGAGGGCCTGGGAAAACTGGAGGGGCAGAAAGCTGACGAGGTGGCAACACAGGACGAGTGTAAGTATCCACGGCCAACTGGTTCGACGAGGGGGGCACCGAATCATTGAAGAAGGTATCCCTCGCCGGAACAGGTTGTACGATGGCGGCATTGCTACGGGGCGGCGAGTACGGTGGCGGCTCGTCAGTATAGCCATTAATCAGGTCATCGAGCACATCATCATATGGCCCCGGTGAAGGTGGCCTCGAATGGGCGTCAGCTGAAGAGATCGGCTTGCGATCGATCTTATGAGACTGAGTTGGGTCCATTATATGCTGTTATGTAATGTGTATGAAAATGCATGGTGCTCAAATGCTCCTGTGGTTTTTTGAATTGAATTGTGGTTGGTGTGTTGGAATGCTGCTTTAGGGGCTAAGATGTCTTGGTGTATACTCTGGATACTACAAGTACAGGTGTATCCGTATAGGGATTGGATTAAGCCTGGATTAAGCAAATGTGTGGATCAACGATTCGCCCCTGAGACCGGCAACCGGGAGATGCGCCCCCCCAAAGTCCCCCATAGATTTTAGCCCGTTAACCCGTGTTTCCGCATGGATGGCTCTCAAGCTCTCAAGGCTCTTTGGGGCGGGAGTGGAGCTGTTAAGGCTTCGATTGGCTAAACGTTCTCCAAGCTAGAAGGAATATGCATGTTCCTAACTTATGCATATGGGTGCTTCGTACCTCTCTCCCAGTTCATACTTTGGGTTATTCTGTACTTACCTAGTAACTAGGTGTCAATGTAGAGCGTAGAACACATGTTGAACAGTTCAGAAATCCAAAATCCTTACGAACTACGTGTTATCTGGGGAAAGGTTTAACAACTTAGAATCTCGACGATTTTAAAATTGCATATCTTACCAGTAACTTGACCACCTGGGCACATTGGCAGGTTTATTTCTAGTTACATCCCATCCGTGCTGGCCCGGGCGACTACTTATACCATAAGCCGCGTACATACACATGTAGAGGTAGTCTACAGATACCCCAGGTACCCCAATTACATACCTACATGTAGGTAGCTAGGTACCCAAATATCAATTCAGGGGGGCCCTACATATATACATGTCCACATCAGGTATCTTGGCTTACTTGGTTGCTTGGTAGGTTCCCATCTGCATCTTTCAATCGCATTAGACCAATTAGAAGCAGGCAGTGATTCCCATCTATAAACCTTAGAGGGTACTTTATACCGTCCATGTAAAACAGTACTACATAGAATTAGTACATATGTCAAGAGCTGATCTAAGCCTTCCAAGGTTAGGAAAGCTGAGAAAAAGCTGGGACAAATGCAGGTGTAAGTCAGTCAGTCGTCAGTGGTCCCCACATAGTAAGGATTAACGTGCTTATTCCTTATCATGTCGTGGTCGATGTTTGATAGTTACCTAGTAACTCAAGCTCACCGAAGCTTCACAGCCTGCCTTGCCTTGCTTGTCTGGTTGTCTGCTTACCTACTTCCAGCCTGTTTGCCTTGCCAACTCCTAACGCCCACTTTAAACACTCTATCTCTAACATCAACACCATAACCACCACCACTACCACCATCATCACATAACCAATTTTTTCTTCATCCACAGCCCTGGTACACTCCCGGCCCACAATGTAGAATTTCAAATGTAACCCGTACTTCTTCACCTTTTGAAACTACTGTAACAGTCCAAAGAGACAAGAGAAACAAAAAAAAAACAATATAATACAACAGTTTCCTCCCACCCCCGGTGACATCACGTAGTTTCTTCTTATCAACATGGCTTCCGCCGGGAGCTCGGCCTCATCGTCGGCCCGTTTCAACTCGCGGCGAGCTTCAATACATAGAACTCCACGATCCGAGTCTTCTGTCCCTGTCGAGACTCTCGTCCAGCATCTCCTTGACGCTAAGCGATCACTATCATCTATGCGCCTCGTATTACGTGCCAATGATCTCGTCCATCTCGCTCGCCAGGCTCACGAAGAGTCTGTCATCCTCACCGCGCAATCCCAATTCCTACGCCGCGGCATCTCTGACCAGGTCCGTCTTCTACTCCGGTTACGTAAAAGCCTGAGCAGAACCTACGACATTGGGAAGCGTGAGTTTAAGCTGGTCCTCAAGGATCTTGATGCTACCAACGGCCGTCTCGAGGATACCATGAACGTTCTGCGCGGCCGTATAGTGGAAAGTGCCTTTCGTCCTGAAGGCGAGGAATCCAAAAACTTGCTAGATTTTGTCGACGAGAGACAGGTCCATGCTCTGAGGAATACGTTGAAGGAGAACATCGCCGCGCTACAGGTGAGCGATTGCCATGCTAGGAATTCTTGGAATTCTGTGCAGCTGCCATGCTAATTATCTCGATGCTGTTAGGGTACCCAAACTTCATTCGACGGTGACTTGCTTCGATTCGATACCGATCTACGAACCCTTAACAAGACCCTAAATTCTGCCCCGGCTATACCGTCCCCATCTGCGTCTTCATCTGGCGGTCTACCATTGACTCGCCTGCTTGCATCTATGATAGATCACTCCCATGCTATGGCCGAGCTTCTCACATCTTTAACCAAACACTTTGACCTATGCGTGACCGCCGTCCGCACCACTGAGGGAGGAGCGGCACTTGCCAGAATCAAGGCCGCCGAGGTCACACAGTCACAAAGCGGCGATGACGTGTCGATCTCGGGCGTCATTGCCGAGCAAGAATCTCACATGCCGGAGCTCGACACGTTCTCGGCCGAGGACCGCGCGCAAATGCTCGAAGTAGTCGTGCAGGATGCCTCGGAAGTCGACGACGTGATCCAAGAGCTGACCGAACGGCTCCAATCGATGGAGGGCGAATTCAACCACGTAGACGAGCAGACGAGCCGGGCCAAGGGGACGTACATCGCGACCGTGAACGCGTTTAGGGTGCTCGAGGACATCGGGTCACGGCTACAGAGTTACATCGCGGCGGAGGCGGAGTTCCGGCAGCGGTGGGCGCAGGAGCACGAGACGATCCGGGAGAAGATGGGGGAGATGGACGACCTGCGCGCCTTCTACGAGAGCTACGCGCGGTCCTACGACGGCCTGATCCTCGAGGCCGAGCGCCGCCGCGCCCTCGAGGACAAGGTCCTGGGAATTTGGCGCAAGGCCCGGGAAAGCGTCGACCGCATCGTCGAGGCTGACCGCCGCGAGCGCGAGGCCTTCCGCCAGGAGGTCGGCGAGTTCCTGCCTACCGATCTCTGGCCCGCCATGGACGACGGCATGCCCCGTTGGGAGGTCGTCCCCATGCCCGACCCCAGTGGTCGAGCCGGTCGCGATGGCATCGGCGGCAGCACGCCCTCCCTCGACAGGAGCGTCGTGCAGGCCGCGGCCATGAGGCGCGGCCGTAGGCCTCTATGAAGAAGATACACGGCTCTTCACCTACCTACCTACCTATCACCATCCCCTTCTCATGACTGTATGACTATTGCTTGGCGTCAAGGGAACGCCACGGACTCTTTTCCTAGGGTGCATTTCCATTATCGGGGTTATTGCTATCCAGGGCTTCATCTTCATCTTCATCTTCATCTTCATCTTCATTGTTTATTTTTTGCCTTTTTCTTTCCTCCGATCAGCGCGCGGTGTTCTTGGCTTGGGGGGGTGGTTGGCTCGGCTCTGGGATGCTCAGGATAAGGACAGGGGGCAATGCCAGCATAAGGATGGTTGGTCGGCGTTCAATTTTTTTTTATTCATCTGAATTGTATCATCCTCTTCTTTTCTTTTCTTTTCTTCTGTCGGCTTTTTGGGCATACCCGACGGATGAGCTTCGGGGAGGGGTTATGGTTACGGTCACGGGTTAGGGCTAGGTCTTTTTTATCTATTCATCTAAATCAAATTATTCCTCACTCTTCAACCACTTTTATGTGTCTTCTTCAATGCAGCAGCAGCGGGGTCTTCTCTCTCATCCTCCCCCGAAATGGGCTTCTGGTTTCCAATGACGCCGAGCGTGTCACAGCGCAAGATAAATCAGATCAGCTTGACCCCCCTTGTAGGCTAGCTTAGAAATCCCATGCCCGCGGTGTCCCCCCCCCCCTTTTTGTTTTTTGGTTTTTGCTCTTTTGCGGCTTCTGGTCGTCGTTCGAACGTCCCCAGCGGAGCAGGCTAACTAGGGATAAAGCTACCGCAACCTATTCTTACCTAAGTATCTAGTAGGGCTGTTGTCGAAATTAAAGTAGGCCTTTCTTCGACCGCTTTCGATGCGCCGTTGCCTCGGAGTATGCGGCGCTGCTGCACTGTAATCTGAAGCATTGCCTGTTGGCTTCCTTATTGGCTCCAATACTATCGCATTTCTGGGACGTACAGGCCCCTTACTGTAGTGTTGTACTTCATCATTCATGTATTGGCTGCACTATGTAGTAGGGGCCCCACACCACAGACAAGGTGGCCCTTCTCTTGTCGTTCACCGTAGCGTTCTATTCCACTTTACTCGACCAACAAGCCGTCTGCTACTTCGCCTTATAAGTCATTGCCAGTCCCCAAGAGTGCGCGTCTCGTTCTTGTTGTAATTTTTGGGGGCCCAAAGCCTGGGGCAAGAGTTTGAATCCAGTGTGTAGAGAGCATGCTTAAATCTCGATAAAAGCACATCTGACCGTTGACTTCCACAATAGCCTATCGCAGACTCGCAGACTTTCGATAACCAAGCCATGGCAGCAAAGGATTATGACTTTATCATTGCTGGTGGTGGCACCGCTGGACTGGTGCTCGCAGCTCGTCTTTCCGAAGATGCCAGCCAGCATGTTCTTGTTCTAGAGGCTGGCGCGGACCTTGCCGGCGACCAGAGAGTCGAACTCGGAGCCCAATGGTGGACCGGGCAACGGTCTGACATCGACTGGGCCTTCACAACCGAGCCTCAGGTGAGAATATTTTCGCGGCCATCACAGGAAACGTCTCATCTCTTACTCGACACAGAATGGCCTAAACGGGAGACGACTAACCCTGAACCAAGGGAAAGGCTTGGGTGGTTCGAGTGCTCTGAACGCTCAAAATTTCTCGCCGCCGACCCAGAAGATTATCAATGCCTGGGCTGCACTAGGCAATGACGGCTGGGACTGGGAGACACTTCGCCATTACTACAACAAGACATACACTCCTCCGTTTATTGATGAGTCCCAGAAGAGGGAACTGGGCAGAGAAGGTTGGCCGGATGATGACGGTCAAGGTCCACTGCAGCTCTCTTTCCCCGAAATCCAAAATCCAATCCGTAAAGCTTGGATTGAGACATTCAGAAAGATTGGCAACCTGATGCCCCACAATCCCTGGGTCAAAGACTCTGTTGGGGGGTTCAGTAACTACATGGCCGTGGATCAAGCCAAGGGGACCAGGAGTTATGCCGCCAGCGCATATTACAACCTTATCAGAGGCCGTGATAATGTCGACGTTCTCACTAGTGCTGTTGTAGAGAAGGTGCTTTTCGCAAGAGGATCAGCTGAGGCGACTGGTGTTCAGTATCAACATGGGTCACAAGCCAAAACCGCCACTGCTAGAAAAGAAGTCATCCTCGCCGCCGGTGCTTCTCAATCGCCCAAGCTGCTCGAACTCTCAGGAGTTGGACGTCGGGATATCCTCGAGCGCTACGATATCCCAGTCATTGTAGATCTCCCCCATGTTGGAGAGAATCTCCAGGATCACCTTATATGTGATATGGGCTTCGAGGCACTCGATTCGACCCCGACTAAAGATGGCATCATGAGGCAAGAATCCGAGGTCCTTCAAAAAGGCACAGAAGAGTTCACGGCAAGTCAGACAGGCCCGTTAACCTCTAGTGGGCTCGTAACATATGCCTACATGCCCACTGTCAGCCTCAGTTCACCTGGGGGCAGCAAGGAACTCGCGGAGCTGCTCGAGCGCCATCGTCCCACGCCAGAAGGTCTATCAGTAGAAGAGCTAGCGCGAGCCCAAGCATACTATGAAATAGCTGAGAAAGCCCTAATCGACCCGGAACAGCCTTCAGCGGGTTACACGACACTCCCTCATCATATTCCCACCCTATCTGACCCGAAGACGGGCGAGATCACGTTAGACCTGCTACCAGGCAACCACATCTCCTTCTTAGCAACACTCAGCCACCCGCTATCCCGCGGGAACGTGCACATTCGCTCAGCGGATATCAACGACCAACCCGCCATTGATTTCAAATACCTCTCGCACCCAGCCGACCTCGAGATCCTAGCCGAGCACGTCCTGCAGCTCCACACGCTGGCCGCATCGGCGCCGCTGTCAGATCTGCTGAAGCAGCCCATCACGCCCTCGCGGTCGCTGTCCAACTTCTCCGACCTCGAGGGGGCCCGCCACTACGTCCGACTACGTGCTACAACCATGTGGCACCCGGCCGGGACCTGCGCGATGCTGCCTCGTGACAAGGGAGGCGTGCTCGATCCGTCGCTTAGGGTTTACGGCGCCGCGAAGCTGCGCGTCGTCGACGCCAGTGCGGTCCCGCTTTTGCCGGTGGCGAATTTGCAGTCTACCATCTACGCGATGGCTGAGAGAGCCGCGGACCTCATTAAGGAGGAGCATGGCCTCAGATAAGAACAGGAGGTGAGAATTTGAGATCCCGTCAGTGATGCGATGCTTGTTATATAACTTGCTACATTCGATTAATGACGCTTGGGGGGGTTTCCTGTCGAGCCTAACCACATGTAGAAAATATATGGTATTCTTATCTCTCTAGTTTACGCGGCCGCCATTTCTCTTTCATCATCTTGTTCTTAGTCGTGCCTGGCGTCATTACGGATAGCTCCACACCAATTTGAACTTTGTTAGAGCAAGATTTCGCGGTGGTCCTCGATACGACGACGATTTTGAGCGAGGCTGAGGGCAGTTCTTGTCATTGACTTTATGCAATGTAGCGTTGGAGAATGTCAATGGTACTGTCTCTAACTGCGTTCTGCATCTCCCAATAGGGACACCCTTCATCTCATTGGACCGTCGGAGTGGACTACCGGTGAGAAAGTGACCAGGTCTGTCAGGGTAGGCTTGGCAGGCTTGGATACTTCTGAGCATTTCAATCTACTTTATGCTTCCTCGGAGGCACGTCGGTGCCTTACTTACCTTAGGTACCTGTCTGAACTCCAAGATCGAACAGAATCCATTCCACACATTCATTGCGTCCCTACTCCCTAGTTGACATGATCACTTGTCACAGCCTTGGGAGCTGAGCACCATGATTAAGTAACAGTGCTACCTAACTATACCTACCAGCCTACCTAGTAGCCTATGTACCTTCCTTAGTGACTAAAGGGGGGAGGGGGGCCGATAACCCAGCGCAGTGACGAGGCGATTGAAACTGTTGGGGGCTCTTTGTGGTAGACAATAATAACCCTCGGTACTCACAGCCTTCCCTCTACGCCTGACATCTTTCATCACCTAAGCGTCGACTTGCCAAAATTCCTTTAGCCTAGTCCATCACATCCCATTAAATATGCTGATGTATCTGTTTCCGAATGCATTTAAATGTTTCCGCCCCTTGCGAGGGCTTGCCCGAAATGCCTAACTTTCTTTTCTACTTCTACCATTCCCAGTTCATATTCTTCGGGACTGGCATGTTGTAGCTCTCTCTGTGAATATCTGCGCATACACTCAGTGACCTTAGCCGTCTGTATTCCCAGGCCGCTAAGCAGTCGACAGAGCCAGCTTGTCCTCCTCGCATACCACCCGTCCCTGTCTCTGTCTCTGGGTAGTTCGTCGACGTTCTGAGATGCTTGCGCAGCATGGTACTCATGCTCTAGCCACAAGACGTACTCGGTCACTTGCGAGATGGCATCTTTGTCAGGATCCTGAACAGGGGTGTTGCCGCAGATGACGTGGTCAATGAAGCAGTCTTCCCTCCGGTCTACAGTAAAGCTTTTCTGCATTCAATTAGCCCACTATCACACCATTTGAATACTTTCATATTATATAGATTTAGTAGCAGTAGCGACTGATACGAGCAGGTAGGGCTTGTTACTTACCCTCGACGCCTTCCCCGCTACGTTCTTCGAGTTTTTGGCTCTGCTCTTTTCATGCTGAATTCTCTCCTCTCGCGCTCTTTCCAGGCTGTCATTGATATGAGAAATCCAGTAGTCGAGAAGGAACTCGTAGTCCCGGTCAGCAATCTGCGCCATCTCTCTTTCTAGTGTCCGATAGGAATCCGACTCCTCTTCTAATATGTTTTCGATCTCCTCCGGGGACAATTTTTTCTTTTCGGCAAGGAACGAGAAACAGTCCCATATAGTCAAATCCCGCTGGCAGCAGACATGTGCCATTCCAAGCTGTTCGTACTTCGCCCTCCTGTTGAAGGAGAGCAACACGGACTTCGCCTCGATCTCGCCTCGGTGCTCCGAGAGCATGCTAAGCCACTCGAAAGACCAGATAGGGAGGTGGAAATCTGTCAACGTGGTGAAACTGCCGACCCGCCGCCCCAACGACACCGACGGGTAGCAACCACCGCTCGGGGAACACGGACATCGACATCCATCTCCCGCCACGACGTCCGCACCATGAGCCAGGTAGATGTTCAGCAAGTGCAAAGTTTCTTTTGCGCGGTATACTCGACCATCGCCGAGTCTACTTAGAACATGACGAATAGCTGAACGGCCTCGATTGTCTCGGAGATTGAGGTCTGCTCCCTCTTCCAGAAGCTTGCGCGTGATTCCGGTACTCTGTTTCGCCGTACTCAAAGTCATCAAGGCACTCTGGCCAGCACTATTCCTATGGTCAATCAAACGAAACTGATTTTCCAACAACGCCTCGACGTTTGATACTGTTCTGACATGATGTAGCAATGTATTTCCTTGCACATTTTCATCAGCGATAGTAAAGTTGACGTCGCCACATTTGGCCTGCAGCTGTCGAAATGGAACTCTCCCCTCCCCTAGGTAATCTGGATAGGCGGCGCAATAGAGGCTTGTGGCCACCTCAGCCCAAAATTGTGCTGCTTGTTTGTCGATACCCTCGAAGTAGCAGAGTACACGGATAATCAGACCCCAATGCCCGCGTGCTGCAGCATAGTGCAGTAGTGTGCGACCGAACCGGTCATCACTCGCGTACGGATCGGCACCGGCCTCGAGGAGTGCTATCACTGATTCTTCTTGGCCCATAGCGGCTGCATACATAAGGGGAGTTATGCCGTAATTGTCAGCCTGATCGAGGTCAATATGCCGATGTTTGATGAGAAGTTCCAAGCAGTCAAAGCGAGAAACGGCACAATGAACGGGAGTTTGACCGAGGAAGTTTCTTCCGTTTGCCCCTGAATGGGATATCCAACGGGGGACTTCATCGAGCGGACCACAGAGTACAGCATCGTGAAGAGGACTGGTTCCTCCATAACCTAGTCACGATTAGTAACTATGAACTATGGGTTGGTCTCTATTTACCTTGATTATCTTTAGATAATATTTTCAAGTACTCAATGTAGAACGGGTCTACCGTCGTTTCTTCGCTGATCCAATCTGGCGAGCATGGCTGCGGCCAGTCGTGCGAAGAGGGCCAATCAGCCGCAGTGGTATCAAAACCCAACTCTATGAGCACATATAAAAGTTCCAAGTGATGGGCCTCACCAATCCACTTCACACAGCTTATCAGAAACCTGCTCGAAAGGTATTAGTAAGTGAAAAGGTATTTGGTGCCTCGTTCACCGGAAGTTACCTCGTTGTTTCAAGGCCGCGCGCTATGCCGAATTCTTTCATGAGAAGTTTGAGGAGATAAAACTGTCGACTTCTCCGTGTAAAAGGCCACGGATAGCACAGTAGAAACTATCATATCGTTAATGACCGAAGGTCTGTATTTGGTTAAGCATAATCCTACCTCGATGTAGGATCTTCCGTCAGGGGCTACATGATTCTTGAAAGTAGGATCTGATCGATAAATGTCAACAAGTCCTTGCTGAGCCTCTTCGTATGATATTAAGTTGTGAGAACATCTCCAGATTAGCTCGAACCCTGGAGAAGTGTACGGGACCGTCCGCTCCATCTGTAGGTTTGGGCGGAGCCCCACTCTACCTGCGGCCATTTGAACCTGCAAGCCGATAGCCAAGGACCAGTTGATACCGAGTTGCGAAAGTGCGACCCTGAAGCTGAAACCGTACTCTGTAGCATTGCACTCTGCTCGATCGCAGCTCTCCCTCAACACCGCCAGTGGGTTGTAGTCAAGCGCCCAAAATCGCCGATTAATTCCGGTCCTGCGATGGCACCGGCAGGAGCAGTGTCTAACGGTACAGCTGCGGTGCCGTTTGGGTCTTACTTCTCTCTGCAGCGGATGAGCAGCATCTCTAGTTACTTCCGATATGCCGCATTGTGTCCGGGAGGTTTATGGTGCCGAGGAAGCTGTAGGCTCGGACTGGTCCCTCACGCTTGCATCCGAGGAAGCCAACATGTGAGGGTTATTGATGTTTGCCAGCACGAAATCATTTAAGCCTCCCATCATGTTTTCTATCTTATGACTGAAATTCAGCACGCGTAAGTAGTGGCCCCGGAAAACGAGTGCTCATACTAGGCACTTACACATGATACAGCAGACATTCCGTTTTCGCCTTCTCAAGGCTGCGCTGCAGGTTGCCAATATCTTCTCTCCAGTCGCGCATTTCGAATAAGATTCGAAGTTTTTCTCTCTTCATACCGCGCTGCTGGGCTCCTCTGAGCGGTGAAATCTTCTCTTCTAGCTGACGCAGGTGATCAGCGACCCGATCACAACTTGTCTTACAATGCTGAAGAAAGGCGTCTTGTTGTTGGTGCGACCTGCCGGCTACCGACGACATGATCCCAACCAGGAATTCTAAGTCCTTGACCACATCATCAAGGTCGGCTGGAGCCTGGCCCGCATATCTCCGGATTTCTCTCAGTGTGTTGGCTGCGCTGACAAACTGGCCAAGCAGGGACACAAATCCCGCCACCCCGGCGGCGACACCAAAAGCCTCGGCCATGACTCCGGGGGAGTAAGTTGTCTGAGGGTTCACCAAATCAAATTAAGCACATAAGTAATCTAGCAATGAGAGGAAAGAAGAGATGCGAAAGAGGAAGTTGGTAAGAAGTAGATTCTGTCTTGGAGAGAAATGATAATAACGTAAGGCTCTGTCAACAAGTCGGTTATCCTGTAAGCCTGTCAGTCTGCCTTACCACGAGTTCTCCGCAGCACTCTTTTGTCCGGCAGCCTATCAAAGATCCCACCTGGGAAAGGGTTCTTATTCGACGACTAAGCACTTAATCAAGAAGTAATATAGTGCTAGACACCAAGCCTTTTTCGCAACCTTTTTCCTCTACTAATCGTGTGACACGCTGCAACATTTTATTTGAAGTAAAAAAGGAAGGGAAAAAAATAGAAAAAAAGAGCAGGTACAGAGAGTGGTCGTTTACCCTGCTCCCTAGAGCGTCTGTCCTTGTCACGTGATAAGGGGGCGGGGGCGCTAGCAGCCCCCCCCCCCCTCTTCCGGAGGCTACGATAGACTAGAATTATCTATAAGTAGGGGGCTTCGGCCCCTGCGGTTCTAGTAACGGGCCAGAGTTCAATAACTATTCGAACTCTACCTATACTACAGCGCCCCCACAGTGACGCTCTAGCTACTATCTTTCACTCTGTGCCCAAAACCTCTAACAGGAACCCACATACTGACGGGCATCGTGATCGGCGGACGCGCACTGCGTACGCACGCGACAAACAAGCACGAGGTCGACGCAACGTATACTCTCAGCGAGACGGCGAAGGAGTCGTTCACCTTCGCCAGTGGTCAGGCAACTGCAGAAGAGCAAGCCAAGTATTGGCAGGCCGTATCAAGCTTCGAGAGCAATTCGGACACTAGGGAGAGGACCAAGGGCGGAGATCCGCGGGTCGCCGATGTGTTCCAAGACGATGGAGGTCAAGCCTTTAGTGAATAACGCGGGTCCGTAGTCCAATAACCCGTGTTTGTTGACTACAAACCTACGTCTACGAACCCATTCTCTCCGATCTGGGAGCTGTGTGTGACTGACAATGTCAGCAAGAAGGTCCAGGCCGGGCTATCCTCGTACTTTGATGAGCAATGGGCACCAAGGAAATCAGCGGAGGCAACCCTGCAATCGGACTACATCGATGCGCTTACCATTGTGTCAGGCGGCGAAGACACGTCAGTGACGCCGGGCTACAAGAACATCGATCTTGACTTGAACCTCGACGCCCGCGGCCAGTACCGTTATCTGTGCTTCTATAAAGAAAAGTGCAAACCCGTGGGCACCAACATACAGGCCATCATAGAGCTTCAACTTATTGTTGGCAAAGACGCACCGACTCCTGCGGGTTTTCGCATGCTCAATCCCGATCTAAACCTGGATGCCGGTGATGATTACGTCTACCTGTGCTACAAGGTCGACGACTACAACCCGGCCACCGCGATCCTCGAAATCACAGCTTTCTGGGGCACAGACGAAAATGTAGCTCCTCTGTACGGCTTTGTGAAGCTTCCCACCGATGTGAACCTAAATGCCGGAGGCAAATTTGTCTTTCTTGGTTACGCCAAGAAGGGCACCACATCCTGGGGTGAGAAATAATTATTGATTTCCACCTGTAATGAATTAATGGTCGTTACTATCGTTCAACCAAGTGATTTTGGGGGCGAGCAAATGGTGATCATATAGGTCGATAAAGGTCATATTGATGCAAGGATGCATTGCATTCCCCTCACGGATGTTACAAACCATCTCTTCCAGGTGGATCGCTCAGACCTTGCTTGGCGATCCATCCCTTTTGGTGGTGGCTCTCTTTATATATAAAGGATATGGGATCACTCCCATCTTAGATAGTCTCTCTTTAGCTAGCTAGCGATCAATCTAAGTGGCCTTCTACATCATCTGTTATATAAAATCAAGACCAGTGATGACGGCTTCGTTACAGTATACTCATGCCGCAAGAGGAAGGGGGCCAAATGTATTGATTAAATGAAGAGAACAAGCCTATTATGAGCTTCTATACAATTCATATTATACATCCAAGTATCTTACAGCTTAGTGCACTTTATTTGGAGCGTCGGTATGGCAAGCTTGGAATGCAGGTAAAGAGGTAGGTACGTAACCATGTACCTGTGTCACATAGGCAGCAAGGCGACCTGGCCTTAGAGCAAACAATAAACCCCTCCATACCAACAATCAGACAACATGGTCTAGTAGCTAAGCTATTAGGTCATTCAGAACATAGCTCTTACCTCCGGGTTCGATTCTCACTTGTGCGTACCCAGTAATCTACCCCCATTACTGGGCTGGGGTACTATGCCGGGCTAAATTTCCAGGAAGCGCCATGATACGTTATGGCTGAGGTTCGCCCTCATTATCCAGTCACCTGCACGGGTAGTACGTGGGTTACCGGGGGTTACTTTTTGCCCCCCCTAATAACATCTGACAACTTTTTGGTCAGAAAGGCTTTGGGTGCTACTCAGCATGCCATCTAATCATATTGCAACGTCGATTCTATCCATCCCGGTGATACCATGTGCCCTGCTTTTGTAATCAGGGGCGCAACTAACTGCATTGCACTGCACTGACGGTCCTGGTGCGTTACAGTGCAGCATATGCACGGCTACTTTAATTTTGGTGCAATGCAGTGCGTTATATATATATTATCGCATTGCACTGGTGCGATAATATAAGTTATAGGGTCGTTTAAGGGGGGGTAAAATAAAGCCTAAGATTCGTATCGTGATACAGATTTTTGGTGTTTTAGTGGCTACTATGGTGGCTACTATGGTAGCTACTATAGTAACTATTATAGTAGCTATTATAGTGGCTATTATGGTAGCTACTATAATGGCTATTATGGTAATTATTATGGTAACGTATAAGTCGATTACGTGATTTTTAGATAAACCTTAGCAACTGTAACTAGTGAAGGGTTCCTTTTAAACCATTAAGCCATTACCAGCCATTACCAGCTACCATATTAACTACTTATTAATGATTTAATATAAATATATAAAGTATATTAACAATAGGCTAAATAACCTATTTTCGTACGTTATATCTGTACTGTACCACTGCATTAAGGACCCTTAGTGCAATATAATGCAATAGTACGCATTAAAAAAAAGGCCTAATACGTGCCGTGTAATTAAATAGTGCGTATTAATGGTGCGCATTACGGTGTAATAGTGCAATTAGTTGCACCCCTGTTTGTAATGAATAAGGAGATAAATTAATCTCTAGGACCTGATCCTTATATAAAAAGATAAACCAAAGCGTAACTATGGGTACGTATATACACTACTTTTCTGTAGAGAACGATTATGACTATCATTTTGAGAGTGCATCTAGCACATGCGCATACGTGAGACAGAATCTGACAGATACCCGCACAAGGCAACTCCACTCCGTTCTCAGACTTGGAATGGCCTCAACAGCTTGATTAGCTTTCTATTTACTCTGAAATGGTACATTTATTACTTAATTGATTGAGTTGTGGTGGACCATTTTGATCATCGCTAATAATATGTCAGTGTTCAAAGGTCATGTGTAGATATGGTGTATATCCTGTTTTGGGGTTATCTGTAGCTCATTATGCGTCATTTCACCTCCCATTCCTAGATTCGAGCCTTTAACGCTACATTGGATTTTCTCGCAATTGACCTTCGATTCTGTGGTCAGGCTTTGGTTTCTCTTCCAGCGTTGGCCAACGCCGTAACCGGACCCACCTTTACCCCTTTTCCAGGATATGGGCCCGTAAAACCAGAGGTGTCGTACGTGCCGGCTCTTTTGCATGAACGGCTTTTATAGGAGGAGTGCGTATACACACTCTGGAAATCTCGAGTGAGGTTTTCTTGTCTTTTATCTTTTTTCAATTGCCCATGCTCCATCTTATGGTAGTGAACGATGCCGCACTGGTACAGATGATACGCACGCCATTTCCAGCCTCCAGGCCTAGACATGCACACACTGATAGTCGGGTACAACTTCAAAGCACAAATTACCTATACACCATATATCACTGGACATAAATAAACACCCGTTACCTTGAGTGCTATGGCTTGATATCATTTGTCTTAGTGTTGAGCCTCTAGTGTGACCTATCACCTGGAGAAGTCGGCGGATTTGCAGTTATGCTAATGGTTTGTTATGATACTTGATTGAGAGACAACTATCCAAACAAAAGGATTTCCCGGACCGTTCTGGTCAATTAAGAAGCCATTACGTACATATTAGGTAGTAAAGATCGTCCAACACATTACACCTGAGCCTCCAAAGTACGAACTCAAGAGAACCGAGCGACAGCGAAGGGATTGGGGGTGAATGTACCATTAGGATCGGCTTTAGCCCTGGCAGCTCCGATGGTCTGGTACTTCTCCTTACTCTCATAGTAGTGCTTCCACACGTCCTCCCGCCCCAAGTCCCAGTCACCGTACGAACCCCAGAGCAAGCGTCTGTCCGTCTTGCTGAATGGGCTCTGAGGGCCGTTCATGATCTCGTCGTTCTTTGCCTGCCATTCGTCGGCAAGCTTTTTGGCCTTTTCGTCCGGTTTATGGAAACAGTCCAGGACCTGGACAACTGTGGTGTCCCTCCAGCTGTAGGAAGTGCCGTTGTCTTTGTTGAGGTTGAAGTGCGACTTGTTGCCGCCGAAGCACTGAATCTGGACAGCAAGCTTGAGGTTGACGAAGCGCTGATAGCCCTTGTCCTCCTCTTTGTCGTCAATGTAATGCTTCTCATTGTAGATCAAGTCAATCCGGTCGACTGCAGCCTTCACCCAGCCGTCTTCCTTGAGTGTTTTGGAGTTCGTGGAGTAGGCACGCTTGTTGTAAGGGAGGTCAAACTCCCGCTGCTGCGGGAAAATCCACTTGCCGGTCATCTTGGACATGTCAATCTTGAATTCTGACATTTGCAGCGAGGAATCCTCAAGTCTATCAAGCTCCCTGAATTTTTCGAACCACTTGTCGACGTTGGCATCGTACTTGTCATCCTTGGAGGTGGGGCACCACTGTGCGTACAGAATGATAGACGCGGGGAAGCTGCCCTGAAGCCACTTGAAGAGCTCCTCGCGCACAAAGTTCTTGATCTTTTCTTGGATCTTCTCCCACACATCGGCATTCCTCAATTTGGGGAAGAGGGAGGTGATGGGGAAATCAGTGCTGAGAACACTAACGCATATGTCGAAGCCACGTGGGAACTCAGGATCGCCAGCCATCTCGGCTACAGATGTGAGTAGTTTTGACAACACATCGGGAGAGTAGACCCAGAGGCCCTTGATGCCCCGTGGACCACCATAATCAAAGCCTTTGGCTGGACTACCCAGGTAGTCCTTAGCCTGGTATACTTCGACAATGTAGTGAGTGACGATGCCGAAGTTGCCCGGGCTACCTCCCAATATGGCGTAAAATAACTGGGCGTCGGTTTGCTTGGTGATGTCTCGAATGACGCCGTCGTGACAGACCATGCGGATCGTCCGGACATGATCCCCGAAGAGGCCGAAGCTCCGGCCAAGCTGGCCATAGCCTCCGGTTTGGGCGTGCCCACCCACACAGACGTAGGCGCATTGACCGTGAGGGACGAAAAGCTCATTGTGAGCGAGGTATGCGTTGAAGTCCTTGAGTTGGTTGCTGACGCCGACGTAGACGAGGGTCTTGTCTTTGTCTGCATCGTTGACAGGATTGATGACCATCATGTCCTTGTAGGTGTTCGACAGGTCCAGCTGGATGTTCTTGCCGCTCGTGGAAGATGCACCGCTGTATTGGTGGCCGCCACTCTTCACGGCGACGGCGACTTTGTTATCCCTGGCCCAATTAACAGCCCTGATAACGTCTTCATCATCCTTGGGTTGCACGATGAGATCCGGGTACATGTTGTGGTCCTTCTGGTGAGTTGAGGTCGCATATTGCTGGTTGAAGAAAGCGTAGTCTTTTTGCTCTGCTACACTACCCTCGCGAGGGTATTGCATACCTTGGAGCCCTTGAATTCGAACCATTGTTGCATCTAAGTAATCAGAATGAGGTCGTCGTTGAAGATAATGTGATGTGAAGAGTGTTGGATTTGCTTAGTGATACTACGACTTATATATCTCTAACCCTTCCCTTCCCCCCTCCCACCATTCTGTAGCTGTATTTCGGTCTGCAAGGTGACTGCCTAGTATGCAAGCGCACTGTCATGCACCCCTTCTGGGTCAAGATCCTCCAATTGGTATGTTTTTGTCTCAGCCTTCCTTCACGTGCATTGCCAACCAAGCTAGGTTCACGTAAGCCACGCTGACGACACGTAAGATGTGTAGGATTCCTGTAAGCCATATGACTTCCTAAAAGCTAGAATACGACGGCCCAGGCCTCATGCTGTGGAACGTGACAGGGGGGGAGTGCAGCCTTACCGGCTGTCTTTAAATCCCGTTGCGCGGCTTGTGGCGGTCTATCCCGGGGTATGCTTAGGTATGTTCAGCCATGGCTTAGAGTCAGCATGGTGCTTCCAGAAGAGGGCTGAATGAGGGCTGATACTTAGCATGGCCAGATTCACCTCTCCACCCCTCCCACCGAGCTAGACATTTCGCATCTCTATATGTTTAAGGGTATACGCTCTGGCTCGCATGATGAATTCGCTTGCATCATACTACGATAGATATCGTACAATAGCAGTCTAGTCGATTGTCGAGCGGTATCAAGAGATGATGCTGAAGATTCTTGTTGGATGGGTTTAAGATAATACCAATATACAATGCTCAAAGTAAACCCACAAGTCTTGGCCTGAGACACGGCGTGGCTCTAAGTTACTACGTGCATATACAGCTCGCCCTCAGCTTGCTTGCGCTTCAAAAGCAGGCCACTCCCTACACCGCATTCCCCGGGACGTGTCTCGCGCAAGGAAGACCCCATCTTTTCTACGGAATTCTTCGTCTACATTTTAGCTAGAGATCATCCCCACATCAGACCATATCGTATCCATTGGCAGGCATCTCCGAAAGAATGCGGAAGGAGTCGTCGCCTATTCAATTTGCTCAAGTCGACCCGGATTTTCTCAAGGCGAGGCCCTTCCATATGATCCAAGGTCTCACACTGGTTGGACTCAGCATACTATTCTAGTCCAACCTGGCATTGAAGATCATCATGCTGCGGGAGACCGGTGAACGATACCTCTATTTCCCCAACAACGCTAAGTTCCGGACAGGGGGCAAGCACGCGATGTGTCAGATATCCTTTATGAAGCGAGCCATGCTTATCACTAAGCTCAAGCACCGTTAATGAAGCCCGTGACGACATGCCCTTCATCGAGTGCGATCTTGGCGATACAAGCCGAAATCCATAATCAGACCCAGAACGAGGATGATAATGAGCTGGACTTGGAAACGTACTAAGAGGGAGTATTCTTGTGCTAGGTGAATTTGGCTATCTGGGACAGCGGAAATAGTATTACCTAGAATCCTGCGTGCCACATAGAGAACCCTGGTGAGCGAAACATACCAAGAAGCTGAAGCCAGCAGGATAGAGCACAGTGCAAGGACATATTTGGAAATATCCGGTACCGGAATACGCTCCCTCAGAGGCATACAGCGTTCTAGTGGGGCTAATGCGATCCAGAGCTGGTCAAGAGAATGTATCTCTTCGGAGATGCTATACTGACCCCCATCCCCTCTCCCCCCGGCCAACCTTTTCCTGTTGCTCTGCTATACCGCCACTCCATCATCATATCCTTCCAAGTGATGAAGTCCACATCCAGGCCAGTGATAGATCAGTTCTCCCTCTATATAAACTGTTGACTTATCTACTTGACGACATCGACGCTGTGGAAACAGTTGTTTGACCGCCATCAACCGTGTCTCGGTATCGACCCAACCAGAACCTAGTTTCGAAGTGGCGGTCCTCCTGCAGCTGACGAGGTTTCTGTTCGTCTTCATCACCTGGGCACACGCATCACAATGATGAACCTCTACACTCTTTGTGGATGCATGATGTGAAGGGGCTTTGGGATCTATTAACTCTGGGTAGACTGGTGTAGATGAATTCCTCGGGCACCCATGATCAGTGCCGTTCTAGTCCTCCCATGTGACTATGATGAGACGGAACTATGTGGATGATAGCACTGACGCGGCTTTGAGGGCTTTGCCCACTTGGGACAGCCGAACTCGGGGGGGGGGGGTGATCGCAGACTTAATTCCATATTATAGTGGGCGTAGATACGAGAATTGATAACTGAGGTACGGAGGCATAGCATGTGCTACAGCTGTCATAACGCTGTTCAGAAGGTAACAGTATCTGGTGACTAAGGGTTTATGGCGTGGGGCGAAGCAAATCCGTACCTGCAACTACTGTAAGTATGTATACTCCGTACTATCTGCATGGAGTAGATAGTTGATCGTTTACCCTTAGGGTACTTCCTGATGATCACCAAAATCCCTCACGGGTTTTCTTTATTCATGCTTCCAAGTCTCGATCGGTAACGGGGACATTCAAGTACTAATTACAAGCAGCTATCCAAAGTTCCGGCTGGTAGTCTAGGCAGGCAATCTAGCTGAATAATTTAACATCCGTGTCTTGATACCTAAGTTCTGATGGTTGGCACACCCCTCGCCATAATATCTCAAAAGAGGTCTATAGCGCTATAGATCCTAAAAGACAGTCTAAGTAACTTACCTGCGTCGCTTGGACGGATGAATCTACTAGACACCGCCACCCCCTGATACCCATGAACAATAGCTGCGCCACACCAGTTTCTGTACACGACTACAAATGGTTTATTGCGTATTGGGATTATCCCGCTAAAATGGAAAAACATTTAAATATGTAAATATATCACAAAAGAAAAGAAGTTTCTTATATATACTTAAATTATAACCTAGTTTACAAGTCAATATATAATGTAGGACCCGAGTGGGACTGCCCAAATCCTCGTACATCATGAAACCGGTGCAATGGCTGCTTGTTGACGCTCTTTCCTTTCTCAGACAATCATGAAGCCTCTCCCCACTGCAGGACCTTCGCGATTAAAACCGGGGATGTCCGCCACGACTTCTTTGCTATTGTCTCACTTCTCATCATGATAACGAAGCCAATCACAGCGAAGGAAGACGTCGCGGTCTTCGATGGACACCAGAGCGGCCCCCTCCTTCTCACTCTCCATCCGACGACGGAGCAGCAGACCTTGAACCTGGACACCCCCCCGCGCCTCTTCTAAGTGGGCGAGGATCGGCCACGCAAAGTATAGATTACTAGTATGGCCATGGGCGCCGCGATCTGCCGACGCAGAAGGGTCTCCGGCAGCGGTGGCGTACGCGCGGTCCAGTTCCTCTCGACAATCGCAGTACGTCATGGATGGCTTTGCCTAGGCTTTGAAGTCTCAGCGCCGTACCGTAGGGGTACGGCCAAGCTTCTCGGTCTCTTCGCAGGGCTGTCCCATGCTGGCGGGAACCAGCGGCAGTATTGGGACGTGGACGGCATGGATTCTTTATACCTGTGCTTGGATATAGGCTAAGACCTACCGAGCTACCTAATATGCAGCGCGGGCACACTGAATACTTACTGTTTAAGTATGCAATTGGATACATGTACGTGCAGTCTGCTTCATATCTGCTGCATATCACTGCTCTGCATGTAAGCCCCTCAGAGGCTTGACCCCAGCTTATATATTGCTGGTCTCTGATGAATTTGCTGATATACGTCGCCTTATACGTAGAGCCCAATCCGACGTCTTATATCATACCAATAAGACCCTCAAACATAAGTCCAACCCAACAATTACCCCCTGCAAGTACTAATCTCCAAAATTTGACGAGGCGCAGCGCAGTCAGGCGCATGATTCCGGATGAGGGCCTCCTCCATCATCCTTCCCAGCTTGGCGAAGAAGATGCACCACTCGCGATACCTCACCGCGTGGGCATAGTTGATGGACACCAGGGCCGCGAATGATATGGCTACGCGGTGCACGCAGATCTAACCGTCCGGCGTGTGGGCGGTCCCTCCGCTCGCGGGACATCGAGTTCAAGAGCGCCAAGTCCGGGCTCGCCGCCTTGTGCCGAGTTGGAGGTGGGCGCAAGACCGACGAAGGCGACGTCGCAGGCACCAGAGTCATTGTCCGGGGGCTCCGCGACGAGAGCAGTGGCGTGTCGGGTCACGAGTCCAGCGTCGAGGATGCGAACGACCGCACGGGGCCAGCACGCGTCTCCTTCCTTACCCAACAGCCCAACGGCACGTTGCTAAGGTGACACGAAAGCCTAGCCTTCAAAATCAGCTACGACCTCTACCACGTCATATCGGACATTCCTGACGAGGAGAGCATCAGGGCCTTCTCGCACAACATCGGGCAGGACTGCGCTGGGAGGATGGACAACTACCACAATTGGGCCAAGTAGGTTGCTACGATGGAATTTGGTGGATATTTGAAGATGGCACTCCCGATCGCTCCAGAGAGAACGGCTCATTTGAAGATAAAAGGCTTGTCCATAGTACGACACACAGAAATCAATATGCTGGCTACCGAACTGCCTAGGTAGAGTTAAACACTTGGGGATGCACCTTCCGATACATTTAACACCGCTGAATTTATTATTACGTGTGCGCATCACAATGTATTTCAGGTCACGTATAGTTGACATAACGTATTTTGTCGTTTCCGCTTACTAGGTAAGTAATTATTGGATCAGGGGGAAGAGGTCACCGGGGAGGCGGTAGGGGCGGCCATCCGACCCATAATAAACGTCAAGTAATGGGACCAGTGAGGGCGGCCGCGGCTTCCCCTTGGTGTTATATGATATCATAGATCACAGGTCCTCCAGTGACCAGTCAAGCCAGTCCCGGTATAAGCAGCACATTGGTATTTACTTGAACAGAATGTGCCGTGTTCTTTTCCAAATGAAATAGTTTCTCGCACCAAACTCCCAATCATTCGTTTCCGAATACAGCCAAATTTGCGAATCAAAAACCCCGGAAAAGCAACCAAAACCAAAAACCAAAAAACAAAACAAAACAAAAAGAAAAACAGCGAAACCATGCCCGAGATACCATCCAAGGCCGATCTGGACGTGCAGGCCCACGAGGGCAGGCCGATCACCCAGACTGAGGCGTCGGATATTGCTTCTGCCGAGTCCCTAATCACGGAGAGGGGTCCCATCAAGGGCGGCGCCGCGGCGACAGCGCAGAGCCTGCATGACAAGCAGCAGAACTTCCTCGAGAAGGCAGGTGAGGTTGCCCGCAAGCCTGCCAGCGAGGTCACAAAGGAGGACGCCGCCGAAGTCCAGAAAGCCGAGGTGAGCTTCTGCGTCCTGCATCCCACAATCGGTTACTTACCAGCAGTTGTGCGTAACGGGCTGGCTAACAAAATCATGACAGGCACGCGCTGCAGGAGGACCGCCGGGAAAGGGGTCCACCTCGGCGAATGTGCAGTCCATCGCGGATACCAATGGAAAGAACTGAGCTTAGCATGATGATAGGGCGCCAACGGCCCGAGCCGTATCATGTCTATCAAATGTACACTAAGCACGCGCTCATGCGCATCCGGCGCTTAAGGACAGAACATCTACACTAAGGTTATAGCATGTCTCTGGTCGGGTGGGAGTGGTGTTATGCCGCGCACAGAGCTAGATACATTTATCAGGGCCGTTGCCTGTTTGCTTGGAGGTGCAGGAGGATCAAGCTTTCGCTTTCTATATACTCTACATTAGATTGCCCTTGAGGTACTCAGATCATATGAAAACATAACAGTCATTATGCATTTGGCCACTGAGCCTGGACTCAAACTTTCTATATACATAGTCGAGGCGTTTTGGATGGAGAGATACACGTAGTAAGTTGAAATCGTGAGTTGGTTCGTTCGATTGAAGCATCAGGAGGTCACATACACGTGCAACGGGAGAGGTGCGATTTCAAGAAATGTCATTTCAAAAGGAAGTTTCTCATCAGGAATCAAACATTAAGCCACGTTGCAATGTCCATATACCTTTTTTCTTTCTGCAGCAGTCGCGGCTATCTCATTTGGAGACAGATTCGGTATGCCAAGAGAAAGCTGAAGAGAGCCGGAAGCTCGGCGACGGCTAGAGAAAACAACGACGAAGATGTGAGATTACGGCCATTTGATACTCACCTTCGCAACATAGTTGGGAGAGATGGTTCTGCTGAAGTTAATCGGATGTGCAATGAAACACATGAATGTTTACTCGCGTAGAAAGTAAGTAGCCCGGCAGCATCTTTATTGCTCCTTATGCTCTAAACCTAGCCCCTATAGTGGAGACATGGAACCAGGTATTAGTGTAGGCTACCGACTGACTGGCAAAGTAATCAGTATTATACTCCCATTACTTACCTAGGTAGTAGTAGTATAGTATGCACCTAAGTAAATAGCCTGGATTCATTAGGACGGACAATCCAATAGGAATTCATTAGGAATTGGACAAGCACTTTGTCCCTTGTCAATACTTAAACATTTACAAAAGCTGAATAGTGTTGGTCTCTTGGTGTAGTATTCAAATCCAGTATCTTCGTTAACAGGATCGTTGTTGCATGGTCAATGTTAATTCCCCTCACCAACAATGTCATTTTCGTTCATGGGACCCGATTTGGGTTGTTCAGAAACTTTCCTCGATCTCGGCGGCGTAGGTCGAAGTACTAGGCAATTACTTCTAGCAAAGAAATGGACATATCCAATAGTAATTTACTTTGTCCTTCGAAGTTCGAACTACCTAGGTATGCAATTAAGGCCCGCCGGCCTGGTTCCTGAAGGATTCGGACAGGATTCAACCCTAGCTAACATTAGTTACACATGTCTTGGCAAGGCACAGCCATATTCTTCTTCACTTTTACGGCCTTACTCTAATATCAGCAGCTGAAGTTGAACTGCCTCGTGACGTCAATAAATAAGCCAGAAAAAAATTATATGACTACTTGAGGCGAGAAAGGCCATAATCGTTAGATGGGTATATAGCTTTGAGCGGGTACTACATATTTTCCATATCATGTCCGCCAAAGCGAAGCTGGTCTCTCCGACTCTCTCGTAAGAGACGATTATGCCCCCCAGCCACCATTTTAATTTCAGCGCGGGTTTGCTAATGGACAATCGGCAATGATGTGCGGCTGACACTGAATGCTCAGCCGCTCAGCAAGTTACACCTGATGAGGCGAGGTGACGTAGGTCGACATATGCACATTTAATAGATATATTGCCAAACAAACTTTCAATTTCGCTTAGCCGTCGTGCTTTCAAAAGATGTAAAAAATTTCTCAATCTTTAAGTTTAACAAAATGAACTGTCAGGCTTATAAGCTAGACATCGAGCGTCACACCTTCAAAGGTGACGAGCTCGCGATCCGCCCGATCGCAGACCCAGCCGCGATCAACAGGTTCGCGCCATCTCAGCAGAAGCCCCCACAACCACAACCGACCTCCGCAGCAGCAGCAACCATACTATCAGGGACGCTCCACACAGGGCACCTAGAACTGCGCCGCGGGCCGACCGCCGAGAGCCCGCTACTAGCCACGGCGCGCTACCCGACGAGCAGTCCGAAGATCACGTTCGAGACGGGGGCGGAGCGCGTCAAGCTGACGCACTCGTACGTGCACGTCGACGCGTGGGGACGCACGAGCGAGAACGCGAAGCCCAAGAAGAGTTTCTGGACCGGGCGCGTCAAGGACGGGTCTCAGGGCTGCTACGTCGCGGTCTTCCCCGACGGCACGAAGTTGCGATGGGAGCCCGCCGGGCCGCGCGAGGATGTCGACGCCTATAAGAAGGCGGGGAAGAAGCACCGCGGCGATATGACACCGAAGCTGCGCTGTGTCATTGCCGACCCCCTCGGTGCCACTGTTCTCGTCCTCGGGGAGATGCTGGCGAGCAACGATGTCATCAGGTTGATGCCGGGCGCCGAGCTCCTCAGTAGAAGCGGGTCGATGATGGGGGTCTATGTGCTGCTTGGTTTCGTCAGTCTGTTCGAGCGGGCGAGGACGCGGGATAAGAGAAAGGCGGAGACTGAGTGTTGTCTATTCTTTATCTTGGCTATGTCCATTTTACCAAATTGTTAGATAATAGCTCTTTTATGACCCTTCTACTTATTCCTCAGTATCCTCCCGAGGTACTTTTCTCATAGACAGAGCCGATAAAGGGGGTGTAGGAAGAACGACAGGTCAATAGATGCTACCGAGTAGGTTGGCTATATATCACCTGAACGTCTCAACTACCTAGAACCGCAAACCGCCATCGCTGGGAGAGGTCACGATCACGAACGCAACATCGCTTTCAATATGCCATACCATAGCAACGGGATCCAAGTCGCCGCATGCAGAATTTCCAGTGGTATATTATCTTTTCTTAGGACTTCTTTCCTCTTCTCTTCTCTTCTCGCATTTCGATCTGGGCCCATTTCATCTCATCTTATTTTTATCCCCACCCTTCCCCTTTTCCCCCTTTGCCCCTTTCAACCTTTTTCTTCCCGGCGCTTTCTATCTCGAGAGATGGGGGTAAAATAAGAAATGAAAAAGACAGTCTACACCCATGTCAACCCAGCATATTTGTCTTTTTGTCCTGCGAGCACACATTTCTGCACCGTTCACCCTTCTCGACTAATATCTGTCGCTTGAGATCACGCCGGGTGAGAAACAAAGAAAAGAAAATAAGAAGCCACCATGAAAAAGAAGCGACACACATAAGCTCTCGTTTCCTTCCTTCCTAGCGCCGCCATAGTATACAATCATGATTAACCGGAAGTCCACCAATGAGCTACTTCTCTCTACTCATCTTCGTCATCGTCGCCCGCGTCTTGCATGCTGGTGTCCGCGGCAGCGGCGGGTTCGCCACCTTCATCATCCTCGTCTTCGTCGCTGTCATCGAGCACGCCGCGTCTTCGCGACCGCTTCGGTGCAGCTCGGCGGGTGTTTGCGACTTCGTCGTCGTCATCCTCATCGTCGTCGTTGTCGGCCGCGTTGTCGATCTCCATTTTGTCAACGCCGTCTTCATCACCACCATTGGCCTTGGGGGCATCATCCTCAGCGTCAGAAAGCGGCGACGACTTCCGCTCTAGGGCCTGCTCGGCTCTGTCCAGCTCATCTGTGTCGGTGTCGCTATCAACCACAAGCTCCGCAGACTTGTACTTCGTCGACTCCTTCTTGCTGGTAATCCTGCGCTTCTTTGGACGTCGTTCCTCCTCCCCATCATCGTCCTCACCGCTCTTCTTCTTGCGTCGACTGCTCTTTGGCTTGCTTTCACCGGACGGTTTTGTCTTACGCTTACGCTTGACCTTCTCGCCGGTCTCGCTATCAGTCGTCATCTCAGCAGCCAAACGAGACTTCTCTTCTTCAGCACGCTCCTGGGCGCGCTGCCTGTCGCGGGCGAGGATTTCTTCTCGTTCTCTACGAAGCTTCTCTTGTCGCTCGCGCTCCTTGGCCAGAGCCTTCTCGCGCTCCTCCTCTCGGCGCTTTATCGCTGCATTGCGCTCAGCCACAGCCGCTGCTAGCTTCTCCTTGTTCTTCTCCTCGTACTCTTTCTGGCTCTCGAGTTGACGGGCAAGCTGCTTTCGCTGCGTGTTGCGGGCCATGTTAGCTCGCTGCTCGAGATCGGCCTTGGGATACGGCGGTTGGGGGTGAGCCGCGATCTCATCTAACGCTGTGATGGCAGCCTCTAATCCCTCTGAGGCTTCTTCAAGTTGAACCGACGACCGCTGCGATTCCGGCACGGCAATAATGTGCTGAACCTGTTGGATCTGGACGAAGGCGACATTGAACTTGAAGTGGACTTGGTCGGGAGACACTTCCAAGGCCTATGGAAAACTTGAAGTTAGTATCGCATAACGCATTGCCTTGGTACATGAACCGAACTAACCTTTTTGGCGAATTCGAGGGCAGTCTTAATCGCACTCAAGTTCCGCTCATGTTTGCCCTTGTTAAGCCAAGTGCGGCCGAGGCACGCAAGGATTCCTGGGTCGTCACCTTTGCCCTCTTTCGACAGGGCAGCCTCGTAGCTTTCGATAGCTTTGGAGTACTGTCGCAACTCGGCATAGATGTGGCCAATGTTTACGTAGACATTGGCGTCCTTAATAGTGTCGCGAATCTTGAGGAACATGGGGAGTGCTGCTTTGTAGTCTTTTCTGTCCTCGACTAGGGCGATCGCGATACCCTGGGCAGCATGGGCATTCTTCGGGTCAAGTTGCAACGCCTTGTCGAAGAACTCGACGGCACGAGTATAGCCAGCGGAACGTTTCTGCCTCTCCTGTTCTGTCTCACGGCGCATTTCACGCGCAGCCATCAGATAAATGTTGCCCATGCCGACTAGAGCATACCGGTCATGCTTGTCGTAGTTCTGAAGGGTATGCTTGTAATGTCGCAGCTCGGGGTCCTCATTCACATTGCCAGGCTTCTTTCGAGAGTTCATGCGGCCCAGGTACCAGCCATACAGCGCGCGAACTTCTAACTCGGTCGGGTTGTCCTGGTACAGTTTGGCGACCGCATCGGGACCTTCCTTGTTTGGATTTCTGCGTAGTTTGATGTAGGCTAGTCTCGCCTGGGCGTCGGTGTAATCATCATGCCGCTCAACGAGCTTCTCGTAAACCTCAACGGCCCTGTCTGTAAGGCCTCGCGACTCGTAGCTCCTACCGAGGTTGAAGCTAATTGTGGTGATCAAAGCATCGATATCCTTGTCGTTCTCCCCAATGCGCATGCAAGAGCTCAAGGCAGCTTCAAACATCTCACTAGCGACATCATGCTTCTCGGACTGAGAATAGAAGCAGCCGATGTTGTTCAAGAGCTGAGGTGAGAGTTTCTTTCGTAGTACGCTTCGAGCAGCGGCTTCATCCTCGGCGTCCTCAGGATATTCGGTCGTCAACTTTTGGTCCAACTCAAGTTGTGAGACATGTTGGAGACATTGCAGAGCTTTCTCTGGTTGCTCGCTCTCATAGAGACGAGCAAGGTTTAGTAAGACTGCAGGGTCCGTTGGCAAGTTCTTCTTGGGATCTTTCCAGGCCAACCGAACTTGCTCGAGGTAGTCGATAGCCTTACGCATCTCCGAAGATTTGTCTTCCTTGACAGCCGAGTACTGGTTTGCGAAGACTTCCTCGGCGTAGATCGTACCAAGAAGGATCATGGCCTCGTAGTTACGCTCGTTCTTATTGCCCGATTGGATAATCTTTTCCAAACGAAGCTTGGCTTCACCAAGGTCATTGTTCAAGACGGAGAGCTGGGCGACACCAAACTTTGCCGGCAGGTAACCTCTTTCCAGTCCACCCCTGGCTTCATCTGCGCGGCGATAGTAGTCGGTAGCGGTCTCCACATTGCCGCTGAAATGCTCCTTGCGAGCAAGCAAGTACCAGCCATCGCTTGCGATCGCGTTCACATCGGTGTATTGAATTGCGCGGTTGGCCAGGGAATCGACGTTGCGGAAATCCTTTCTCGACAAGAAGAAGCTGGCAAATGTAGCACAGGTGAGCGGCTGGCTTTTGTCGGCTTTGAACGACTTCTGAGTAAATTCGGTCATGGCTTTTTTGTAAAGTTCGACGAACTCGGGGCTATTCAAAGGAACGCGGCCGCTGGCGTCCAGGTAGTAGAGGCCGAGAAGGATGTTGCCGATCTTTGATTCGGGATTGATTTCGAGGCATCTTTCCCACGCTTGCTTGGCATCATCCTTGAATCCCAGCTGCCAAAAGCAGCACCCAATGCCGATACGAGGATCTGGGTCGACTAGATTTGGCATTTTCTTGAGCGCGTCCTGATAGGCGATCAAGGATTCCCTGTACGACCCAAGAGAAAAGAGAGCCCTCGCCTTGCCCATCAGCGCCAATATGTTCTTCCCCTGAGACACCTTACTTGCTTGATCGAATGCCTTCAAGGCACTTCGTAGTAACTCAGCCTTGTCCTGCTCGATGCTGCCAGCCCCGGCGGTCTTGGACGGCGGCTGGAGGGAAGCCTTCAACAGTTGTAAAACACCGCGGGCCAGGAATAGAGGAGGGAAGGCCGGATTAATACGTGAGGCTTCGTTGAGAGAAGAGGTCGCAAGTTGTAGGTAGTAGTCCTTAGTCTTGGTATCGGAGGAAGATTCGGAAGGGACGCGGGGTGCCTCGCGATTCTTTAATAGGTACAGCCAACAGAGGCAGGAGACGATGGAGAGCTTTTCTTTCGGGTTGCTATCTTGCATGGCATTACCAGCATGGATCAACATCTCGATGGCATGATCAATCTTCTTCTGCTTGACGTAGGCGAGTGCGACCGTCATCCACAGACTACGCGCGGCGCGTTCATTCTCGAAAAGCGTACAGAGTTCGGAAGGGTCATCGACGAGGTTTTCGAGGTCGATCTCGACGGCTTCATCTTCTTGATCGCCCTGGACAGGAATGTCTATGGCGCTCGGAATATCGGAGAATCGCGTGCTGACCGGAATCTCAACGTTCCCATTGGCGGTTGCGCCATTGGGGTGGCCGTTGTGCACCGCAGCCATGATGGGCGCGTCGTCGGAGTAACCAATATTCGAGGGTGATGAAAAGGAAACGAGACGAAAGCCCGATGTCAGGGTAGAAGGAAGCGCGCGCGACGGAATTGAGGGATGAAGAAGGCGCGATTAGGGTGAGGGTAAGGGTGAGGGTAAGGGTGAGGGTGAGGAAGAGGGCGACGTAACGTGACGTGACGTGACGTGACTATATTAAATCTATGTATGAGAAAAGCATTTCCAAAAGCTGGAGTTGCCTTCGACGGGCGAGAAAAAATAAATAAATCGTATGGAGGAGAATTATAGGTGACAATAGAGAGTGGATGTAGACCTCGAGCGTATTGTTAGAAGGGTCTTTTTGGCGGTTGAACGGAAAGCAACCTTGAATGGCTTTCGTTGAGATGGAGAAGTTGAATGAATAGATGAATGAATTGTTGGCTTCAAGTTTGGTACGAGGCTGATAGAGTGGAAGGCTTGATAATAGGTAGTTACCTAGTACCTATAACATGCATACCTCCTGCCCTATCACCTACCTACCTAAGGTACCTAGGTCCCAAAGGTGCACGCCCCCGAGTGATTTATCTGTTTACCTAATCAATATGATACAACATGTCCACCGGTATCCCTACGGAGGTACCTAAGTACCTCTTGGGAGGTTGGGAGGTTGAGAAGTACCTCTAGAAGTACCTCGCTATCATAGGACGAGGCAAGTGGGGCATGCCCTTTTGCCCTTCTTGGAAAGCAAGAGGCCCGGTTCCATTCACCTAGAAGGAGGTACACGCTAACGAACAACTTCACGGGCTTCTACCGGAGCTTTCAATAATCCATCCACACATAAACAGCTCCCAAATTTTAGTTAAAAAGGTAACTATAGGAGCCTACCTAGGTTGCCTGAAATGGACCGGATTGTAAGTTAGTTACAACATATACCTTGCATATTGCCGGCTCATCTTCAATCCGAGGTGTTCTAGCTCAGACTACGCAGAACACTGAGCTCGCTCCTCCCAACTTAACTTTAACCTTGGGGTTTTTTGCCTACCCGCATACATAGAGGTAGGTGAGGCCCTCATACGCGTCCGCTTCTTCTGCTGGTGAGAAAGACGACAGGCGGGTCAGCAAATCGCCAGCTTAACCAGCATGGTCAGGAGTGGGCAACTCTGGGTTCTCGTAGCTCATAATGCCTCGAAATTATCAAAGGAATTCGAATCATGGCTCGAGGATCGTCTATCACGGCCAGGAGGTGTAGTTGGATACTTTCAAGACTTGTCATGAAGCTCCTCGGTCGTTACTGCCAAACGATATCTGCCCGGGATGACTCTGCATTGCATCGGCTTTCCCTACAAGGTACCTGGGTAGCTATGGAAGACTGGTTGGAAACTCGTGCTTGGTGTGGTCAGTTTGGGAAGGAGCATGAGGTAAGTTAGGAGATGCTTAAGGGGCATCCATGGATGTTATTTGAACCTTATGTGTGTCACGCTTAGGTACTGTCCGATGCATTCCCCTCCATACTACGATCATTGGGGTCCTGTTAATAGAAATGTACCTTAATTACCTGGTACGTAACAATCAGAGTTGCCCGTAAAGAAAAGGAAAAAGGTTTCTTCAAAGTTACTCCCCGTGATCAACAACTAAAGTCCTCACCCTCACATATATCGCCAACTTTTTACTCCTCCATATTATCCTCATGGGCATTACGAAAGCCAGGCCACCATCATGGAGGACAAGAGATTCAAGACGGGAGTATTAAATAAGACTTGGTTTATATTCGTAGTTGTTGCCTTCCTGACCTTTTGTGGCATTATCAGCTTCTGGTACAATAATCCATATATGGTGAGTCGTGCTGTTCCTAACGCGTCTTTTCTCTCGCGCAATTCGTGCGTATCGATATCTTCATGTGTACTAATCCCTCAAAACCACGAAGCCCCAACCCTCATCAAGTCTCAAGCTCCAGGGGCCAAAAGGTTCTAAAAATAGAACAGCCGTATCAAAGGGTGCTGCTGCTGGATTCTCTGATGACAGAAACCAAGGGATAGTGAAGGGGCCGGCGGCGGCAGAGAAGGAAGACAGCGAGACAGAGGACAAGAACAAGAACTCGACACGGACGCTGATCACGTACGCCTACTCGGAGACGCCCAACGCGCGGGAAAACCTGCTTTTCTTCCTCCACGCGGGCCTACACGGCGCGGCCGACTTCATATTCATCCTCAACGGCCCGACGGACGTGGGAGCGCTGATCCCGCGCCTGCCCAACGTCGCCGTCGTCGAGCGGTCCAACACGTGCTACGACCTCGGCTCCCACGGTGAGGTCCTGCGGCGCGACGATCTTTGGAAGCGGTACCGTCGTTTCATCACCCTCAACGCGAGTATCCGAGGGCCCTTCACGCCGTTCTGGAGCCGTGAGTGCTGGAGTGATGCATACCTGGGACGGGTAACCGATAAGGTTAAGGTAGGCTTAAAACATGCCGTACAGCTTGATCGCCCGGCCATGATCATGACCCTAACAACTCTTCTCTCTCAATAGCTCGTAGGCATGACAGCAAACTGCTACCCAGCATTCCACATCCAGTCGATGATCTGGGCCACAGACGACGTCGGCATGGAGCTAATGCTTTTCCGGCGCCGCTGGGAGGAGACCGACAATCCAGGACCAGAAAACCTAATCGAAGGGATGAGCCGGCCCGGCGTCGCGCTCCAAGGATGCTACAATGATCGAAACGCCGCCATCGGCGCCGAGGTGGGGGCCACGAGCGCCATCCGAAACGCCGGGTACGAGGTCTCGGCGCTAATGGCGGCGTTCCACAAGTTCGGCGGCAAGCCGCCGCCATCCTCAACCTCGTCTTCTTCGTCCTCATCCCCCGCATCACCAACCCCAACAAGCTCGTCGGGAGACGACGACAGCAACTCCGCCCACGACGAGACCCTCGAGCCCCTCATGTCGGAGAAGCCGCAGCCGGGGCAGAACTACTGGACGGACTGCCTGGCGGGCGAGGGCGCCGGCGACGTGCTCTTCAACGGCATGTACTTCGGCGGCAACGTCCACCCGTACGAGACGGTCTTCATGAAGGCCAACCGCGACGTCGACCCCACCACCCTCCGCTTGCTCACCGAGTGGCACCGCGAGGGCTCCGCCAACGACGGCGACGGCGGCGGAAGCTGGAACGTCTGCGGCTCTTAGGCGCTCCTCTGGCTGCCTGGAACATATGCCATCACTTCAACTTGAGTGAATGAGGTCTGCCTTGGACTGGCCGTGTTTTGCATGCGCATAATCGGGTCATGTCGATATTACGCCAAAGAAGGTAGGGGAAGGTTGGGGAAGGTGCAAGATACGGGTTAATGTGATAACTCGACCAGCGATGGCCGGGGTCATGGTGGTCAGCGAGGACGGAGTCCAATGTACAGGCGTGCGGACGGCGACATCCACAGGGACGAGCTCTTGTTCGTGGAAGGCGATAAATGTGTATGATGGTGTGTGGGTTGTGCCTAACCTGCTTAGATTTCGTTGTAGATGTCCCTTTCAGCGCCCAATATTCCTTTCCCAAAAAAAGCGGATTGCCACATGTTTCTCGAGCAAATACCATCTGTGCTGTCGATCGCTGTCGTCTGTCTCAAATACGCCGCTGCTGCTGTGTGTGGGAAAGCAGATGCCTATCTATCCATTCCATGCATACATATGTACGTATGTAGGCATGTACTAATGACAGATTAAACCACCCGACTCGTCTCTTATTATGTAAGAGTGCGGAGGAGTCGAGTAAGTAGTAAATAGGGGTATCACGATGCATCCATCGATTAGGTTCGTCACACATGTAGGTAAAGGGAGACCCGGATCGACGAGAGCGAGCGGACATAAGGAAGCAAAAGAAGGTGTAAAAGGTCAGATCAGATTTCAATTAAAGTTCATCTTTTCTTTCCCCCTTTCCACATATGCGGGGCGCCTACGACCTTCCGGGCTATGGATTTATTCGGTCACTCAATCACGAAACCAGAATACAAGAGCAGGCCAATAAATAGACAAGACGAAAAAAATTGTTCGTAGTAGTCCCTCACGATCGATTCTCCCGCTGACTTGGACATATTCACAATGACACCCCAAAAACGCACTCACTCACACACTCACTCACTCACTCAGACATCGGACTCGTCACATCTTTCGTCTGTACTAATTACTGGCTTGCTTTGCTTGCTTGCTTGCTCATGTCCATGGGGGTATGCCGTTCTATTCCAACTATGTTCTGGTGTGCGTGGTGGGGTATGAAAAAAAAAGAAGAGTAATGAAGATAGACAGAAGCCTTTTCATGGCCATTCAGGAGAGTGGGGAAAAGGAGACGAAGAAGGGAAGGAAGAGGAAGAGGTAGAGGGAGGGTAGAGGGTGAGAGGGAAAAAGGGAGAGGGCGATACAGGTGATTTCCATCTCCGTACATACAACATCCTCATCAGCATTTGCTGGATTAAATTACCTCTCCCCGCCCTGCCATGCCCACGTTTCTTGCTTGTATGTGCCGTATCGTGCTGTGCCCGTTGCCGTGTTCCAGAAAGGACATACACACCATTTTCTTTCTTTCCTTCCCTTGGGTATGATATGAGATCCTCTTTTTATCATTCCTAATGCGCGTCAGCCACGCCGCGGCCTTTTACCTCGTGCTACAGGAAACCAACCCCCCAACCCCCCTCCTTGTGTTATGAAAAAATGTATCTATGCCTCGGTCTAGATTTTTTCTTGGTTCTTCCCGCCGTTCCCGGATGACCATGCTCGTCGTGATCGTATGAACCACATCCTTCAGCACGGCCCATTTTGTGTACTGGAGACACAATATGCCATGTTCACTGTCGCCAGGTTGAAATGATAAATGTATCCACCACGTGGCGACCATATTTTTGCCTTTTGTTTCCCCCCTGCTCTGTTTAGCGACGCAGGCCATCGTCGCCCCACATCTATCGATCGCACCCTCCCAACGCCCTTCTTCCTCATGCAAGCGTGTTCCGAAAAACAAGGGAGAAGAAGAAAAAATAAGAAGCTTCCGCCAAACAAGTTGAATTATACCATGAATGCTGTCGCCAACACAAAAACCAAAAGAAGTAAAGGTTGCGACAATATTGGTATCCGAGTAGCAACAAATGCATGTGAAGAGGGTATATAGCGAAGATTAAATATAATAAAGCGCTGCTTATTTGCCTTGTTTCCGGAACGCGAGCAGTTCGGACAAGCTTCCGAGGGGGCAGCCGTGCTTCAGGAAGTCGTGCTGCAGAAGCTCGTCGGCCGACGCACGGCTCTTGACGTCTACGCACAAACATACAGACAGGAAAGCCTTGAGCTCCTTGCTCAGCTTCTCCGGCTTCTTGAGGCGGGGCGTGCCGTTGGTTGCGATCAGGTAGAGGGCCTTGAGAGGTTCCTCGTTGAGGTAGGGCGGCTCGGATTCGATCATCTCGATAGCCATGATACCCAATGACCAGATATCAACCTTGGGGCCGTACTCCTTCTGTTTGACTACCTCGGGAGCCATCCAGTACGGCGTACCAACCATAGTGGCTCGCTTCGACTTTGTCTCGGTAAGCTTGGCGCAGAAACCGAAATCGGCTAGATGTTGGTTAGCTTCATTATCCTCCAATTTGGCTTCGATGTCGCGAATTGCTTACTAATCTTGACGTTGCCGCGAGCATCCAAGAGAACATTGTCACTCTTGATATCACGGTGAATGATGTTTTGAGAATGCAGATGCTGTAATCCTCGGCAGGTCTAGAATAACGTTAGTAAAGTTCATACGCAATTGATGAAGGATTGTCTGCTTACCTCGAGACAGATCGTCGAAATTTGCTCCTCGGTAATGACGGGGTTGTTGTCAATCACATCAGTGAGAGCACCACCCTCCATGTACTCCATGACGACCCAGAGCTCAGCGTTGTTGTTACGGAGGAAGGCGTCGAGGAAGTTGACGATGTTCCTGTGCTTGCTGTCCTTCATGACCATGATCTCATTCACGATGAGTTCCTTACGAGGCTGGTGTGCCAGATCCATCTGCTTGATAGCAACTTGAGCCCTGCTGCCATGTGCGCGAAGTACTTCGCGGGCAACAGCTGAAACGGCACCCTCCTTGACCTTAGCCACGTAGACTGAGCCAGATGCACCTTGGCCAATCTTCTTCTGCTTGGCGTAAGATAGGTTAGGATCGTCCTTCGAGACCGCCTCGATGAGCTTAGCCATGACTTCCTTCTCCGACATCGTCGACATGCGCACATCCTGCTTCCTCTCAGATGGTGATGGCTTCGCCGTCAATGCGGCCTCGGCAGCCTTGATACCGTCGTTTTGGGGTTGAGACGGTTTCGCTGGCACGTTAAGAGGCTTCGGCGCGGCAGGAAGACGCGCCTGTTGTTGGGACTGACCTGGGCCATTGGGTCGAGTTTGAGAAGAGCCCGCATTGTTAGTATACTTCTGCGAGGCCGAAGGCTGGTCGTTTCGGGGAGGCATGCGCTGTGCCGACTGGCCACCAGAAGGATCACGCGATGACAGCGAACCGGAGCTGGCCGGCGATGATAAGGCAGGCTTCTGGGCCTGAGAGTTTGGTGCGGGCGGAGCAGGCCGTTGAGCACGTAGGGAACCAGGCTGCTGGTTAGAAGACTTGGGTGCGGGAGGAGCTGCCCTGGTTGGGTTGAAGCGGTCTGTGCTGGAAGCAGGTCCGCCATATCCTCCCCCAATCTCCTGCTGAGCCATTGGTATCTTCTTGGTTGGCAAAGACGCATTGTAGGCTTCCAAATCACGACGGTTCTGCTCCTCAATCTCCTTCTGCCTTTGCAGCTCTTGCTGCTTCTTACGCTGCTGCTCCTCGCGGGCGGCATCCTGAGCCGCGTAATTCTGGCCGGTTGGTGTCTGCTGGCGGAGGGGTAAGGTGGTGCTTGGTGGCGACGGCCGAGGTGGAGGGGGTCCGGACTGCTGTGAAGGAGTTGTAGGGAAGCTGTTGTTGCGCTGCTGCTGTGTTGGCGGTTGAGGACGGGGCGGGGCAACAGAATTACCAGCCGTATATCCCAACTGCTTGTTATTCTGGGCACCTGGTGGGGGTGTGGGAGTAAGGCTTGGGTACTGCTGAGGGTTATCTGCTCTCTTGGTGAGATCCGAATAGAAATCCAAGACTTCGAAGACGGCCTGGGGGTTCCTCTCGTAGTCTTCCTTAGTGATAGCCGAGGAGTTCAACAGCTTGGACCACTCAGCTGGTAGGCCCACGAATTGGCCGGTTGATGGGTCGAATCCAACATGAACAGCGTGAGAGAAGTTTGTCGGGTTGCTGACGCCTCCCATCGTGGGGCATCGTCCGTAAAGGAGGTCTATCCAATCGTAGAGGTCATCGTCGCTCTTGACCCTGATATGAAGCGTCTTCAAGGAACCGTCGTCGTCGCCAGGGCTCGTAGAGGAACCGTTAGGCTGTCTCTTGATCTCGAATATAGTACCGGCTGCCTCGACTCGTCCGACGCCGACTACATCCTTCAAGTAAAGTGTGTAAGATATCTTACCACCCTCGGTCTTGTGAAAATCGAGCGACTCCTTGCGTAAGATCAGGTACTTCTGTTTCCACGGCTGGATGAAATTTCTGCTTTCCTTGACCTGGGCCCAGCCTTCTTTGATGACTGCGACTCCTCCCATGCCGTCGACGACGTTCGATCGTTCGCGGGCAAGCGGCAAGGAGATGGTGGATCCGGTATACGTCGAGGTGGCGGTTCGCGTGATAGGCGAGCTGACCATATTACCGGGAAGGTTAGCACTGGGTGTCAGGTTTAGGCGGGGTCTACCATCAGTTGGAGGTCGCGGTGCGGGTCCAGGATTCATAAATTGGCCGCTGTAAACGCTTCGCAAATTCGCCATGGTCAGCCAATGGTCTCGCCGTGAATATGGCAGAGGTGGCAGCAGGTAACAGGTAGCAAGTGACAGGCAGCAGGAGGTAACAGGGGCGAGGGAAGGAGGGAGGGAGGGAAGTATTTCTGGCCTTATAAAGATGGCCGTTGGTGGCTCAGCTACCTAGCTAATGCAAATATTGCAGAAAGCCGATAGTAACAGTACCAGAAGAAGAAGGTAACGACAGATCTAGATCTCTAAGAGATGTGTATGTGTTGATTTGGGAAGCGGTGTGATTATGAAAAAAGACGCACCTATTCTGCGCAGCCATTGTGAATGATGCCAGTTGTTATTATTATTATTGGGGAAGAGTTGAGACTGGAAAGGGAGAAGAACAAAGAGCAGGCAAAGCTGTACCGGCGGGTAGCGGACAGCGGACACAGGATTCCTTTCAGAATTTCCAGATGATTGATTCCTTTGGCGACGCAACCTATGTTGATATAGTGTTACGTACTGTTCGTTTTATGATGATGTATGGCTTCGCGTTTGCGGTTTCATCTATGAGATATAGCCCGGTGCCTTAACAATAAGGAGCGGCTAAGTGTCTCCTAGACGAAGGCGTGAAGGCCTAACGTCCAACGGCCAGCGGCGATGGCGATACCGGGACAACGTTGACCTAACTGGACCGAAATACCGAAATACCGGCAATATATTGACGTCTTAACTTGACGTGGCATAAGCTGCTCGCCGGGGAAGAGGGTATTCTGGAAGGGAGAAACAATAAAAACCAACCACTCAATCTCGAATGAAAGCGTTGAAATTAGTTAGATGGCGATTCATTCAAGGAAGAGGTATAAGTCGAAAATGAGTAGGTAAGGAAGGCGGGTGACGTGGATGAGGTGGGTGAGGCGGGTGGTGGTTCAACATGTGCTAAGAAAAAGGGGGCGGCAAATTAAGAAGAGTGAGCCTCGTCTCGAATGCGACCTGATTCTGCCTGTAGTTAGGTTATCTCTGATTTGCCAACTATATCCGTGATTCTCGCTCAAAAATACGGGTATGCTGGTGAAGAGTTAGGGTTTTGGTTTGTAGACGTTGCTGTTGTTGCTGTTGTTGTTGCTGTTGTAGTGATGGCAGTAGGTGTAGTTGTATGGATGGATTAATCTCGAACTGCCTGCCTACCAGTCAGGTAAGTCAGGTAGGTAACAAATCCCAGTGTGTTCCAGTGTGTTGTACTTGTTGGGTTGTTGTTGATGGTAAGTGCCCAGGTGCCCAGGTGGTTAGTTAACCTTGGGGAATGGCAAATGGTAAGTGGTACCTTGGTAAGGTACCTAGGCAGGTAAGTGTAGCCCTGGACAGTTCCAAGGTTCGTTTGGTCGGGTATAGAGGAGGTACGGAGTAAGTACCTCCAGTCTAAAGGGGGGTGTAATAGGATCTGTAGTCTGTATGTACATATGTAGGTGTGTAAAATCAATGGCCAAATACCCAGCCCTGGAGGTTGACGGCGTAGCAACAGAGCAATTGAGGGGGGGACTTCAAGATGGGGGAAAGAGGGGGCCGCTTGGGGGGCGGCTAGAGAGTTATTAGTGTCCCACCTTTAACCAGCTCTTCGTACACACACTGGACGAACCAGGAGAAGGGTCCCCACCCCCTATTACCCACCTAGGTAATCAGGTCCTATCCATACATGGAGTCGGTCCTAACCTAGGGAGGCGTTTAGTGGTCAGGCAGTCAGGGAGCTGCCCAGGTGGCCATTCTTGATCTTTATATGGAAATACCTAACTAATGTACCTATCATGTAGCACCAGCCCTTAAGTACCTGCTTAGGTATTGGTTTTCTGCAGGCGAACTCCCATAGCTGTTGTTGTCCAAATCTTGGAAATAAAACAGAGAAAGAGGATACTAACAAAGTTTACAGGGAAAAAAGAAAATTTCTACAAATTGTCGTACTCGGGTATGCATTATACATACGATCATTATCTCAACAATATCGATTACCAATTTATTTAGATCATAGCGGGCTCTGTCAATGCTTTACAACAGGGTTCCTGCTTAAAGTCACCGGTTGCACGGAATGGGAGTGGGATTATTGGGTGCCGAGATTACCTAAGTCACTAACTCACCTGCAGTTACCAAGTAGGTACCTAAACAGGTACTTATCAGGTACCAACGTCGAGGATTATATGGGGATATTCAACCTTGGGTACATCTTAGCACCTAACCTATGAATGTGATATAGATGAAGCACGTTATGCTATAGTAAGAATCTCCAGTAATCATTTTAAAAGCCCTGGGGAGCATGAGCATTCATTCACAGGCTCAACACTATCTCCCTAGGATAAGTACTTCTTCCGACTTTCAGGGGTTGAAGTGATAATCCGATATCCATTGTCTATTGAATTTTTGGGTTCCTTCTTTGGGTTCCAAGGTTTGCAGCGGCGGCTCGGATAGGGGTCTGGGGGTCTATGTAGGGGTCTATCTATCTAGGGGCTTGAAGGGGGCCAATCTTTGTATCGTTGATGGTTCCTAGTTTGGCGGCAAAATCAGACCATTCTGTAGATCTTCCTCGCCCTCCAAGACAAGGAGGATAATAGTTTAGTCAGGCTTGTCAGGTCAGGGGTTACGATGGGAGAGAGAGAGGGAAAAAAAATTCCGGTTGATTGTTTCAGGTCGGTTAGCCCCCTAGCGAAGAGATTCTCTTTAAATGCAGTGTTCTCCTACATATGTTAACCAAGGTAGTTCATGGGGTGTAAATCTATCGGCTTTAGAATCTCTCTGCGGCGCCCAAATCCAGTCCCTACTATGGTAGTATCGTCAATATGGCTTCCCCAGTAGGTACCTAACAGGTTAGCAGGTGGGCAGGTAGGCATCCGGTTACACTGCAGGAGAAGCATCTCCGCGAGTTGGGAATCGTTACTATCCACGGATGTAAAGAGCGCTTGATAGGCGTTAGTCCTCTCCGCTCCACTAGAGAAATGAAATGAGATGCGAAAATAACGGCCCGCTGCCAAGTTGAGATCGGATCAACCTGGGCATTGCATCTACTCGGAGCCTTTTTTTTTTCTTTTTGGCTTTTTTTTTTTTGGTCGTCTTTTCGTTCTCTCCTGTCAATGTCCATGATCGCACCATCATTCGTATTCTCTATGCATGCCATGAAGTAATGCGAAGATCCATAAGATCCATCCGCATTCTATCTACATGCTATGGTAATTACATTCCCGAGACAGGACAGTTTAGTTGGTTACAGTAATGAGGCCGCCGATTCTGAAACCGGCTGTCATCCTAACCCTTTTTTGCCAGTCTCTTGCCATGATGATGTCCAAGGCGTTTCTTCTAGAATGTCTCCGGCATGGTGCGGAGTACATACATCGTCCCTTTTTCCCATGCCATCATCCCATCAGGTGGATGCTACGAAACCCCCATATCTGATGGCGCCGTAGTTGTATCCATACCTGCTTAAGAGCCACTGCCTGTCCTATACTGCCCAATGAGGCTCTCCCCCCAAGACTCCATCATTGTTGCACCCAAGCCTGCCACGAGGTCACCCTGTTCGTTTCATATCCATAATTATAGATGCGTATTCTCGTTGCCACCCAGTACAGATTACTACACAGTTCTATCTACTGGAGAAATACGCGCTCAGATATGTTTCAGCTGTTCTCTCATCGTTGTCTATATGGCACCGGCTACTGTACCTCGAATGTTTAAAGGCGCCGCTGGTAGAGCTTCAAAACATCCACTAAAGTTAGAGGGATCCACGAGTACCCGCATCCCTCTACTTTAAACTCCCCTTTCAAACTTGATCATAACCGACCCAGCCGACGTACATATATTATGAGCATACAATGACGAGCCAGTCGCCGCCCTACCGCCATACTTTAAAATAACTGCGTGCATACCTACCTGTTCAGGTGATCGGCAGCCGAGCAGGTGAGTAATTGTAAGCAGATGGGTAGCATTCTTGCATTTGCATATGCATTTTGTTTCCAACCCGCAGATCCTGTCACAGACGCTTCCAATCCTATCAGCCTGTCTGGATGTTTGGCACTGCTGCTGCTGCTGCTGCTGCTGCTGTTGCTGCTGTCTCTCTGTATTGACTGGGCGAACGCTACGGATCGACTCCGGTGCCGGCTCTAGAGAGTTGTGTCTCAGTTATATGCGGATATATACACTCAATCTCCCCTTTGGCGACGGCGTAGATCCTTACGTCAGAGTAATTGCCTATAGATATGTTGTTTCAATCTGTTTGTTCACATACAGCTAATGCAGGAATGCTCCATGCCTGTTTAGCCTGTCTTGCCTGTAGGCCTACCCCTGTGTAGATTTGTATCTCACGTACATCGGCTCTACCTAGGTGCTAGGTTATGCTGTCAGACAGGTAGGTTATAGGAGATGCTTCGGCCATGATCACATCACATCCATGGCTAGATTGAACGTTGTTCGTCCTATTCCTAACGGCAGTGCTTCAGGATAGTGTTACACGCTACTTCTGATGTCGTGACTTCGGAAGGAGAGTAATTACATAGTAATTGTTTGTTCCCAAAATAATTGAAAGACATCTCTTCAATCCATGAAAGTCTGACGACCTATCCATGGATTCGTAGGTATCTACAGCCATATACAGCACGTACCAGGAATAAGATATCTGTCTACCTTCAACGGCTTATATCATCAGAGCGAGACTGGGCAACTCGATAGGTACACTCGAGAAAGAATAAAAAGGCATAGCCCTAGGTGCATAACCTATGTGACTAAGGTAACAAAACACCTGGGCACACTTAGCTTGCAACCTTACAAGTATCATTAGGTATCACATGTTCATTTCGAAGAGGAGATACGGATACTAGTCCATTTCTCCTGCCCTACTTACATCCCTAGTATGTATGTACCTAGGTATGTAGCCAGAAGGGAGTTTTTTTCTACTACACGAACCTCAGGCTCGGGGAGTTTCATCAGTGCAGGTCCCGGGTGTGTTCGATAGCCTAGAGCCCCTGCTGTGCTGCCCCACCTTTCAGCTATTTCATAGTCTTATGTAATCAAGCCATTGGAGTCGCGGTCGTCCTTATCTGTTGCTTATCAGCAAAGAAAATCGGGTCAGCTTCTGCAATGCTCCACTAAAATTTCCAAGTACATGTAAAGCAATTGAGCAAGCGTTTCTTAGCATTTTAACAGAAGTCGAGGGTTTCTTGAACAAGCGCATTCAAGCTCCTCAATCCTATCCCTTGCCAATTCCCATTCAATTCCGAATGTGAATAACGTCTCTTCAATAGCCTTGGGCCTCTATTCCACACCTCCTCGAGATAAACCATACCCCCCCTCCCCCAAAACAGAACGACGTTATAGTAAACCCCCGATACACGGGCCAACAACATGGCGGGGCCGTCCTCCTCCTCGTCGATATCACTGTCGAAGAAGACGGGCAACAAGCTGCACCGGCAGTCGCTGTACATAAAGCGGAAGCAGGAGCGGGAGAAGGAGCGGCGCGAGTCGCGGTTCCGGCGGAAGAAGGAGGAGTCCCGCGACCCGGAGCTGCGCCGCGCCCGCGTCGAGAAGAACGTGCCCGCTAGTCTCGACCGCAAGCGCGTCTGGGACGACGTCGACGATGACTCCCTCGGCGCCGCCGTCGACATGGAGCAGCTGCTCAAGCGCAGGCGTCTGGCCCAGGAGGAGGCCGACGAGGAGCGCGAGAGGGCCGCCGCGAGGGCCGCTGCCGGGGAGGAAGAAGAGGATGATGGTGATGAGGACGAGGACGACAAAGACAGCATGCTCGACTCCGACGAAGACGAGAACGGAGACGAGAAGGACGAAGAGTTGGCCGCCAAGGTCCGCGCAAGAAGAGTCCTACGAGACGACAGCCTGGCGCCCTCGACGACGAGCACAAACCTAGACCTAACGCCGGAGGGGCTGGTGTCGAAGTTCCCGTCGCTGTTCGCGGAGGGCGCACAGCCGGCGGAGCCGAAGCTCCTGGTGACGACGTCCATCAACTCGACGCTGCACGACGAGGCGCGGCTGCTTTGCACGCTGTTCCCCAGCAGCCAGTACGTGCCGCGGGCCGCGCGCCGGCGGCACGCGCACCAGTACTCGCTGCGCGAGATCAGCCGGTTCGCCGCCAACCGGGGGTTCACGGCCGTCATGGTCCTGCGCGAGGACCAGAAGCGGCCCTCCGGCCTCGACGTCGTCCACCTGCCCGCCGGCCCCACCGCCCACTTCTCCATCTCCAACTGGATCCCCGGCCGCAAGATCCCCCACCACGGCAACCCCACCAACCACTACCCCGAGCTGCTGCTCAACAACTTCAAGACCCCGCTGGGCGTGCTTACCGCCCGCCTCTTCCAGACCCTTTTTCCCCGGACCCCTGAGTTTCAGGGCCGGCAGGTGGTGAGTTGCTTCTACATTTTTCCATGCCAAAAAAACTCAGAAAACCCCTACTCCAGTCCCGCTCAGCCCAGTAGTAGCCCACCCAACCGAAGCTAATGATGAACCCCCCCCCCCCATAACAGGTAACGCTGCACAACCAACGCGACTACATCTTCCTACGACGGCACCGGTACGTATTCCGGGACAAGCGGGCGACGGAGAAGAGCGTAGTGGGCGCCGACGGCAAGGAGCTCAAGGGCATGGAACAGATCCGCGCCGGCCTGCAGGAGCTCGGGCCCCGCGCCACCCTGAAGCTGCGACGCATCGACCGCGGGATCGGACGCGCCGATCCCGGCCCCGGCGATGTGGTCGTCGAGGACCCGGCGTCGGGGCCGGGGGCTGGGGATGGGGATGGGGCTGCGGCGAAGGACAAGAAGAAGACAAAGCAGAAGCAAAACGGGAATGTCGAGTGGGAGTGGAAGGCTAAGATGGAAAAGGTGCGCACGCGGTTCAACTTGTGAGCGGAGGTGCCCAGGAGGTGTAGTAAGTATGCGCTTGTCTATAATAGCCACGGAGCGGCGGTGTTTTTGCAAAGAATTATATATATACCCGAATATGGCGCGCTCTTTATCTAGGCTGTGTCTCCCGTGGCATCCCATGTAAGGGCCGTCAATGTTCTCACTCTAGCTTGCGGCCCCTCACACGGAAGGGGTATCTCGACACCTGGTGATCGTACTGCCTCGTATACATGCATGCATGTGTTAATGTCATTAGGGGCCAGCAGGGAGTAACTATCCTTTCTCAACTTTGGGTATGCCTACATAAGTAAAGCTTTTCCTGGCCTAGGGCACCGCGGCACGGCAGTCTAAATACACACTACGACAACACAGTCACGTATGGACTTAAGAGAATAGCTTGTCACTTCACATGTGTCCAAGAATGAAGTAATTGATACGATCTCGACTCCCTCATTTCTTTTTTTTTCCTCTTCACGTCAACGTCTGGATTTTTCTCCGCCCGGCCATAAAAGAAATCGGATATACATTTCCTACCTGGGCCGGGAAGGAAGACTTACCTACGCCATGCCATAGCTCGTCGGATAAAATTATAAAAGGTGTCACAGACCGTCAATGAACGTAGCTGGGGATGAAAAGCTATGCTATGATATTATCAATTGGCACCAAGCACTTCATGGTAGAGAGGGAAGCAAGCGCGTCTTCATAAGCACCTTCATAAGAACCCCCCCCCCCCCCTCCTTGCCTGCTGAGGCAATGCATACTCTGGAACCCTATAGACGCCGTGGCCTGGACTGCACCAAACGATGGGAAATGGTGCTGCTACTCCTGAGAAAACTATCTAAGGAAAAAGAGGGTTCCCACATTCTGGGAAACGGACTACCGTACCGACCGAGTTCGGGAGATGATGATCACCGCCCCTTAGGCCGCTGGAACCGGACCTTGGGGAACTCGAGGGGCAGCGACAGCGTGGCCATCTGGGTCTGCGTGCCCTTCTCGGCGCCGCGCACGACCTTCACGCGGCCGCCGATCTCGCGGAAGTACTGCGCGAACTGCTTGTCGTCGAGGCCCATGTCGTATCGGAGGGTGCTGGTGTCGAAGTGATAGTTGGCGAGCACGGCCGCCAGCGCGCAGCAGTAGGTGTGCACCAGATCGACGTGGAACTTCCTCATCTCCCCGCTGGTCGAGAACTTGCGCCGGATGTTCTCCACCACCGGCTCCGGCGCGGGCTGCAGGGCCTCGCGCAGCTTGTCCTTGGGCAGGACGCGCTTCGTGCCTCGCTCCTTGCCGGCCTTGGCTGATCTTTGGAATTTGACGAGCAGGTCTAGGTAACGTAGAGCCCGCAGTCTCTTGACTGAATCAGGGCCTTGTCCAATCGAGACCAGACGGCCCGCTACGAACGCGCTCTGGTGCTGCTTGGTGGTGTTTTTCTTGATCTGATCCTGCCAGTCCTTGATAGGGATGGAGTTCAGTATCTCGCCTCCAATCAGCTCTTCAAGCCTGTAGACATCCTGGACTTCCTCGGCGTCGAAGTTTCCGGGCGGGACGGGCTTGGCGGCGTCGGCGGCTGCCTGGAGGTCCTCTCGGGAGGCCATGCCTGCCGTGACTTCCTGTATGGAGTCCATGACGGCTCGCTGCGAGGCATTGAGCTTGCTCGGGCTGGCACCGGCGCTGGTAAGGCCCTGTTCTGGTGCTATCGCGTTCTCTGTAACGGCGGCAAGGGCCTTCTTCGCCTTCTTCGTACCGAACGCATGACCCAGATCTTTGCGCATATCCATCGTCGTCTATATGATAGTTAAAAAATTGATCGATAGGCCATAAATTTGACTCATGTCTATGAATTAAATTTACCTTGGATGCTGTTCGCTCCTCCATGCTCTCCTCAGGTGGCTGCTGGGTCCGAACTACACCTCTAACAGCCATCTTCTTCGCCGCTATGACAGACAGCTGGGAAGTCTCAGGGTCAAAGACACCAATATAATGCTTGAGGTGAGATTCTCGACCTCCGGGACCCTCTTCTTTAGCCGTGTAATCTAATTTCGGATGTGAGGATGAATGCAAGAGAAGTTCTGACGAAGAGTTCTTCTTGCTTCGTTTCGGCGCGGGAGTCTGTGGTTTCGTGTATGTGGTGAACTGAACTGAACTGGGTATGCAAAGACCAGGGGATGTGGCTGTTCATCCATCCTGTCAGCGATCGACTTTCTGTTTCCACCGTTTTGACCGAACGCAAGGCAGAGTCTAGAAGCTAAATACCTATTATTGGAGGGCATCTCTTGGCCGTTTGTATCGAAGCGACTCTAATAGTGCTTGACTGTGGTTGCGGGTGTGATTGGGATTGCTGAGATGAAGAAGAATCCTGAATGGCAACCTTCTTCTTAGGCCTGGGAGCGCCATCCTCGGTCCTTTTTCTCTTTTTTTCCTTTCCGTGGGCCATCTGGCTGCCAGGTTACGAGTTGAGAAGGAAATGTCTTTGGCTGGATATTATCCTGTCTAACGGATAATTCGGATTGAAAAGTCAGTTGTCCAGGTGCTCGCGACTGTACATGTGCTTCAGGGTATGTTTGTATGTTTGCATGTATGCTGGTATTATGTTAACCCATATTCTCTGCCTTGTAGTAGTAAATCCGCTACTACTACTACTGCACGCTTGCTGGTGGTGTGAAGTCAGTGCTGGATGCAGCTGCTTAGGACAAAAAATCTTTGGGATCCACCGGCAATTGATTTGATCTGTTAGAGAGTGGAGATAGCGCCCGGAATTGGCAGGCGGTGAATGGAAAAAAAAGTGAGGTTACACCCCACGTACTTAGGTACAGATAAGTAGGCGATTTTGAAATGGCAAGAGTGACCTCAATTTGATAAGTAGGTACTACTTACCTACCTAAGGTAGGTAATTTTATATTTTGATGTGGTTACCTAATCCTCCAGCGGGGTACAGCTGGGTAAGCTTCTTCTATGCATCGTCAGATCTATCATGTTGCATGTCATACCAAGTCATCTCCTTAGCTCCAGCGTTCAGTTCGTCTGAATATCCCACGTACAGGACTAGTGGGGTTGTCTCAATTATTGTACCTCAATTAGGTGCATCTACCTACCTACCTGCCACTCACCTTCATGATGGGGGTTGACGAAAGTTGCGGATCATGTATAGCCCCGGTGACACTTGATAGGCATCTATGATCTGGCTATGTACCTAGGTAATTATCAAACGAAATTCTAGTACACTGTTCACAAGGTAGAGCCGGGGTAGCTACGGTGGGCTTTATTCACATCAATAGGGTCACAAAGGAGAATTATGTCTCAGAAGCAGTGTCTGCCTTTCATTGATTCTAGCAAACGCGGGGTCATAGCGAGTAGCATGCGTGTCAACTATTCGGCGCTCGAGTGCTTCTGGCTCAGTGTTCGTAAACACTCCTGATGTTTCCACCCGACGTGATGTCTTGACCAGCCATATCCTCCAAAAGTTCAATACCATCAAATGGCCACGAGTCCACGTCGTCAGCTTTTTGTGTCCTTATCGTTCCTGCGCCACCAAGTTCGTGACGCCACTGAGAAGTCCTTTGACTGATGCGAGAGAGCGGGGCTCGTGTAGTAGTAGTTCGTGTTGTCATGAAGGCGTTATTGTCCGTGTAATTCTTATGTGTTCTTTTGGCGATGGGCTGAGATCGAGTAGAGGGAGTTGTTTACTTGCTATACGAAGGAAGCGTCATTAGTCTATATCCAACTGGAATGGCTACAGATAAATTGAGGAGTTACGTACGATCTGGCTCTCATCTTTCTTCTTTTGCGCTTGAGGCGTCGAACTCTCTTCTTTCTCCATTTAGCTCTCATCTTGGCGACGTTGACTAGGTGGAAGACGTTAGTAGCTGGTTTGGTAGATGTATTTTGTAGAGTAGATAACCAAGGTAAGGTGGCGAGAGATGGTGGAGGAGAGGAGAGGAGAATGAGGGGTTGTGTTGGAGGAAAGCTTTTTGTAGTTAAACCACATCAGACGGCGACAAAGTCACCAGCCGAGCGCGCGATTGAAGCAGCAAGGCGATGCGGAAGTGACAATAGGGTAGATGACAATGGGGAAAGGAATACCGTGATCGTCAATAAGGCCAAGGTGATACTATGGGGAAGTGTACCTACAGAGTTGCTGTTGATGAGTTGCTTTGGTGAAGTTGAAAGGTTTCAAGAAAGTGGGAGGATTTAACAATTGGATGATGTAGTAGACCAGCCTTGGTGGAGTAGGGTTGGTGGGGAATTTTGGAACGGGAAGTGTGCCCTCCCAAACCCTCTCAATCAGGTGATAACCGAGACCCAATCGATTGCGGTTAATTATGCACAGACCACTAGTCTGAGTAGTGTCGCCCGCCCACACACCCACCCACTTCAGTCGCTTTAGGCCCGCGCTCTTTATTACGTCACTATGTAATAAGTCTGGCAGCTGGTGCACAGTCTCCAGCTGATTAAAGCTGACAAGCGAGACCTTGAGGCTACAAGGTCCCGGGTTGCGCTCTCCTGACATGATAGGGAAAGGGGGCGACTGCCTTCATCGACGACAAATCTTAATGATGGTGACGAGCGCAATTGAAACAGTCAGTATGGGGCAGGAAGTATCGATGGATATCTACCTTAGGTAGGTAGCTTTTAAGATTGCATGGTTGGGCGGGTAGGGTCACCTACATGGAACATGCGCTGTTCCCCTGGGGTCCTCCTGGATCTTCTACCCAGTAAGGTTCACATCTCCTCAACTTCTCTCGCTGCCTCAGCATAGGAAGGCTTATGGCGTATTATGCTTCACTGTCATACTCGGGATTTTAAGTAAATAATTGTGTCTGAACCCTCTAATATAGGTGTTCCATCATGTAGCCCATGCTCAATATGGATTCGCCCGTTCCTCTCGCCACGATTCAATTCCGAGTCTCTAACAAGCGTACCAAAGGGGATCCTCCACCTGGTATGACTTCCTACATACCGATGTGCTCCCAGTTGATTATTCACGTAGCTTTGCCCACCTCCTGTCATCTACTGACCAATTGCTATCCTAGCTGGCTTCTTAACGCCAAATCGTAGTGCTCCGGAGACCTCTTACAATCTCGTTCTTTTTCCCGGAGAAGTTGTATTAGTTGGCCAGGATGAGGAAGAAAAGTGTGTTACTTTCCCATACCCTGCTTATAGGAGATGTTAACGCTGGCATAGTACTGTGTCTATCAATCACGAATATGTCTCTAAGACGCACTTCGTCATATATTCCATAACTGACGACTATTATGGTCCTGATTCTTTACAACCCCTCGTCTACGTGCGGGATTGGCAGTCGGCCCGCGGCACATTAGTCAATGACACTTTAATCGGGTCGCGAGCGCAGGGGAACTCACCCGGATTTCTTCTCAGTCACGGTGACACTATCAGAATCGAACCCTATTGGAGCTTCGATGTTAAGCTTGAGTACACTATGAAACCCAATAGTGTATTGACCACAACCCAGAAGAAGGAGGCTGAAGTATGCCAACCAATCCCCGCCGTTACTATGTAGTATCAAGCAATATTAATTGCCCATTCTAGCTGTTTTCTGATCGGTATCACATTACTAATAGAACGCTTGGAGTCGGAAACTTCGGCTCTATCTATCTTGCTGTCGAAAAGAAAACAGGCAAGCAACTCGTGTGCAAGGTGTGCAACTTAGACAACCCTCCTCGGAATTCCCCTGATTATGCCCGTCGCATTCTGTATGAGACCGATATTCTTGGAAAGCTGAGACATGTGAGTGCCACCGGCTCGATATTTGATATCCGTGCTAACTTACCTAAGCGTCATCTGCTCGACTTTGTTTATGCCTTCCGTTCACGTCACACCCAGTTCTTATTCACTGAACTAGCCACTGGTGGTGATCTCTACGCCATGGCATGCTTCTACGATAGACAGATACCGTTCAATGAAGTAAAGTTCGTCGTTCGGCAGCTCGTGTCAGCAACTCGGTACCTTCACAAGTTAGGCGTCGTGCATCGTGACCTGAAGCCAGAAAACATCTTTTTCGCAACAGGTCCATACATCAGCAACAGGGTTATTCTTGGGGACTTTGGTTTTGCCAAAGGGGCCACGTGGAGTCGGATGGCTAGCATCGTAGGCACTCAAGGCTACATGGCACCGTATGTCGCGTCCACTGTTGATCACTGTGACATTATAGCTGATTTAACCGCAGGGAGATACGTACTGGCGCTCCATATAGTACAGCTGTCGACATGTGGTCAATCGGCATTGTCACCCTATTCCTTCTGAAATCAGAATGCCCATCTTCGCTCATCGATGTTACCGATCAGCGCTCTATCGACCAAGCTGTGGACAAAATATTCGTAGACATTAGTTCACGCAGCGGACATGTTGATAATATGTTGAGACACTTTGTCAAGGCCACTTTAACCCTAGATCCTGTCGCGAGGTTAACCTCGCGACAGGCTAAAGCGCATCCATGGTTCCAACAGCAGCCTGCCAAGGACGAGTATAACAAGCTCACTGAAAAATACCTTAAGGAATGGAAGCCACGCTATCTCATTACACCTCCTGTCGAAGAACTACCAGAAGTTGAATCAAGAGATGCAGCCGACCAGTCCACGAGTCTCGTACAGCCAATGAAAATAATGGCGGGTGCAAGCGATGGAAATTTGGAAGGGGCATCTATTTCAAAACCTCGATCAAGAAAATCCCCCTACTTCCTATCACTGATGGCACATGCACCAAAGAGGCCCAAGGCGTCGTTAGCTTGAAATGCAGCCGCTATAACTGTTCTCCGTAGTCCTCGTAATACTACAAAGGGATTGTTTCCAGGGTTGAATGTAAAAGTAATGTAGCGGTAAAAGAACCTGGTCATCAGCCCAGAAACAATTGTTCTTGCCTTCACGGAACTACTTTTTACACATGTCCTTCGTTTAGCCGTCCTGAATGGCGCTGTTCTTCTGTAGTCTTTGTCCCATTGTTTCCTAACACAGGTATGTTTTGTATGTTTCTCTAGAATCGTGTTCCCATGTCGTCGCTTTGTTGTTAGTATGCTTTCAGTCCTGACATTTGGGAGATATAAAGGCCATGCCAAAGCCACCTGCAAATTGGATTATCCGGCTATCATCACACTTGAATCACTAGATCAAAGCAAAGATTTTAAGAAAGGGTAAGTTTTTTAAAAGATCCTCTGCAACGTATCAGCACACCTCCGCAATAAACACCATGGGCGCCAAAGAGCAGTCTTCTCTCGGTGACAGGTCGGTTGCCGCGCTTTCTAGGGCTCTTGAAGACAGGATCAGTCTTAGTAGCGGGAGCTCGGACCCGTCTCCTTCGACTCCTCCGACTCCTCCGACTCCGGTGAGCGATGACCAGAAGGTCAAGACCGATGACGAGAAGCAGGACACAAAGGCGGCACTCCCCAAGGACCCTGTGACAGGGCGTGTGTTGGCAGAGGATCCACGACCGTGCCTCCTATGTGTGGAAAAAGGTCGTAAGTGTACGTTTATATTCGCCGACTCTGAGGACGACGAGCAGTGCGCGGCCTGCCGCCGGCAGGCCGCAGCTGCCAGTGTCGATGATATCTCAGCAGGACGGTGCGTCCGTCTGTCCAAAGAGGATGCAGCGATCATCGCCCTCGACTTCGATGAGCTCCGCAAAACGATGGAGGGGCCCAAGGCGCAAGAGAGGGTAGACGAGCTCCAGAAGCAAGCGAACTATCGTCGAGCTCACTGGGAGTCCGTCGTCCGCGACCACGAGGCCGAGCGCGACCACCGCGAGAAGATGATCTACGTCAACGGCGAGCCCATGTCGAAGCGCGACGTCGCGCGCATGGCTCTGCCGATGCCCGATAGCTTCACCGGCAAGGACAGCGGCGTTGCAGGCCCCGCGGGGTCACAGACCCCGCCCCCGCTGGCTACCCGCGGCTGGAAGGACGTCCTCCCCGTCCCGGGGAACCGCAGCCTTTCACGCGAGGATGCCGATGTTGAGGAGTTGTTCCGCGCTCGGGGGAAGGACGTGGCGGCGGAGAATGGCGAATACGAGGAGCTGGAGGAGCGCGATGAGAGAATCAAGTATCTCCAGCGCATCAGGAAATACCAGCCCCGCGAGAAGCACCTCAGTGAGGCGCTGACGCAGTCCCAGACGGAGACTGCAAATGCATAAGCCGGGAGGGCTTGGTTTAGGGAGGAGTTGGGGAAACAATCCACTGTTATAAAAGGAAGTGTGATTACTACTGTATATTTTACCCGATTTCCTTTGTTTGATCAATAGAGCTGATTCTTGTATCCTGTTGGGTGTCTCATGTTCCACAGTTATGCTAGACCTTACCGTGCTAAACCCTCTTCCCCTCTAAACTGGGTACCGTAACCGTAATCGTAACCAACACCTCACAAAAATCAGTTAATGGACTTTATGATGGCATGTGAATATATCTTAGATGGTGGATGAAGTACTATAGTATATGCTAATACGGTTTAGATTTAGGAAATTTCCACTCGTAAAATAGTATCTGGCATTCGGCCGCTGTGTCATCATGTGTACTATGGTGATGGTCGGGGAGGGTCGGCGGTTGGAGGGGTGACCTGCCAGGCGGCCGCACTGCTAAAGCAGATTTGTGGCATATTGTTATGCATACGCGCCCGCACGACGTTCCAATTGGAGTAGACATCGCGAGCAAGATACTTATCCCGCCTGGCCGACCATAACTAACTCTATGCTGTCTGCACCTAGGGTTCTAGAGGTGCAGAACGACCGACTAGTGCTGATGGAGCTACGCGGCCGCATCTGGTTGCCCCTTGGTTGATGCGAAGGAACTTTGAGCCCCGGGCCCGGACCCATTGATCACGCGTTGAATACGTTACAACGGGCAGACGTGCCTGATATAAATATGGACTTGCAATGACTGTAAATTTATTCCATGTTTCAGAGCCGGGCTCATTGAACGCCGTATTTCTCTAGTCATTCATGTATCCGATACCAAAGCAACCACGGCCGCCACCGGAGGCAGAGCCGGGAACTGGGGCTGGCCCCACGGAGCTCGACACGGCCGCCTTAGCGGACTTCCATGCCGCTCTCAAGAAGGCGCGCCGCATCGTCGCCGTGCTTGGTGCGGGACTCAGTGCGTCGTCCGGCATCCCCACTTTCCGCGGTCGTGGCGGCCTCTGGTGTAACCACGACATCACGCTTATCGCGAGCCCCGCGGCGTTCCGTCGGGACCCGGGGCTCTGCTGGCAGTTCTACGCATCGCGGCGGCGGGCCATGGCGCGTGCGGAGCCCAACGCCGCACACTTCGCACTAGCGGAGCTCGCGCGGCGGCACCGGCTCGGGCCCGGCTCCGAACCGGGCTTCGTCGCGCTAACGCAGAACATCGACGGCCTGAGCGCCCGTGCTGGCCACCCCCCGGAGTGCATCAAGCTGTTGCACGGCGGGCTCTTCGACCTCAGGTGCTGCGACGAGTTGGGGTGTGGGTACAAGGAGAAAGACCGCTTCGCGGAGCCGCTGGCGCCGGTGCTGGCGGAGCCCGAGGGCGGGGACGACAACGAGAATGGGGGCGGCTCCGGCATGATCGATCAGGATCACCATACTAGATCGAGAGCCAACTTCGTGCTGCTCGCGGGCCTTGCTGACAAAAACAGGAGGATCCTCGGGTCAGACTACAAGGAGACAACGCCATCTAAGGACGATTACGCGGCACTCAAGCCGCGCTCCGACTCGGTGGGAAAGGACAAAAACTTGCCTCCGCCGGCGACTATTGACATTGCGCCGGCCTCCCACATCGACCCCAAGGACCTCCCGCACTGCCCGAAGTGCAAGAGTCAGCTGCTGCGGCCGGACGTCGTCTGGTTTGGCGAGGCGCTGCCCGTCGACGTCGTCGAGGAGGTCGACGCGATGTTCGAAGACGAGTCCAAGCCCCCCATCGATCTATGTCTGGTTATCGGCACGAGCGGCCTCGTGTGGCCCGCCGCCGGCTACTCTTTGAAGGCCCGCGAGAAGGGCGCTCGCGTCGCCGTCATCAACATGAACCCTGACGACGCGCGACACCTGCGCACGGGGCCCGACGGCGACTGGCTCTTCGCCGGAGATGCCGCGCAGATCGTGCCGAGGCTGCTGGAGCCGCTCATCGGACCCCCTGAGGAGTGGGCTAAGAGTGGGAAGAAGGGAGAGGAAGATGTGCGTAATTGAGAAAGTGCTATGTGTACCGGCCCTAAGGACATTACGGGGATAACAGTGGTTATGAATATGGAAGACGGGGAGGTTTGATTTTTATTGAATAATCACCTTCGTAACTCCCTCTTTGATTATTCACCGATGGTGCAACAGGATTTTACGTCTAAAAATTATATAGCATTGCATATATAATATAGTGTGAGATGTGATATCCCATCCCCCCGATCCCATCCTCCTGATCCCATCCCCCCCCAATCGCCGCCATCCGTACACACAGAATCCTCCCTCGACGAGAGAGAATCAATCGAAATTACCCCATCGCCAATATTACTAGAACTATACACCATCAAGGCCCGAATTTCATTTATAGATCTAGAATCCCACAGTTTGATGGTTGGACTCAAGACCAGTTCTGATAGGGGGACTTGAAAGCGCGGTTTTGATTGAACTTTCACGTTTGACACTTCAATAGCAGCACATACTCATGATCACCATATATGTAAGTTTGAAGAATATTGCATTTAATCTACTAAATAACTTCAACTAGATATTATGAAAACTTTAAAGTTAACTAATACTTACTACCGTCAGTGGCGTGTCGACTTTGCTCACCGTGATTAAAAGGCAATTCTAATCCTCTTCTTCCTCCTCCGCCTCCGGCATGCTAAGGCTCCCGCTCGCCCATTGCGCAGCGCGCAGCGCAAGATAGTTTGCGCAAGCTTTCTCTTGTTCCTTCTTCTGTTTCTCGACGAGATACTTCGACATTATTCGTGCGGTCATGTCGACGACTTTCAGTCCGCGGGCCTCTAGCTCCTCCCGCCGCTCCTTCAGCGCGGACTCGTCGTGGAAGTGGCTGTTGCACCCCGGACAGCCCGCGCCTTTCCCTTTGTGGACGTGCCTGCACACGGGACACGCAAAAGTGCCCGGCGCCCGGCAGCGGGCGCAGTCGCCAGATTCAATGTTGACCAACTTGTAGTGGAGGATCCATCTGGTCGTGTGTTTGCACTTGTGGTATATTTTTCCTACCAGAAAGTCGGCTTGACCAAGGGTCAGCTTAGTAGCTGGAATGCATCTTGACTCCTCGTTCATCGTAGCTGACCTTGTTGGAAGACCGCAAAGTACTCGTGCTTATGTGAAATGTGTGTGCGGTTCTAAATACGTTGGGTTCTCTAGAGTATCTGATCTCTGTTGCTCGGGAAAGAACCCCGGAAGGGCTACCTCGTTCCTTATTTATAAGGATACTACACAAGGTAACAGCCTCTGTATCCTTTGTAGTGGAACCAACAATGACCTTGTATTACAATTTGGTATACTTGAAAGCATGGTTAGTGTTCACCTAGTAACCCTTTCAACGGTCTTTGTGTCCGGCAAGCCTCGTCTTGAAGGCATTCTTCGTGTAACTATTCCACTAGATCTTCAACTCCTGGCTTTTATTCGATTCCTAAATCTTTCGGGGGTGGAACTTCACGTTCAGTGCGGGCTTGTCCCAGAGACCATAGTATCTGCAATCCCTCAGCCAGTCGAGTTTCGGATTCAGCCACTCCCAGTCGTAAGTGAATATCATCTTGGCAAGAATGATGCGCAATTCAGCATACGCAAGCGCCTCTCCTATACAAGACCGCGGTCCATACCCGAAGGGGTAGTATACGTTGGTCTTGTCCCCAAAGCCGTTTCCTACCCATCGCTCGGGCAAGAAGGACCATGGGTCCTTCCAATACCGCGGATCATGCCCCAGTTGCCAGTTCGCTGACGAGACCTCGACACCCTCGGGTATGTATTCACCGTCTACCATTTCACCGGGAGAGATCCTGGGTAGCCCGAATGGAACGGTGGCGAATATCCGTAGCGTCTCCTCAATTACGGCGTGGAGATACGGCAGCTTTTCGAGCGCGTCCCCAGTGATGTCTTCCACCGAGACAAAAGCACCGCGAACCTCTCTGGTCAGCTCCTCGCGGCATTCCGGGTGCTTAAGCAGGAAGTATGCAGCGGCAGAGAGCGTTGTGGCGGACGTCTCGGATCCCGCGATGATCATGACGCCCGCCTGGCCCTTGACCTCGCCTTCGGTGAGCTCTCCGCCCTCGAGCGCATCGTCAAAAAAATCCCGCTGGTGGTCCGAGTCCTGGAGTGCGACACGCCGATTGATCTTTTCATCCGTGAAAGCGGCAAATTTGGCCTGTTTCACCGCAGCGTCGCGGGGTACGACGAAGGGTAGGACGAGCCGCAGGAGTGAGACCTTGTTCCGCAGCGAGTAGAGCAGCTGGAAGTAGGTGCCCTCGAGCACGGTGGAGATCCAGAAGTGCGTCTTACCGTTCGCGACTGCGTCAAAGGACTCCCCGAACGCTAGCTCCCCTAGAGAGAGCTCAGCATCTCGAGCATGGTATCTTGATGCCCGCGCGGAATATTGAATAGGGCCAGAAAGGAAGAAGGAAATATCGTACCTATAATATCAAAGGTCACCCAATTCAAGGCCCCAGTAATATTTATGCCCTCACTTGAGGGGGATCCTAGCTTTCCGATCTGATCGATGAACATGTCGGTGTACTTGTGGATTACTGGTTCGTAGGCACGAAGAGATGTTTTGGAGAAGCTAGGTGTGAAGACTCGACGTAACTTGGCATGATACACCGGATCTCTGACCTGTTGAAGATGGCAGTCAGCACTTTCATGAAGCGCAAGGGGATCGGGGCTTGAGAATGGACGAAAGACATGACTGTGCGGCCATGGAGATATTGTATAAGAAGTGTATATAGGAAGTAGGCATGGAAAAGGGGCTGGCGTTCTCCAAACTTACCCAGCCCAGAGAAGGGTACTCTACTCCAGTATCGTAGAAATCGGACTTCGTAAATAACTTCTTCGTCTTCGACGAGAACCCGTATATGTCTCGGAAGGCTTGAGGTGTCACGAGCGATAGCTTGTTGGGCCCAATACGGATCTTGTCACCTACGCCGTTTTAGTCTCATCCAAGATAGATAGATATTCTCGCAGGTTAAGGCATGCTTGTCATACCGTATTTTTCGTGAAGCTTTTGTATCTCGAAGGAGTAACGGCCACCCGTCCAAGCAAGTGCGTACCAGAGCTTCATGCCCAGAATTAGATCGCCTCGTCCTTAGTTCAGGGTGTTCTAATTAGCTCACCTCGCTGACGGCAGCTAACTTAGGTCCCGGATACTTCGACAACGGGTGTAAATAGAGTAAATAGACACAATTGCCTAGCCACGCCAGGGTACCCTAAGCTGTTAGATGTGACAATCTAGCGTATAGGAGCGATGGCCGTTTCATACTGCTATAGCGAGAGCCCCAACAATCGCAATGTAGTCCATGATGAGTGCCATATTGCACGTATACCGAAATCCTTAGAGCCGAAACTCCAAGGAGTCATCGAAAGAAACAGAAAGTCTATAACAGCAGTGTTCTAGAGTCTCTCATGGATACATGAGAGGTCAATAGCTAACGAAAGACACCAGTCCACCACCAAGGACGAAGGGGCATATGATGTATTTATATCGCACGGAGTATCATCACATATTTCAACGATCTTCCGCAAGCTACCGAGCTACACAAACCCCGGAAATCCCAACAAGTCGGTTCATGGGAAGAGCCGCTCACCCTCTCATAGATCCCCGCTTCACTTACGAACCGCCCAACCGCTCGGCGCTCGAGCATCTCAAGGACGGGACTGACGGGACAACGTAATATCTTCCTCAATCGCGTTAGAATCCAAAGTACCAGCATGCATGTCAATACGGCACATGGCTAGTAGGTCAACCCGGTATCTAGAACTCCACACTAAATCATCGCAACACGTCACCACGTACAAGATATAGCACTGATCCAGACCTCGGTCGTCTAGGGAGCACTATATGGTAGGGACTAAAGAATATGCAGCGGAGCATAACGACAGGGGTACTATAGTAACGAAATTCCCCTGGCGAATTACGGTGATGCGATATCACAACCCCCACTGAGCCCACAATGTTGTATACTAAGTATGTAGGACTGGCAGTTCCCAGCGCGCCGTTCCTGTGGGATATCCACGTTGCACGGCATGCTTTCCCCGCGCACGTTTTTTTGTTCCGATAAAGAACCCCGTCTACATTTCATTCTTTATAAGTGGACGGATCTCCAATTAACACACGGACCGGATAGCACGAGTCTAGGGGTGTTCGTCCAGGGGCCGACCGGCCCGTGAAAGGTAGCCTACTATGTATTCACCGGAGCCAGGGGCTTAACGGGGCGCATTAATGCACAAACCCTGCCTCGCTTTTTACTACCTGTTCAACTACCAGAAGCGCTAAGTAAACATGGAGGCTGCATTATAAGGTAGTGTCAAAAAATGAATTGTCCTTCTTGGCAACATGTATGTGGTCTCGTAATTAACGTTTGGAGTTGTTCACTATCAGGCGATGAACGAAGTTAGTGAGTTACCCCCCTGTCACGATCACCAAACCCGGGTAGGAACTTCATAGATTGTTTGAAAGCATTGCTTTTACAGCTTTGACAAACGGGCTTTTATCAAAGCAGTAAAATTTGTTTCACCTCCCTATCTTCTGGATCCATGGATTGCCCTTGCATCCATACTGACTAGTTTTGTGGATATCCTAAGTAATCCGAACAAAACCTTGGGATTGATTACGACTGTATTCCTTACAACGAAACACAATGACATGGTCCCTTCTTGTCCACACCTCTCACTGTATATGGGATGAGGAAGGTAATATGTATTGAACGTAAAGTTAGCTACTCAGAGCTAGGCACAATTAGATTGTTTTTGGTATCAGATGGCTGATAAGATACCAGTCTATAAGCGCCGAATGATAAATTCTCACGAGGTTGACGAGGCAGGAATAAAGGTGTAGCAATAAGTAGCATATGAGTAAATACAACATATTGTGACTATAAAGCCATTCCCGGACATCGTAAGCAGCCTAATCAGAGCAATATCACTTTGAGTACCTACCTATAAATGAAGTGTACTATATAGGGTGCCTTCTGCTTACTATACGTACTTGGTATTGCGCCTAACTAATGGGTGTATGCATAGGGGGACTTTCTTCCCGCACCTCCGGGTTGTTGTTTTTACAAGTGATAGTATAACTCACCACGGGTTACTAGCTCTTCCCATTTAGTGGGGGAGGGGAGCGGGAGATCTTGCGCTAAGTCTGATCCTTAGATTTTAGAACCTCCTGCGGAGTACCTATATTGTCACTTAATATACTTGCAATTGCTATTTCTGTATGCCTCGCTCATGCTTGATGCACCGACGTCACACCAAGATTTGTACCAAAACCAACATGTGTTACCGCCTAGGTATAATTCTAGATCGCTTTCAGAACACACCATACTTTCACTCGGTATGCTACGCTGTATTACTGAATAAGAGAGAAATGAGGGGCTGCTAATGGGTATCGTATACCAATTATCTGTTGCTATGGGGTCGAGATGCGACTGAGACCGGGAGTCCTGGAGCGACTTACTATGATGAAACACTATTCGTAGAGGTGCTTTCGATATAACTATCCTGCATGACTGGCCAAAGAGAAGCGGGGGGGGGGGGAGTACTGATGGCATTCTTAAGCCATTAGGAGCACCCGTTAATTATGCAGAGAGATGATAGTGAATAGTAGTATTTGAATCACCACTCGGCTACGTGAACAGCGGTGGTATGACACACACACTGAAAACGTCATAGGACTGCTTCCCAGATTCGAAGAAGCACGACACTTGTGGTCATTCGTGAGGTTGTCTCAAGGTCGTGGATAGCATCGGTTCAAGAGTTTACCGAACCCTGCACAATATCATGCAGCGCGTCACAGGATCCAGCGGGGTAGATTTACCGACGTCGGTGATGTTACACCACCAACTCTATGAGGGGGGAGCCGGTGACGAACCTTATATATACCAGCAGGATATCGCAACAGTCTTGACCTGGATGTGTGCTTTTATCTACTACCTTTGTATCTAGATCCCTAGAATTCATCGCCTACTACGTGAAGTAGTACCTATTCTTACGACGCCTATAAGACAACCAACAACCTACCTTGGAACCATGGCTGAATTAAAACCATTCAAGGGCAGGGTCATCATCATCACTGGTGCGGCACAGGGAATCGGTGGGGCCGTAGCTCGGTACGTGGCTGCTCGCGGCGCAATTGTATCCCTTTCAGATATCTCGGGGGAGACCGTGCAAGCCACTGCTCAGCGTATCCGAGATGAGTATCCGGAGTCCGAAGCCCTAGGACACCGCATAGACGTGTGCGATGAAGAGGCGGTCCAGAAATGGGTCGAAGGCGTGAAGAAGCAGTTCGGGCGGATCGACGGATGTGTGAACAGCGCCGGTACGTGTCTCTATCCGCGACTCTACCTCTGACCACTTCTAGCCGGTCTTGTCCTTGTAGCATTATTTGTTATTGGCGATATCTCGGTCGACTGATAGACAGCCCGCATCTCTGGATGCGGGCAGGAGAGAATAGGCATATTTCCACCCGAGATGGTCCCAATCACGAACGTCAAGCTTGCGGACTGGAGGCGCGTCATCGATGTGAACTTAACGGGCGTTTTCATATGCCTGCAGCACGAGCTTAGGGCCATTGAAGATGGTGGGAGTATTGTGAACGTGTCGAGCGGTGCGGGCCTGGCGGCGTTAGGGGACACAGGGGCCTATATTGCCTCCAAGCACGGAGTCGTCGGTATCACCAAAGCCGCCGCCGTAGAATCTGCCTCCAGACGCGTCAGAGTCAACGCGGTATGCCCGTAGGTTCACATTTCCCAGGAAAAGGAAAGAGAAAGATCGTCGCCGAGCAAGCATCTTATGCGAGAGCTAACCACATCCACGTAGACACCTAGTAGCGACTCCCATGGCCGAAACAGTGTTTGCACTGTCGGGCGGCGGTCTACACGGCGCGGCCGGCACGCTGCTGTCGGGGCCCATAGATGCGGATGAGGTCGCGGCACTCATCTCGTTCCTGCTGAGTGATGACGCCCGCCACGTCACCAAATCGACGTACCAAATTGACTGCGGATGGCTCGCTGCTTAGGAAGGGGGAGTTGGGGAAGATGAATTGGAAAAGGGGGGTTGGGTGGGGCCTGTTTGGAATGGCACAATCACCATTCCGCCTCTAGTGGCAAGATATCACTTTTCAAACACCTCCCATAATTGTACTTGTGTCCTCTGTCCCTTTTATTGTGCAAATACAATGTGGGGCTTGACATGGAAGTAAACGATCGCTACCTTGGCTTATTGTTCAAAGCGTGCTGGGCAATAGGCACGAGACGGCATCTTTCGTGTCTATCGAAGGGTTTGTCATTATAAGCAATGGATTCCGTGCCGAACCATTTACCTATCGCGATAGTTACCTACACAGAGAAATCCTAATTGACCGATAGCATGCTATGTACATAAGTTGCTGCCGTGACTTGAATCAACATCCCCGCCTGTCTTGGTGACCCCCTCCCTTTATAGCTTACAGCATCCCCACGTAGTCGATCGGGTCGTCGTAGAACCCAGTGGACCAAACGACGAGGCGCCCAGCCTTCCGGTCGTCGTCGGTAAACAAGCCGTTCCAGGAGCTCCAGACCTCCTTGAGCACGACGGCGTGTCTGGCGCCGGGGCCCGCGGGGTCGAAGTAGGCGCGGAGGGCGTCGCCCACGCCCTCGAAGCCGACAATGTAGCGGGGCACGTCCTCACCGGGGGCGGCGCGAGGCCACAGCTCATCGCGCATGAAAGTTACGGGGTCCGCGTAGAACCTGGCGTCCTCGTGGCGGTACTCGCGCCGCTCGCGCGACCCGGGCGCCGTGTCGATCGGCGGGTCGCAGGTCAGCCCCCGCGCCCGCAACGCCGGGTACACCAGGTGCGAGCGCCACGGAGTCGCGTGGCACGGCGTCAGGAAGAGCGCGAAGAGCTCGTTCGGTATCGTCTCGCTGGCGGCCACGGCCGGCCGTGCAATTTCCAGGTGGTCTGGGTGCACTTTCTCGAATTCCGCCCGTAAGTAGCTCATCACACTGATAGGTGCCGCCGCGTGGAAGGAGGCGAGGTATCCGCCGATTATGGCGTTGACTAGGAGACCAGCCAGAATGATAGGCTTCCTCTTCCAGCCAAGCGGACGAGGCGAGCTGTCATGCGGTCCATCTAGTGTCGTAGTAAAGAACGAGGTGATATGCGGTGCCGCAAGAACATGCAATATGGGAAGTAGTGGTGTAATGAAACGGACCTCCTTGTGCGACACGAAAGATAAGCTGGAGATGGTAGTGAGCACAACAAAGGTTAAGGCCTTGATGGCATTAGCGGAAGTCACTGCGTCGTCCAAGACGCCCTCAATATTGGATGATTTGTAGAGTCCTTTGAGCGCGAAGGGGGCTATCGTAGTACATAGCAGCGGGATACCCTGAGAAAGGTAGTAATGCCAGTCGTTCTCACCGTAGAACACGGCAAGGTCATGGACGACGTTGAAGCGCATCCAGGTGAATGGCGGGAACGTCCAGTCACCGAAGTACTGACGATCAGCCAGTAATGATAGACCAAGAGCGAATGATCTTAAAGGAGTTAATATATGGTCTACACTTGCAAAGGAGTTGCTAACGTACCCGCAAAGTATCGCCTCCCTGAACAGAACGAGGAGGTTGTTCTGAGTGAGAGGTGATTTTCCGTCAAGAGTTAACCGAGTGAGGACGAGGGTTCCAATGGCGCCCCAGATGAGAGCATTCGTGGGCCGCAGCAGCACCGCCAGGGCAGCTGATAGTAGTGAGAGTCGAAGACTATTGGATGATACATTAATATGAGAAGAAATTCACGTGCACAGAGGTAATCGCCTACCTGTTGACTTTGGAACTTGTCGAGAATAATGGAAAAGATGAGTACTTGGACTGAGAGTCCCCGTCATCCTTTATACCTAGCAACTCCCATGAGAAGTAGAACAGCGCCATGGAAGTCAGAGTGGCCTCGAAGCAATTTGAGAATGTCCTCGTTGAAGTGTACCACTGCCAGGGGTTGAGCAGTGTCATCGCTATCTAGCCATCCCATTTTCAAGTCAACTTCAGGCAAGTAGAAAATACAGCTTCCCAAATAGAAGACACTCACCACAGACCACGTAACCGGAGTGTCCTGCCCGTAAAGATTCCCAGCAAGCCTCCAGGTATACCAATCACCTAGGGCAGCAAAGCCAGCCTGCATGACCTTGGGCGCGGCAACAAGGCATTGTGCCTTGAGCTTGGTGCTAGTCCCTATCACGCTCTCAACAATAAGGTAGCCAAGCGCGAAGATTGCGGGATGCAGCGATGAGCGCAGTCCATGAACCCATTCCTAAAAAAGAGAATCAGCGACCAATCCAGTTTGTAGGAGAAGTGAACTGGACATACCCATGTCAGCCATGCGCCGCTATCTTTCCCATATACTAACTGCCATGCCGGCTCTAGGGCCTGGAAGTATTCATCTGGTTGGAAGTAGGTTCTGACGAAGAGGGCGTTGATCAGACGCCAGGCGAAAATAGCGGCGAGTATCTTATGGGCTTGAATTAAGCCGACCCCTGAATAGTGCCTTTTCTTATCGCCCGCTCCTGACGGCCACGGTGCCTGCTTCTCAGCGATGGCTCCCCTTTTGCTTGAACCCATTATTTCGGTCTGGTCTTTGACTATTATATCATCTCTGCAATGCAAATTATGCTGCAATAGCTATTGAGAGCGAAAAGTCCAGATAAGAAATAACCACGTCTTCATCTATATAAAAAAGTTTACGGCTAATTGCACTGAATTATTTGGTCACTTCAAGCTGTCTACCTGGTTATCATTTAGCATCATGTCTGTCCTTTTCGGAGGCCTATCTCCTTTTGAGGTTATGGACATACCGAGGGGCCTGGATCGGGACTAGCTCATACCGTTACGTAATGAATATCTCGGCTTCATACCGGATCCACAAGTTCAACGGGGTTGCAAGGGTTGGTAGGTGGGTGGGTCAGTCCCGGTCACCTGTTTAAGCCAGTTTAAGCCAATTCAAGCCAGTTTACCAGTTCAGTGCCGTCACCAAGTACTACCTAGGCTCTGGTATGTAATAGAAGTGAAAAAGTGACGTCTATTTTCTTCCGAGGGGCCGCTGCGAGGCTCTTTCACTCTGGAAGTCTCCTTGCCTCCTGCCCTTATCTTATCGGGCCTATCCGGACAAAATAATTGCCTAGGTACTTAGGTACTTAGATTATGTAGGTAGATATCCAACGCCAAGAATACCACCACCCCACATTTGTAACCGCAACTTCGCATTGTCTCGCAATCAAGAACGAAAAAACTGACAACAAGAAGCTGTTGATTGGCTTATCTTTCAAGATACGACAATACAATATGCACGTTGACCGTTATCCGTTGCCTGCCGCAAAGTCCTCCTACTCATCACCGCCTCGCTGACTGTATTTTTTGGCTGTATGTTGATGACTGGGCGTGTATCTTCTCCGGACATTGATTGCCAACTATAACTACTTATGTGTGAGAAAAGAGAGGGAGGGGAAGACTGTAAAACAGAACAGGATAGAATCCATGAATATCGATCGTATCGTCTTGTATCGTCTCGTCTTCATTTTCTCTCTCTCTCTCTTTTTTCTCCAAAACCGCTTTCCCTCGGCTTTGAGTTTGAAACGATCGGCTGACCAGCTGGAGAAGCCATCAACTTATTATCATCTTGAAATTCCAAGAAACCGCTTCGACTTGCACTTAGGGGTTTAGTGTTCAACATAGTGTTCAACGCTGTCAGGGTCCAAGCCCATCTCCGCCTCTTCAAGGCTACCCAAGCCTATACAAGCCTATACAAGCTCGTCCCTTTGTGTCATTCCCTTTGCTAAAGCTTATTCGTATTACCTAAAAATCACCCCGGACGCAGACTAGACTTCTAATTATTCGCCCCGCGTTCAACCGCTCGTCTTGCATTCAGAGCAAACTCAAACCTTCTCCGGCTTCCGGCCGTGTACTTATAAACCTTCTTGAAATCTTGAAGTCTTTCTCTTCTTCTTTTTCTTCATTATCATCATCATCATCATCATAGTTATCTAGTAGTCAAGAGCTTCCTCATAGCCTATCGCTCACATAGTAATCTATATATTATTGTTATCGCAGTACACCCTACACTTACTACTCACCTTCATTTCAGAAGAAACCCACGCCCGTTTATCTTTCGGTCATCTCTTCATATCCACCATGTCTCCTGCACAGGCCTCGGAGAGATTCCATGCCTCCTCGACTAAGGGCGCGATCGATGCCGAAAACCAATACGCGGCGCACAACTACCACCCGCTCCCCGTTGTCTTCGCGCGGGCTCAGGGCGTCGATGTTTGGGACCCCGAGGGAAAACATTACCTCGACTTCCTCTCCGCTTATAGCGCCGTGAACCAGGGACACTGCCACCCCGAGTTGGTCAAGGCCCTGACTGAGCAGGCCAGTCGGTTGACGCTAAGCTCGAGGGCGTTCCACAACGATGTTTTCCCCAAGTGGGCGGAGAAGGTCCAGCAGATGTTCGGATATGACATGTCTCTGCCCATGAACACCGGGGCGGAAGCCGTAGAAACCGCCATCAAAATTGCCAGGAAGTGGGCGTACAAGGTCAAGAAGGTGCCTCAGGGCAAGGCACTTGTATTTAGTGTCCAGGACAACTTCCATGGTCGAACTGTGAGTGGGTCTGCAAAAGTCAAATCGCCATCCTAACAGCATACCTAGATGACAGCCGTCACTTTGTCAACTGATCCAGAATCAAAAGACAACTACGGTCCCTACGTACCCAACATTGGCGCCGTTTCCCCTTCGACTGGAAAGCCTATTCGGTACAACAATGTGGATGATATTGCCGAGGTCCTCGAGGCTCACGGTAAGGAGACGGCCGCGTTTATCATCGAGCCGATCCAGGGTGAAGCTGGCGTCGTAGTACCAGATGCCCACTACCTCGCCAAGGTTCATGAACTTTGCAAGAAGCATAATGTACTCCTGATCTGCGACGAGATCCAGACTGGCATTGGCCGGACGGGACGCATGCTCTGCTCCGAGTGGGCAGGCATTAAGCCGGACATGGTCACGCTGGGGAAGGCCATCTCCGGAGGTCTGTACCCGGTGAGCTGCGTCCTGGCCAGCAAGGAAATCATGCTCGTTGTCGAGCCCGGAACACACGGCTCCACGTACGGCGGCAACCCGCTTGGCTGCGCCGTGTCGATCCGGGCCCTGGAGCTTATGGAGGAGGAGAACCTCACCGAGAAGGCCGAGAAGCTGGGGAAGATCTTCCGCGAGGGCCTGGCGGCGCTGAACTCACCCATCATCCAGCTTGTCCGCGGCAAAGGCTTGCTAAACGCTGTCGTGATCGACGAATCGCAGACCGGGGGCCACACCGCCTGGGACCTTTGCATTTTGCTGAAAGAGAAGGGCCTACTGGTAAGTTCAAGGAAAGAATCAAGGCTATAATTGTTCTAGAAAAGCGGTGGGAAGAAGAGGAAGCGCTGATCCCAGATTTAGGCCAAGCCGACGCACGGTAACATCATTCGCTTCGCGCCGCCGTTAGTGATCTCGGAGGAGCAGCTTCGAAAGGCGATCAGCATTATTGCCGAGGCGCTGAAGGAGCTGCCCACGTTGTAGAATATGCTCAAGTTGTCCGGGTAAGATTGGATATATGATTTGGGGACGTATCATGTCTCGTCACGTACCCCAAATTCCAACCCCAACCCCCCGTAGGACCCGGCAGCACGCATCCTCCCCCTCCCCTCTATTTGCATATTGCATACTGCATACCCTCATACCCTTACCTATCTACTTTATCTCATTTCTTTCCCTCTCCGGTCGGTCGGAAATCTGGCGCATGCACACCTGCATGCATGAGTAATATACCTACGCAGGTGGTGTGCTGGCCCGACCCTATCTATCCATTGACCTCAGGGTCCTCCGATCGGCCTCTTGGTCTCCACCACTAAACCACTCACTGGGTTGCGTTTATGATGGGAAAGCAGAATAATAAAGCAGAGAAAAAAATAAAACGGGGTTGTAAATAGCGAGGGAGGCGAGGTTAAACCCGTTACGAACCCCATCCCCGTCCCCCGGTGCGACGACGGGATTTTGAGATACCAAAACGAGCCAGAACCTACCAGCAAAGTCTACACGAGGTCTCACAGAACTCGAATGGACCACCCACCCCCGTGTTCCTAGGCTTCTAGGTCCTTGGGTCTGTGTCTGGGTCTGGGTCTGGGTCCAGGCTTTGCGTTTTTGGCTTCGGATATATATGTACCTGTTCTACGAAACGGTTCCGCGGGCGTCATTGGCTCGATGGGGGAAGATGGGGTTGGCGGTCGTGTCAGATGGATAGAATAGGTAGACATTGAAATACATGATACATTGACAACCAAATACCTTGCCCAGTAGACATCTTTTCCTCCTAATGGATGGGTATGGGGTTTTCAGGGTCCGCGCAGGGTGGCTGTGGGGAGGGTTGCATCGCGGCAGGATGCTTCTTGTGTGTGTGTGTGTGTGTGTGTGTGTGTGTGTGTGTGTCCCTACCTATTGTGTCTGCATGTGTTGTACGGAATGGATGTGTCGTGTCCGTGAACGGATGGGTGGACGAACGGGTTGGCTGTCGTCCGCCCGCCAGCGGTGGTGATAGTGCGGTACTTCGTGGTAGTAGTGGCGGGTGTTATTGTCCCATGGTGTGGGCGTGGTGAGTTACAGCACTTACTGTGGTGTACCGGCTGGCAGCTTTGCCGACGTGTTAATCGGTCGGTTGATAGATACCGTACATAAGACATATAGGTAGGAAGAAGAGTGAAAGAGGGCAGGCACAGTTGCCTAGCCTAGCACGACAGTTGTCCGGGGATGGATATGCGCGCGCGCATCTTTCATCGCGAAATCGAGATATTGCCTAATTGTACTAGAACCACTTACACCTTTTTATGACTACATACCTAGGCAGGCACTATTACCACATACATGCATACCCAGCTAGGCACACACACACACGTCCTCGGCCCCTCGACGCCGAACGCCGTGTAGCCTGGTCTAGGAGAATTAAAAAGGATCTGTCTGTCTGTAGCGATAGTTAGTTTCGTTTCTTTACATCTAGTTTTAGTTTCACGGGGCCCATCGAACATCCCTGTCAGCCAGCCGATTTGTTCGATTTCGTCCGTCGTCGTTGCCGCTGCCGACCAGGAAGGCAAACTAACCTACATGTCGTTCATCTACTTGCTCTGCTCTCTACACTATCTACCTTATCCGTCAGACAGCAATGCAATAGAATGCACGCCAATGACGCTGCAGCCTCGTGATCTGTGTTAATGTCGGCGTCTTTACAATTTTACAATCGCTCCCCCGTATTAGCCCACGTTTACTTAGGCAATCGGAGCAGTAACGCAAGGGGGGAGGGGGGTTCGCTTGTGCAGTTAACCATCACCTGGAGGGCCAGTCAATTATCTCTGCCTACCTGCCTAGCTACTCTACCGTAATGTACATAGTATTTAATATGTGCAATGCACGAATATGTGGCCCTGCGTACGCGGTCGCATGGGGTGTGGGGATCTGCTGCTGCAGTAGCGTGGGCGGCGGCGGCGGCGAAGGGGAGGGCGGGCGGCGCACCGCGACGTTTCGATGTGATGGGCCGGGACGTGCATGATTACCTCGCCCGGGCCGGGCGGACGTCTCCTCGTGCCAGAGAAACACGCACCCCGGCACCCGTTCATTCGGTTTCTGTTTCCCCCCTTCTTCTCCCCCCCTCCCCCCTCCCCCCTCCCCCCTCCCCTTTTTACCCCCTGGACATCTCGCGTTTCCTGCATTGGGTGTCTCTGGTGCCTATTAGTTGAGGCGATGAGAGGACTTGAACGCTTATGGGAGGGATCGAGCTTCCCATTTTTTGTCGTATAGTTTTTGTAAGATCGGGGCAATATAGTGCATACCTCTACCCCTGTATATACCCAGTTTGGTCTGGGCATAGATAGATGGACATATGCTACTAGTAGGCAGGCAGACGCGGCGCCAATGCCGCGGTAGCTCGAACTACCTATCAGTTATAACTGGGCGGGCAGATCTCCCGGTTATAGGCATCACATCGTAGCGGTCCGTTCTATACTCTATAAGGATTTAAGCGATCCCTACCTACCTAGCTTTGCTTCTTTCCCTCGCCAGCCAGGCAGGCAGCAGGTCAGCAGGTTAACAGGCACGCATACGGAGGGCTGAATAGGCAGACAGACCACGGGTCCAGTCAATGGTAACCGTATTTTTTTTTAAATTTTTTTTTTAAATTTTTTTTTCTTCCTTGTGAACTTTTTGATACAGGTAAATTAGTTGAGGGATCACCCGTTCTGCCTGCTTTAGTTAACTTATCAAGCAACTAAGGTACGTAAAAGGGGTTTGGGAAAGGGGAAAGAGGCGAGTCAGTTTCGAAGAAGACAAGGCTCTCCCAGCTCGCCCAAAGTTCTCAAGGGGCTAAACTAAACGACGCGCCACGCCAACAAGGTGCGCGCGCGCAACCTCTTCGGGGTGCCCAATCGAGCCGTCCCGCGAAAGCTTATAGGCAGGTTTCGTCTGTCCCTGGAATTCCTGATGTACATCCCTTGCGACCTATGACTAACTCAACTGCGTCTCTACATAAGATAGCAATATAGTAGTAAGGGCCGTTGCATTGCCTGATACGCGGAGGCATGACAGATAGACAAGTTAGTTAGACGGGGAGATAGAGGCACGATAGATACCGAAGGCGAAGAGATGGATGTGTTACTTCGGTAGCTAGCTAGCTTGAGCCGATACCTACACACCCAGTCTGTGACACCCGGACGCAGATAGCGTTATCATTCATGTAGGTACGACTTCGCGGGCATCTTTCCACCCCCCCGCGGCCTACACATATGGATACATATCATTTGTTCGGACGGCGACAATAGACAAGGTCATGCCTATCTTTAGACGTGTATGAATAAAGACACGCTATACTACCCATTCGCGGACCGCGGACCGTAGTTCGGATTGGTCGCGGATTCGTGTCTCATATATGAGATGCATACTCACTTACCACTATGACATGTCACCCTAGCATTGACGAATTGAAAGAGAGAAGAGAGGGGCCGGGGGGGGGGGGGGTTGTTGCCTTTGGGGAACCGCTATGGTTATCAGCCAGTGGGGAGGAAACGGGGAGAAAAGGGCCTCAATGGATCTCTTCAAATATTTGGTAGGTAGGCTGGCTGGCCAAACAGGTTGGTAGACAAACCTGTACACGACTTAAGTTCTCTAGGACTTTTGGGGTTAGCTAACTCAATTCACAGGGTTGCATTCAAAGTTGGGGAATATGGCAACATCTATGGAGATAGCATTGATAGATTGATAGACTGACAACTGATAGCAGATAGTAGATCGCTTACCTACCAATCCGGCTTTTGGATACTGTCGTCTGTCCCGGTCTGCCTGGTTGTTAAAGTCTAAATCGTGATATTTATGTGCCATAAGGTTACGTTTCACATGCCCTACTAGGGTACAATACTTTGCGATCTGGAGTCGATGCCGATGAAGGATCGGGGCGTGCAGTCTCTACCTTTACATATACGACCCCCAGTCTGAGATATGAGCTCAATCCGATGCTGCTTGATGTGATATCCATGGATATGTAGGAGCGGTAGGACCAACTAACTGGACATTGAAACTTAAGTGCATGTCTACAGGTAGTTACTTAACTGGTTCAAGCATTGTACGAGAGAGCGAGCATACGTATACTTGCATAAAATTCATGTAGGAAGCAAGGCGGTGTGTGTATGTGTGGTTATGATGCCTTGTTCAAGCTTGTCCCCCCTTTTTTCTTTCTACCCCAAGCCCTTAAAGTTCGTTTCTCTCTTGGTTGGTCGAAGCTGGGAAAGTCCTGGGGGCGCATCTCATGATTCCCATTCGCAAGCAAGGCGCCGGGGGGGTCGCGGTCAGCTGGTACGTGCGGGCTGTATTTTTTGTTCTTACTAAGAGCTGCCGAGAATGGCAAATAGTTCTTAGCCCTGGAGTAAAACGTAGAAGTTCACCGTGCAGGTGGTACGTCACCTGGGAGAGCCCCTTAAGCGAGGACTCGGGAGAGTCATCTATCTACATCTAGTTATGTATTACTTCTACCTAAGTATTGTAGAAGAAGCCCTATAGTACATGCATTGCCGGGCTGTAATAAGACCTACCTTACCTATTTGGAGGTAGGCTAGGGACATGGGACCGACAAACTAGACGGGCAGCTGATGAAGAAGAAGGAGAGGAAAAGGAAAAGAAAAAAAGAAAGGAGATGTTTATTACTCAAGACCGTCCTCGTCCTGATGCTGTGATTCACTGGCCAAGTTAGACCATTCTCTATCAATCCATCGGTGAAGTTTGCGCATGGACTTCAACCTTGCAGGTGGAAGGTTACGAAGCCGATCTAGGAGACCAAGTAATGCATACTTTAGGTAAGCCGCCAAGCTTTTCCATTAAGTTGAAGGTAGTTTATCTAGTGCGTTACGCTGTATGTACATAACGATATATCCCGATGCTAGCATGGAAGTAGTACCTACATGTTTGAAACAGTCCACTACTATTCCGCATGTACACATGTCGTCGAATAATCAGCTGCTTATCGCGTAATGCCTTCTTTTAGTATTCACCATTCAACCTTCAGATCACGTAGATAATGCCCCTTAAGCTGGATAGGAAGAGGCCGGACAGATTTCGCTCTTAACCCCTTCGGACAAGATACACACCTACTATGACAGTGTGGACAGAGAGTAAGCAGAGCCAATGCTGTTATCATGTTAGCTATAAAAATAGGTTTTATCAACTGCCATGTACATAAGTTCTTATAGAAGTATCCATGGATACTGGAAGTGGAACACGGGACTGGCTGGGAGACAGTCACATACCCACCTATGTAGGCAGGCTGGGCTGGCAGGCAAAGCAGGTACGCCTATCTATGGATGTAGGTATGTATAAGTCGTCGACGCCCTTTCAAGGAGCGAGCTCACTTCTTATAGGAGGATTTTCATCCGCACTTTCATCAAGCACAAACCCTAAAACCCACCTCTTCGAAATACCTTGTTCAGATACGTTATCTATAAACATAATATGCTGCCACGAGAAACAATATCGTTATCGTGTTGTAATCTGTAAAAGATATATTATCCTCTTCTAGGTACAACGCAACGTGCTCGTATGTATGTAGTTAGCAGTAGATGTGGATCAGGTGGACTTGTCCCCCCAAACCCACCCATAAGAAGAGAAAGAAGCTCCAAAGAATCGCCTGGGGAAACCGACTGATTGGCTGCTGTCAATTCATCGGGCTTATCGTTAGCGCGTATCGGGACCCCTTTGATCCCCGAATTCTGGCCCGCCTTTGGTTAACCTCTGTCGAGTCACAAGCGTGTCACGAGGCGCCATTATCACATCATCTAGCATTTGTTCGCATTCAGGCATCACAGGGGTGTGTGTGTGTGTGTGTGGTGACTGAAAAGGGGAAGACGAACGGGTTTTGAAGGATCCCATTCATGGTTGCTTTTTTTGTGTACCACATACCACCTAACCTGTTTGCCTCAGGTACTTACAAGTTGTTGGTGATTCAGCGGAGTTTACCCAACCCTTTTAGCTGCAACTTGCTGTGTACTTTTTACGGGGGTTTAAAACCGCCATATCTTCGAAATACCTTTCTAGCTCTTAAACGAATTCGACATACCGTCTACACATTACATCACATCGAGATAGTCAGTATAGTTTTATTATCATGAAGTGGGACCTACGGTATGCTCTTATCGCACGTAATCATACCAGCAGCCCAGTACCGTGGACCGGTTTCGGCTTATCTTATCACTTACACCTTTAAGTCATACGTCCTGAGGTTTATACTGGCAGGTATGTGTGTACTGTGCTAATATGTAGGTACATAATAGGTTGGCGGCCACCCGGGACCGGGTTTGTCCCCGTTCATGAATAATAAAACGTACATGCAATTTTGTAGACAGCGATCCATGGATGTCCTGGTAATGACAGGAAGCAAGTGACAACAGGAATTTCCTATTTTGATCTACCAGCTCCTTCGTCGGACCTGGACGGGAAAAAAACCATCGTTGCCATCTGCAACCAACGCCTTGGTGTGGAATTGGTGTTGCCATTGCCGAGTCATTCCTTCAACAGATATCTCAGCGACCAACCAGCTGCCAGTTCTACCCTACTTCGTACTTTTTGACTTGCAGTAGGTAGGCGAACAGGCGAATCTATTTACGTAGTATCATCCATGGATGTTGTGTTGTTAGTAGGCAGGTACCTTGAAGGGCGACATTTTAGTGTGACACAAGGTACAATACACCTGCAAGTAGGCAGAGGAGGTCAGTCAACCTGGAACGGTCTACATATTTCACGAGCTAGATACCTCCATATAAATGCATACTTAAGCTCATGATATACAAATAGGTAATATATACCTACGACGAGAAGACATATTGGAAGAGCTTAACAGGGTGCACCATGTAACTTCCAAGGTGCCTGTCTCTTCATGTACATGCATACCTACCCAGTGTGCATACTTAAAGTAAACCCTATACCTACATACATGTAATGTATACAGGTATAAGTGTGTACCTGCTGCTTATATGAATTGGCAGGAAATAGGTAAGATAGGTACCTACCTAGGTACCTAAAGTAAGTAGATTTAATGACGGCCAAATTCGAATGACCAGCATTAAATAAGCCACAGGTAAAACAATCAATTAAATGATACAATTATGTCTCGAGATTGCTCGTATTTTGATTCTTTCTTGAAAAAAAGAAATTGTTTGTATTATTACCGGGACGTCGAAACCCTTTGGAGGATTAACTGCTTATGTACTGCCTAATCCGTCCGTTCTGCCGCTTTAGATATCGGGCACTTTCATTCACTTAAGCACTTTAAGAGGTGCACTTCGTGTATGTAAGTACGTATGTACCTACATACAACAGCTCCCGTCCTCTAAAACTTACGTACTGTAGGTACCTACCCATGTACTTCTGGAAGGTTACAAATGCTCACCTGCTCATGGAAGTACCTAGATCTTAAGATTTATCTACTTACTTCCAACATCTACCTACATCCTAGTACCTACCTACATACATCTTACCTTCTATAATCATCATCATCATCAATATCAACATTTTCCATTTCCCATCATCCATCATTATCATCAGTTCTTTTTCAAATTTCTCAACCAGCAAGCAGCCTCGATCTTAGGAAGAGCCTATCCGCATTTGTCTTTGTGCTACCTAGTAAGCCAAGTTGAACAAGCAAGACAAGACATCTGTGATCCCCGCCTTTTCAAGGGTTCTTCTATCCACTTTTGACCCTCTTTCTGGGCCCTCTGGGCAGGCCTTGGTCCTATCGGATTGTACGCCTCGACATCATTCATCCATCCATCCATCTCTGCCACTTCTACAGACTACTCCTGTACAGTACCACTTCTCGATAGTTACCAGGCTACCAAGCTACCTCACCTCATTGTACGTATGTAGTCTGGTAGTGCGTGCACACCTATCTACAGTACATACAACAACAACGCCTGCAACAACGCCTGCAACACGCCTGCACCTGCACCCTTTAACTTAAGTACCTAGTAACCAGGCCCCCTAGTTGTCCCCGGAATCGAGAGACAGAAACAGACCCAGATATTTACTGGCCCAGATATACCTAAGTACTGACGCCTAGCAACAAAGCCTAGGCGCCTGTCCGTCTCGTCGCTGTCTGTCTGGCTGTCTGGCTGTACTGGACGCGAACTCAGCGCAGCAGCGCATTCCCGCTTGACCTTTACCCTCCCAGGCCTTCCCCCAACCCTTGGAACCTACCCTTGGAACCTGATCCCGGCTTCAACCTGACTACTCACCCAGACTACCCAGACTACACATCCTCTCTGACTGACTCTATTATTACATTACTACTTACTCTGCTCCGTACTGTACCTATCTCTTTCCTTTCCTGTCTCCGGAGTCCTCGTCCTCGTCCTTTGACCCGGCAACCCACCTGACCTTTTCAACTTCTTTTCTCTGCCCCGTGCATCTCTTATCCTAACATTCTTCTTTTCTTCTTTTCTTCCTTCCTTGTCCAACCCCCCCTTGAACCCCAACCCCCCATAACCCTTTCTCCACGATATCAACTGCCCCGGTGGTGTACATGACGACAACCCGAGCTATACATCGTTCCCCGATCCCTTTTTAGGCCCCCGGCCTTCAACGACCTCCGGATTCCTGTCGCAGCCAAGTATCACAGGACATCATGGCCGAACGAACCTCTTCCGGTTCGTCATCGCGTCGGACCAAGATGGGCGATGATGTCGTTGGTCAGTTCGTTATCGGCTCCGAGATAGGCAAAGGTAGCTTTGCGCAAGTCTACTCAGGCAAGCACAAGGTTTGTAACCCTCACCATCCATCCGTCTTAATACCACGAGATGGCTCGTGCACGCAGTTCTGGGACCATCTGAGATGGATTGATTAACGTTGAAACAATCCAGATATCCGGCGCCGCTGTTGCTATCAAGTCCGTCGAACTCGCTCGCTTAAACAAGAAGCTTAAAGACAACCTATATAGCGAAATACATATCCTCAAGAAGCTTCGCCATCCTCATATCGTTGCCCTCCATGACTGCATCGAGTCTTCTACACACATCAACCTCATTATGGAATACTGCGAGCTGGGAGACCTGTCGCTGTTCATCAAGAAGCGGGAGAAGCTGGTCACGCACCCGGCTACCTACGAGATGGCACGGAAATATCCTACTGTTCCCAATGCAGGCCTCAATGAGGTTGTCATCCGTCATTTCCTCAAACAACTCGCCAGCGCATTGCAATTTTTACGCGAGGGAAACTTTGTTCATCGAGACGTCAAGCCCCAGAATCTCCTATTACTTCCGTCAGTCCAGTTCCGGGATCACAACAAGGAAAGCCGCCCAATTCTTAGTGCCAGCGAGGATTCCTTAATACCTGCTGCCGGACTTGCATCACTGCCGATGTTGAAGCTTGCGGACTTCGGCTTTGCTCGCGTTCTCCCTTCGACGTCACTAGCCGAGACGCTTTGCGGCTCCCCTCTTTACATGGCTCCCGAGATATTGCGCTATGAGAGGTATGATGCGAAGGCCGACTTATGGTCTGTCGGCACTGTCCTTTATGAAATGGTCTCCGGCAAGCCACCGTTCCGTGCTAGTAACCACGTTGAGCTGCTGAGGAAGATCGAACATGCCGAAGACCAGATCAGATTCTCCCGAGAGTGCCAGGTTAGTGCCGATATGAAAGGGCTGATTCGTGCCCTCCTAAAGCGGAATCCCGTCGAGAGAATCAGTTTCGAGAATTTCTTCAACCATCCGGTAGTTACTAGTGCTATCCCCGGCCTAGTTGACGATGACGTGCCCAGGGCACAACAACGCCTGCCAAAAGACCCCCGGGCCGTCGCAAAGAGTGAGGAGGCCCAGCCGGGCTTGCGGCGGCTGTCATTTCATCGTCGCTATGCCACGGATCAAGACGCTTCCCGTCAAGAGACTGGGCCGCCCTCTCCTCGTGATAGGCAGCCCAAGTCTTCTTCACCATTAGCTAATCAAACCGGATTCGAGACGAAAGATGAATCTACGGAAGGCACTGAAATACATAGTCAGCCGCCCCGGGACGATATCGCTCCGGCGCTGGGAATAAGGAGACCCCAGCCAATTCCATCTACGTCTGCGCCCACGCGTGGGGCTCTGAACCAAGATCGTCATAGTAGAAATTTATCAAGTGGTTCATTAAATAAGCACGCTCACCATACTCAAGACCCTCCCTCGAATCCATCCAAGGGGAAGGGCCGGAGTCCCGCCTCAAGTGACAGAGAAAAGGCGGCGCAAGATATTGCCTTCGAGAAGGAGTACGTCGTGGTGGAGAAGAGGCACGTAGAGGTAAACGCGTTCGCCGACGAACTGGCTGCTAAGGGCGCACAGGCGCAGGCGATGTCTCCTAGATCTGGACAGATTGCCCGCCGCGCAACCCAGCAAGGTGCCCCAACATCAACCACAGGTGCTATCCCAGCACAGCCTTCGAATGCTCTCCAAATCGCTCAGGGAAGGCCGCGGCCAGAACACAATCGCCGGGGATCATACGACAAGAACATGTCCGGCAGTCCAAACTCAACATCTTTCATATCCAAAGCGATCCAGGACGCTAGTTTAAGATTATTCGGCTTCAAATACCCCTCGCATATGCTTGGCAAAGGGCCGTCACCGCCACATCTATACAATCCATTTCCGACATATCCCACCCCGACAACACAAGCTGGTCTCATTACGGATGGACGGCAAAGCGGCCTCATCGATGAGGATGCACGTGTTGCGCAGTGCATCGAGGACTATGCCACGCGCAGTGATGTTGTGTGGGGGTTTGCCGAAGTCAAGTATAAGCAACTTCTGCCCTCGACACCCTCAATGGACCATGGATTAGGGGGGGCACTCGCCGAAAAAATAGCCCTGGATGAGGAAGACGGCCTTACTACAGAGGCGGTAGTTGTTCTCTCAGAAGAAGCTCTCGTTCTCTATGTCAAGGCACTTTCACTCCTTGCTAAATCAATGGATATTGCAAGCATCTGGTGGGCCCGGAAGGCAAGGAGCAATGACAGTGGGGCCCAACTAGTATCTCGAGACATCGGGACAGCACAGAACCTTGTCGCGAGGGTCAACTCGGCCGTTCAATGGGTCCGCAAACGATTTAACGAGACGTTGGAGAAGGCGGAAGTGGTGAAGAGAAAGCTGGTTGAGGCGCAGAAGGAGCTCCCGAAGGATCATCCGAGCCATCCCGACAACCAGCAAGACGTCGTCGCCTCGAGTGTGTCCGGCGCGGATGGGGTTGTGCTGACTGCTGGTCTGAGCGCTGAAAAGCTCATGTACGAGCGCGCCGTTGAGATGAGCCGGGCCGCTGCGATCAATGAAATCTCGAACGAGGATTTGAGCGAATGTGAGATATCATACGCCACCGCCATCCGTTTGCTCGAGGCGGTCCTGGACAACGATGGGGACTTCTCAAAGAGAAAACTCACTGGGACTGAAGGAGAACGAGATGTGGTACGAGAGGGCACATCATCAGAGATCAACCCGGAGGATCAGCAATCGGTTCATAAGAGTAAGTTACAACCTACTCTGACGTGGTGAGTTTCGCTAACAATTTGAAGTGATCCAGATGGTTACCGGTCGGCTCGCATCCCTTCGGAAGAAGATGCAGATGATTGCAAACGCTTCAAGGGCCCAACAAAGCACCAGCCGTAGACGAAGCGGCGATGTCACGCCGCGCAGCGTTCCACTGAGCGAGTCCTAAAGATTGGGCCTCGCCATGATTGATGACGAATTGCATAAATTCCTACTTTCCTTCTATTCGATAGCATGGCCTTCGAAAAAAAATCAACTTCCCTTACGTCGTTCTTGGAAACGACAAGCTTTTTACCTACGTCTCCCAACAACTAATCGCAAGGCGTTTCGGAAGTGGGCGGGATGGCGTCATTTGGGACTTCCATTTTACATATGTTATCATTATATTTACGAAGACAATGATGAGCGACGACCTGACATGGACTCCAGGGGAGTCGGTTGCAAGTCATCTTTGGCTTTTCTTTATACCTTTCGGCCATAGGCGAACCAGGGGCGGTCTTCATTAGAGCCGGTACGTCCACATGGCAACAAATATTTTGGATTTTTTTCCCATTGGGAGTTCATACGGTCTTCGCGGTTTCCTCTTGGGCTTGGTTCAGGCTGGTCTGGCTACGACATTTCTCTACTCACGGACGGGAAGGGTTTCCCAACTTCGGTTTTAGGCGTTCTCTCAATTCTCCTCTTTCTACTATTCATACGCCTCATTACCACTTCTTTTTCATGCCTCTAGTCCTGGAAAGGGGGAGGAGCCTGGTTTATTAAGGGGTGTCCTTCCTTTTTTTCTTTGCGTTGTTTTTCTTTTTTTACTTTCATTATCATGTATGATCTAGATTGGCAATTGAGAGAGAAACGGAACGGAGCTAAGCACCCTCGAGGATTCTTTGTTGTGGTTATTGGCCTTTTGTGTGTGAGAAGATGCCGAAGAGCGCGAAATGCACCGCCACCGCGCCGCGTCACCTCGGCACGATACTGGAGCGCGTGGGTGGCGACGGGTTGGGTGGGCGCGAGAAAGAGGAGAGGGCATTATCCGGGGTTAACTACCAGCATTAGCATCATCACCAGCATCATACTATTGTTATTATTATTCTCGTTCAATGCTTGCTTCCCTTTGTTTGGGACTTTTCTCTTTTGATGATGAATGGGGGCCTTCCATTACCTGTCTTAACTTGCTTACCTACCTATCTGCTTTGCTCGTCCCGCATGGTCGGCCCAGATAGGGCTGACCTACTTTTCCCCCATACTCGTACACATCTACCCGCGTACATGTACGATGGCAGAACTAGGAGGATTACTGCGGTCGAGCTAGCAAATCAAATAGTTGGTCGGTCGCGACAGACAAGAAATAGGCAGGCCGATAAGACAGACAGACGTAGACATTACCTCCCTTCGAGGGAGAAGCAATACAACAAAGGAATTACCCCATGATATTTTTCGGTTTTTCGAAAATGCGAAGAGTACTGAGATCCTTAATTCACACTTTGACTTACTCATTCCGTTGTTATACTATATATACTGCACGGCTACGGATCCCGACCACTGTGTAGACTCCGGCCAAATCTGTTTGATGTGCATGCATGCATTTGGCCCATTGATTAAATGATTGTTGTCCAGCGCTTGGACAGGAGCTGCAATCGCATGGGCTGGAGTGCTCGTCGTCTTCTTGAATCTCTTCTTCTGACTACCGACCTACCTACCTACCTACTTACTTAGGCATGTAAGCAGGAAGAATGTCGATAGGCATGTGTCGTGATCACGTGTAGTTAGGACTACAGTACCGTGACCAAGATCAGGCGCCCCTCGACGGGTTTGGCGGTAGCTCTAGCTGGTGTACTCTTATCAGGTCATGTTGCCCCCCGGAGCTCCCGCTTGGTACTAGGTACCTTTTCGACTTGCCATATCATGTCGTTCTTCGGTATTTCAGTTGTGATAAAGCGGTAGCCATTCCTCTCCCGGATGAACAAATGACTTGCAGGTTGACGTCCGTGGCACGGGGGCTTTTGGCTGGAAAAAAAGCTTTAACGCAAGTCTTCAGGTCCGCTGGGACGCCTGGTCCTATTCAAAGTCGTCCGCGTGGAATTTTTTTCTCTCGATAACTGGACTTCTCTGGGACTCTGGCGTCGTCGGGACCACCCGGCGTAGTTATTTAGGTTTATAACTGCAGGCCATCTGAGGCGAAACCTTTTCTATTCTTAGACCGATGCTCGGGGGTTGCATATTGATTGGGGTTCGTGGAGGAACAGGGAGGAGACCTACATGCCCGTTGGTAAGCGCTGCTGCTATATTTAGATCTTAGGTTAAGTTCTTGTCTACCTCCTTACACACTGCACCGTATAGACTACTATACTGATATACCCGACTTACGTAAGTATATAGAGAGGCCATCGTTACGACGGGCATATCTAGGTGAAAAAGGGTCACGCTGGGCAGCTGGCGGCAGGATGGCAGATCAGGGTCCCTCCCCAGGTTGCCAAACCCGGGCGCCCTCTATTCCCCGACAACTCGGCCCCCTCCCCTTGCGGGCGCCTATCAATACACATCGCGTACATCCATCCGTCAATACAACCTCATAACAAGGCACGAGAGAGGGGGCGAAAGGGGGCAAGCAAGGTGATCGGCGGAGGGGTTAAAGTGTTTACATAAGGGGACCTTGCCGAGTTGCCCAGGCATGGCTCACGGGCGCCAGGTTTAATAATGTAAACATATAATATAAGCAAGGGGATTTACTCAAGTGAGGGGCCAAAAAAAAAGCTGGGGGTTTTTATTCTGGGTTTTCCCTACCCCGATTGCGACGGATATTGCTCCTACGTTCTTCTACCTGTGTCGTGAAAATCCTCTCCCCGTCCCCGTCCCCGTTCCCTTGAAGATTAAGTAGACGTGCGTTGAAAAGTCAAACGCCGGCCTGGTTTCTTGCTGGCTTCATCTGATGCCGATTAGCAGGCCAGGCTGGGGGGGGGGGGGGCAGGCATCTAAAGATTAGCTGGATGTGCGCATGGTGGTTAAGAAGACAGGCATGGAGCGGGGAGGGGGAGACAGCGTCATAAGACCATGCGGAGATCATTTTGATCTTTTATCTTTTTCTTCTTTTTTAGTTTTTTTTTTTTTTAAAAAAAAAAGGGAGCTCAGATGTGCATTATGCCAGGTACGATTCTTGCACATCCGCGGCGCCAAGTAATGAAAGCATAATGGAGGTGCCAAAGACAACCCCCCGACGACGTCATTTGGCAGCCGATTCCTATGGAGTAGTAATAGTAGTAGCTGGTTAGTCACCTGTCTCAGCCAACCAGCCTGCCGACAAGCAAGCTGGCAAGCAAGCGGTCTTGAGATCTCCGGACGGGAGGGCACATGTCAATCAACTCCAATTAAACTGTACAGTCGTTTAGTGTACATATATATGCCGGCATAAGTTATGAAGTTATGTGTATCTCCGTATGGTATCAAACGGCCTTATCTAACGGCCTTTTGCTTGGTATAACTAACTTCGGGTGCTTACTCACTTACCTACCCGTGGTGCATCGATCTTTCAGGGTTGTAAGCATCCGTCCGTAGATCTATATAGTTATGGCTTAAGTAGGCGGGCTCGACGATCGTTGAAGCCTAAATTTCGGCCGTTGAGGGGGATTATGAGGTCCCGGGAATACAGGATGCTACTTGGTCAATCTGTATTTTGGCTTAACTTCGTAAGGACTCCCCCGACTGGATCTACGAAAGAGAGATGTAGCAGGTAGCTCTTAGTTTTTTCTTTTTGGGGGTTACGATAGGATCTCGGCCGGTACAGGATTATAGGGCCAGGCTCTTCAGCTTTTCATTGAACTATGTTTTCCTCTGGGTATTAGCCGCAGCCTATCTTAAAAAGTTTTGGCAAATGGGATGTTTCTCCCAACCCATAGACTCTAGCAGGCATCTCGATAAATGGAAGTTGGCGGAAAAATTGTCTATAGGAAGCTGCCGTGTCGCAAGCCAAATTTGTCCTTGCCTTCTTGTGTGGTATGCTGATAGGATTAGATAACCATTTAATAAACCTATTCCTCCATTGAAATAACCTCTTCACCTACCTGCCACCGATTCGGCATCTTGAGAACCACGGTGTGACGAGCCTGCGTAATACAAGTACGTGCGTGCGGGAGGCTTTAAAAATTGGGCTACTGTGGTCCCGCCAGATCGACATATTCTTTATCGCATTCGGGTCGGCCCATTGGGGAATTGTCGGACCGGCTTTCCCAGCCCTTGGACCCCGGAGGACTGCAGCAGCTGGAGAATGGAAAGAAGAAAAATTGGGGGAGGGAGGGTGCGCGTGCAGAAGCCCGGACTCGGAAGCTGGGTATGACGTCGTTAGGAGCCCCCTTGGGGGGAGACCTTCTGGAGGGTTGCATATGACTAACGGTGTGCCTTATGTATAGAGACCCTCATAAGCACGTGATAGTAAACTTGTTCCTGGATATGACCCCGGTGCTGGAACCATTGCCTTGCGGAGCCCTCGCAACCCTTGTAAGTGTGGCCGGCTGGCAGACATGATCATATCTTCCTCTTTCTTTCCCCCCTTCTTTAGCTGTCTCGTTAGTGTGAAGAAAACGGTCACGGGGGTGGCATTTGTCAGACCTAGGGGTTCTCCGGGGAGTCTACCGTCTCGTCGTCGTCGTAAGCTCGGGCAGGACCCCGGGGAGCATCGGGGGACCGGTCTATGTACACAGAGCGGGCATTACTACCAGATGCGTGCTGCTATTTTACTTATGTAGTTTATGCTAAGATGGAAGAAGTACCGACCAATCATAACTTGGCATGGCCGAGGTCTTGTCAAGCAACTCAAGAGACAGGCCTGGAGGTTGGTAGGTTGTAGGCTGGTAATATCAGACAATTATTACTACTACTACCTGACCAACTGACTACCTAGCCTATGTAACTACCCCTGGACAGCTGATTCAACAAGCAACGAGGTAGAATGCAAAACCTGCCAAAAAACTTGCAAGCCCTAGCAAGCTGGGCAAGGCCCCAGATAGCTTTTGTAGGCCAAGCTAGTTATGTCCAAGATCACCGTCACCGAGGGATGGATCGGCGCTAATAAACCTGGGAGCTCTGGTGGGTGGGGACAAAGGGTCTTCTTACTTACTACAATTAATGTAAGGGAGGAGGAGGGGACGGCTTACTTTGTAGAAATATGCCGGATCCGCGCACGCGGACATGCTCCTTAGTCCGCAGGGTCTTTAAGTGGTTAGCCCTTCCGCCCTCCGGTGCCTGACTGAACAGATTTTGGCAAGAGGCCGGGTCTATCTACAGTAGCTAGCTCGCCCGCCAGGCCTGGTCTAGGTCTCCTTCCACCTTGGTCCCTTTTCCTCCTCTTCCCAACTACGGAGAAGGTAGAGGAGGGCGTCTTATGATAAACATCTAGATCAGCTACCGAGATATACGTATGCCTACTTAAGTACGCACAGAGAATCCCAGAAAGGCCAACCGTCCGACGTATGCAACAAGCCTATGTACTCAAAAGAGCGGCGTGTTTGATAGCAAGGTTGTCATCTTATGCAGCATATCTTAGTAGAAGACAATAACTACTGATAAGAGAGGATATGCAGCCCGTAGACAACTGAATCTACGCTATAGTTAACAAAATTTTTGCTGCTTGCGTAACTACCTACCTAGGTAATATACTCAAGTAGTTATATCGCGTGTATATATGAATGTCAAACTATATATAAGCTTTAATATCAAATACGAGAGTTGCAACGCACGACTAAATTCGTACACAATATAAGAAATACTTACATATCATGTCAAGCAGATTTATGTGGCTTAACTGGAAATGAAGATTACTTAAGTAAGTTGGGGAAAAGCGCCACTATTTACTTAAGTATGTATATTGTATATAATGTAAAGCATGGTGGGCAGACAATTCCTGTTACCGGGGCAGTCATTGACATATTTCCAGGTTGACTTGCTTTCTAATAAAATTGGATAAGCTTGACAGGTTTCCAAGGCCACCCACCAAAGTATAAAAACGGTTGTTCAATAAAAAATATAATGTAAGTGTCATATATCAGAAGCGTCAAATTCCTTTCTTGCCTGCTAACTTGCTAATTCGTTAAGGAGCTTAAAGACTATTACGGTAAGTGCTTTCATACTGGCCTAGACTTGCCTACTGACCTTATATACTTAAGCTACCTAGGTATGTAGAGTAGAGTCCACGGGTAGACACAATCCTTAAAACCTTGGCAACTTGGAAGGCATGGTCCTGTACCTGCTTCACCTGCCTTATCCGCTTGACTACGGCTACAGAAATACAGTGTTTCCGTGCCATCTGGAGACTGTGTCATATGAACTATACGGGAATTGGCAACTTTAAAACCTTTAACCCACGCCCTGTACCTTTCCTTACGTAGTCTCGTAGCAGGTTGGGCAAGGTTGGAAGGCCTTACCTAATGTCCTTGAAATCATCAATGCCTGGATGTTGGAATACTGTAAACAACTAAAAAGCAGACAAGGACCTTCCCGTTAGACCATTCACCTTATTGCCTTAGCGCCGGGGTCTCATGGTGTAGGTTTCGTAAGCTAGATACCATAACTGGTTAGTTGATACTTTAGACTGTTCCCTAGGTAGGCACTGTGTTATTCCGTCTAACCTATTTAGGTAGTCAGATGATGGGGGCAGACAACCAAATTGCCAAATAATCAGAGCCCTAGAGGAGTCTCATCCACATCAGCCACATAATCTCCATTAAAACCATAACACACCCCTCCCTCCCCCGGGACCCCTTGAACTGCGCTGTTACTTAACAATTTTAGCCCCTTCCAGTTTAAGGTAAGGGTACCTACTCAACTGTACAGACAAGGTAGGTTGGTATGTACATGACATCTGAGCATACATACATACTATCATCACCGAAACCACCTGGGCACTTATTACCACCACCATTATTATCATCATTGCTACCTACTTAGACCTACCGTTACTACCAAATATAGAGAACTACACTATCAAACTCCCTTCCCCCTTAGGGACCCTACCCAACTCGACCCTACCCTTACCCTTACCACCGCCACCCGAACCGGTCGAACTCTCACTACCATCACCATTACTATTACAACTACAACTACAACTCATCGCATTGCAATCATTGATTGCACTGTTGGCTCACTTCACACTCTCTGCTAAAGCTCAATTTCTGCATCCAAGAATTAAAAAAAGAAAAGAAGAAAAAAACCCCGGAGTCGAAGATTGTTTTTTCTTTCTGGGCGTCGCGTTCCTACTTGAAATATATAATCATTTTTTGGAGGGGAATTTACACTACGACACTGCTGCAATCCGGGGAACTAGTACTAAATAAAAACCGGTACAACAACACCCTCATTCACTCGTTCATCCTTACCTATATGGTACCCTATGGGAGACAGCATATTATCACCGATGACCAAGTCGCCGCCGCACTGCTTCGCCTTCTTCACTTAAGTACGATTGTTATATCGGCCGTCATTACCATTCACATTACCATTATCATCATCACCATCACCGCCCCTCTTAAGCCTCAAAATATCTTCTTGATGCATCTTCCCCACAGCTCTCCCACAAATAACAGATAGCAAGCGAGCGACGAACTGAGAGCGTTCAGTCACGCGCTCTTCGCTCCACTTCATTCAATCGTGGTTTTTACTATTATAATCCGAGATACTCCTGGTCGCGACGAGTCATAGTATTATCCTTGAGAGACCAACTTTCAAAGCGCGTCATTGCCAAACATAATGAGCTCTGCAGTCCCCCCAGTAAAGGGGACAACAACAACAACAACAACAACTGCGCCGAATAATAATCATCATCATCACCACCACTCTTCCCAACAACAACAACAACAGCCGCAGCAGCCGCAGCAGCAGCAACAGCAACAGCAACAGCAACAGCAACAGCAACAGCAACAGCAACAGCAACCGCCGCAGCAGCAATCGCTGCCGCAGCAAATGAGCACAAACCCTCCCTCTCATCCACAGCATGCGCAACCTTCATCTGCTCCCCAAGCAGCATCACCCCCTAGTAAGCGCGATCTGAAGTCGTGGTGGAAGCGTTTCCAGAACCAACCCACCAAGGATAAGGAAGAGAATAATGGTAGGCTAGCACCCCTCTCATCTCCCCCATTTTCCTTTACCATTCGAACCAATAGATGGTCTCGCAGCATTGTTCCCTCCCTCCCAGGCCGGATCATTCTCCGGCCGCTTTGTTGTCCCATTTAGCCCTGCATATCAGTCAGTGCCTAGTACCTAGGCAGTCGTTGTGTTGTATCTTTCAGTCTTCCCCCCGTGTGCCTCTCTATGTCTATCTTATTGTTTGCTTGTATGCCTCCCTGTATGCCTCCCTGTCTGCCTCCATGTTTTTTCCTACTTTGCGGCGAGAAGGATTATTGATGGGTTCCACCCCATTTCCATTCCTTTCCATAAACGTCTTCAAAGCTATTGTCTCCGCGGCATCCACCGCTGTCTCTGTTGCGAGGTCTACCGTCGCCTCTGTCGTGAGGAACGCCGTCATATCTGTAGTCTCTGTCGGCTCACGACTCCTCCCGACTCACTGGGCATCAAGAACCGGTTATTCCCCCATCTAACGCACATTACGCATCATCATGCCGAAACCATCCAAGTCAAAGACTTTAGCTAACCCTGTCCCATCAGAGATGAAGCCTCAAGGTATTTTCGGTGTCCCGCTCCGGCAGAGCATAACCTATGCCAACGTCGCCATCTCCCTCGTCGACGAAGATGGCAAGAGCTACATATATGGTTACGTTCCTATCGTGGTTGCCAAGTGCGGGGTGTTCTTGAAAGAAAAAGGTGGGTGAAGCGTTTAGAATAGACCCGGCGCTTGCTAATAATCCTACTAGCTACGGGCATCGAGGGCATATTCCGTCTAAACGGCTCCGAGAAACGAATCAAAGAGCTGAAGTTGCAGTTCGACTCCCCCGACCGTTATGGCAAGGGACTTGTCTGGGATGGGTATACGGTCCACGACGCCGCCAACGTTCTGCGGAGATATTTGAACGACCTGCCCGAGCCTGTTGTGCCGCTCGATCTGTATGAACGCTTCCGAGAACCGTTAAGAGGTCATACAAAGCAAGCTGTGGGGGATGCCGAAGGAACTCAGCTCTTGGAGAACTTCGATGAGCGAGAGGCCATCGCCAAATATCAGCAGCTAATCAAGGAACTTCCCCCGCTTAATCGGCAGTTGTTACTGTATATTCTCGACTTACTCGCCGTCTTTGCGGCAAAGGCAGATGAGAACCGCATGACTGCTCAGAACCTTGCTGCAATCTTCCAGCCCGGAATGCTCTCTCACCCCACGCACGCCATGGCGCCCGAGGAATACCGTTTGAATCAGTGTGTGCTTATTTTTCTGATCGAGAACCAGGACCATTTCCTTATTGGGATGCAAGGAACCGCCACGGATGAGAAGACGAAAGAGGAAATCGAGAAAGGAACACCGACCATCGCCGGACCAATGTCTCCAAGCCACGTGCCTGGTGTTAATCGGACTGCTTCTAACTCGAGTGCTGCTGCCGAGAGCGTCAGTAGAGATGGTATGATTAGGAGGAACCGCTCAACGTCGTCTCGGCATTCCCGCCACTCTAACGGCACATCAACTCCAAACAGCCCGGCCCTAGTTTCGACCCCAACCGGTGGTTTGACTAGAAGCAATACGGTCCCTTCGAAGAAATCACCTCATATCCCCTCGGGAAGGTTCACGTCTCGTCAAGAGTCTCCATCTACGGCAGGGGCTCCACCGTCGCCCTCCCCCGGAAACGCAGCTGTGGCGACCCCAGCGACTGTAACGGAAGAAATAAGTGTCGGTTCACCCGATCGGTCACCAGCACCGTCTACCCTGTCTCCTACGATGGCCAGTTCCGCGTTGACGCCAGGTCCCCACGCCACAGGTAGAAGCCAGGAACGACTTCTGGACCCTAATGTCGAATACAACACTCCGGTGAAGGAGCGGAATCTACAAAGCCTTTTCCAGAGATCCCCGAATTCCGATGGTGAAAAGCGTCAACCTAACAAGCTACGGAAGAAACGGATACCTAGCAGCGCCAACCCCAGTGCCCACAGCTCAACATCGTCTTTACCACACTCGAACACCGTCACAACTGCTGAACACACACAGGCGCTAGAGCCGAAGACAATCCCAGAACCTAATGGAACCGAGAACACTGCGGCAGCTGACACACCATCTGAGCCCACTCCGCGGGCATCACAAGTCCCCTCTGCCAGCCATGTTCATCCCGAACCTGATCCAAGCAAGACGCTGAGACCACAACCGTCACCGCCAACATCTCTCCACTCTTCGTTTAATGAGGGCTCAGACCAGGATCACGTACCCGACGAGTTATATCATGCCACTTCTGCTGAGCAACTGGAGAAAGAGAAGAAGAAGCGATGGCGCTTATCTCGGCGCAGGGAAGATGCTGCGCAAACATCTAGTCATAATCTCGGCGTGAATAGCCATGCCGAGATGAGTAGTTCGACAGTTGGTAGTGGAAGTAGGCCTCGGAAGAGCTACTCTGGCGAATCTGCAGATGCTGTGACTATTCTCCCGGAAGTTGAAGGTGGGAACAGGGATAAGGACGAAAGTAAAGGGCCTATTGGGTGGATTAAGAATAAATACCGAGAGGCCAAGGAGACTGCCGAGCAGAAACGGACTAAATCGCCTCCAGGTGAACCAGGACGTGGGAATCTACCTCCAACGGCAAGAAACTTGGACATCCGGAGGAAATCGGATGATAAGCTATCGACTGCTGTACAACCCACGCCTGCATCTACAGCGCCATCTGCTTCAGCGTCTGCAACAACCTCTCCAGCAACGTCAGTGGTACCTCCTACAACAAATCTGGCATCCGCATCGCCCCCTTCACAAGGCGGGTCCCAAATTGGTCCGTCCGAATCCGGCTCAGCGCCACATACTATCCCGTTACCATTGTCACCGCCGCCGACGCGGGCGGCACATGAAGAACCGCTTCGAGACTCTTAGGAAGAGACTTCGATGCACATGGCTGGCTTGTTCGGATGGGAAATGGCGTTTCGAGGTATTGATGGCGAAGGGAAACCGATGCTCAAAAAGGGGAGGTAGCCTGCAGTGTGGTATAGGGCTGGGGAGGATGTCTAGGCTGGAGTTTGTGCCCAGAACGATTGAGATGGATTGCATACTTTTCATGGTCTGGGCGACGACGAGCTACGTTAGGTTGCGTTATTGGGTCTGGTGCAATGGTCATGTTTGTTTTTATTCCTGTCGCCTGGTCTGCCCTCTTCAAGCGAAGGTAACGAGAAAAAAAAGTTCAGGAGCAAGAGAGGGAGTGTTGTGGAAAAAAAGAGACGATTTCCCCCCATCTATGGATACCCCCATTCACGATTGTCATTACTTTTTAATGTCTTGCCCATGCCCCTGTAATGTCGAAGGAACGTCTTTATGATGGATTATGCTCATGCTTATTATCGTTATATTAATTATCTTACCGTCTATTTTGCGTTCATACCAGCCTTTTTTTAGCCGTCTTGCCTCACCTCACCCCTTCCACCCATCTCATTTCCCTTGGCGGCTTTTGAGAGATGAAAAAAAGAAAACAAAAGAGTCGTTGCCCATATGTTACTGCCAATTAAGATTGGGTTACTACTCTTTTTCTTCTCTTCTAGTAATAACCTTTTTTTCACACCATTCAGAAAGAAAGGTCGTTTTTTTTTTTTTGTCGAGTTGTGTATGTGTTGTCTGGTCCGATTTCACGTGGGAGGGAATGACGACAGGCCTGCCTGCTTTACTTACCTATCTACCTACTTACTCTTCACCGAGCGGAGAGGGTTTGACGGGGCCACTGGGCCTCCCCTCCTTTAACCATTTTTGGTATGTATAAATAGTAATAGAAAGATGAAAGGCGGGTTCATTTCCAAGTTCTCTTATTTTGTGATGATGGTAATGCGGGAAAAGGGTAGAATTGGTTTAGAGAGGGGGGGGTACCTAATTCTCTCCCGCTCTCTACGCTCGTATGTCCTTAGCGAGCGGATCGTCGTGACGACGGTTAATGACGACTTCGAAACTTCGTATTGTTATCTGGGTTTACCGAGATACTTCTTGGGAGACCAGCTAAACGATGGAGAGGGTGAAGAGGAGAGGAGGAGAGGAGGAGAGGAGGAGAGGAGGAGAGGAGTAGTTGCTATCATCATATGAATGAAGAAATAGTGCTGCGATTAACTAGCCGCCCGCAAAGAGTTGGTGTTGGTTAGATTGGTGTCCTGGAGGGAAAAAGTCTTGGAGGATATATATCGGAATGGGAGGGGAGTAGGGAAATGAAAAACGATATATAATTGTGGCTTGTAAGTCCGTTCAGCTGCGTTAGACTGGCCTTGGTGTTTGGGCCGCATGAAAACAAAAAGCTTTAGGAAAGCATTTTCATATCGGATCTGGCGTCTGTTTCGTGCTCGAGGACACCACATTATTCTTTGGTTTTCTTGTCCTTGTGGCAGGCCATGCGACTTGGGACGCCGGCCTATATTGCAAATCACGAGTGCACAGGAGGGGTAGAAGATAAAATATGGGGAGAAGTTATTCTCATAGGAATACTCGTATGCGAGGATACAAGGTAAGAGTAGGGTAACGCAACGGTATCATAGGGGGCGTAGGAAATTTTTCTTTTGTCACCTAGGACGCTAGAGCAATAATGGCCAAGACCCGCGCGTCCATAGCATCGAAGATGCCGCGAAGCCGAAACTTAGATCACGGCCGAAATATGGTGATTGTAGTGGATTGATGAGGTTTCCCATCGTCAAGATCCGTCGCCCTCTGGGTTCTAGGCCTCGTCGTCTCTCACGAACATGCGCTATCGAGGCTACACCGGCACGAGCGTTACATCCGCCATCATGCGCTCACACGAGAAGAGCAGGACGCCCAGTATCAAACATCGTGCCCGGCCGGGTATGCGTGCCGGATCGCTGGCGCCTGGGTGGCCAGAAGCAGCCACGCCTTTACCGCCATCGTGGTTCGTGTGGTTTACTCCTGTGTGCCAACGAAGGCTTATGTTCTCATTCGTGGGGTCTGGTAGGTTTACCTGCCAGATCACACGTTGGGTGGGCATGGCGATCGAAGGACGACGAAACGTCATAGGAGAGCAGACCGAAGCTTTCTTCGTTGGCCCTTCGTGCGACGGTGGGGTTGCCCATCACATCAGTGTACCTTCTTTACAAAACCGGACGAGGCCTTTACTCCATAGATGCAGCGCCGCGTGCTACCTAGCCTGCCTGCGTCTCAATTCGGACTCAGAGGCGAGGTGTGAGGGAGATCTGCCGAACGGCTGCGTGCAGTGATCCTGTGCTCGGAAATCGCACCATTGCATGGACCGACCGTAGTGCCCTGTGCTGCGCAAACAGGCGAGGGAGACATGGAGTCGGGTAGGAAGAAGGAAATCTCGGTGGTATCCCCTCCACAGAGAGCCCGAGAGGGACGTTGACAGAAACATGTGGCCACCCTGACGTGTGGGCTGTCTGAGGTTGTGTCGCGCTCAGCTGTACTCGCTCCCGGATTTTGTATGATACAAAAAGCCCAGGCCTTGTCGCGCCGACGGGCAGCGAGTCCATCCCGCTTTCTTGATCGAACAGACATTCGCAAAATCCAAACAGCGTATTAGCGGTCGGTTTCTAGATCATCACATCTTCATATACTTCTTGTCGCACTCTATAATCGAGCTGTTGTTTGCTTCCGGCGGGACAGATAGAACCTGAACCGGATAGGGACAGGAGTAAGGGTATACCTGATTCTTTAACTCCTACGCACCACCAGAGTAAAAGATGCGCACGCTACGCCCCTACCCCACCCTCGACAAATTCTTAACCGGAGCCCTCCTTCTCCTCGGGCTCCTTTCGCTCTTCCTCACGGCCGCCGAGGCAAAGCCTCGCGCCTCGCACAAGACGGTGGCCATGGCCGCCAAGGGGCGCCGCTGGACCAGCACACAGAACGCTCTGGTCACACCTCCGCCGGGGGTCCACGCTGCGCCGCCTCCCCCGAACCCAACTACCTTGGCGGGGGCCCCGCTGCCGCCCACGGAAGCGCCGCCGCCACCTCCACCACCTCCTCCGTCGGGTACCGCGGGTGGGGATGAGCCGCCGCCGCCGCCGCCACCCCCGCCTCCCGCCTCGACTACGTCGTCCACCTCCATGCACTGCGATAACGTGCTTTGCACTAACGGGAGGATCTGGTGAGTCGGGAAGCTTGACGCTTGTTACTTTCCATCTCGATCCCCAGTTTTGGGGTGGAAAATTGGTCTTGCTTTTTTCTTCTCCCTTTCTTCTTTGCTGCCTTTGCTCGACTTCATCCACGGCATGTGTTACCATTGGCCATGCCCACCGCGATGATTCTATTATCCCCATACTTGAGAGCCGGTACTAAGATTATCGCTCCATCGCAGGTGCTGGTACTGGGGCGGCTTCACCGGGTACGACGTGAGTCTGGGCCCGCTGCCGGGCGAGACCATCACGAAGCTGGGCCCCTGCTCGGAGTTCATGCTGGACGAGGAAGAGGAACGTGAGAACGAGGTTGTGTATTACCTCGACGAGGATGATGAGGTGGACAGCGATGAATGGTGATGCGGCAAAGGAGAGAGATGTGGGGAGGAAAACAAGTGAATAATCAGCCCGGACATGTATGAAGTGATTGCAATTTGAATTCAAATGTGTAGAGCGGAGGGTCCGTCAAGACGCTGGCTGGACAGGATACCCGGCGATTCTCCTGCCCCATCGCCATTCTCTAATCTGCGGGTAGAATGGGTTTCTTAATGACATAACATCTATAATTTAAAATTTTATACATGGCCATGCTTCACTTCATGATACGCGTCACTATTTCATTTAGTTTTGTATAATCTTTACTATCATTCACACTCTCTTCGACTTTAGATGGCTCATCCCCGACAAACGAACCCACCAAACTCACGCTAGATTGAGATCAGTATATTCTTCATTCTGCCCCTATACAGCGAGCGCCGTTGCATTTGAAAACCTGAGGGCTAGGATATGAGAGCAGCTTACCGGGCCCGCCGATGGCGGTAGTGATGGGACCACTTTCGATGTACACGCCCGAGAAGTAGAAATCCTCGTTCTGGTCGGGGTAGCCGCTGCGCTGGAGCTCAAGGACGCCAAGGTGCCAGTCCTGGCCGTTGGAGGAGGCCGAGGCCGACACGGGCGCGACCACCTGCTTCAGGGGCTCACCGCCCTCCGAGTGCCAGAAACCGACCGACGAGCCGCTGCCGAATTGCTATTCCCCGGGAATGTTTTGGTCAGTCACGTCGTAATCTACTCGAGTCATTATTACCTCCAAGTCCACTCTCCCCTCACCCGGAAAAGACTACACATTTTGTTTGACAAGGCCGGAAACAGAAAGCAGGGAACAGGAAAAAAAGTAGAGGAACCCACGATCTCGAAGGCGATATTATGCCAGACGCCGGGAACCCACTCGGTCTTCCAGCGGGACTGCTGGTTGACCATGAACTGGAGGTTGGGGTTGGTGGCGCCGGGCTCGCCGCTGATCCAGCCATACTTCATCTCGGCGAAGTGGCTCTCGAAGAAGCAGATCTGGTGCTCGCGGCCCGCGCTCGGCGCGTTCGCCTCCCGCCGCATCGCGCTGAAGTGGTAGAACACCCGCCCCTGGTTGATCGCCGCCTTCGTCTGCGGGATCAGCTCGATCCGCCGCATGTTCTGTCCGTTCCAGTACGCTGTGCCGCCGCCCCCGGGGGGGTGGATAGGTTCGTGTCAGTGGATGGGCGCACGCATGCTGGAGATTGTGATGCCGGGTACCACTGCCCCCTAAACAGACATGTGTGTTCACGGCCTCCTGCCTAATGCTTTTATGAGGTGACAGCGGGGGGGCGATTGGGGTTAATTACTCACCGGTAGAATCGAGCGTGAGCCTGGCTCCCTGTCGGGAGACGGTGTCGTTGGGGTTCCTATAGTCAGGGGACAGGGCGACGTAGCGCTCAACGGGCCCGCTGCCGTGAATATAGTACTGGTAGGGCCCGACCTGGTTGGACCAGGACCACTTGTTGAGATCGGCCGCCGACTGGAGGTCGTTAAACCGCCCGTCCCAAAGCACGGCGGCCTGCGCCGCCGCTGCCGCCAGAAGCGCGGTTCGCGCCAAGACCGTGAGTCTCATTTTTGCAGGAGGGGGAGGGGAAGGGGGTGGAAAAGGTTGGAATGCGAGCTAGGTATGGAAACGCAGACGCAGTGATTTAGGGCGCGTCGGGGAGGTCGTTGGTTAATGGTGGGGAATAGAGGGAAAGGTGAAAAAAAGGAGGTCTCCCAGGAAAGGTAAAGATCTTCAGGAGCTCCCCCCGAGCTATATATAAGAAGCGTAGACACACACAGGTTCTGCTCGCCGATCCAGATCTTAACCTAACCCCCCTTCCCCCCTTCCCCCGATTGCCTCCGCCTAGTCCTTCAAGCCACAAACTCGCATTTGGACGCATGAACTTCCCTGACTGCGAGGGGCGATGCCGAACATGTGATCGCACCGTATTCCCGGGAGGTCTCTAAGGGGCTAGAGCCCAATATCGAGCAAGGCGTGACCGGGCCGCGGCGAGGTCGTCCGGGGGGGAAATTAAGAGGAGAGGCGTACTTAGATCATCGAATAAGCAACAGATCACGGAAAAACGGTCTCCGCAGGGATATATTCCAGCTCAAAGTTTAGGCACACAACATCATTTTTTGACGTGGCGCACGCGCACCGTGCATCGAGTTTAGCCTGTAATCGCTTGGGTGCGTGTCCCGCTGGGGGGGGGGGGGTTAGGTTGGTCTGAGAAAGGTTGTTGTGTGTCGGCATGAAAAGGCGAACGCTGTTTGTAATCTCAGTCTTACGGAGCCATCGGTTCTTCCGCCCGCGATATATGGCCTTCTAGAGCGGTCTTATGGGCTTGATACGACACGGCTGGATATAGTGGTGGCCGGTAGGTATGTTTTAAATGAGCATTTCGTGTATGTTGTATGGTCGAGAATTCGAGTTACTATAACCCGGGCGAAGCTCTCCCATGAGTATATAGGCATTTAACACACTGATTTTGTCTATAGCCTGAGTGGTCCAGTGGGTGCTGTGGGAGCCTGGCTGTTTCGATCGTCAAATATAGGGTAGCGCTACAGTGGCTGTCCAGCCTGAATGAAGCACAGTATACAAAGATAGATAATTAATTCAATACGCTTTGATTGAGTCAGTGCTACCGGCCAATATTGCAATGCTGTCTGTATATAATTGTAATGTGCAAAACGCCACGATCCAGACAAAACCGCCAGCCCTACGCAATAAACGCCCCGCAAGCATCCAGTAAAACAACCTCAGATTCCCACAAAACTCCAAATTAACATATCATACAGGCTAAGGAAGTAGACAGTAAATCGCAGTAGTTTGCTAGTGTTGAATGATAATCAAATCCGGGCGGTTCAGTCTCCTTGCACGCATGTCGTATTCTAGGCTACCTAGTCAGTCCCCTTATCGGCATCGTCGCCGCCACCGGCACGAGAGCCGCCTCCTCCCAGCTCCACTGCAGCGAACGTGTCGCCGACGGGGACGTCGTCCCTGATACGGAGGACGAGGAAGGAGGCGAGGAAGACGAAGAAGCCGCCGACGGCGAAGGAGATGGCGATGCTGCGGTCGCCGGGGACGCCGCGCGGCTTCTCTGACATGCCGAAGACGAGGCTGCAGACTATAGTGGCGATGAACTGCGGTGCCGCGATCGCCATGTTGTGGATGCCCATGATGACGCCCGTCTCGTTGGATTCCGCCTCCGCCTGCAGGAGACGCTCCGCGTCGTTGCGGGAGCCCTGCACACTGGCCGACCCCTCGCCTTCTTGGTCAATTGCGGTGGCGGCGGCGGCGGCGCGAAGCAGGCGCTGCTTTTGGGTTCGGATGAGGAGATCACGTTGGCTGATTTCCGCACTGATGATTGCCCATGGAGCCCAAAGCGTCATGGCCCATGTAATGCCGAAGATGCCGATGATGGCGTTAGCGGCGCCGACTGTCCGGATGAAAGGCGCGCAGAACATCGAGGCGGCGAAGAGGATGTGGGAAATCATCCACGCCCGCTTGAGGGTGAGACCAGGTATGACAAGCCATCGCTTGGAGTCCCTTCTCTCTGACTTGTGGGCATTGATGATCCCCGGAGCTTCGTCGGGAGTATTACTTACGATAAGCTCGTTGTCGAAAGTGGGGTCTATGAAGGAAGGTAGTATGATATTTGTCGCGAGACTCGTAACGGAGTAGAGTAGCAGAGCGAAGGTGCCGACTCGGGTCGCTCGTTCGTATAGCTCATCAAGTTCCGCGGGAGTCATGTGCGGGTTTTCTTCGAGATAGGGCTGGACGTACAAGTCGGCTACGAAGGTCGTGGTGTAAAACAGCGGGGGGAACAACCCGATCCAGGCACAAAATTGTACGATGCATACGTTGCGCGTCTGGGGAGGGAGGTGTTTTATCGAAGAGAATATCCTCGTGAAAAAGCTGACCAGGCCGAGCCGGGGTTTGTACGTTGGTGGCTCTTTCGTGGGATCCCGCTCAGGAACGAAGATGGCACTCAACAGCACCGTGGAACAAAGCGCAAAGCAAGCGAGGGCGGAAAGTATCTGGAATTGCGTGTGCCCAAGCCACCATAGGTGTTTCGGGAGATCGATATATCCGGCCAAGAAACCTACGATGTTGCCAATACCCAGGAGTCTACTGGCCATCGAATTAACCTGTTCTGAAGACATCATGAGCAAAGACTGGGACTACTTTTTGATGATCGAGACGCCAAAGAAGGCTTACCTTGCTGGTGAGAAGGCGATGTTTCTACGATGAACGCCCTGATCGTCGCCTGGACTGATGATATGTTAGTGCCTGTCCCGAGCTGGATGAGACTATACATAGTGTACACGAACCTGTATTGAGGGCGACGTCAAGGAAGTAAATGCATGACACCGCCACGACTATGGTAGCGATCTTTCCGCCTTTGGATGTCGGATCAGCTCCGAACAAGCGGATAAAGCCGGCCATGATCTCCTTGCTCCAAGACAGAAATAGCAAGAAAAAGACTGTGGCCACGGCCCCGCCTAGGATGAAGGGCTTGCGTTTCCCCCATCGGATCCTCGAGTTATCGCTTAGCATCCCGACCAGAGGCTGCACCAAGGTCCCGGTAAGCGGGCCAGCGACCCAAGCAAGGGACAGATGGGACTTGCTCAGGCCGAGTGAGAGCAGGTAGGGGGAGCCGTTGGATAGTTCGCTCGCCCAGGCCATCTGCAGCCCCCCGATCCCTATGGTGGCCAGGATCAGGTACCAGATGCTCTTCGTCTTCTGGAATTCATCATCAGATGAATCGGGCCCATCGTGTGGGTCGTGGTCAAGAAACAAATCGTCGTCGATAGGCTCTGGCTCTATCCAAGTGGGCGCGAGGAGAGGAGAGCTCTCATTTGGAGGATCGGCAGCCTCCGCCTGCGAAGTATCGTGACTCAAGTTGTTGTCTGATCGCTGGTCGGAGACGTATGGCTTGATACGACGGGTCGAGGATGAAGAGGATGACCTCGATGAAGACGAGGATGGGGATGAGGATGAGAAGGGCATTTTTTCGGTTTGCGATAAATGGTTCTCGATTGTCCGTTCAGGTGGATAAGTTGGTGATGAGGTTAGCAAAGCGTAGCTCGAGATTATGTTATGTGTTCCCGTCGTCGCGTCGGGTGTTCATGTCATGGTGAGCATGGGTAGACAAAGGGATGTTAAAAGCTACACAATATATTCAAATTCAAAATGCTACGAAGACACAGTGATATGGAACACGCATGGAACACGCTTCCTTTCCTATTCGACGGTGGTAAACCGTGAGACCGTGAAACTGCGATGATGTATGTATTGGTCCGCAGCCAAGCTAGCTACGTCGATGGCAAAGCGATGGACTTGATTGGGTTGTTGACTATCACGTCGGTAGTTGTACGAATTGTACGTGATACCTAGTTGAAGTACCCAGGTATAAAAGAACTCTTGAAGATACCGTAAGTAGGTATGAGCTGGTCAACTGGATGGTTGTGTTTCGTTAACTGGACGCGTGTCAGATATATTTAGGTACAGACATAGAGAAGGTAGGAGGAGGATTGGAGGGAACCTTAGCCAGGAAGATTTCAGGAATACATAAAATTCAGGAACATTTATTCCTAAGAAGTCCTGTCAAATGTGTCAAATATATGTAACTTTACCAATCAGGTGGTAACTGCGCGAGGTCTAGACCGTTGTAGATGAATCATGCCCTCTATGACGGGCCTCCCAGGGCTCTCAGGGTACCTCGTAGAGCCCGGGCACCATTACATCACTAAATGCCAAGACACCTGGCTCCAGTCCTGGGTCGCCAGGTCGTTAAGATCTCTATTTACATATTGATTTATTTCAAGCAGCAAGATCTGCCAGATACGGGGGTTCATAGGGGATATCGTGGTTTGTAGTATATATCTAAATTGCCTTTTTAGGTAAGTACTTAAGTAATTTGCCATGCTGAGGTATAGCGGGACCTGCATACTGCATAGTACCTGAGAGCTACATATAAGTGTTCGTGCTACTGAACCAAGGCTACCTACCTAGGAGGTACCTAGGTAGGTATCCAACAAGCCAGGTAAGGACGAGCGTAGTGCAGTCGTGGTACTTGTTGGTAATGTGTCGTGTTGGAATTTTAAGAGTGAATAGGTACACGGGCAAGACGGGATTAATAGATGCGATGCCGTTTCTTCCGTCCCGCGCTCACTCCTATCATCCTACCCTATTAAGTAGGAAGGAATGCATCACAAATACGGAATAGTGATGTGCATTGCGCATCGATATAAGAATACGCGTTAGATAGCCAAGATAGCCAGATAGCAAGCTGCAGGTAAATACTTACTTACCTAAGTAAAGTATGTACCTAGGGGTGGATAGTGGGGCTAAGCATGGTTCCCCCCTACCCCAGTTTTACTGTTTTACTGGTCGCATACTACACCACTACCTACGTAAAGTATTTCGTACATACTTCCCTAATTCCATAGGTAATCGTGGATTTTACGTTTCTGACATCTGTTAATTACCAAATCCGAATGTTGCACCCTACTACTGACGTCGTTTGCGCCGCCTCAAATCGGTATCTCTGGTCGAGACGAATCCCATAATTACCTAGTAGAATAACAGTTTATTTGAAAAAGACGAACGATATCTTCATTAATTGAAGGCTGAAGCACGCCCCCTCCCCGCCTTCGTGACGGCCTGATCAGGCTGGGTATACCAACTACCAACAACTCCCGAGGTCTTCGCCAACATGTTGTCCGAAGTAGTCGGCTCTACCTTGGAGCTCGTGAGTATGTTTAGCTCCCTCTTTTCCAATATTATATACTCAGTTGCTAACGGCCACGCATTACAGGACGAGCTTCAGATGAGACGGATCCCGACGGTACGATTTCATCCCTATCCATCCCTATCCACCCGCCACCCGCCGCCCGCCATCGTATACCTTATGCCTCACTCATTCCCCACCTATCTTATACACTCATCGTATCTGCATCATATGATCTAATCACTAGGAATAGAACCCGACTCGTCCGAAAAGGAGACGCTGTCGTCATGGGCCCTCTTCATCTCGATCATGCTCCTAATAACTGCCTTCTTTACGAGTTACATGCTACAGCAGAAGAAGGTCCAAGCCGTGCACGAGACCGTCATCTCCATCTTTGCCGGTTCGTCGCGCCCCAAGCCTCGAGTTTTCCCTTGAGTATATCTGACATTCCCGATAGGCATGACGGTAGGATTATTTCTCAGAGTCGGCACCGATCACTCAATACGACAGCTCGTGAGCTTCGACTACCAGATTTTCTTCAACCTCCTCCTGCCTCCTATCATCTTGAACTCCGGCTATGAACTACACCAGGCCAACTTCTTCCGGAACATTGGCACCATATTGACTTTTGCCTTCGCTGGCACCTTCTTGTCTGCCGTCGTCATAGGTCTATTGCTATGGTTGTATACTCGCGTGCCTCTCGAGGGGCTGGAGATGAGTTTTGTCGATGCCATCTCCGTCGGCGCAACCTTGTCCGCCACTGATCCCGTCACCATTTTGGCCATATTTAATACCTATAAGGTTGACCCGAAGCTGTATACCGTTATCTTCGGCGAATCTATCCTCAACGATGCCATTGCCATTGTCATCTTCGAGACCGCTCAGAAGTATAAGACCGGGGACGCCGGTAACCCAGGTCTCTTGAGCTTCTTCGAGGGTGTGGGCATCTTCTTGGCTGTATTCTTCGGTAGTCTACTTCTCGGTGTTTTGGTCGGCGTTACCGCTGCACTCATCCTGAAGTTCACCTACGTCCGTAGATATCCGCAGATTGAGGGTTGCCTGATCGTATTGATCGCATATGCAAGCTACTTCTTCTCCCAGGGACTGAAGATGTCAGGTGAGTTAACAGTATACATCATGCCATTCTTCGAGATACAGCTGCTCTAACACCTAGCAGGTATTGTATCTCTGCTGTTTTGCGGAATCACCCTCAAGCATTACGCGTACTTCAATATGTCCCGACGAACGCAACTTAGCACCAAGTACATTTTCCAAGTTCTGGCCCAATTGTCAGAGAACTTCATCTTTATTTACCTTGGACTATCGCTGTTCACCGATAACGACCTCCAGTTCCAGCCGCTTCTGATCATCGTTACTGTGGTTGCGGTCTGCGCCGCGAGATGGGTGGCGGTCTTCCCCTTGTCAAAAGCGATCAACTGGTTTATGCGCTACCGCGCTTCGCGCCAGGGTAGGGAGGTGAGCGACGAGTTGCCCTACAACTACCAAGCGATGCTCTTCTGGGCAGGACTGCGCGGGGCCGTTGGAGTGGCGCTAGCTGCCTTGTTAACGGGGGAGAACTCATACGCCTTGAAGGCGACGGTTCTGGTTGTTGTCGTGTTGACCGTCATCATTTTCGGCGGCACCACTGCAAGGATGTTGGAAATACTGGGTATCAGGACCGGAGTGGTCGAGGAGGTCGACAGTGATGACGAGTTTGATATCGAAGCTGCCCCTAGTGGATCGTACTACAAGAGGTCTGGGACGGGTATCGGTTATACCCCGCGACGGGGGAATGGCTCGGTGCGCATGGACCACGTGGACGGTGCGAACGGTCAACGCCCCTCTGCGACCCAGCGGGGAAGCTACGTCTCGGGTCACGCGTCACCCTCCCTGCCGACGGCACGTCCGTCGAGTCTAAGCCGAAAGAGCCCCCGCCCCGCCGGCGCCGACGACGCCGAGCGCTCAGACCTTCTAGGCCGTGGCGGCGGAAACCTGACGGACTCGGACATCGGCAGCGACATCGACACCTCGGACCTACCGCCCCCGGCGGCGCGGCCGGGAAGGAGGAGTAGAGGTTCGCCCGAAGACTCGGTGTTCTCGTACCCGACCTCGGGGCATCGAGAAGCGGCGCCCGTGTCTGCTCGCGCTGCCTTCAAACAACTCCTCACCTCCCACGACCCCCAGGCCCTGTTCCGCCAGTTCGACGAGGATTATATCAAGCCCAAGCTACTGCTCGACGGGGGCCATTCCTCCGGCTCGGGCCATGGCAGAGGTGGCCACGGCGACGACGATGCTGCGGGCCCCAGCTCGTGAAGGTGGAATTCCGGGGAATGCGATGGGTAGGGGGGCTAGGATAAGTGTGCATGTGCGGATTTGGGCCTATAGAGCGATTTACGTTGGGGTGGAACTTATCGCTCCACCACACTCTGTCGAGCTCGTGCAGAGAGCCACAACAGAAGGTAGACACGGGCGGGCGGGATTGGTAGACACCCGGGGGGGGGGGGCGGCGGGCGAAGGGGTTGAAGGCATACAACTGCGGAGTTCCAGGCATCTGATTTTGTTTTCTGGTTGATCTTTTGCTGTTAGAGTTTCAAATGTCGAATAGTCATTTTAGGCCGGCGGATAAATCAGGGATCCGGGTTTTCTCCCCCTCTTCACCCCCCCGGTGTTCGGTGTACGAGAAGAGATGTAGAAGGGGATTTTTTGACCGTCCTGCTGACTATGCCATAATCTGCTGGTAACAGATGAGGGTCCTCACCTCTAGGTACCTCACTATGGTACTGTACGTACCAGCTGTTGCGCCGTACTCTGCGTTTTGAACTAAGGAGCCTGGCGATGTTCGGCTTATTTGGTACCTTACTTTACACAATGAACATGCGTGCGAGGCATATAACTATACCCACAAAGCAAGAATAGGAGAGCTCTCTTTCTTGTTACTACGTAGAAATCTTAGACCTCGTCATCATAGGAATGAAGATCTATGTCACCAAGGTGCGTCAGCTCTATTCTTACGTTAGTAAAACTACACCTTAACTATACTCCAGTCCAGTGTTTCGAGATCCGCTAAGCTCTGGTGACATTTTTCTGTATTCCAGACTACATACTGGGCCCTATCTGGAGGCTTTTTCAATGTAGTAAATTCCCGTCCGGTCAGCTTTATCAAAGTATTTTTTGCATGCAGTTTGAAGACATTCAAGATAGATACCGGGTGGGTGTTAGTTATGAGAGCTCTAAGTAAGTAACTCTCCTCTGTCCTCCAGAGTGCCTCGGCCCCACCAGCCTACCCGGCCCCACACCGTACCAGCTCTAGGGATTAAACGCCCCCGCCCCTTTTCCAATTCCCCACAATTTAGCCGTTAGCTGTCGGCCCTTCCCGGTTATGCCGCCATTTATTTTAACTTCATTCCGTACGTATATACACTTAGTAGATACCAATCAACGTATAAGCACCAAACACCTGCTGAGCGCCATTGGCAATTATGTGTAGCTTGTAACGTATAACGGAGATCAGACAGGATGGGGCCAGAAATCACATTCCTAGAACTGGAGCAAGGCCAAGGTTATTACCCACCAAGCCTGCCGCCTGCCACTCTTACACCCGGGCTCCGGCCGATGCTGAGCTATCAAAGCTGTCCCGGGTGAACCCGCCGCATCAAAGAGGTAGGTAGCTTTAGTGATATTGATGGAGAAATAGTATTATGTACAAGGACCTTATGGACTGGATGCGATCAAGAGTGGGTCATATTGCCATGATTGACCCTCTCAAAGGTGCTGAAAGGTTTGACGGTATCTTAACTGAGGGGCATCTAATGGTTATGAAAAGGGTTCAATATAGAAAAAGTATATGCTCAAGCAAACAAGTTTTACAGTCTTTTCACCTTTCTTGTAGCACTTGGTATCATTGTTTGTAACATTCTTGATTCCACTCACCACCAGTGAAGTAATCACAGGGCCGGAACCAAGGTAGTCTACGTGTGTACATTTTAACTACTATGGAGAAACTCTGTGTGCTTGATGATCCAACTTACGTAGGTGTCTATGTAGAGGCCTATCTAGAGATGACCTTTGAAGTTTCTAGCTCAGCTCTGTCTACCTATACTTGCATATCTATGTAGGTACTCGTGTAGATCTAGGCATATTACGTCTCACACTCAACAAGAGTGCCATGGTAGGGAGGGATAGATACCTAGGTAACAGCAGCCATCCCATTTTGCATTCAAGGTTGTTGGTGTATTATTCCACCTTGGAAAGTTGTGATTCTAGAAACACCTACACTACTTGTGGTACAGGGGACAGAGTAGGCAGTGGATTATTACCTGACAGGCCCTGTGCAGCCAGATGGTAAGGAACCTGGGATAACTGCGTATTCAGATAATTCATCTTCCTCTTTTTTTACTTATGCAACAACAGAGTTCCTGCAGTCTACCTGGTTGTTCAGTCAATGCTGTGACAAACACTAGCTTTCCTTTTTCCCTTCTCCATCAACACCAACCCCACCAATAAACAAACGCAGTTTACCTACCTAGAGTCACTCTTGAATGAACCATCACCTTCCAGACAGTATCAAAGTTTTTCATTCATGTTCATGAGCCTTCTGCTTATCACATCATAGACGCCTTTCAATCCCCATTTGGCTACTCATCAACCACTTTGTTGTTATTGAGTATACCATTTCCCACCTGACCACCACGCCTGTCTCACCATACCCACTAGAGCAGCAATAGCTTTCCTTGTGGTTTATTGGGCATTTCATCCCCAGAAGCAACTTTCTATTCAATTCCTGGGTGAATAAATCCCATATCAAGATCGACAGGCTGCTTCAATAGGGCCTGTCAACGAGTCAAAACAGTCGTTATCAAGCATACCATCACCTGCCTAGTTTCGTGCTAGCTGGAGTCCAAACAACACCCTTCACAGAAACCTCCATACGAGAAACTTGGCCATAGTTCTCTACATAATTCCCAAGACGAGGGATATTGGCACAGAGCAACCGGGCCATACACACGATACCCACCAGCCAGTCAACTGTAACCCAAACATACCATAACTCCCATTGCTAGGAGACGGGTTTACTGTATATCAACCCTGAAAGAAAGGAAGACCTTCCGGAGCTCGAGATTCTGTACGCATCAACTATGGCCGATCACTTTCCCCTCAACGAGCTTCCTCCCGAGCTTAGGATTCGGGTATGGGAAGCCTGTCTTCCTCACCGAACCATTTTCTATGACAGTCCCAGTATCGGAATTTCTCTAGTCATTCTCCATGACGGTCCCAATGTCGGAAATCCAACAATACTCGGCCCTCCAGCAATTGCACAAGTCTGTCAAGAGTCTCGTGCTGTTGCCTTTGAACATGGGTCACCTCAAACCATTGTATTCGGTGGCTGGGGATTAATACAAGAACTCACCTGGTACGACGCTTCGAGGGACACGATTGTTTTGACGAATAATGCATTCGAACAACCAACGGACCTGAAAGAGTTAGCTGCATCTTGCAGGGTTTTGCCTACGGCGAAATCTGTAGCATTATGTTGTATCTCGATGCTGGTTGAAGATAGGGCCTCTCTCATCAATAACATGCACTTTCAAGAGCACGTGTCGCTCCTCTGTCGCAGGTTACGTACCCTCCGAGAATCCATGGAAAACCTCGAATGTGTCAAGCTCATCCTGCAAAGCAATCCGAGACCCAGAATTAATGGTAGGCAGAGAGAGCAGCCCATATTCGTGGACCTGACAGACGAAAAGGAGGTGGAGACAGCCGCCCAGATTCTTCCCCGCGCTCCGACCGAAAGGGGACATAGTGACGATCTGATGGCAGCCTGTGGCGCTGTGCGAGGAGAGGCCAACCCGAACCGTTTTTGGCCCAAAGCGCTGCGTGGATGGGAGTTTGCGATGAAGGCGATCAAGTATCAATGGCTCCAAGACTGCTTCTCCCGTGACGAGAACACCGACCCAACAGCAACTTACGTGGCCCCCGGTGCTGATATCGACGAAGGGAACGCCTGGGTGCAGTCGGCTTTGGCCGAGTTGCCCCCGATTACACCTGTATTCCTTCTCTATCCCCCCTCCTCGTCATCCTCTCCGGCGCCAGTACAGGAGGGCTGTTTACCGATGCGGGCGAACTCTAGTATTAGATGGGATGGCGGAAGGTGGGTGAAAAAACGGGCGTTATAGGCCATAGCCCGGAGATATCAACTTTTCTGCGCTCCTGGCCCTATATAGATGACGAATCTTTTGAATCACACACCAGGACACTATTTCATCAGGTGTATTCACAATGGTCGAGGCATTGACTAGAAGATCGACGGTACAGCTAAATAGCGGAAAGAGTTTCGGGGGGGGGGGGGGGGGATGAGAGTTGCGCTGAGGACAAAGACATGAAATGGCGGATAGGAACTAAGGGCACTACTGGAAGAAAAAGAATGACAGAAGGATAGATGATGAGTCTTCTATTAGAAGGTGTATCGTCATAGGGTGCTAGGGTACGGATGAGTCAAGGGCAGGCGTGTGTTGAAGTCACCGGAGAATGTCGATACAGGCCAATGTCAATATTAATAGTCCCATTATACCAAACCAATATGCATCTTGCCCGCCCGTGCTACTAATCGCCCAAGGCTCCAAAGACGAGATCCTCTATTTATATATTTTATTTTACTACTCCGACGAGCACATTGTCGTCTCGACGACAATCCCCAATGACGTGATATATATGCTAGCCCACGGTCGCGTTTAGCTCGGCTCGATCTGTTGCGTTACACGCGTTCAGGTACCCGGTGCCGGGTTAATGAGTGACGAGATGTCGTCGCGGCTTTCAACCGGGGTAAAAGCGGGACGGTTGAAAGTGGAGCACACCGCCGTGTACCGTATACGTGGTGGAATGAATACTCCTCGTCGGGATTCCTTCCACTGAGTAATGTAACACGTAGAATAGAAGGGAAAAAAAGGTAATTCTGGAAGAAATTGGCCACCATTCTTCGATACTTATGACTTCAATGCAGCCTGCTTGTACATTCTTTCCTATCCATTCCTGTAACTCTGTAGACGCCGTAAGTGAATGTTCATCGATGGAGTTATCGCAGGACCCTAGCAAGGTTCAGGCCGAAACGGTGCCAAATAATGCATTAACTAGTCTACGCTATCCCACTACAATTCTCGGATTGGGGCACCCGACCCCAGACTGACTCCCTACTTTTAGTATGCCGGAGCAATTGTGCGGGGAGAGATGCATTCACTCGAACTGTCCAATGAGACGCCAACTCTTTCGGCTTACCTTGTTATCGAGCCGGGGCGTCGTAGCAGTGCGTGCTTCGGAACTATTTATTGCCCATGCCTCCTACACCTAGGTATGGAATTCTTGTTTTTCCTTTGGTGTTAACATTGAGAAATAGAAAAGAAAAGAGGAATAACTAAAAGCTCGATAGTATGTCTCAGAAGATATCTACCTCCGAGATCAGCAAGCATGCCAAGCCCGGCGACTGCTGGGTCGTCGTCAACGGCAAGGTCTACGATCTAAGCAACTTCGCACCGAACCACCCCGGCGGTGACAGTAGTACGTTTCACCAACGAGCGGCCTTAGTGGCGTGTCGACCAGGACTAACCGAATCCACGTATTTAGTTATCTACGCTTGGGCTGGCAAGGATGCGTCCAAGCCCTACAACGAATTCCACAGGAAGAGCTTGATAGAAGACGAGCTGGGGAGTTCCGAGAAGAAGGGGGGGCTGGACGAGGCGACGGTCACGGAGACGTGGCGGAAGGCGCACGAGGAGGAGCGAGAGGCGGGGCCAGAGCCGGACGAGCGGCCGCCGTTGAATTCCATCATCAACCTGGCGGACTTCGAGCAGGCGTTCGCGCGGTCCGGGTCTAGGAAGGCTAACGCTTATATCGCGGGGGCGTCCAATGACGAGTTGACGCTGCGTGCCAACGCCGACCACTGGCGCCGACTCTGGTTCCGGCCGCGCGTCATGCGCGACGTGTCGCGTGCGCGCACCGCCACCCGCATGCTTGGCCTCGACGTTTCCATGCCCGTCTTCGTCGCGCCCATGGGCGTCGCGCTGGTAGCCGGCCCCGAGGGCGAGGCCGCCCTAGGCGCCGGGGCCGCCGCCCAGGGCATCGTCCACTGCGTGTCGACGGTGTCGTCGCTGCCGCTGGACGAGGTGCTGGCGTCCGCTCCCGAAAACCCGTGGTTCTTCCAGCTCTACGTCGACAAGAACCGGGCCAAGTCCGAGGCCCTGCTCCGTAAGCTCGCCGCCCGGCCCCAGATCAAGGCGCTCTTCGTCACGGCCGACCTACCGGTAGTCTCGAAACGCGAGGCCGACGAGCGCATCCGCTCCGCGCTGGCCCCGCCTACGTACGACACCGGCGGCCCCGCCAGCGAGTCGACCGCAGCGGATAGCAAGGGCGGCGGCATCGCGCGGAATAATGGCAACTTCATCGACAGCTCGCTGGCGTGGGAAGACGTGGCCTGGGTGAAGCGGCACACGGACCTGCCGATCATCGTCAAGGGGATCCAGTCGGTGGCGGACGCGCGGGCGGCGCTGCAGGCGGGGTGCGCGGGGATCGTGGTGTCGAACCACGGGGGACGGGCGCTGGACGGGGCGCCGTCGACGGCGATGGTGCTGCTGGAACTGCGGCGAGACTTTCCCGAGGCATTCGAGCGCATGGAGGTGTTCGTGGACGGCGGGGTGCGCCGGGGGTCGGACGTGCTCAAGGCGCTCTGCCTCGGCGCCCGCGGCGTCGCCGTCGGCCGCCCCTTCCAGTGCGCCGTCGCGTACGGCCGCGCCGGCGTCGAGCACTGCGCCGAGATCCTGCGCGACGAGCTCGAGACCGCCATGCGCCTCTGCGGCGTCGCCGACGTCAACCAGGTTCGCGGCGACATGGGCTTCCTCAACACCTCGGAGCTCGGGGTCCTGCTGCCCCCCAAGCACGAGAAGTACCCGCCGCTGCGTAGCCGGTCCTGGTCTAAGTTGTAGGCCTGAGCACTAATGACCGACGGAGTATCTACATAGAGGAGTTGTTATTTAGTTGGTTGGTTGGTTAGTTGGTTGATGTCTGCGTTGCATAGCATGCCCAGCGAAGCACACTAGCGTTAGATTGGACCGCCTCGTATGCAGCATTCCAGTTACTGATAATTTTCCGCTTAGCATGAGTTTTGCGTGTAACCACAGTTATTATTCATGCTTTGTCTGGAATTATGCAGTTGAACCCAGTGGATTAGGGGGGGTCCCCCTTATTTCAAAAATTCTTGTAAGCCCCGAGCTTCCATGGTTGAGGTGCCCGAGCTTCCTCAGGGGAGGATTGGATTGGATTGGATACATAGGACTCGTTTTCCATTATACCTTTTTTTTTCTTTCCCAAGATTGTAGTCTTTGGAATTGAATAGACCAAACTGCTTTCTGCTAATCTGGGCGACGATCCGCCCCTGAGAAATTGGTGGTGCAACGTATTGGAAAGTGGGTGCAGTGGGATCAGAAATAAAAGAGAGCAGACAGCCCCTCTAAGAACCGCGAAGATGATGACGGAACCGGAGATAACAGATGTATGGATTTGTAGCGAATAGTGAATCGAGTGTCTGTCTCCTTATGATCTCAAAAACTACTCTATAGGACCCTCTTAGGGCTATGAACTGGCAATATACCTACTTTTGCGGAACTTTGATCATATCTACGGGTCTCCTTTCGAAAAGGTTACATAATATACATACTTGAGAAGTAACTATATCATGGGCTGCCTTTCGTGGTTAATGGAGTTGTCCTGGTCTAACTATTTATCGCTTATCCGACCCGCTATTTAGGCAGCGTTGGTCCCTTATAGGTAAAGTTGATTTAGATCCTTTGGACCTATAAATGTCTACCTAGTCCGCTAGTACTGTACTACCCCCCTCTGCCCCCTTACCCCCGTACCCCCGTACCCCCGAAAACCGACCCCCCAAATGCCCTCCCTCCACTCCACTTCATGCGACGTGCCAGCTGTCTAGCGTTGGCGGGCTCCGAAGCCATGAACGGTGTGTGTGTGGTGTACCCGTGAACTTAATACTCTAATTTTTTAACTGCTCAGTTAGCAACTGCTTTACTTTAGCTTCCAGCTTAGCAACTTTGAAGTAGAGTAGGTAGGTACCTACTTTTAGAGTCTTTAATTAGAGTACTTACTTAGTGAAGTACACGAAGTAATCACCTGGGCAACTTCTAAGGTTTCCTTCCACGTGCAACTCATCATCGTCAACTATTCTAACTCATCGTCACTTTCGTCACTCTCGACGCCCTCCTCGACAAAAAACAACAACACACCAGTGACACCGCCACCACCACCCCCCACGTCTATCAACATTAGCCACCAGCATTTAGAATTTACTCTTCGCTCTTCCTAGAAAGCACAAGAGACGCTTTTTTAACGCGACTATTCCATCGTGATAGCCGCTCCAAACATGCCATGAAATATCGCCCCTGTTTCGATTACTCCCGATCCCGATCCCTATCCCTATCCCTATCCCTGCTCCCCTATCATCTACCCCTCGAGAACCTCAACCGCCTCGATCACGACTGCGACCACGACTACGACCACGACTACGTATACGATCAAGACCATCCATCACGGCCAGCCACGCTCTGCTTTATTGCAACTATATAACCCCCCCTTGTGTCGTCACACTTTCCACTAACCACCACCACCACCACCACCACCATCATCAAAATGGCGGCATACGGAAATGTGACGACTGCCCAATATGGCCACGGTCATCCAGCAGCCACGTATGGTTCCCAGGTTGCAGCACCGATACAGGCACCCACCGCACCAGCTGGCACCTTTGTTCCTGGAACCAAGATTCAGGTCGGTAGTCACAGGGTAATCATACAGAAATATCTATCCGAAGGTGGTTTTGCCCATGTATACCTCGTAAAGCTACCACAGCCCGTCGACGGAACCGACCTGGCTGTGCTAAAGAGAGTTGCTGTGCCTGATAAAGAAGCCCTACGAGGTATGCGGACCGAGGTCGAGTGCATGAAGCGCATTAGGGGTCACAGGAAGGTCGTCACCTACATCGACTCGCACGCTTCTGAGCTGAAGGGCGGGGGATATGAGGTCTTCCTGCTCATGGAATATTGTAACGGGGGAGGCTTGATCGATTTCATGAACACGCGGTTGCAGCACCGCTTAACCGAGCCAGAGATCTTGCATATTTTCACCGACGTTGCTGAGGGCTTAGCCTGCATGCATTACCTGAAGCCGCCTCTATTGCACCGAGATTTAAAAGTCGAGAACGTCCTGATCACCGCCCACGGTTCCAAAAAGACCTTTAAGCTCTGCGATTTCGGCTCTGCCACCGCCCCGAAGCCCGCGCCCCAGTCCATCGTCGAATGCCGTCTGATCGACGAGGACATCCAGAGACACACCACAATGCAGTATCGAAGCCCCGAGATGGTGGACGTGTATCGAAAACAGCCGATAGATGAGAAGTCTGACATTTGGGCTCTGGGCGTTTTCTTGTACAAGCTCTGTTATTACACCACTCCTTTCGAAGACCAGGGCCAGCTTGCCATCCTAAATGCAAGCTATCGGTTTCCGAGTTACCCTGTATTTTCCGATAGATTAAAAAAGTTGATTGGTAGGTTCTCGGGATTATAGAGTCTATGAGGCTTGACTAATACCCCGAAGCGTCCATGCTACTGGAGCATCCGAGATCTAGACCGACTATATATCAGGTCCTCCGCGAAGCTTGCTCAATGCAAGGCCGTGAGGTGCCCATCAAGGACGTAAGTTGAATTTACATGCCACTTCGAAATGGTCAGGCTAACGGAATATCCGTAGATATACTCGGGCCGTAAACAGTTGGAATCATCCGGGACCGAAGTGTCGCCGGCTTCTGCTCGCCAGGGACACACTACACCCGTACCAGGCATGGGCGCCGTGTACTCACCTCCCCCAATACAGCAAGGCCAGGCAATACCAGATATTGTACCTATGAGACGAGGCAGGCCAACGTCCACTAGCCAACCACCCGCGCCGCATGCCAGCAAACCTAGTCCCTCTCCGATGCGGGTCACAAATGGCGACCCCTTCGCCGCTCTGGACTCCAAGCCAGGTAGGCAGGCTGAGGCGGATGAGCTTTCTTCCAGATTTCCTACCCTGGACCAGTTCTCGCTTTTGCACGAGCAAGGCGCGAAGTTTGAATTCGACAGCCCAACATCGCCTTCCCTCGATAAGAAAGAGTTCCATCAACAGGTGACCGACCGGCTCGCGGATGATGCGTTCCTCGCATCTCGACCCAAGCCCGAGCCAACACAGCCGACCAGTAGACAGTCATCAGATTACAACCGGGTGAGGCCCGTTGTCGGCGGTACGGAGAGACATGACCTCTCACCACCGCCGGGGTCCGTTAATAAACCAGCATCGGCGCCTCCCCCGTCGGAGATGAGTCGCGCGTCGGCCATCATATCCAGCAACCCTGAGCTCCAAGCTATCGCATCTTCTCCGCCGAAGTCTGTTGCACAGACACCACCTAGCAAACCGGCGATGGTCTCTACGGGAACAATGACTGGCACCCCTCCCTTGGCGGGAAAACCCTTACAGGAATATCCGCAGATCCATCGGTTCCAACCAACAGACCAACACCGCTCGTCGAGTCTACCGAGGCAGCAGAATTCGAGTGGGACAGGACAGTATCAGATGGACACTGCATATTCCTCCCGACCTGCAGGGACACCGCGGCTATCTTCTCTCCAACAACGGCCCAGCCACGGTCGTCATTCCTCATCGACCCGACCGTCTCTTGAGGGTGGCCGGCCAAGTCTTGAAATGCTGGAGCCTCTAGCAAAGTCAACATCGGGTCGACCTAGGCCTTCAAGCACATTCTTGGAATCGAATTTAGACTATCTCCGAGAGCGTGAGGCAGCGCCACGACCACTACGGTCACCTGGCTTGCCGTCAACAAGGTTCCCCGAAACTGCTGTGTCGCCAGGGTTGATACCCCAGGAAGATACCGCCATCGAGTCGAACGTAGACTTTCTCCGCTCCATGGAAGACTCAGATCCAAAGAGGAAGGACAAATCTCACAAGCACCACGGCAAGCGCCCTAGTCTCGGCTCCCTGTCTGGAACGAAGAACATCCTGGCAGGCAAGTTTGGCGACGCCTTCAAGAGGTTTGAAGGAAACAATAACCCAGGCCCGCAACGCACGCCCTCGCCGCTCAAAGAGCTCGATCGGCACGAACTGACCCCCATCGCCGGTTCTGAAGCGACCGACGGCCGCAGCGACGACGGCCACGGCGAACCCGAGATGACACCCGAAATGCGCCGCGAGCTCGAAGCACAGAGCCTGGCCGAGGAGGAGAGGCGCGTGGAGGCCGCCGCGGCTGAGTACAGGCGACGAGTGGCGGCGCGAGAGGCGGGTGAGTCGACACATCCGTCCGACACTGCCTCCGGCTCCGCGCCGCTGCCCAAGAGCATCGGCGGCGTGTCACGCGCCGTCAGCATTCAGAACAGAGTTCAAAACCTACTCGACGAATCGCAGAAATCGTCCGCCCAGAAGACAGCCTCGGGATACGGAAAGTTCACAGACTCGGCGGCTCCGACAGACGACGCCGATCAGGGTCCGGGCCTCCCCCCGAGACCCGCCGTTCACGGCACGGGCACTGGAACGGGGCGGTCTGTGTCTTCTAGCGTCACCGGCTCTGCCAGGCCGATAACCGCAGTCGCCAGTGGCTCGATGGAGGCCAATATCACTGCCGCTGCCGCGGCAGCAGCTGTTACGCGAGGACGCCCCGCCTCGACCGCGCCACAGGAATCAGCGAATGAAAGACGTCCGCTGCCTCCGCCCCGGCCACAGCCCGCGCCGAAACCCACGCACCTCAACAATATTCCCACTGGCGGGAGCAGGGCCCGGTCTCCGTCCAAGTCGCAGCGGCCGCCTCCCCCTTCGTCCTCGTCGACTTCGGTGGCATCGGCTGGCCTCAGCTCGAACTCCGGCGGCGGCGGCGGCGGCCCGAGGATGTCGGCGGAGCAGCTCATCGCCCTCGACCTGCCGGGGCAGGCACCCGGCACGACGGCGACTCTGCTCGATATGTCGCCCCGCGAGAAAGAGGATTACGTCCGCGACTTCAGCAAGCGATTCCCGAGCCTGAGCGCCATCGAGATGGTGGAGCGGGACCTGAGCGTTGAGAGCGGCGGAGGCGGCGGCGGCGGCGGCGGCGGGAGCGCAGAGAGGAAGGCTGGGCGGTAGGGGGGTAAGGGAAGGGGGAGCTTACGCGAGATGATGATCTAGGCGTGGTGAAAAGCGAGAAAGAAGAAGGCTGAACGAGCAAGCGGATGAAACGAACGAGTTGAGCAAGCGTATGTCGTGGAACTTCTTTTTTGATAATAAACACAAAACAGGGTACATAGATCGAGGGGAGCAAGCAAGACAAAGGGGATGGTAAGAAGAAGAAGAAGAAGAAGAAGAAGAAGAAGAAGAAGAAGAAGAAGAAGAAGAAGAAGAAGAAGAAGAAGAGCAAGCAAGTAGAGAAGAAGATAGAAGATGCCTCGTCGCATTAAGGCCAAGCCACCATGCCTTTTTTTTTCACTTACATTTCCCGCCCTTTTTTACCCTTTCTTTTCTCTTTCGGGGTTTTTTTCTTTGAAGTACAGTCCTGCAACGCAGTTACCTGGTAAGACGAGAGAGGATGCGGTTGAAGGCTTTTGTGCCCGGCCCGCTTATTTATTTGACTGATCACGTAGGTATCTACATAGACATAGAGGCAGGCAGCCGCTTTTTTTTTAAAAAACAAAAGGGGGAGGGGAGAGTAGTAGTGGTAGTGGTGCCTGGTTTGGTAGATGATATGGGTTCCGGGCAGAGACGGCGGAAGTACCGAGCGGAATTGAACGAGGACCGGGGGAGCGGGGTTCTTCATTTACCACGCACGTCATGCTGCGATAGGGGCTAGTAGTCATTTGTCGACTTGGCTTATCATCGGGTTGAATCAATCATTACTGTTGGTGTGGTGTGGTGTGGGTTGAGTGGTTGATCTAGCTTATGGCTGGATGAAGGAAGAAGAATTAGACGGGGGCGGAGCGGCGGGGGTTGAAATGTGTTGTTCGTGTATGTTTTGGTGGAAAGGACGGGCTGAGCTGTCGTCCGCGTGAATATGAGGAGTGTCCTTTCATATTGGGAAGTAATCGGATATGTCATGCTCTCGTATACTTTGAACTTACACTTTTGGGTTGAAATGGACTATGCAGTTTCCTATCAGGGGTACAAATTCAAATGCCTAGCGTGGTATGTAGTTCTGTGAGCCTAAGAATAGGAAGAGGATGGTCTGTATAATTCGATCAGACCTGACTCTATTCATCTTCATATATAGTTTCCTCATTATCATCATAGCCAAGGGCGTGGTGAACTCAGACTAGGTCCATGCACATCGCAGCTCGCTCCGCTGAGCATGTCCCACTCCAATCAATCTTTCCTTCTTACCTACCCTTCTTACCTACCCTTCTTACCCGTGAGTCTTCTTCCCGAACGCGCGGAGCCACTCCGAGCCCCTCCGCAGAGTGGGCACGGCGTGCGGCGAGAGCCGCGCGGTGGTGATGAGGACCTGGACCCGGGCGATGCGGGAGCCGAGGCCCTGCAGCCGCGGTATCAGGTCCTCCAGGACGCTGAACCCCGGCTCCGACTGGCACAGATCGAGCCGGTCGATGAGGATCAGCGCGACGCGGCCCCGGAGGTCCGGCGCCGCTGCGAACAGCCGCAGCACGTCCTCGAAGAGCTGCCACGCGAGGTTTCCCGAGTCTGTGTCCGCGCCGTCGATTGGTATTTCTGCGCTGTCGGGGAAGGGATGCAGTCCCGGCCGCGGCAGCAGCGGCTGCCGCGCCCCGACATCGTGGAAGCGATTCCGCGAGAGGCGCCGCAGGTTCCGCGTCGCGAGCGGCGGGTGCGCCTCCAGGATCTGCATGGCGAGGCTCTTGAGCAGGGGGGTCGGCGTGTACCGCGCGCCGCGACCGCGCTTGCAGAACACGTACGCGGCGTCGAAGTTGCTGAACTCCCGCGAGTGCGTGATCAGGTCCACGCTGAACGAGGACACCCACGACACGTTGCGGCGGGCCGCGCCGCCCGAGATCCACGTCAGCGGACGTGCCGCAGTCGATGGCGTCGACGGTGGTCCGGCCGGCGCCGCCGCCTCGTTGTTGTCGTTGTCCTCGGGCGCACCTCCGAAGCCCCGCAGGCGCCGCGGCCATCGGTCCTGTGGCGACAGGAACACCCGCTCGCTGTCGTTGAAGGCCATCTCCTCGGACGGATCGTGCAGTTCATCGAAAAGCTCCGCCCGTAGGCCCTGCACGTGCAGCTCGGCCTGGAAGCTCGAGTGGTCCTGCACGGCGCGCAGCTGCTTACTCATCTCGTGTGCAAATGAATCGTTCAGGAGGCTTAGTTCTTTTTTCCCCGTTTAATATTCCCGATGAAGATCAGCCATCAATTCGGATCGGCCGCCTGTGTGTGTGTGTGGGGGGGGGGGGGGGGTGGTGTTGCGGTATCCGGGTAGCTTTGGGGAAAACTCACGCTGCATGAATCTCGCCGCGTTCTCCTCGATAGTAGTCAGCTTCTCGTGAGACGATATGCTGATCATGCTGTGGGCAAAGTTCATCACGCGCGTAACCTGGGCGTAGTCATCCATGACGGCATTGAGGAGCTCCTCAAGCTTCTCATTGCCGCCCCCGAGAAACTTTATCATCTTAGCTGCAGCCGCATCAGCCAACTCACCGCTAGGGCTTGGGTCCAAACCAAGAAGACCGGCCCAGACTCACACAACGTCCCATGTTTCATGTATGATCCCACGCCCGTGATGAAGGCTACGATGGAGACGAAGAGCTTATTGATCGCCCGCAACATCGGTACGGACCTGATATTCTCCCACAACGCCTTCATTTCGTGCTCGTATTCACTGATCTTCTCAAACATCTTCACGATGTTCTCACTAAGCTCGTTGGCGCCCTCATAAGCCTTTCGTAGCGGATTCTGTTATCTAGTGCATCGAGAAAGGTTCACTTCTCGTGAAGGAGGGGGCATGTGGGGAGAAGGTATTACCGTGATGAACAACATTATAGCTTTCACCGCGACCTGATAGTGGGTCTGGAAAGTAAGTTCGGCAGCGAGGAACGACGTGGACTCCAGGACCGTCATGCCCCTTCGCAGCACCCTCGAGACGAAGTCGAATAGCGTCGTGACAGGCGCCGCGAGTCCCTTGAAGGCGGCGTAGACCTTCCTAGAAAGCTTCCCGCGTTTCTCATGCTTCTCCCTACGCCGTTCTTCGGCTTCGCTAGCCTTGTTGCTGGCTTCTTTCCGCTCATCGGCCTCTTTCTGCTTCATCTTTTCGAGGTAGGCACCCAGCCTCTCGAGGTTTCCTCTTCCCTCACTCGGGGTCTTGGGTTGTTCGTTCGCACATCTGACCAGATCCCTTAAGTCGGCGTCATCGTTATTCTTGGGGACATCGATGGTGATGTTAGACACGTATTGGTGGAGGGATGAGAGTTCACTGTGTACAGTCAGTTCAGAATAGTGATAAGCGGGCGTAGATGCCGGGTTGCGGACATGCTATCTTCGAGCTTCACGTCGGCGAACCATTCCCTCAGCCTCTCTCCGGCGGTGTTCCGATCTTCCTTCGAGTTCATGGATTTTAAGGTTTATATCGATTCTAGAGGTAGTGTAAGTCGGTTCCTATTGATTTTATCCGCGGCAGATGGAAATCGTAGTATCTCTAGAAATTACACACCGGCAAATTTGGGTTTGTCCTTGAGTCGTCAGAATGTCACATACGACATACTGTTCCAGAACGTGCAGAAGAGCCTGCAGTAAGCGACAAAAATGTTATATAAGGATATAGCTGGGATTCGGGTACCACTCCCCTCAACCGGGGATTCGAGTGAGACCCAGAAAGCAGGCTCAGATGGATGACCTCACACCAGGGCGGACAATGGTACAGTAGTAGTCGTACAAGTAAGCTGGCCAACAGATCAGTTTCCCATTGAGTAAGCAAGCCATATTCGGGGTAGAATGTGTCCAATGGTGTCTGGAAGCCTTTTTCTTGTCGTGCAACCATGTGGTATATTAACAGGCCCCCTCTACCCCACGGAATACAAATATTTTCGGTGAACCTAGCGATAAGTTTTGACCGCACACCCGGAGTTGTTCTCTACGTATTTGTCAAACCGATTAGAGTGTTGTTTGAGACGGTGCGAAAATATCTGCAGGGAAACGCGGGAGTACGACGACGATACTGGATGAAATGGCTGATCCCAATGTACCGTCACGGAGTTCCCCGGCTGGGGAGACTAGCCGATCGTCGGACACTGTGAGCACAACAACTGAGCCTGAATCTGCCTGATTACGCGCAGCTCTCTGATATGTCATAGGTGCAAATTGACAGGATAATAGCGAACCTCGCGGACTTAGAGAAGAGAATTGAAACTTTGGAGAAAATCCCCGTAGACGAAGGAAAAGAAGAGCTCACTCTCAAATCAAAGTCCGATTCCCAGTCTGACATCAATTCGGGACGGGCTGATAAGGAAGTGCAAACGGACGAAAAACAGGATGAATCCGAGGTGGAAGGCGGCGAAGCCACCAAATCGGATCTTCTGTCAGATTACGTCGAGTTTCGAAGGGAGATATACGTGGAGGAAAAGCTTTCGACAGTCTGGGTGTCGGACACGGTGGCGGAGCCGGACGAAGAGAAGACGTCCAGAGAGCGGCAGTTCCGCTACGATACGCACGAGAATGGGGAGATGTCATTTTCGGTCTCCAGATCGGCAGCGCTATACAAGACCTTGCTCGAGATCTGCCAGCCTGCTTATGACACGCAGATCAGGGTCACAAGAAATGCCCTCGAGATCGACGGGGAATTCGCTCTACTGCACTGCCGTCAGAAGCTCAAGGAAATGGAGGAGGATCCGATGACTGACGACGCTACCAAAATCGAACTGCAGGTTATGGAGATGCTATACGAACGCAAGGGGCACCTACTTGATGCTAAACAACGATACGATGAGCTTCTTGATGACGGAAAAATCGATTTCAAGAGCCTGAAAGGCCTCTTCTATAAAGACCAACTGGTTACCTTCCGCGAGTTACGGGACGAGTGGGCTATCGCCCGTGTGAAGACGATTGAGACCGGACGCCGGCTCGATGATGAGTTTGATTTGCACCTCGAATGTGAAGCCATCGACTTCGATGGCGAAAGTTCCAGGCACCATTTATACAGGAAATATATCAAATGGTTTTCGGGTACCAAGACCATTACCGAGCTATCGTTGTATCCACTCTCATTTCACCGCGAGAAAGATGAGCTAATTGGTGTTTCAATCGAGTCCGGAGAGAGATGGGAGAGGCTACATCGGCAGCTAGTGACGAATGACGGGCGACCCAGGTCAATGATCATGCAATATTCAGGCTATTGCGAGGCATGGGAAGATGACGTGGATTCCGATGACGAGTACAACGCTTATGGCAGAGAGGTGCGCCTTACACCGCGATGTACTCGATGAGAAGGGTACTAACTTAGAAGATCAGATCTCCAGTAGGGTCATCGTGGATCCTACCCAGTATGCTAACCGGCAACTAAAGTTTACACGGGACAATACAGAGCCCTTGGGACAGGAGGAATTCAAAGGAAAGCCCGAAGACAACCCGCTTGTCTTGTGTCCTGAGAAGGTCTTGGTGTACAGTCTCAGTGACAATCAGCAATACTATGTCGCAATGAGAAAATTGAGATTTCCTACGTGGATATCTGATGCATGGGATCGCTTGATTCAACCAGGCCCAAAGCATACCTCAGACTCAATTGATCGCATCCGCCGTCTGGCCAAGGCCCACGCGACTACAAACCAAAAACAGCAAGATGACAGCCCTCATAACTTCCGAGGCAAGGGGAAAGGCTTGACATTCCTGCTCTATGGGCCTCCGGGGGTCGGCAAAACTATGCTGGCAGAGTGCTTGTCTGAAGAGTGCCAGATGCCACTATACCGAATAAACCTGGGGATGCTGGTAGCCGAAGATGAATGGGAGAGCAAGATCGAAGAGATCTTCCAGAAAGCACACTTTTGGGGCGCGATCCTTCTGATCGACGAGGCGGAGGTCGTCTTATCAGAAAGAACACAGGAAAGCATGCAGAGCCTTGCGTGGGTTGCTGGTGCGTGGAGCTTAGACTATCTTCTAATGATATAGTACTGACCAGTCTATAGTGTTCCTCCGGAAGATCGAGTATTTCGAAGGGATCCTTTTCTTGACGACGAATCAGATTCACATGGTAGATCCAGCATTCGTATCCCGAGTGAACCTTGGGATGGAATTCCCGGAGCTGGATTCGGCAACCCGACTACAAATCTGGAAACAGATGTTGAAGGAGCTTGGTGGTTCCAGCGGTGCGGATTGGCTTCTCGGCGAAGAGCAGGCGCTGAGAAACTGGGCGAGTAAGCCCCTCAACGGGCGGCAGATCAGAAATGTGATCTACTCTGCACGGCTTCTCGCCGACCCGCCTATGATTGGCCGTCTCACCAAGAAGGGAATCGAAGAGTGTTTACAGGATGTCATCAATTTCAGTAAGTCACCACTACTCTGTTCATGATCGCCGCCACGGGTTTGGGGGGGGGGGGGGGGAGGGGGGTTCTTATCCCACAGATCTTCAGCAAGGTATACATTTCGCTGACATTTGTGTTTACAGTGACCATGATCAAGGAAAAGAAGAAGATGGTTGAGATGAATTTTATGTCCCATTGGAACTGAACAACGGGCTTCATAAAATGGACCTTGCCGACCTGCTCAGGGGCGTTGAAGCTGGACACTGAAAATGTGGTGCACATCCTACCTAAGTAGGTACATACAAAAAGAGTTAAGTAGGCAGGTAAGGCACATGTAGGAAAAAGAAAATGAAGCCCATCAGGAACAACTCGAGGTAACGCCGAATGAGAAAAAAGCCATGATTCTATCGAACGGCCCCATACATTATACAATGCGGACTTAAGCCCTTCTACTCCGAACGCGTAGGTAAAGACGCGGGGAGGCGCCCCCACGAAAATAAATGGGCCAACTAGTTATACACTTAAGCGAGTGTGAACATGGGCCACTTTTCTCTCCCGCCTGTCCACATAGCTATGTTCGTGATAATGCCACTAAATACTTGGATACCTAAGCAACATTGAAGTTACTTAAGTGGACCATTTTGGGCGCTATGCAGTGAACTCTAGCTACTTAAGTACCTAGATATGTACCTAAGGAAGAGACCTACGCCCTAAGTTACCAACTAACAACAGCTATCTAGAGCTCTAACTAGTGTATCTATCGCCCTGTAGGCCCATAACTCACTTCATCCATGAATGATCTCATCTTATCTCATCACATCCATCTGTCCATCCATCCACCACCTACAAACCACTACTACTCTTAACAACTTTCAACCTACGCCACAGACTTCCATGGTCGATATTTTCTACAGCCAAGATCCTGAAAACCTATCTCCTATTTCTCCCCGATTTCCTCTTGAGGGACTGGCCTCCTGGCCTCCCGGCCTCGACAAGGTCGCATGCATTCATCATCTGTAGGCCCGTCAGCCCATGAACCGCCGCCCTCCACCTCAACATCCACACCCACCACGTCCACTACTCTTGTCCACTCTTCCAAACGCAAGTCCGCAGGTGGCCCCGATCTCTTCCACAGACGTCAATCCGAGAGTCAGCCATCTGGTCCCGAGTCGAAACGTGCAAAAGGGGACACCGGGATTGCCAGGATGAGTAAAGCCCTCGGAAAGCGGCCCGAGGTTGTCGATTTGACCAAGTCTCGTTCTTCTTTCCAAGGCCAAAATGGCCCCAAGAAGATCATTATTAAGAACTTGCGAGCCCCATCGCGAGCCAGTCTTGACAGTTACTACACCAGAACCCTACAGGACCTGGATGATGCTCTCCAAGCCATACTCGCCCGACAACAGCCTAAGCAACCATTCGAGACCCTATACAGAGGTGTAGAGGACACATGCCGCAATGGGAAATCTCAGGAACTCTATGACCGCCTACGTTCGCGTTGCGATGAATACTTGAGTGTTGACCTCTTGAATTCTATCAAGGCCGAAGGTAGCTCGTCCAATGTTGACATGCTAAGGAGCGTCCACAAGCATTGGCTCATCTGGGAAGCTCAATTCACAACTATTCGCTCCGTGTTCAGCTACCTCGACCGGTCCTTCCTCTTGAACTCCAAAGATCTACAGCAAATAAACGACCTGGGAATCGGCCGGTTCAGGAGGTGGGTGTTCGTGTCGGCGCAGTCTTCCCCAAATCCAGGCTCCATGGTGTTAGCCGGTATGTGTGACCTAGTAGAGTACGACCGCAGAGGAGATGTTCGATTCGACGCCACGTTGCTCCGTGACAGCATTTCCATGTTGCACATTTTAAACATATATGGCAAGTCGTTCGAACCGCGTTTCAAGACCGCTTCCGAAAAGTACTTCGAAGAATTCGCTGAGGACCGGAGTGCTGCATCCCTGAAAGACTACATTTCTGCCTGCGAACAATTGCTCGAGCGCGAAGATTACAGGTGCAATGCATATAACTTTGACAGTACGACCAAAAGACTCATTATGGAAAGCGCGCATCGAATACTGATCCAGAATTATTCGGAGAAACTTCTCGACAGTGGTAGCGTCGGAAAGCTTCTGGATGAACATGCAGTCGATTCTGTCAAGGCACTGTACGATCTTTTGAAGCTGTCCGGTCTTCAGAAGAGCCTAAAGGAGCCCTGGGAACATTACATCAAAGACGCAGGCGCCGCGATTGTTAACGACATATCTCGAGGAGATGAGATGGTTGTCCGTCTATTAGAGTTCAGAAAAGCCTTGGATATTATGGTCCGAGACGCCTTTAGCAAGGATGACGATTTCACCAAAAGTCTCCGGGACGCCTTCGCATTCTTTATCAACGACAAGAAGATTTTGTCCTCCTGGAAGACTGGAACCTCCAAGGTGGGCGAAATGATCGCAAAGTACATGGACATGCTGCTCAGAGGAGGATTGAAGACGCTCCCGAAATCGTTACTGTCTGATTTGAAGGACCGCGCCGATGCCGAGAAGAGCGGCCAAGCCAGTACAGGCGATGAGGATGCAGAATTAGACCGCCAACTAGACCAAGCCCTGGAATTGTTCAGGTTCATCGAGGGCAAAGACGTCTTCGAGGCTTTCTACAAACAGGACCTAGCGCGCCGTCTCCTCATGAGTCGCAGCGCTAGCTCGGATGCAGAAAGGAGTATGCTGACGAAGTTAAAGAGTGAATGCGGCTCTACTCTCACACACAATCTAGAGCAGATGTTCAAGGATCAAGCTCTTGCACGTGATGAGATGGACTCGTATAAGTCTTGGAGGGAAGGGAATGGGCGCGATAAAGGGAACCTCGATCTCGAAGTAATGATTCTATCAGCAGCGGCTTGGCCGACTTACCCTGATTCGCAACTTATCCTCCCGGACGAGGTCGCAACACAGATTGAGCAGTTCGACGCCTACTACGTCAATAAGCACACCGGGCGTCGCCTTACGTGGAAGCACTCGCTTGCCCATTGCGTCGTCAAGGCACGCTTTAAGAAAGGGGTCAAGGAGCTTCTCGTAAGCGCCTACCAGGCTGTCGTTTTGACTTTATTCAATCAAGTCGAAGACGGACCAGATGACTTCTTAACATACGAGCAGATCGCGAAGCATTCCGGACTAAGCGGTGCAGACCTAGACCGTACCCTCCAATCCCTCGCCTGTGGCAAGGTGCGAGTGTTGACAAAACACCCCAAAGGCCGGGACATTAACCCGACCGACACGTTCACGGTCAATAAGGCATTCGCGGACCCCAAGTACCGTGTCAAGATCAACCAGATCCAGCTCAAAGAGACGAAGGAGGAGAACCAGGAGACGCACAAGCGCGTGGCCCAAGACCGGCAGTTCGAGACACAGGCGGCCATTGTGCGGATCATGAAGAGTCGCAAGCTCATGACCCACGCCAACCTCGTCGCTGAGGTCATCAATCAGACCAAGAGTCGCGGCGCCGTCGACACGTCGGAGATCAAGAAGAACATCGAGAAGTGTGTAGCCCCCCCCCCCCCGGTCTTTAGAGGCCTTCACATATAATTTTAATTGAATTTACGCTAACTGTCACCAACTAGGCTAATCGAGAAGGATTATCTCGAACGGGACGGGAACTCCTACACGTATTTGGCGTAGATGGCTCGTTTCTTCTAATGAATATGACGTATGATGACCACGCACATTGGGCTTTTCTACACGGCTAGGCAGTGCTCTTCAATCAATCTTCCTTTGTTATACAAGCATGGGCCTCATTCAGCAGGGAGGATAAGGAGCCAGACCACTCTAGATGAATGAAATAGAGAACCCCTTCAAACAAGTCATTATATTTGATTTAGTAAGGCATTATTCATCGATCTATATCATGACGCAGTGAATGATAGGAATGGTTATCTAGTATATAATCAAATCTATCGCAAATGACTGTTAAGCAACAATTGTCACATGCGTAGCCGGAATGAAGTGGGGTCGGTGAGCTCAGGCACTTCCCGGGCTTGCGGGCTACGCTAAGATACATACCAAGTAGGTAGGTCCGAGTGGTCGGCGAGCACTGTACGATTTGCCTGCCGCGCCGGGCACCACAATTCATTATTGTCGCCGATACGCCTCGATTAAAAACCCAGCTACCGCCGCACACATAGCCCTTGCTTGCTGCTGCTACTTAAGCCGGCATTTTCAGCAGCTAACATATCCAAGTAGTGATCATAAGTTTACCCAACACCATCGTCAAACCTCATCTACTGTATTTTCAGTTTTTAAGTGCATCTTCCATCATGTGTTACGGCGCGACGTGTCCGACATGCTGTGAGTACTCGATGAAAATGAGGAATTCTGTCCCACCCTACCTACCCGCGGCGCTACGCCGTTTTTAAAAGAAAGAAAAGAAAAACTTAATAGAACCACCAAGTAAGGTCTAGAAATCTCAAACTGACGACGCGCGTGATACCACCCCGCCAGCGAAGAAGTCGTGGCGCGGCTGCGGGAAGCACATCCCGTCCGCGCTATCCGGAGTCCCCGAGGAACGGTGGTGCACCTGCACCCCGCCCGTCGTCGTCGACGGCAAGGAATACCCGCCGGCCGCGAAGCTCGAGGTCCCGGGTCTGTCGTGGCTCGCCGGCCTCTTGGGACTCGGTCGCGGGGATGGGAAATGAGTCGATACGCCGCCAGGGAAGGAGGGAAAGGGTGCGTGCGTGCACTGTAATATGGGAGCGATGATTCGCGTGCGACAGATGATGCCTTCGTCTACTAAGCGGGTTCAGCTGCTCGAGAAAGGGAAAACCCACTCTCGTATATCTATGCGATTTTCGTCACCTCCCTCTGTTTTGATACATACAAAGCTTAATATACGTAAAACACTTGAGTGGCTCTACTGATCGGAGTCTCCTCATGTTCATGGTCGATTAGGTAGATGTTATTAATATTATTCTAGAACCACATATGGATCACAAACCCGCAAGCCCCTATTTCAGCTCCCGGCCCCTTAAGTGGTGATCGGTGCCTTCAGTGTACACTATTGAATGAATCTTGTGCGAACGGTATCAACAGTAATTTTAAACCGCAATCTAGAATGGCAGCATCGACACAAGACAGTATATACTTATCATATAATATCAGTGAGTGATAATACCTCGTCTAATGACTTCGAGACCTGGGTTAAGGAGTCTCGAGTGTCTTTAAGGGTCGTAAATAAAGCTGAAGCATGAAATTCAGGAATGTCCACCTCGAGTAGAACTTGGAGTATGTCGAGCTCATACGCGTCAATCGTGATAGCTTATGCAAGACTAGTATAGCTTGCACGAAGGCGAGATCTCACAATTGCCTAGACACTACTTTGAGGAAAGATAGCGGCGAGACTATGGGTACATCCATGGGTATATCCGTCTTAATACACTCTAAGTATTCTAATATTAAATTTCACAACTGGGGAAACAAGTATCTCGTCAATCCCAGACAATACATAGATGGAGTCAGCTCCCCTACTAATATGACAGAATGGGGGCGTCCCGCTAACACTACGTAGATGGCGTATCATCAGTCCAAACACGAATGTGAACGTACGTATACTATATTATTATACTAGAATTGAAACCAGGTAATTATACATAGCACATAAGCTATGCTATTGAAGACTTCCCCACACCCGTGTACTCTGATGAGGCCCTGCGACCAAATGGACCTTGACCTGGAAAAGGGTCATAGAGCACGGTGTAACATACCGCGATAAATTAAAACAGGCCCCGAACGACGCGCTTGGGGAGGTTACGCCATGTCTTCCCCTCTATTGGCTCCATCTCGTGCTCCTCCAGCAACCGAGCACCTGACTTGAGGTCCATCTCGGAGAGCTTAACCCAAGGCTGCCAATTACGAGTGTATACCTTCCAAAACAGATAGAGAAGGACCACAATAGGGGCAGCCAGGTAGCCCTGGAAAAAGGACGATACGTCCGGAGTGGCATCAGGTGTTGGCTGTGTACATGTTAGAATTCTTCTTCTAATGGCCCTAGGTTGGAAAAGTCACTTACATAAAGAACATTGTAAAAGGTAGCAACCAAACAGACGACATTGAGGGTTAGACCAATCGCGCTACCCCAGATGCCGAATGGTGCTTTATACGGGATCTGGTTGAGGTCGTAACCGCGCTGCTTCCACGCAAGGCGGAATCGGATATGCGCTAAGCAGCACGATCCCCATATGAAGAAATTTGACAGTCCAGAAAGAGCCAAAAGCCAGTTGAAGACGACGTTGCCATTCGTAGCAGCGCCGATATAGCCTAGGAGACCGAAGGCTAGTTGTATCACGACGCACCATCGTGGGCGGCCGGCCTTGTCGATGTGGGCCAAGAACTTGGGCGCCATACCTCTGTCGGCCATAGCCTGCAAAGTCCGGGTTGAGCCAAAGGTGCACGAGTTTGCAACGCTTAGAACCGAGATGGCTATCACGGCATTGAAGATGGAGGGGAGGATTTTGACGCCCGCATCTTGGATGGCTAGCACGAACGGGGAAGCTCTAGAGTTAGAACCGGAGGACTTCTCAAGGCGGGGGTCAGTGGATTTCATGATCAAGCCAAGGATGAAGAGGTTGACGATGTAGAAGAGGAAGATCCGGAAGAACACCTGCTTCGTGGCGAGCGGGATTGACTTTCGGGGGTTCTTAGACTCCGCCGCGGCCAGGCCCACCAGTTCGGTGCCAGCGAAGGAAAAGGCGGCGATAACAAAGACGCCGGCGAATCCGTTGAAGCCGTTCTGGAATGCGCCAGGGTCTCTCCAATACGTGGTCCCCAGATATCCCTGATTGCCGACTGCTCCGACATTCACGATGATGCCGAAGATGATAAATCCGATGCAGGCGATAATCTTGATCAAGCTCAGGACGAATTCAACTGTATTATTGGTTAACAGGGGAGTTCTTGTGTTGAATCTATGGCGATGGTGTGATTCTTACCTTCCCCGTAGCCCCTGACCCCGAAGATCTGGACGGATGCCAAGAGGACTAGGAAGACTGTCACCCAAATAGCGACATTTAAGTCAGGTCGCCAGTAACCCATCACGATACCTGCGGCAGTGAGCTCGAAAGGTAGGATGGTCAGCCAGGATATAGCGTAGTCCCAGCCTATGGCGAATCCCCTACAGTGTGTCAGCCAGTGGCACTAGAGTCTCGTTGTTTGCTGAACGACATTCGCTTACCACGACGGATCAACAAATCGGACAACATAGGTATAGAAGGCGCCATTGACGGGATACAGGACAGCAAGCTCGGCAAGAGATTGCATGGTGAGAAGAAGCATGAGTCCTACAATCAGGTAACCGATGATCTGTAATAGAGTTAATTGGATTCAGAGGTTGAATTACTAGTGCGGTTCATACCAGTGCAGCAGGGCCCCCTTTGTAGAGAGCACCACCACTCCCAATGAAGAGACCAGCACCGATAGCACCACCTAACAGAGCACATCAGCATCGGTTTTAAACCATATATCTGAAACTAAATTAGGGGTGATATTTACCAATGGCGATCATCTGCATATGTCTACCTTTCAATGCGGTATGCAGTCCAGTGTTCTGTGGAGTAGTACTAGAACCGACCTCCACGTCCACTACCCCCTCAGGGATATGTGCATGCGGCTCGTCTGCATCCGCCGACTGAGGCTTCTTAGGACTCGACATCGTCAATAGAGTTGTTTGCTTTGCTGTTACGCGATTTACAGAAAATATGGGTGTATAGGTATTGTGTAGTCAACGATCTTTCAAGCTATCAAAAGAAGAAAGGACGGTGAAGAGAAGAGGGAAAATAAACGCATTCAATTTCAGTCAACCGTCAGTCATCGGTCTATATATACTACGTATGTCAGAAACTTAAATAGAAGGTTTTCCAGTAAATTAGACAACGCTGCCACATAAAGCAGTCCTACAGACCTATTCCAGCGAAAACTATATCCCCTAAAAGGTTCTGCGATGCGTGCGTTATGCCCTTCTTGAGCATGATAAGAGTTCGTAGGACCAACCATATAGTGACATGAACCATTTTCCCAAGCATACTCTCACGGTGCAGGAGATTTTCTCATCAGCAGGAGGAGAATGGCAGTATAATAGGCTTTAGCTTTGCGTGGGCTGCTTCGTGCACCACGAACCTTGCATTTATCTAACAGCCTGATAACATAGCTTTACGCAGTTCAGGCATTCTTGAACCGTTATAGAATTACGAACCTGGAGTATTCCTAGGTAAGTAGGAATTGATGACACACGTTTAACATTGACTCCGACAGCTCATCGATAAGTCGACAGTCTCCAACCCTCCCCACCCCCCCCCCCCCCCACCCGGGACACCAACAGCTTATGGCGTAGGTATACTTGGGGAAAAAGTATTGCTATGAGGAATGTATAGGTTTTGTTATATGTCTGCTCACTCTCTAGATTTATATGGTATCTATTGAATTTTGAATAGTTATGTGTCTACTTAGTGAATTGTGATGTGCTCAGATACCAGAACTATCGGCCTGGGTACGAGGCCTCAGGAGACCAAGAAGCGATCGCGGAATAGCAAGGTGAGTTCGAATGTGCTTCAATCACTGAAGGACTGTGGTAATAGAGAACTTCGAAGCAAAACTTTAGCTTATTTGACGGTAGGTACATGGTAGGTGGCAAGACAAGACGTATGCCAATCGAGATGTGTGCCAGACTCATGTAGGTTTAAGAGATTGGGCACGGGGTCCCGAATTACAATCTTCACTATCCACATAGAACTCGGCGCGGCACCCTCTGGTTGCAATATCTAGCTGTTCTTATCATATATGTCTATATTGACTATTACTAGATAGTTAAGCTTAACCTCTCAAGACAGACTGTGAATGTAGCTGTGTGGTGGTGACGCCCAGCCATAACTTTGCCATTCTCCTTCTATTGAATCTACCTTTACAGACGCATGTAATTAATCTTATAGCCGAATTGAGCAGTTATGTACTACTGAAACACGGTCGTTAACGGCAGGCAGTATATACTGGCTCGTCACGAGACAAGGACTACTATGCAAGGCTTGGCTCCGTGATGGCCTACATAGCGAGGCCGAGCCCTTCTTATTGTCTCTGTCACTCATTCTAGAAAATCTCCGATCATTGTAAACCGAAATGGCTTACTATGGTCAAGCACCACTATCGGACGTAACGTGCCTAACATACCGTGGTCTCACCGACCATGGCTAGCCTGGCGATCAACCCAACGAGAGCTCTTCAATCAGATACAGCGTAAAACTTCCAGTTATAATTACTGATTCTCCAGGAGCAGAAAAAATTGTAGTGTTGTGCGGCATGCTGACATGGCTGAGCTCAATACTTAGGTACGCACTTCATGAATCACCGGCGGTGAGTGGGCTCAGCTCGTCATGAACGGGGAGCCGACATAATTTCTGCTAGTAAATACGACGTTAAGAAAAACATATGTCTCTGAAGTCGATATAAATATGATATGGTCGAAACTGGGTCACCTTGGAGGGCCCTACGTGTATATGCTACCCCATGTATTAGATGAAGTTGTTGAAGCTAGTGTGGCATTTCGACATTGATCTGGTTAGCATCTCACAGCTGTTGATTTCATTTCCAGAATATGGCAGCTGCAGGGTGGTTTACTATTCTTGACATGTTTGTTTTGCGAGGTCGGGCCTCGGTTCTTTCTAGACCTGCACGCGTTTGGGGCTGAGTGCAACCCAACCTAGCCAGTGCAGCCACCAGGGGTACCAAAACGTTGATGGCATAGTCTCAGACATCATCAGCCTTGGATATCAGCAGTAGATGGTAGGTAGCGAGTGATGGCGAGCAGAGCACCACTAATGAGAATCATTATCATCAAGACCTTCGCGTAGTCTTCCCGACCGCTTCCACACGATCGCCGTGCTCAATATAATTGCGACACAGCTTTTACGCCGGCCCATCAAATGCCTGCCCATCTAGACTCTAGTATACGTTCGGCACAGCCGAGATCCAACCTGCCATGCGGCCACTGCCCGAAACACATGTCGCGGTGCAGAGTACCTCTTCAGCAGGCAGCCTTATTGATTCGCGTCGGGAGGCTGAAGGTCTCCACACCTAGGCCGGGGGGGGGGGTGATAACACAGGGCCTCCTTTTATGGCCTTGTAGCGTAATACACAACCATTGCTATCTAATGCAGTGTGCCCATACCGTACGTTCTTATAGTTATTCAGCAGACACCAATGCATACCTATCTCAGATGATGTTGATAATGACAAGGAAGTGTCACGCCTTATGCCGTGCTTCAAATTTCGGTAACAAATGGGCACCTCTAGCATGCCAGGTAAAAGGGGTAATAAACATGGCGCTGTGGAGATCCATGGAAGCTATTGTTTCGTTTCCGGGCAATCTGTCGCTCAATACATATGCGCACGTGTTTCATACCAATGGCCAAGCCACGTTACGACAGCCTTATGTTACATGCGTGGGATGTGATCCCTGATAAAGTGATGATTGGCCAGACTGAGCCTGCCTCTTCGCATCAAACACCCTTGCTATACTGATATCTATTCATTCAGTGAAGTAAGTATCCATGATTCTTATAAGTCATCCATCCGAGGGAGCATGCGAGCAACCACCAGCCCTGTTTATTGTTCAAGACAGTTCCAATTGAACCTTCAAATGCTTTCTTAAAAAGCGGTATTTCCCACCACAGAACCCGTTCATAGAAAATACCTGCATAGGCAGGTTGTGAAGACCCGTGAGTCTTCGGTCCCTCGACTTGATTAGCCCGCGATGTTGATCGTGGCTTAAGACAATGGAGGGACTAGGTAGCAAGAGGCTGCGTCAATATGATAATCAGAAATGATGGGCAGACATATAGTCGCGAATCAAAAGAAATAATGAAATTCAATAGGCCTTTGTGATGCGTGAAAGTGTGGCTAGGAGATTTGCGAATGTTGCAGTCTTTCAATGCCTACTCGCTCCACTTGGTTCGGGAGTTTCAGGGGGTAAGGGGGGTACGAGACTGATGAGCATCGATTATAATCGGACTAGTATGGCCTCTCCAAGAACCATGTATAGGTTATCATATAGATTGGGATTGTTTATGGTAATAATTTTGAATGCCTACAACGATAATATGACCCCTTCGCTCGACGCGGGCAGTCTAGTAGGTAGACACAAGGCTTGGTATTTACAATATCCCCCCTATTTCCCTAGAGGCCCACAAATCTCACCGTTCGCAACGAGATACATTAGTGGTTCTATTATCAATGATCACATAAGTAAGCGTGAGTTACGACCCTCATTGTTCCTGTCGCTATCGCCCTTTTGCCTCCCGATTGCGTCGTCTAATCCTTGGCCCTGGCAACCAAGGACGCGACCATTGCAACAAGACAAGCCATTGGGACCCTAAAAATGCTTTGGGGAATCCACAACATGTTATTTCCCAAAGCCGAATTTGAATGGTAAGCCAAATGCGCATACGCTGTGTGAGATTGGAAAAGATCTAGGCCTGGATGTGGTTCTGGAGAGGAAAGAGGATGGGTCGACCGACCATGGCAATGATACGTAGTCCGTTCATTCATCCAGTGCTGCCTCTAACTGTGCATACGAGACTGAGATTTTGCCTTGGTCCTCTAAATATGACTAATAGCTATCGGGATAGTTGAAGTGACGATAATCGCCAGAGGCTCGACACGAAGTGGATAAGTCTTCTCCACATAAGACAATGCGACTACGACTTCCAGGTAGGTAGATCAGTAGAAAGTCAATAAGGAGGGAAACACCTTGGCCCCCGGGCAACAGTAGTTAAGTAATAAAGCGACGCTGACTCTCGCCTCTGCAACCCTCGCTAACTAACTTTCTTGCATATGGTCTATTTTTAATTAGTGAGATCGAGGGCTTGGCGGTAGCGAGCGTCACTAGATAAGTATATCCGAAGCGATCAGACTCATAATACGGAATGCAGAGCAGGTATCCGTGATTATGATGGAGGGTTTCCTTCCAAGTCGTCATCGGCAGTGGTGCCGAGCCCCTTACGCGTTGACCAGGGCTGCGCCTCGCGCGACTTCCCGTCCGGCTCGCAGTCGCTGCATACATACTCCCCAACCACCCGTCTGCCATATCTAAACTTAGATGTATGGGTTTTCCTTCCGTCAGACCGAGGTGTTAGCGAATGATGATACTCCTGTGAGGCTACGGAAGTCCAGCTGATCAAGCAGGCACCATCATCACCGCCGCCGTCGTCGTCGTCGTAGTCGTCACGATCAACGTCATTGTCATTGTCTCATCAATATTGCTATTATTGAAGACGATTAAGCGATTTGATAGATAAGGTGAGTGGAGGATGCATCTGGGTGTGGGGGTATCGCATAGGACTCCATTTAGACTTCGGACGATCTGTATGCGAAAAGCTAACGGTTCATGCTGGTCAGTCAGCCTATCACCAGGAGTCACTGACCTACTTATGCGTGACTGATGAGGTTCCATTGGGGGACTCTACGCTTCTCTGCTACCACATAGAGAATTATCTGATCCCTTCTAGGTTGTGGTGATCACCAGCCCCCCTTATTCTCTCCACATAGGCGACGTCCAAGTCAGCAGCGGGCTGTCTTAGACAACCAGCATAGAATATGTAGTCACATCTGATCGGCCAGCTAGGTATATGAGTGGACTACGCTCGTGATCCATATGATTTCTTGGGCTACATTGATGAAGCGGGTCGGCTGGCAGATAAACACCATACAAGATCTGTCTTCGACGCCCCCATGTTATCCGCCAGGCTATCACTTCTCTAATCAGCGCTGCTTGGCTAGCCACCAGCTTCTGACGTAAACATTCCCCTCGGCTCTTGCGACGTCTTGGCCAATGGATTACTGTACAGCGCGTATGTCGGATATAAGCTTCTGATGGAGAGTCGGCATAGCGTCCCATTTCCCCTCCCCAGACTACGGGATGCGGTATCCTTCGCGGGCCATCGACGCTACCACGAGCTGTGCCATGTAGAGTGGCTACAACCCACCCTCTTAATAATGTCCGCTATAGGTATGCCATGAGGAAGGCGGTCCACAGCTGTCAACGATACCACGTGAGCTGGCGCGCCTCTAGCGAGAGGTAAGCACTAAAAATAAAGAGAGATGGGCACTGTGTAGAATTAAAGACTCTTGAGAGCTGGGAGTCAGGCAGTTAACCAGCCAGCCACCTATAGGAAATGGTGGATGCCGTATTCGGAAAGATGAGTCTAGAGGCGATCAGCAACGCGTTGTAACGTGAAGTACATCGAATACGACGTGCCCTGGGTCTCGATTCGTGCCAGTCCAGCTCGACGATAGCATCATTATGCCGGAATGGGAATGAATAGCGTCCAGAAGGCTGGTGTAGCATAGTTATGGGTAGTAGATAATGTTTATCTGACATGTCACTATATGCTGGAAGGGGGTCTAGCTATCGGTTGTATCGAGAGCTTAGTATGTAGCTGTAGCTGGAGTTGGCCGCTCGTCGAAGGCTGGCTAGAATTGCGTGACGGCTAGGGCCGTGATGAGGCGATTTCCATGTATGAAGATCTAGAGATCTGAGTTGTCATCTCGGTGGAAGTTCACGGTTAACAGGAAAGCGATATGGAGACTGTCTCTAACGGCCTTCAGGTAGCAGCCCTAGTTGACCCGCTATCCCGGGGAGGATGCAGCTAGAGACAAGCGATGGCAGGGCACAACGGTTGGCTACCTCGACGACATCAACGGTGAACATGAGTCTGCCCAGACAGGCTCGAATCGAATACCGATCGTAGTAAGCCTTGGGCACCGACGACCCATACTCAGCTGAACAAGAGTGAGTTGTTTGCCAACCCGCAGCTGGGGGCCATGTGCGAGGCGACGACGATCCACGGAAAGTGCCCTTTTGTCCGGATGAGATGGTTCGGAGTCTAATAATACACGGTGGGCCCTGCTCGCCGTGTCTTGTTCTTCATCGTCGAGCAGCTTGGGGTCCGGTCTTGCACCAAAGTAGAGAACCGCGGATCATCGTTTGTTGACATAGCTAGGATCATGTGGACGTCGAGTCTTACAGAACAGAAGCTACACCGCTTTCTTGGTCGGCAGCCTTGCCGGCCAGCAGCCAACAGCCAGCACATGGGTTTTCTATAATCTCAACCCTATGGGGCGTCCCCACAGATGCTGCTACTTGTTTGCGGCCCGAGTAGTAGATGATGGCGACCTTGAACCAGGGGTGGCCTGTAGGAGGTGACTCTCACGTCTTATGTTCAGAGCTGTAGGGACCGAGAGATAGCTCTGCACTTCTCGGCTGTTCGGGGACGATGTGTTATCGGGCGGGCTTGGGATGAGGCCTGCACGTGGTTACCTTTCCCCGCGATGAGCCTCGCGACGTCGCTTGTCAACATTTCGTGATGTTTTCCTTCGATGGGTCTGCTGCTAGAGCCAACATTTTTTCTCGGTGTGTTAAGAAGGGGCGTTAAGAGGTTATTGTAACTTCAGCGCGTTAGCCTTTGGGAATCATGTCTATTACCTAATCGGGCATTCAAGAGATATTATGATACGTTATTAGAAGGCCGGTACTGTCGCGTCCAGAATTTACAAGCTATTTCTTTATGTTGACGAAGGTAGCATCGAATAAGTCCTGAAGTAGCGGCCAGCATGCTTTTAGTCAAATGAGGCTATGAAGGCCCCAGAGGCAGCCATGCGGCGCAGATGGAAATGCCAGGCCACGTCAGAGCATAGACAAACAACAACCACTTATCTGGAATGTAAATATTCTGTAACACATAACGGAGGTCGCGACTTTATGATCACTGTCAAAGATGAGGGTAGGCACTTGTTGGTGGCAAACAGCGATTAGCCGTCTTCCTAATAAGCTTTGATTGCCCATAACTGATCCGCGAATCCTTCCGCGCCATTTTTGGGGGCTGCCAAAATCGAAGAAGTTTAAAACAGTGTCAGAGATGGCCGACCTTGGACATAAAGTCTCATGTAGCGGGGTGTGTGTATTAATAATAACATGGGCTCATAGGGAGCTAGGATTATACTATGTAGATACGACGGGGTGGTGGATGAGGACTTCGGCCGTACTCGTTTTCAGTCCAAGACACTTTCATATGACCCGGGCCGAAATGTATGGCACTTCTGAGTTTGCGTCCGGTAGGTGAGCATCATTGAAACCCGAACGGCTGGTACTGTACTCCACTAATATTAGCGAGCTTCCTTGTACGCTTTCCCCTGATGGAATATCGAGATAAAGAACACAGCTGACGAGGCTGGAAATTGCATGTATATAAATTATGGCACTGCCTTCCATCATTGATCGAAGTTGATACTCAGCAAACGCTCAAGAACCAGCCAGCTCCGAGACTCCAAGACTGCTACTTGATCATAAGCCGTTCGATTCAGACAACGCCTCTATACGCACCAAATAGCACCATGTCCGCAACAGTGAGCGAGTATGGGTGGGCTACAGCTGAAGGATGGGAGGCACATCGTGAAATTATCACGAACCTCTATTTCTACCAGGTCAGTGTTCAAAGCCTCTTGCTTGGCATGTCCCTGACAGGCACAGCGAGACGATGCCTGGGCTACCCCGTGTCGATATCTTGCTGACTTTGAAGGTATAGAACAAAAAGCTCCGAGAACTGAAGCAAATCATGGAGCAAGAATATCACTTCTTCGCAACGTAGGCTTCCTTCACATATATGATATTGCTTGGAGACATCACGGGCCGCTAACTTAACTAGCGACAAGATGTATAAGTCTCACTTCAAGAAGTGGAATGTCAAGAAAAACTGCAAGCATCCGGTCGAGGGTAGTTCTTCGAGCAGCCAATCCAAATCTAAGTCGGACAAGTCATCGAAGGGGGGGTCAAGCAAGACCGGGCATGCTTCCGGAAGTTCGAGTGGATACGCCTGATCGCCTGCGTCGCGATGATGTCGCGCTAGGGTGAATCTGGCACACGCCTTCATTCGAGGCGAGCCCGGCTGGTTGAGGGGATTGGGGGTTGTGGTTGGTTCATTCGTTGATCACGGCTCGAGAGAATAGGGGTTTGGGGTTTTCGGTCTCCTAGGGTATTGGTACTTCAGACACGACGCTCGCTATACCAGGTTATTTGCGGCAGAGTTTGGTACCAACTTGAGTACTATTCTGGAGAGGCTGAGACAGGAGACGTTCTGACTATCCTTTCATTATGTTGTTTTAGAGTCGGCGATAATATCGGGGAGATCCCAACATGGGGACTAGGCCGGCAGACTGATTCCGACTTTCTTTCGGAGGAACTGAGCCAATGGTTTGTTTTGGTGCAACCAGGAGGCGAACACTATACACAGAGTACACCAGAATCCTCATGGATTAGCTTCACTGCGTAAATGGCAGAGTTGTATGACGGACAATATCCGACTACATCAGAATAATTTCACAAAGCTCGCTTCTGCCATAAAGGGCTGTTTCGGCGGCTCAATTGCCCCTTGTTCGTACATGTGAAGCCACACGGCATCAGCATCAATGGCTTCTAAAGCAGACCTGGCTTCAGGATTTGAGACTAAAATGTCGGCTAGTAGGTCGAGAATTTGATCGAAGATCGCATCGTCGATGCGCACAAATGTCGAAATTGAGACCAGGAGGTTTTGAGCCGCTTCCCAGGCTTGTGCAGCCTGAGTAAACTTCCCTAACCCTACATTCGACTTAGTGGCGACGGTTGTGATTGGCCGTGTTCCTTGCGCCGTTTGGGCTGGTAGCACGATACCACCCTCGTTGGATTTGGCCTTTGGATTTCTTTTCAGCTGTGCAGCCTCTGCCTTGGCTCTCGCGCACCACTTTCCCAAGCCGTCCCACCATTCGGTCTTGATTCGAGTACTGAGAAAGTCGCCAGCACTCTGACACAACGTGGATAGAGCTTTGCAGGCGGAAACGACGACGAAAATTTCTGGATCATACAGCCTTTCAATTAAGACCGGCCATATTGAGTTCACCAACGGCAGAAACGCTTCCTCGTCAGGCGACAAGGCTGGACAGACGATGGACAAGAGATCAAGCAAAGCCTTCCGTAAGCCCGGACTTGGAGAAGTGAGGTAGTGTTGTGTGAGGTTCGTTATGCGTGAAAGTAACTGGAAGGTTGGCGTTTTAGGTGGTGGCTGCTTTTCAACTGCTGCATCGTGGTGTTCTTGCTCGTCGTCAGGCTCCTGCTCCGCTTCGTCAAGGAGCTCACCTGCCGTCTTGGTGGCTTTCCACGGACGCTCGGGATAGTGCCCTCCATCTTCGTGCTCCAGATCTTCCCTTAACCTTTTCCTTCTATCTAAACGTTTGCTCAAGATATCGAGTAGTTCCTTGGAGCTGGTCTGAGGCATCAGTTTTTTGTGGTCAATTTTAGAAGCCTTGACTTCCTCAAGGAGTAAGGAGTCGGAGCTAGCGCCTTGGTGTACTACTTCAATCAGTACACTAAATAAGCTCTCCACGAAGGATGTGTACCCATGGTAGTTATCAAGAGCTGCAAAGATGGCAGCTACGACGTCGTCAAGATATGGTATCAACTTCGGACCGGTAAGCTTGATCATCATCCGTAATACTTGGGTCGATGCCGGCGATATGTCGAACGTATTTAATCGCAGAGATACGGAGTTGACCATGTAGTCAACATTGTCGATTACCAACTCCGTAACATTCGAGTATCCACAGGATGATGCCATATTATTAAGAGTAACAATCGCATGGCTCCTTACCTGGGAATTGCTTGAGCCTAAGAATGTCGTAACGGGATATAGAACATCGATGAGTTCCGCGCGGAAGTCGACCCGCAATCTCGAAGCAGTGAACGTAAGCACCTCCAAAGCCAGTGCGTGTAGTCGCCAGTCTACCTCATCTGCCTCAGCCTGAGTGTCCAGTATGGAAACCGCGATTGAGTATATTTCATGGAAAGTCGACTCAGAGTCATCTGGGGTGCCCGCTCCCGAAGCAAAATTGACGAACATGTCTACCTCTGATGATAGTGCGTGTATTGACTTGACAAGCTCGAATGCGAGCCAATACGAAGCGACTTGGCTAGGCCCAGTGGATTCGCGAGTGTAATCAAGCATTTCGTTTGCCAGCCTGCTCTGTTGTGAAGCACCCCCTATTTTTGAGATCAAATTGACGATAGAGGCGCGGGTGGGTTTTTCATTGTCCTGAGCCATTAAAATAGGCTGGAATATTGTAGATTCGGTTGTGGTGGTCATATCCGTTGTATTTAGCTCAAGCGGATTTGAAGGAAGTTCAGAGAGTACTCCAGGCTTCGAACCGAGCAGAAGTGCGGTACTGCTGTCCCTGAGAGACGCAGAAATCGTATTTTCGAGGGTCGAGGAGTCTAGCTGAAGATCATTGACAAAGTAGAGTCCCTTTGAGAGGTTTTGAATTGCTTGTTGCTTGGTCTTTTCCTCACTTGCCTGAACAAGTCGAGGCAAGCTTGTGACCCAGTTATAGACAGTGTTTTTGATGGTGTCCCCAAGTTCTGGGTATACCCTCGCTAGGTCGGTCAAGCTCGTCTCAAAAACGGATGCTTTCTCGTCGTGTTCACCACTCAGAATGATTGCAGTCTCTACTAGAATCGACGTAGACTCTGCGAGGGAGCGATGGCACTCATCTAGCAAGGCGATGCAGAGTCTCCGTAGCGCAGATCGGACATCATCAGAGTCATGTGTGCGTAATTTCAGAATGGACGCAAGTGCGAGTTTGACTTTAGCGGTTGTCGCCTTCAGCCATGAAGGTGTCAAGACCTTATTGTCCTCACTGCTAGCAGCATCATCAGTTTTAAGATCTTCCTGCTCCTTCAAGATAGTCATCGTGTGAATGTCGCCCAAGACCTTCACTAGTACATCTTTGACTGCACTGATGCCCCTTATGAGAACTACCCTCCGGGTCTTTAGAGCTTGAGGCGGAGTAAGAAGTTTGCTGAGTGACGATAATATACCAGGCAAGAATGTGGCCAATGCTGACCGGTCCTTTATGGCTTCAAGGAGGGAATCCAGGGTCAAGAGTGCCTCGAGCTGGATCTCGTGTGTTCGACCATCAGTGATACCATCCAAAAGGACACTAATGGCATGGCCTAGAGCTGGGATTGCTTTTGCGTCAACCAACGCTGCTGCCCCTGCTGACGACGAGCCAGTAGACTTCACGAGCGCACCTAACGCTTTGAAGGCTTCTAACTCGGTTTCCTCGGGGACTGGATCCTTTCTCTCCCGACCCGGGACTCCGCCGATGATGAAGGTTAGCAGGATGAGAAGCTGCTGCGAAAGTTCAACAGGGATCTTGCTCTTCCATCCATGTTGAACAAGATTCCGCATGCACTTGATGGTGAGTTCGGTTAGCCGGATGGGATACTCCGGCTGATTGCGCAATATGTTGGAAAGAGGAAAGAAAACATAGTCGGCCAGCTTCTCATCCAGAACCGAGGGGTCCTTCGCGATCTGTGCCTCTATGATGGTGGAAAGCTCTTCTGTCACCCTGATCAAGTCCTTGGCGCTTGCCTTCTTGTCGGCAGAGCGAACTGCAAGGTCGTTGATGCTGATACATTTGGGTTTTAGCTGTCGGAAGAATTCGTTTCGGGGGGTAGATGAGTCACTAGCCATCTTCGAATCGTCTCATCTCCAAAAACACCCATCAAGCTGATGTATCTGGGCTGTAGAGCTGGTAATGCAGTCAAGGTCCTAGAATTACTGTGATGATGAAATCCCTAAAGAGTTCTAGATTGTGAGGAATGTGTGTGCTAAAAGTTAGTTAACACAATGTACAATAGGGAAGTTAGGCTAGGAATTATGTCTTGGCAAATGTAACTTCCCCACCCCCACCTTACATACCTGTATGTCTGTATTACCCCGTTCGCCCTCCCATATATGGCACCTGGGAAAAGACAGTCAAGCAGTATCTACTCGATAAGGTTTCCTATATTTTCCAAAGTTCTTAAAATAGGCGAGGATTCCTCTTTACAAAAAAATGACAGCATCCCAGACTTTTCCAACCGTTGTGCATCCGTTTGAATCCCCCACCCCGCATGCCAGGGCATACGAAACGGGCCTCAAGGACGCGAAAAATGCCCTGGTTTTCATCGGAGGGCTAGGTGACGGCCCTCACACGGTCCCCTACCCCCGAGCTATAGGGAAGCATTTGGAGAGCTTCCCGGAACTCAGCTACTCCGTCTTCGAGTTCACTATGAGAAGTTCGTTTCTAGGCTTTGGGTTCTCGCGACTGGCAAATGATGTAGAGGATATCTCGGCGCTGGTCAGATACTTAAAGAGTATTGGGAAGCAGAGAGTGGTTCTCATCGGCCACTCGACAGGATGTCAGGTATACAAGCTACCCCCTGTTAAGTTTGCTTACAGTTATGCCCTTTTCAAACAAAGCGTTCCCATTTTCCTCCCTAAAGGCTGCTGACAAATACAGGACATCATGGAATACACCTCCCCGGCACACAAGGACTTAACCCCGGTGGATGCCTACATACTACAAGGGCCCGTCGCTGATCGAGGAGCAATTCTGTTGGAGATGGGTGACAAACTGGATGAGAGCATCAAGGTCGCGAAAGAGCTTATCGCAGCCGGCAGAGGGCATGAGCGAATGCCATTGGAACATATGCCTGCTTCTTTCCACGATACCCCTATCTCAGTCTACCGTTGGAATGCGCTTGGTGCAGAAGAGTACGCCGCTTTCGAGACAATATTGATCGTGAACTTGGGGACGAAGAGCTGAGCTAACGATCCGGTAACAGTGGCGAAGATAACTATTTCTCACCCGATTTGCCGGACGATATTGCCGGGGGTTACTGGCAGAGGGTGGACAAGCCCATTCTGATCTTGCACTCCGCACAGGACGAGTTCGTGCCGGCATCGCTGGACAAAAACGCGTTGGTGAAGCACTGGACAACGCTGTGTCGGCCGGGTATTGCCAGTGAACTCTCGGGGACTATCCCCGGAGGTGGCCACAGAGTCGAGGAGCCGGATGCGGAGGCTTGGCTGGCAAGCACCGTTGTCAAGTTCCTCCAGAATGTCAATTAAGTAGTTTGGCAGCTGGTAGAGTAGTGCGGCTTCAATCGCGAAATTACAAGCCTTTAAAGTCAAGCACCGTTGCTCTCTATCGCGGAGTGTTCTCGTTATGCATTCCCTTGCAGCATCCTCGTAGGGGGCGGTCTACGATTGGGTAGCATTGTGCCCCATAGACCGCTAGTAAGATGTGGTGCTCTCGGATCCTCAGTTCCTCAGTATGGGTGACGCACTATGTAGGTAAATACGACACACATACCTCCTTAGGCATGTAGGGGTTATTACGTATTCAAGTAGGTACCTACCTATGTCGGTATGCTGCCTACTGCTTACTTCAGACGAGATGACTCTTCCTACTACGGGCACTTATTAGCTTGGCTAAGAAGAGTTTTCTCTCTGTTGATATATGTAAGAAGAAGAGTCATACCGCACAAAAAGGGGCTGTTAGAGTAGCCTCATCCTGTGGCAAAATTCTTGGCATTGAAAAATAGCTGTATGTACTTAGACCTATCCAATGTGATTGGCGGTAAAGTTCTACATACTGGCGCAGGTAGAGCTGCCATTGCATGGTCCGCGGTAGCTACTTATAAACTGATGAAAGGCTAACTGGCAGCCTAGGTGCGATTTATCCGGGTGGCGTTCGTTAATCTACTTCTACATAAAAGCCGGAGACCAACTGTCAACTTATGCTAGTTGCAGAGCCAGTAGAGGCAGGTTCGCTACTTCCATGTTATATGCGTGTGCTCCGTGCCCCGCCGATTCTGCAGGCCGGTATCTCCGGCCGAGCTGGTGTGGAGTACTTTGCGACAGAAGTTACGGTAACACTGTCGTACATGTACTTCCGATATAGGCCAATGCAGACTGCGAGTTATGGGTGACAGCTTCCATTGGTAAGGAAAACTTGGGAAAGCTTCCGCGAACCCCACATTTACCGCTAGACGAGCGGACGGGAACCACATACTCCGTACTTTGTACTAAGTACTAAAACACCTCATAAACCTAGCCCTGAAGAGCTTAGGTTAGGCTAGCCTTTTAGACTTTACCTCCGAAATTCGCTGACAAACGATCCTGCCATCGACAACAATACCTTGAATAAATAACTCCAGGCTGCCAGGCCTACTACCTACCTAAGTACATATAGGGGTGGTAATTAAGTAATTAAGGTTACCGACCTACTATGTATGTAGTTAAACTGTTTGGGCTTGCCTAGTTACCAGTTAGTCAGACAGTCAGCGCGGTCTGAAGTTCCGTCTTCTATGGATCTTCTATGGATGACAATCATATACGTGAACGGGGAGGAATTACTTGCTTACTAATTAAGAGAGTAACTAGTACATACATACTTGCCCTTGTACCTAGAACAGTAGTTACCTAGGTACTGTGCAGTTACCACCGCGCGCCATCACATAGGAACCTACTCGAATCTACCTATCTACCTCGAACCAACCTTGAACCACCACCACTACTACCACCACTACCACCAACCACACCCACTTGCTCACTCACTAAAACTAAAACATCATAAAGAGCTGACAGTGGTCGGTCATCCTCCTTTTTTTTCTTTCTCGCCAGAACCCTACCTGATTGCGCCATACCTGATCCCTCCATCTTCAATTCCATATTACATATTATGGTTTGACGGCTGGCCTTCCCTTCGCACAAGCTCATTCGGCCATGCTGCTTGGCGACCAATCCCAGAAGGTCATCCAATCGACCGGGTCTTTTACAGGTTACAGACCTCACCTGCAAGAACTCGGCAAGGGCTATCTAAGTGCTAGCGATCACTTTAAGCAGCCATTATGTGGTAACGAAGAAGGTTGGGGCCCTTTGAGCCCCTTCCGTTACGACTTCACGCCATGCTTCATCGATGTTTGGGTCTTTGCTGTTGCCGTTTTCGGTATCGTCTGCGGCTCGCTTGCGATATGGTACATTTTGCGAAAACAGAAGTCATCTAGTATTGCAAAGGACTGGCATTTCTGGACAAAGCAGGTATGGGAATCAGATGATGGAATAAACAAACGAAATAGCAATAGTATTGGGCTTGATCAGACCCGCGACTAACCAATTAATGCGTGTAATTATAGTCTCTGCTGGGTTTAATCATCGCCGATATCATCGTCCAGCTCGCTATCCAGATCAGCAACTTTCCCGGAGTATGGTACGGCGACTTCCGTTTCCTGACGACCCTCCTTAACCTACTCTCGTTAGGTGTCGTCTTCGCGATCCAATGGCTCGAGCACGATCGGACGAGGAACGCCAATGGTGTGGTTTTGTTCTACTGGCTGTTCCTGATCATCTCCTATACCGTCAAACTTCGATCTTTAGTTTCTCAGCAGATTTACGATACGAATGTCGCCTATTTTGTCACCTACACCGTTGGTTTCGGTCTGTCGGTTGTCGAATTCTTCTTCGAATGGCTCTGGCCCAAGAAAGCAGGCGCGTATGAGGTGCTCGTGGATGATGAGGGTGAGGAATGCCCCATCGAGAGTGCGACTGTGTTCTCTCGGCTTACCTTTTCGTGGATGACGCCTCTTATGAGGCTGGGTTATAAACAATACCTCACGGAAGAGGATCTCTGGGGCCTGTCTCCTAGCGATAAGACCTCCACCACCGGTGACCAGTTCGAGAAAGCTTGGGAAGAGCGGCGAAAACATAACGAGCGACCCAACCTGTGGTTGGCTTTGTTCCGTGCATATGGTGGCCCTTACATGCTTGCCACCGTCTTCAAAATCGTCAATGATTTGGCAGCTTTCACGCAGCCTCAGCTATTGCGTTTCCTCATCGCCTTCACCGCTTCCTACGAGCATGGTAGAGACCCTGAGCCCCCCATTAAGGGCGCTGCTATTTCCATCGCGATGTTCGCTGTTGCAGTCCTTCAGACCACCATGATTGTGAGTTAATCTTCGAGGCGGACAACCCCCCGACCCGACGTAGGCCAGTGACATCTTATTAACTCGCCAACTAGCATCAATACTTCCAACTCTCGTTCGTTACAGGCATGCGTATCAAGTCAGGTCTGACAGCGGCAATCTATAAGAAATCGCTGAAACTCTCGAACGAGGGTAGGTCTTCGAAGACGACCGGCGATATTGTGAACTACATGGCTGTCGATGCACAGCGCCTCCAAGACCTAACACAGTTCGCTCAGCAGCTATGGTCTGCGCCGTTCCAGATCATGATCTGCATGGTGTCCTTATACCAACTTGTCGGTTGGTCCATGCTTGCTGGAGTTGGTGTCATGATTGTGATGATTCCTATAAATGGCGTCATTGCCAGACTGATGAAGAAGTTGCAGAAGCAGCAGATGAAGAACAAGGATGCGAGGAGTCGCTTAATCGCCGAAATAATCAACAACATGAAGAGCATCAAACTCTACGCTTGGAGCACGGCTTTCATGAATAAGCTGAACTATGTCCGGAACGACCTCGAGCTCAAGAATTTACGCAGGATAGGCGCAGCCCAAGCCTTCGCCAATTTCACCTGGTCTACTACGCCATTTCTAGTGTCCTGCTTGACCTTCACTGTATTTGTATTCACTCAGGATCAACCATTAACCACCGAAATCGTCTTTCCGGCCCTTGCGCTGTTCAACCTACTCACCTTCCCACTTGCTGTTCTACCCATGGTCATTACCTCCATCATCGACGCAAGCGTCGCTGTAACACGTCTGACAGACTTTTTCATGGCCGAGGAAATCCAGCCTGATGCGATTGCTATCGGACCAGCTGTTGAAGATAGGGGACAAGAAGCAATTGCGATCCGAGATGCCACGTTCTCTTGGAACCGACATGAGGACAAGAATGTTCTGAAGACTATCAACTTTACAGCCAACAAGGGAGAGCTCACCTGTGTTGTTGGGAGAGTGGGAATGGGAAAATCCTCTTTACTACAAAGCATCCTAGGCGATTTATGGAAGTTGGAAGGTAGCGTGAGTGTCAACGGTACTGTAGCTTACGTGGCCCAGCAGCCTTGGATCATGAACGCGACGGTCAAGGAAAATATCATCTTTGGACATCGGTATGACTCGAACTTCTACGAGAAGACTGTCAAGGCCTGCGCATTGCTGGATGACTTCAACCAACTTCCCGATGGAGACGAGACAATTGTTGGGGAGAGGGGCATATCGCTTAGCGGTGGGCAAAAAGCACGAGTATCCCTAGCACGTGCTGTTTACGCGAGGGCAGATATATATCTACTGGATGACTGCTTGTCTGCTGTTGATTCTCACGTTGGCCGACACATTATCGACAATGTGCTGGGCTCGAAAGGTCTTCTCGCCTCAAAGACTCGCGTCTTAGCTACAAACGCTATATCTGTTTTAACCGATGCGGATTTCATCTACCAAATGCGGGACGGTGAGATTGCTGAGAGTGGCACATTCCGCCAGTTGATGGCCATGAAGGGAGGTATCGCGGAACTCATCAAAACTTCGGGACAAGACTCCGGACCGTCGACCTCGGCCTCTAGCCCTGATCCATCGGGGAGTGAAACGTCTACGTACATCGAGTCCGAGAATCATCAAGAGAAGGAAGAGATCGAAGAAGCTCAAGAACGTCTCGCAGAACTTGCGCCTATCAAGAGCGGGCCATCTGGCGCTCAGCTTCGGACTGGCAGCATGTCTACTTTGCGACGAGCGAGTGCAGCAAGCTTCCGGGGCCCAAGGGGCAAGCTTCACGACGAAGATGATCCGAGTGCCAAGACTCGGCAGAGTAAGGAACATTCTGAGCAAGGAAAGGTCAAATGGGATGGTATGTCTTCGCTTGTCTTGCTGGTTACCCACGATCCGACGTCTAACTTGTGTTCGCAGTCTATATGGAGTATGCTAAGACCAGTAACCTGGTTGCTGTGTCTATCTATATGATTACTTTGGTTGCTGCACAGTGTGCTCAAATAGGCGGTAATTTCTGGCTCAAGTACTGGGCCGATATTAACAGAAAGGCTGGCGGTAATCCCCACGTTGGGAAGTTCCTAGGTATCTACTTCGTATTTGGTATGGGATCGTCTTCCTTGACGGTTATCCAGACCTTGATCCTCTGGATATTCTGCTCTATTGAGGCTTCAAGAAAGATGCATGAGCGTATGGCAACCGCCATCTTTAGATCGCCTATGTCATTCTTCGACACGACACCGGCTGGCAGGATTCTGAACAGATTCTCCAGTGACGTCTATCGGCTGGACGAAGTCTTGGCGAGAACATTCAACATGCTATTCGTGAACCTCGCCCGCTCGATATTTACTTTGGTCGTCATCTCGGTCGGCACGCCTGCTTTTATCGCCTTTATCGTTCCCTTGGGTGCATTCTACTACTGGGTCCAACGATACTACCTGAGAACGTCACGAGAACTCAAGAGATTGGACAGCGTCAGCCGAAGCCCCATCTATGCACACTTCCAGGAGTCACTTGGCGGCATTAGCACAATTCGTGCATTCCGCCAACAGAATAGATTCGAGCTGGAAAATGAGTGGCGCGTCGATTTGAACTTGCGCGCATACTTCCCCTCAATTAGTGCCAACAGATGGTTGGCTGTCCGCCTGGAATTCTTCGGCGCTATCATCATCCTTGCAGCCGCAGGCCTCGCCATCATATCCATCACGAACCACAGCGGTCTGACCTCGGGTATGGTTGGTCTAATGATGTCGTACGCCCTGCAGATTACGACTTCGCTCAATTGGATCGTCCGTCAGACCGTCGAAGTGGAGACCAATATCGTTTCGGTGGAACGCGTCTTGGAATACGCCCGCCTGCCAAGTGAGGCTCCTGATATCATTGCGGGTCATAGGCCCCCAGTCGCTTGGCCAGCCCACGGGGCTGTCAAGTTCCACAACTTCAGCACGCGCTATCGAGAAGGCCTGGACTTGGTGTTGAAGAACATTAGCCTTGACATCAAGTCGCATGAAAAGATCGGTGTTGTAGGGCGCACGGGCGCAGGCAAATCCTCGCTGACTTTGTCCCTGTTTCGGCTCATTGAGCCCGTCACTGGTAACATAAGCATAGATGACCTAAATTCGTCGTCGATCGGGCTACTAGATCTTCGGAGGCGGCTTGCCATTATTCCTCAGGACGCCGCGCTATTCGAGGGCACGGTCCGGGACAATCTAGATCCTGGTCACGTCCACGATGATACCGAGCTATGGAGCGTACTTGGTGAGTGTCACAAGTCTTACACCCCCCAAATTCTCTGCCGCAGGACGAGAACAGCACATGTCTCTCCCGTGACTATTCAAGACCACTCGCCTCCCCCCTTTGTGACTAAGCTAATGCAATTGAATTCCGATAGAGCATGCACGCCTAAAGGATCACATCGCCAGTATGGAAGGTGGCCTAGAGGCTAAAATCAACGAAGCAGGTAAGCAATGAGCATTTTCGTCCTATCCCCGCTCGACTGATGTACCATTGCCTCCTCTTTCTGGGTATCTGCATGCTTGTGTAAGGACACACCGGTGCCGAAAATGGCCCGTTCGGGCAATACGAAAGGATTACTCCAATCAGGTTGCGTGACTTTCCATTCTTCAGCAACGCCTCTGCATGATCAACAACACATGCATTTTTATGGAGACTGGTGACAGCAAGATCTACCTGGGCAACCCAAGCCCAAGTCCGCCGCACATTACCGAACCCATAAATTGCCGATGGAACACTAGCTGACGTGCTCATCTATACAGGCTCGAATCTGTCGGCTGGTCAGCGGCAGCTCATCTCTCTGGCGCGGGCCATGCTCACGCCTTCGAACATTTTGGTGCTGGATGAGGCGACGGCAGCCGTCGACGTCGAGACGGACCGCATGTTGCAGGCCACGTTGCGCTCGGAGCTTTTCGCCCACCGCACCATCATCACGGTCGCTCACCGCCTTAACACGATCCTCGATAGCGATCGCATCGTAGTCTTAGACAAGGGCGAGGTGGTCGAATTTGACACACCCCAGAACCTGCTCAAGGATAGGGGCATCTTCTACGGACTGGTTAAGCAGGCCGGCCTTGACACGGAGTAGGAAGCCGTCGACAGGGCTCGCGGCGATGCACGTAGTAGCATCGGCGGCCCGGGACGAGTTTGCCGTATCGCTTAAAACCCAATCGAAGGGAACACCATCAAGAGGTTGGGGTGGCTGGGGGGAGGGGAAAGAAAAGCTTATCTATTTATCTCATCTACATAACTGAACATAATCATCAAAATACCATAAGTTTGACATTTACTGCGCCAGGTCTCGCAATGTCTGATTGTGATTTCCCTAGGCCCCGCCCGTATGATTGTGCGTTGATCGGTTCATTATGACAGATCTAGGATGTCCCGTTTGTGGTTGCGAAGCTGCAGACCCGATTGTTTGGGAGGTGCAGATGGCGGGCGCGACACGTAGTAACTGAATAGACCTGCCAAGGCCTTTCATTTGCCTCCCTTGACCTACCTAAGTACGTACCCAGGCGACCAGGGCCGTCTACATAAGAGGGGAGCTGTTGGTGGTGGCTTTGCCATAGGTATCCATAGATGCCAACGTAGCATGGCCTTTTTGCGAGTACACCATCTTTTCGATATGCCATTCATTGCCGCGGAACCTTTTTCCCTTTTCCCCCATGTGCTGCCGCTACCGACCGAAAAGAAAGAAAAACATCACATTATTTTGGTCGTAACCGGCCATACACACATACACACATAAATATGTTCTAGCCCAGGAACCTCGGCAGTTCGGATCGAGTTTACCCGCTGCCACCGACAGCTATCGTCTATATATGTAAGCCCATATAGCAGATTCGCATCCTAACTTGCGTGCCTACGTAGGTACTGTACTGGCTGGCATTGCGTTGTTAGGATTCGGATCCTTAAGGGAAGAAAGGGTTACTTCAACTTCATCCATGCTCACTCCCTTCCTTCAGTAAACCCCGACCGTCTGGGCCCGCACCGCGAACCGGTCACGGGGATTCTGACTACCACCATCATCAGCGCCACCCACTGCTACCGCCGCTACTCCTAGTATTCCTTTTTCCAGAGGATGAAGGCGAAATGAACTTCACGGCCAGGTAGCTATGAACGTTGTGTGCGTGAGCTGACTAGAAATGTTTCCGATGCCATCGAGAGCAGACCCTGGCTGATACATATCTAGTTTACGTAGGCGCGGACGCACGCCCAGCCCACATGTGGGAGTAAAGGGCCGGCGCCCGCCTATATGTCTGTCCATCCTCCACATACATATTTTTTTTCTCACTCCAAGGAAGCCTGAAGGTTATACACATGCACGACAGGGTAGGCCGGTTAGGTGGCTTGCTTTAGATGTCTGGACTAGCTAGTGCGGAGCATGGCTTACAGGCACACACATGTATGCGGGCACGTTCGTACTGTACCACCTCGGTACCCAGGTTTGCCAGGCAGCCCAAACTTGAAAAAGAGCCAACAAATTAAGTAATTAATCAACTGACCAGCCAATCAACTGAACACTGATGGTAGGTAGCAAGGGAGCTGAGAGTTGGGTCTCGGCCGGGATATACGTAAGTAAGTAAGCAGTAGATAAGTAGGTTGGTAGGTAGGCGTGAAATATCACCCCCAAATATCTGAACATAATGTCACTACTTATCAATGCCTACTATGCTGTACTGTACTGTGCCATACATGCAGTCGAAGTGAATAGACGGGCTCGTAGGAATATACGCATATGGTAAGTAAACATGGGGTTAAGGCGCAACCCGCATGAGCACGAGCACCTGAAGCCGTTCCCGCTCTTTCGCTGAATAAGTGCCCGCCCAAGGTGGTGGTGGTGATAATGGTGTGGGTGGCCAATCTCTCCCTCTCTTGCTCTCTCCCCCCATGTATACTTACTTGCCCTATTTGGAATAAGAAATGTGCGCCATGTGTCTACGTGCCGTCTACGGTGCATCAGGATATGCACATCAGCTAGCTACAGTTGTACGTGTTGCACACGATTCGTGCCTGTCTGCGGAGCGCGAACCTCTTCAGGAGTGGCTCGTCAGCCGGCAGTAGGTAGTTCCGTTCGCACAACTCCCTACTTTGGTTTGTTGTCAGGGAAGAGCAAAAGACAAAAGAAAAAAGTAAATTCGACGAGGATAGGAGTGACCCGCTGCCATGAGGACGGTAAAGCTAGGAGCAGGTATGTACCTAACAGCCTAAACGGCTGTCTATCGGGGACAGGGAGGTGACCAGAGGCAGAAAACGGTGAAGCAAAGGCGGAGAGGCGAAAATCGTGGGAATACGTGTCTCTGCGTGGGTATTAGGGAGAGGTAACACTAAGATGGAGGCAAGGAGTGGGAAGGATGCTGGGCGAGAGATTCTTGAGCCTCAAATGACCACATTTTTGCTCGGTTTACTTCTTCTGGAACTTCTTGGGGAATTCTAGATCATTTAGAGAAGGATCATACTGTTTTCACCTAGGTACATCTCCGGACTCCCTCTTTATCATGGATGTACTTCGTACAGACACTAGGTAGTACCTCCTAGATGTGAAAACAGCCATAAAGTAACGGTGTAGGACAAAAGTACGCAAGCGGGGCCGCGCCTATTACATAGTACACGAACCGAGGCCTATGGATGTCGAGATGGAACAAAGACCTCGGCAGGCTAGGAGATGGAAAGGCAACGCCACCCCGCCTATTCTGCTCTTGCTGGTATAGAGCGTTATAGCGGCGCGGGTCTGACATTGTATTGCCTACTTGGGTGGTCGCCAGGTTGTAACAAATCTGCCGTCATTATTTTCAGGTTACTTATGATAGACGCAGTACACCATCATAATGCGGTCGGGGACGTCATGAGTTGGGGGTTTGGGTTACCCTCCCTTAACCTGCGCTGAGAAAAAAGAGGGAAAAAGAAGAGACACGCAGGTAACCTCGTCGTTGCTGTTGTGTATTGTTATACATGCCACTAGATCTCACTCATGTTTATGCTGCTACCCGCTTCCTCGATTCGCGACCCTGTCATGTATATCTGCCCACTCACACACACATATAGAAATAGCGTGCATGCCACTCAGGAAGTCGGATAACCCCATCGTGGCGTCGTACAGGGTACCACTACCTGTGTCACCCTTCTTGTGCCATGTTAAGATGACGATAGCGTCTTTTACCTCCATAACAGTAAGGATGTTTGATGTCGCAGCAGGTATTATAGATGGAAACATGTCCGCTTGAAGACGGTGCCACTAATATGACCCGAGAAAGCACATGCAAGCTGATCTTACATGGCCGGGACCCATGTGAACTGACGAAGAATTCATCCAAATAGCATGCTAGAAGCCATAGTAAGAACGGGCAGGACGGTGAAGGTCCATCGAAATGACGAGGGAAGAGATGGGCCTCGTACCCGGACTATGCAAGTTGGCTGGCTGTTTAGCTGGCTGACTATACACCTGACCAACACCTCGGTCCAGTTTGCACCATTCTATGCCCCTATATCCATCTCCAAACGACCCCCCCCCACCGTCAGCCACGTATCTAATATCGCCTACTCTGTACTACCCGAGTGTGCAGCAAACAAAGACGCATAACTGGCAGACATCCTAGCGGAACATATAGCTGGCACATATAAGCATCGACGTATTATCCCATCTTGCCCATGTGTATACGGACAAGCTCACATTGCTTATTCGTCCTTCCACCACTCCTGATTGGCTGGCTAACCTATCCGGAGGGGTGAGATACCGTAGAATCTTCCATCATGCTGCAAGGGCGAGCGCGGCAAATAGTTCTGGCCCAGGAGCCCGGGGCGAAATATGCCGGGTGAATAACTACATGTATAGTTATGCATACATTTTAAAGGGCCGGGGTTCAGATGGTGGATTGGTAGACTCTGGTGGCTGGGAGGGGTTGCGTTATGGTAAGGAACTAGGGGAATAATCAGAGGTGGGAGGTAGGGGACCTTTTGCCAGCACCAGCTCAGCGGAATCCGCGAAGACCCTCAGGATCGGCTGTCTCGTTGATTTCAACTCGAACTATAGCCGCGAATTGTACAGGTTCATTTAGGAGGACCCTCTTCCGAGAACACAGAATTCTACGATAGAAGGTGCCAAAACGCTGTGACCCTTTTCTGACTTTGGATCAGATTAGACTATCATGTAGGCTTGCTTGGAGCATGCACACCTACATGCGCAGCCGGTCGACTAGGTTGGCCTGGGTTCCAACTATCACGTTGGCACGTTAGGTGGGAGTCATGAGCAGCAGGCATGCAGCTACAGGCAATGAATGTTACATCCCAGTGGTAGAAGGCTGACGACGTCCCCCTCACCTTCAAGGGCCACGATTCTCCTATTGACAACCGACCCAAGGTGTGATAAGTAATCAGTGAGTCGTTGAGGAGGCTGTAATGGCCTATCTACTATATGGTCAAGACCTGGGAGGTTGGGAGGGTAGGGAGAGGTGAGTGGGATGGAAGCGAAATGACTGTGTTCACCTAGATTAGCGACGAGCGAAGTACTGCTTTCAAATGTCGGAGAACGACGTAGCCGACATTATAATTATCTACCTTCCTATTGCCTATCCACCTACCTCACAAGTTTCATGTATAGGATATGCTATTAAAATGGAAAAAGACACGTACGATAGCGAGGGCGCTTGGGGTAATGGATCATTACATCGTATATCTGGGTAGGGTGATCACCTGAGTAGGTAATCGGACACTGATTCGCCGTGAGTTTTACTTACTTGCGACATGTTTCAGTTCCCCGCCAGCCTACGGATTGAGAGGAAGGGAGGAAGCAAGGCGTCGGTGCTTGGCTGATGATGAGCGTCCTGGTTCTAGATGTGCGCGTAAGGAAGCAGGCAGGCAAACATGCCTTGATAAATACATAAGCAATGCGATACGATCGTCGTGCAAAAGCGGGCCGTTCCAAAGCGGAAGGCTACCGTATACGGCACAGTTCAAGACATGAAGTCAGCATAGTCGTTGCATAGTGAGGAGTGGTTCATGCCATGCATGCATACGCTGGACCGAAGACCGTTTATCTGGCCGTCCATCGCTTTATGCGATGTGCTTCTGCAGGATGGAATACGACGAGTCTCAATGTATGTGCATACGATCGTACCTAGGCAAGCTAGGTTATCCTTTCCATGCATCACAAATTGTCCATAGCTCTACGTAGGTATAGAAATAGCACGATAGGATTCTTCGATCGATCATACAGATTTCCACCAAGATGACAACGTCATCACATCGTGCTCTATCCTATCTGGTCATATGGCCCGCTATTTAATTCCGATGGCAGCGTGTCCGGAGTAAAAGTGCCTAGATTCATGCCTCGAAACATGGGTGTTGACTGTCCGCATGGGTAGCGTAAGTGTGTGATGCACGCCTTCAATAGTGCTTCCAGGTTTCTATTTACCTTAAGTACGTAGGGCGTATCTTACCCTATGGACATACTGACATAATAGAGGTCGTGTAACTCAAGCCAGCGGGGCTAGAGAGGCTGGATGCCCGAGATTGCCCTGGACTGTTCGCTTGGCCGGTACGCGCTGCTTCCTACAACTTGTTACGTGCACTGTGGAATAGTAACTTGCGGACTGATATATAGGCAGTCTCAGGGTTACGAGTATGCTTCAAGCACCGGCAGATTACTTCACATGCCCTTGTTCTATAAGTAGACGAAGGAGATGGGGCGCCAGGGCCGAGTGAAGGATCCGTTTAAGCAAGGGACGGTCGGCTTCGACAATCGATCCAGCATCAACTCAGGACCATCTTTGTCGGACAGGGTAGAAAGTTTGACGGCAGCCAACTACTAGCTAGGGACCCAAAAGTCTACAGGTAGTAGGAATACATAGATTTGACCTTAACAGAAATTAAAGTCTTAATCTTTGTGAATGGTGGCCCATTCGTGTCCGACTTGATGGGCTTGGAGTTCTCTAAGTACCTCACGGGCGCATATACATATAATCGAGATGACGGCATCCCGCTCTCGAGGCTCTATAGACATCCCTTGTCTAAAGCAACACCGTTTTTGTAATGGGGGCACAGCAGACCGGTACGAGATGTCCCAGATATCGAGTGGTTACCTGGAATGGGCGACACTGGACACAATAAAAAGGCTGCGGTCCCGGAAATCCGGTACGACACGAAAAGGAATGAGGTAAAACTATCGCCCCGCCAGCGTCGCCTGTTTCGTGCCCACTCAATCATAATTATGATGGTTGGAAGTAACGTTATGATCACGAGGAGGGGAGGGGGATGGCCCAAAGATGGAAAAGGGGGCCTCGCTAGCTAGTTAGGCATTGGGGAACAAGATGCAGGGAGTCACATGGGACGAATAATTAGAATCCAAGGTATGACGATGCAAAAACGTGCTAATTAGCTTTACCTAGCACATCGAGAACAGAGGAGAAGTTGTGTCCGTTGTACCAACACCGACCGTCTTCGCCGCGCTCAGCTGGTTAGGCTCGGCATTCCGTACTAAACTCTCAGTATACCTACGGCACAAGTTATATCCCACAATTCTGCTTGACTGCGCCTCGGTTTCGGATTGATGGCGCACCGGTATATAGACCATAGTATACACACCCTTGTTGCAACATGATAGTAAGCTAGTCACCTGGCCTGCTGTGCAGGCGTGCGGCTACGCCTTAGGTTTCGCGCGTACCGGAAAGGTACCGTCCCAGCTCCCCGGATTGGGTCACTGATGATCCGCAATCACTGACAGCGATAGCCTGGCTATCTAGGTAGTTACTTAAGTAGTTGGGCGTCATCAACATCCTAGGTTGGGAGGGCGGGTATACCGAATCAGGGTAGTTGGGAAGAGATTGAATCCGAGTTCCTGGAACTTAGCCAAGTCTCTGTTCACATTTGGGTATACTCATATAGATGGCTAAAGTTTTTAGTACATAGCTAGTTATACCACTGCCTCGTGTTATGTTTCAAGGGGCCCTGCGAGATCTAATCCTTGGTGGTGGTGAGGCATTGAGAAGCGTCACAGGATGACCAATTGTCATCCCCGTGCAAAGCACGGACGGGAGATGTTCACTGCAATCGGAATTAGACGAGGCGAGATGACTATGATGTCGGCTTTATGCGCCAAAAATCATATGGCGAAGACATCTAGTCATCATCATGTCCGTGTCCAGATAGATCTACGTCCCCTGAGCTTCGAAGACCGAGAACCACCACGCGCGCCATGGAATACGTAGCTTCGGCGGGAACCATGACTTGGACTTGAAGGAGTGCTGAACACGTCAGGAGAGATCATCGAATTTTCTGGCCAAAGCCTTCTCTGCGCTGCCATGTCAATGCGAGTCATCCCAAGAAAGGTAAAGCAAGGGGGCCAGTAGGGACCAGGCCGAGGCTGGCCATTGGGTTCGAAATCCAACGGCATTCAGGCGAGGCGGGTCGACAAGTCCTCAGGCATCAATGCCAATCTGCGTCAGCCACATAGGCGGCGATAGGCCTGGATCAGGTAATCGAGACCCAACCAGGAGCCAAGACTACTCTTTACAAGCTCCCGGGACGTAGCGTGGTTGCTGAAAGCTCGGCCCGACAGCTTGGGTGACAGTTCGGGGAACCGGGGTTGGTTGGGGGTGGACGCTGACGGAGCCCATTTTTGCTGATCCTGCGGTCCTGTCAAAACACGAGGCGACCAGGCAAAACTAGTCCAGTTACGATTAGAGCTTCCGAGGTTGGAATCTGCGAGGTGGACGGGCTGACGGGACGGCCAGCGACTATAGATTGCTGAGAGCTAGACCTATGGATTTGCAGGTGCAGAAAGGGAGGTCCCTCCCTCCCGTGCTAACTAGTACTTATTATTTTAGTAAGTACGTAGTTAGAGTAGCAACCCGCATTCTAACTTGCTTGGGGGGGGGGGGGCGTGTTGACCCGCTTGGCTGTCAGGGTATAATACCCGCTGATAATCTAGATTGTATATTAAATTTAGTGCCAAGTGATGGTTTTTTCAGAGCAATGATTGCCCGTGTTATCGTACTAGCGTATTATGTAATAGCTGTGGATGATGGCAGTGGTTGGTGGCGGAAAACCATGGGCCATGATCATTGAGGCTTACCAATTTCCACTCTCTTGGGACGCCGTAAGCACCGATAATATTGGAATACGTAACCAGCTTGGCGAGGCAGAAGTCCGCTATTTCATGTTGTACGGGGAAGGGAGTACAGTACGAAATACCAGTTATCAGACGAGGAGGAGCTTCACATGTTCGTAGATCGAACGCTAGCAAGACGTTAACAGGGCGGTCTTAAGTCGCACTTCCGGCGGGGATTGTCTACATGACCGGCAGTTACGTGGGGGCACTGCGTGGGCGTTGGGGTATCACTCGGGACGTCTCGGCAGACAGGAATTTGAGAGTTACGTGTACCGCATTGGACGTTGTTTCCCGCGCCCTCCCGCTTCCCGCCTCCCGCTACCCGTCCCCGAAATCCTTGGGTAGCTTGCTCGCGAAGATAGAGGAAGGGAGGGTGGAGGGGAGGGTGGCGGGGAGAAGATAGCGCAGCAAGCAAACACATCGCACTTTTACACTAAAGTAGATACTATGTAGTTAGAAAGGACGACCAAAACAAGCCTTAGACAATACCCCGGGTGAAGCTGTTGTGTATCCTGTTCTTTGGGCTTCGAGGTTCTTCTCGTCCGAGTGGATCCAAAGGGGATTTCACTGTACGTATGTTGTACGAACTGCGAACCGCGAAGTACGAAGCACGTTGGCTGGGTAGTAACGGCATGCGTACATAATATGCCAGGTAATATAGAAGGAAAAAAAGCCCGTACATTATGTAGTTCAAGTAGCGCATCAGTCTTAGTTATGTGGGTGTGGTAGTCTCAAATACGGTCTCTCGGGGCTGATGAGACACCAGGATGGTCGTGGGAAAGGAAGGGATTGCTGCTAAATAAGATCCCTGATCCCTGGTCCTGATCAACCAGGGTATCTAACTCCCACTTTTCTTTTCTTCGATGACCACGTTTAGAACGACGACCGCAATGTTAGAAAGTGGTGGAGGTTGGTATATATATAAATATAGAAAACACTGTCATAGCTTTGTTATTGGACTTTCTCATAGGGGATTCCCTGATATTATTCATTGATAATGACGAGGTTGAATGAGACTGTTCACCTTTGAAACCACTCAGGCAGGATTGAATATTTGAATCTTGCGATTGGTTATTAGATCATGGAGAGATTCATGAGTCTCACCGAGCCACCCTACAAAGCTCCTGCTCCATATGCATTCGCTAAGAATCTTATCTAGACTTCTGTTAATCACACCTGCTACTTAATGTAACATCAAGCGCTATATCAGCATATATGCTGACGTAACTACCTGGACTCTAGCCTATGCGCTCACCAGGCTCAGCTATTCAAAAAGGGGGGTGGTCCGAGATGAGAGTGTCCCCTCGAGGACACATAGCATTCTCGTATAAATTTATATGTTGCATCCCCTCTCTAAACGACAACCTCCATAATGCCCTGTATACGCGATCTGTATGGTACACATCATTGTCCGAAGAAGCACAGGCTAAATATTGGAACGGCCACGATAAATAGAAGAGGCCGGCAAGGGGACGAGGAGGGTGACGGTGCCCGTAGTTCTCCTATTACGTACGCTTCCGAGTGGTAAGCCCTTTGCCGCGACGACACCGCCCGAAAGCCGGGTTCCTAGAATTAGACCCCCACCAACAATATGATCATAGGCATACGAAATTTCTGGGTTGCTTCCCTTCCTACGACGCAATTTATATGCGCCTGTGTAGAGAGCTTAAAACTACTATGTATCGCGCCTGGCGGGATGCAACTGGCCGTCCATCGCCCCTCGACGTACGACTACCGAACGAATGAGAACGCTGACAAGCGGTCGCAATGGACGACAACACGTTATTAAATGTCATGCAATTTTGCTGAAAAGGTCATGATGCCCAACGATGCAGTAACCCATCACCCCTTCTTGGCGACTCGCCCGCGTGCGTTTGGCGCTTGGCTTGGCTCTTGAGACCCAAGTATTCATAGACTCCTAAAGCCTACATTTGCGACGTTGCGACGTTGCGACGTAAAAACATCATAGATATACAGTCTCCTCGCCGCTGCCGTCGTTCTGATCCTATATAGCCGGCTTACTAGTGAGTTCCTGCTAGGCACCTATGCGGGTGATGTCTAGTACCCGGTGTCTGGGCGATGCTACTCTTGTCAGTAATTGCGCATACAACGAGAATGCACCTTCATCGGCTCAGGCGAGAAGGTGGGAGATGTAATATAAGGGGTACGTCCCAGGTTGAATGTGGCGCGCCTGTTTGCCTGTCTCTGGCCCCACATCTCTTATATGGCTCATCCAAGGTAACGATGCAGGTCTCAACTACTCGACGAGCTTGCTGAGACTTAAAGTCTCAGCCATGGTGTCGCACCGTAATCATCTGTTGGTAGGTAGAAGAGGCATCCGTGCTGTCGTCAAAGGTCCAAGAATGAAGGATAACCAATAGCCGGTAGTCGTTCTCTCCGCCGTCCATATTCCATGCATTAATAGCCCACACAAAAGGTCTAGCGATTGCATACCTATATATCTACTTGCCTACCATTGAAAAAGTCAATATAAGTATATACATAGGTGTAAGAGAAGTTGTGAGAGCATAAATGCATGTGACAACCCGTTGCTTAGTATGTGTAACTACATAATTGCCAGTAAGCGATCGAGGTTTATAGAGTTAGGTACGGGGTATTCGTACGAAGTACTTCGTATATAACTACCTTAATTGGCACTCACTGTTTGAAGTTATCCATAGGATGTATATAGATAATTTTGAACTTCATACTGGAGGGGGCCCTCATACAAATACGGTCCATAATGTACTATTCTTGGGAATGCTGGGGGGAGGGGGGGCAGCGTGGGTCTTGCCGATGGGACCCGTTCCCACCCAAATGCAAATGCGCCGATGCCCCGAGCCGATATTAGAGGTAGGCCAGGTACTTGCTTATACCAACAAAGAGACCTTACCAAGGAGAGAGCAAAAGGACGCCTTGCGATATATAGTCAAGCTCCCATCAACTAGTACGTAGGGAACTAGGGAGTAACCCCCTGTCCGGTGCATGGGTGTGTTCCCACACGCTCACAAATTCCCACCAGAATCGACGGGGATTGGCAAACTGGCCTATTCTCCCCAGCATCTCTTTTTCTTTTTTGCATGCCCACATACAGCATACAGTAGCCCAACCGCGGGTGGAAACTGCCGCCGCCATCGGCTTTCTCTCTTCCATTTCTATAAGTGTGTTTGTGCGTATCTACACAGGGAGGCATGCACTGTCTACCTCAGTGCCCATGTAGGTAAGTATATGTGTTAGGATATAACCTCAAGGTCGGAATTTACTATATGTACCGTATGTACATCCATATCCAGGACTACGGTTTAAGGATTTGTGGATACTTGTATATCTTTTTATAGACATACCCAACCTACATACATTCTAGGTACATACTCCGTACGAGTATAATAGATTAAAGACATACTTACCTATAACGCCTGAAGAGGCATGTAGTTCGTAGTGTAGCGCGCATACATTTGGAAATCAAAGAGGCAACCTTAGAGATCTAGGCGTTCCTATACAGTACTTAGAGTAGTGACCTAGATACTTCGTACATAACTTATAGATCCGTGTATGTAGTTGTGCATATACCTAGACATGCATACCTGTCCAAGCTAGGAAATATCGAAGCTCTAGCTACATAGGTGTGTACTGACTTGGCATGTCTGGGCAGAGACTGTGCCTGGTAGTTGGGCAAGCGGTATGTGGGAGAACGAGTAATAGTTGCAGCCACTCGAAGCCGTCCGTCCCTACCATGGAAGGTTAGTATTGTACATATACGGTATGTATTACCATTTGGCTGTCATTTGTTGTTGCTTTCTGGTGTTGAACTTATTGAAGCACTTATAGTGCCCCGTTTTCATCTACCGTCCCAACAACCTTGGGACATTGGATGATGCATGCTGATTCGTTGGTAGGTAGCTCTACCGTTTGTGTGTAGCAGCTGGAACTTTTGATGTATACGCGCTGATCTGGATACATGGAAGAAATGGGATCTCCGGATGGACTTGATGGATTGCAACTTGGAATACAGAGCATGAAAGCAGATATTGTACTGTCATTGTACGATATGCAAACTTGAGGACTCCGTAAGTAAATCGAATCGATATAGCATGATCTCCTTGTTCCCCGGTCCCATCTATAGATATATCTATACATACCGAGGTACATAGTACGATAATAGTGAGTTATAGCATCCATGGATTGTATGATTTGTGAATAAATGAATCAATTGCATTGGCTACCTGCATGCATGGTTTAGACAGTAGAAAAAACGGATGTAAGCACGACAACGAAGCTACCTAGGGCAGGAAGGCCAGGTAAGGGAAGTGAATGTACCCGAGCAGTAGGAAAGGGAGGGGAAGGTACATATTCTCCACCTGTGGACCTTAAACCATTTACCTATCAGTACAATTACCCAGGTGGCTAACATACCTACCCAAGCATACCTAGGTAGGTTAAACAGAAAGAGTATACAATTACCCCCCACCATACCTTAGGCTACCCGGAAGTACATGCCTTAGTCTTTAGGAACCTTGAATGTTATGTACTAACCTAACCACACCCCCTGTAAACCACCTGGGCAACAAATGCAATGCCGCCAGCCAGCCAGCCAGCCAGCCAGCAAACCAGCCATCCATCCATCCAGTATCCAGGTCCAGGTCGTCCCTTGGTTCGGATATCCATCCCATCCTTATGTATCCAGTGTATCCAGTGTATCGAGATCATGTCCATGGATACCTAGCCCAAGTAGCCCAAGGTAGAACTTAATACTTGTTGAAAAAAAAAATCTATGTTAGGTACTATCATTACCAGGTACGTAGGTAAGCTGTGTTAGGTACCTAGCTCTACCTAATACTAGAGCTCTAGGGTGCTAAGTGGTGGTGGTTGGCAAGTTTCAAACAGCACCAAGCTCCAGAACACTTCCAGGTTCTCCTCTCCAGGGCTCCCTTCGCCCTACTTACCATCTAGATGTCATCTTTTTCACCTCCTGACTTCCTTCTACTACCACGATAGCCGGTAGCGCCAACGGATGGCCACGCTATTATCGGATAATAATAACGCTGGGTTTGTGTGGTCAGTGCGAGGTCTCGACAATCCAATCCAGACAGTGCGGCGCGTCCTTAACGCGATTTAAAATAGATACAGGGGACGGGCAGATCAGAGAGAAGATACAGATACAGATACAGACACAGACATACATACCTACGAAGAGGTACGCGGAGAGAGAGAGAGACAGAGCGAGACAGGGCGAGAGCAGGAAAGATTAATTCAGAGCAAGCAAGACAAACAGATGAGGAAGAAGACGATAAGAAGAGGACAAGAAAGAAAAGACAAGGGTTATTAACTACTAACCGGGTTCGCACTCAAACTACTTATGCATCATTCGTCGCCTCCGCGCTCATCCATGCGAGTTTTGCGTCGTACTTGGCCTAACAGCCTACGAGGTTAACAGCCATATACATACAACGCATACACAGTACGCATCGTCGCTTTCGCTTTTGATGTAGAGAGAGACTCCAACATCAATCTTCTTCCCATCACTCTTCTCCCTATTGAATTCATGAATGAAGACCAAAAACTGCTACGGCACTGAAGGGTCGTTTGTCTTACTCCATTCCAGTCCACACTCACACGATCCGGTTATCATCCTTGGCTGCCAGCCAGCCAGCTAGAAACTTTTGCCCCTATACCCTTTTCTGCTGACTATCTCCTCTTATTCATACTGTCTCTGCTGCTGTTGGTTACCGCATGGCCTCTAAACATCACAGAGTCAATCACTCACGCGTGCTCATATGCAAGCAACCCTGGATATATCCATAACCGATCGTCGAGGTCAAGGCCTGGAAGCATAGCGTGTGGTAGTAGTAGCCACCAGTACCAGCCGCCGCTGCCTACCATATACCTTCTGAGCATCACACGGTGCTGTGTTCAAGTTTCTAGTGTCAATGTTGTCTATTTCCTGCGTTTAGCCCGCGGCTACAACTGACTAGGAAGCACTTGATTGCTAGACTGAGTCTCGCGGCCTGAGAGATCTCGTCTAGTCCTGAACGACCTCGCCCCCTCGCTGAGCATCAACCCTCCTTAGCTTGGCCCGGGACTTGTAACGTGAGACATCGGCTCTTCCGGGCCCTGGCCCTACCTGGTAGACTCCGCAGGGCCGCCTTCCTTATACACTAGACAAATACAACTATCAGGAGTATACGACACACACGACACCTCTTCTGTAGCCCATTCGTTAGGCCCTCAGGAAGATCACAGCTCGTTAAAATTACGACCACAGGGGCTTAGAAACCTCTGACAAGATTAATATCATCCTTCTTTGTTCCCAAAAGCCCGGCTCTATGCTTAGCCTGGTCCAGTCTCAGCCGCATACTACCGGGCTCCACTGGATACTGCAGAGTCTGATAGCATCGTTTGGATTTCCTTCCGCCCCGACCAGCCTTCCTGAGGAAGCAAGCTCCCGCTGCCGCCTGACAACAAAGAAAGAGTGTCTTGCCCGGCCATAACTGATCCTCGATGCGCGTTTAGCTTTCTCGTCAGAGTGCTCCACCTTGATAATTCTTTACCGATTTCACCAGTGCTTTGGTCTAGTGTTTATCTATACGAATCTGTGTACCCTACCTTGTCACGTACCTCCTTCTAGGCCCACCCTTGCGCATATATTGGACTCAACACACCATATTTGAGCAAGCACCGCATTGCTAGCTCTCTCTATATCTCCCCTCTCTTGTGTCTCTCTGCCTTAGCCTTGCGCAACTCGAAACGATCGTATTCAACGTCAAGTCTCCCACCACATGTCATCACTGCCTTCGCCATTCTGGTCTTGCTGCATCCGTATCTGACACTCCTCGCCCCACACCGACAAGGCGGCCAACGGACGAGGCGAGGTGTGTAGACCGAGGGTTGCAGAAGTGTCGCACCTGTATGGGCTACTGACGCCGACCCCCACGAGAGGCTCTAGCGTTCGGCCCGCGAGCCATATCTACCGCTATAGGGGCAACGGTCGACTACTCACATAACTGACTGACCCCATCCTCATCTTGCTGGGCTAGATTTCCTTTCTTCAGGACGCATCTTTCACGTTTAGAGACATGGGCAGAAGCATGATGGCACGCGATCAATATACCCGTGGCTACTGGCCCCAAGAGAGGACTCCCATGGATCCCAACCTGGAGGAGGGTCGATATTCCGAGGCGCAGGATATCCGCCGCCCTCCGATGGTTAGTATTCCTCTGCCACTAGATGAAAAATTACAGCTAAACATGGCATAGGCTATTGAGCAGGCCTTAGAGAAGCATTGCAACATTACGGGCCAACTGTACTTCGTTGCTGTTTTTGGGAACGATGGGAAAACAACTTGTTTCACGGCGCCCTACTTCGCAAAAGTCGATTTCAGGGAATTCTTCAGTATGGAGAATTTCACGCGTTATGGGGAACGAGCTGTGTCGAGCAATCCCCGTAAGTTGGCTCTACGAGACTACCTGTCCCCAAACAATAACTAATGTTCAGAGTAGCCGTAAGCCAGTCCTATGAGGGTCCTGGCTTTGGCGTGGAATCCGAAGCAGGGCGGTATTCTATGGAAACTGGAAGGCAATGGACGGCAGGCCGACGCTACGGTGAACCGATGGCTCTAGACGGCATTGAGGAAGACAGTAGCAAGATGCGGAAGCGCCCTAGAGTCACCCAGCCCCGTCGACGGCCCGAACGCAGTGAACCCCCAATGATCACGTCTACGGCCCCGAAGAAAGGCATCACGATCGGCGATGAGAGGGCTGTCTGGCATTTCTATCATGAGCTCCTAAAGGAGTGCCAACAAAACGCGTGCAAGCTCATAGCCAAGGCCTGGATAAAAGCTGTGGAGCCAAAGAAGCAGTCGACTCATCCATATACTGGTAAAGACGAAAAGGCACCGGATTGGTGGCCTAAACCCTGGGGGCAGACGAAGGATGAGAGAGTCAGGCACAAGGAGCCAGATCATCTACTCAGGCCCGGTATGTTTTGGCAACTACGCTGGAGTTGCGCGGAGGTTGCTAACAAAATCTCTTGCAGAACGGCTCAATTTGCTCGTTCACATTCTCCGGTTGATCGTGGAACCAAATGAGCGACAGCATCCGGCTATTAGGAAAGTCAATCTTGACGTGACAAAATTAACGGAAATCACTATGGATGCCTTGTCTACCTGGTTTGCAGACAAGGAGAATCCTGCCAATGCGGCAAAGCAACCCCTATTGAAGGAACTCTTCAAACTGGCACGGGCTGAGGAACGGTTTAAAAGTGGAGAGATAGGTGAGTCGACCAAAGCCAAGTTTTGATCACGCAGAGAAAGTCTTACTCACCACCTAATGCTTTTAGATCCCACCGCACTCGTCTTTGTGACGTCGATCGATCGAATGTCTCAAGGTGGCGCATCTGATATCGATGAACTCGGTTCAATGAAGGACGAAGAGGAGCCCCTGAGGCACACGCCGATATCATCAAACCCGTCGCCTCAGAGAATCGCCCATACTCAAGCTGCGATGCCTCCTCATCCAAGTATAGATGACGGTGCCCCGAACCACATGCAAGGAGTCGACTTTCCGGGAGAATTGATGGTTCGCGGGACACAGATAACCCACCCTATGCTTGGATCGGAACTGGGCCCAGAAAGATCTACAACCTTCGACGTACCAGAGATGATGCACCTGCCTAGTGTTTACCCCAATCACCAAGACTCGAGCAGAAAATCTTCTAATTTCGCATCCCCATCAGACTACGCGAGTCCAACGACGCCGATATACCCTCACTGGCAAGCAGGATCGACTCCTCCTAACAATCAATCCATGTACTCTTTTCAGCAGCATCCACCCGGCCCCCCGCCAGGCTTCGTTGGCGGGCCATCGAACATTCACATGCCACAGAACCAACAATACCTCGGGACGCCTTTTGATGCGATGTCTAGGGGGGCGCATGATTCTCAGGGCGGTGGTATGTTCCGGCCCGGGGGTATGACACCGAGTTCCCTCCCTCATCAGCCAAGCTACTACGATACTGCCACGATCCCGGCCGATGTCAAGATCGAAACGGGCCTCCGAAATCCGCCGCATTGATGTTACTCGTCTTTTTGGGGACAGCCGCTCCCCAACCATATCTTTTGTTGTTCGCATCCAGGAGTCCAGTGGATACACATGATGTCCGTCAGGGTCAATCTGTTAAGTACGCGTGCATCTATTCGTCTATTCATGCTTCCTACTCAATTCGCATTTCTTCGAACGCATTTTGTCGTGCGAGCAGTTGGACATTCTTTGAGTAAAGGCCATCGACAACGGAAAAAAAGACCCCTTTTGCCCCACTATTTGGCGGACAATATACAAGGCTCGTGAGCGGCGCTTATGTCTGCATTTAATCTTGGTTTATGTCAGTATTCCTTATAGATTTACCCAATTACGCCCCTGAAGAAGAACAGCGGGTGTATATGGGCGATGGTAGCGGTGGCTATGTTCTTGCTTTCCCCTTGCTGTCAGCACAACATCGAATGGCTTTCAACATAAAAAACTACCCTGGCCTCCTATCGAACCTACGAATCTACGAAGACCATCTGTCACCCCTATTTCTTTCACCTGTCTCAGCCAAAAGTCCCGAGGATGAGGGTTGGCAGTATGGTATACGTTGCGATATATTCTTTCATGGACGAGCGGCCCCCGTATCAACAATGGTTTTCGTGGTCTGGCTATACTCTCTCCCACTTTTCATTTTAACGTTCCAAGATCTACTTAGACTGAGCGATATCCGCTAACCACCCCAACGGTGATGGTGGCTGTCTGTTTTATGTTTTGCACTTCTACATCTCCAAACGGTAAACACTCATGCCCGTCACGATCATATTCTTCTTTCTGGGTTTCTTCGTTTTCTTTCTTCGACACCCCTGTTCCCTATGATGGGTTTGTGTAATCGACTACCGGTACCTGTGCTACGACTATTTTCATTTCCCCGGCACCGGAAAGGGGGGCTTGGCAAAACGGAAGGGGTTTGATAAGGAAGGCTGGATAATTGGCTACGGGGGATTCTATGGGACAGGGCCGAAGGGGTGGAAAAAGACCGGTTTCGTCGCCCGCCTGGCTTGGGGGAACATCGGCTTTGGAAATTTCATGGGAGTCCAATTCACGGATAGTACAAGGCCCAAGAGGGTGGGCAAATGGAAGAGGGGTTGCCGGACACTATGGCCCTATCCCCATGCTGGCCTGGGAAGGAGGGAAGCTCTTGAAGGAGTGCGAGTATGTGTCGAGTGTGTCATCAAAGTTGATCCTACGGTTTCCTTATTTTAGAAACCATAATACAAGTGAGCATCAGGCAATGAGGCTAGGATGACATGTGTACATGCATGCATGGAGCGGCAGAAGACTTCTCGACGCTCCCCCATCGGTACCCCGAGTATACTTCATCAGTATAGTGTCCTGGACACTGTCATTAAGATCCCCTCCAATATTCTTCGGCCATGAATATAGGCAGCTAGGGAAATAAAGTAGAGGCATCGATTCGACGGAAAAACCATCAATATCCATGCCCCATTTCAGCCGTATGCAGGGACGCCGGACAGAAAACGTCGGCCTACGACCTCTGTCCCCTCCCTCCCCTACACCCCTGCACCTACAGGATAGGTGAGATGGGTACAAGTAACCCAGAATCGCATATAAATGACGGCGGAACTGCGACGGGGCACGCGAGGATGGTGTGGGACGGCGTGCATGCAAACGGGTAACGGTGGCAGCCACATGATTAGCATTCCCGTCAGGCCAAGCCGGAACTCCCGTCCAACTTGCCCAGGCCTAAGAAACGGCGATTTAGCTAGGAGGTTGAACTGCTTAAGACGGCGGCTCGTCAAGCCGTTAAGCTTAGAGCCTGACTTGGTGGAAACGTCGGGATAGCCGTCCATATACATGCATAAGCCGTCGTAATGTATGAACGTGTATGGGTGCGGACGCGCCCCTGCACTGCACAAAAATTTTGATTTTTCATGATTTTCGAATAGCAGGGATCGCGATGCCAATTCTATTCAAAGCATTATCTCGGACGATCCGAAGTATCCCAGGAGAATAGAAACGCAGAAAAGGGGGTCGCTTGCCAAGCCTACCTAGTTACCATATACGGAGCGGAGCAGGCATATGTCAGAGGAATCCTCCAGGCGCCTTGCGTCGATCCCCCGCGTGTAGATCGATAGCATATAGGTACCCAGATTACAAGACCGGGTATACGCGTTTGACGACGTTATAGGTAAGCGCGGCTCCATAATTAGTCGTCTACGAAGCATGTACAGATCTCTATCGTGTGGGGGTTCTGAACCAAGATGCCGACGACAGCGTGGGATGATGTGGGCTTCGGAAACGACACGGAGATCATCCATAGGCGGTCCCTCTCATCTCCTCCACTCCTCCACCCCTTTATTACATACAAAATTCCTCCCTGGTTGATGCTAGATTTGATACGATGCGATGTGATGTGTCATTCCAAGAGCGCTATCCACCACGACATCCATGCCAATGCCCCTATTCCCATAACCATCTCTATCCTTACAGGTTCTAGCGCCTTCCTACCCTTTCAACTTCCCCTCAATTGCCCCAGCTACGCCCGCCTAGGCCTTCGTACCCAGGAATCTGGTCAAGGTGCGTGAGAATGACAGGGCCGGCTTGTGCGGCTAAGCAGCCGTATGCATAACCGTTTTCAGGCACGCATGTATATCGTTCCGACTGGTTGACGATGGTAGATCGAGAACTTAGGAACAAAATCTAATCACCTACCCATCCATGGACCCTTGTCATCCTGTCATCCTGTCACTTTTTCCTCTTATGCTTCCTGCTCCGAGTTCCATGTGCGTTCTTTCATACTTACCATGTGTGTAAAATATAAGAGACGTCTTCCAATGACTTGCACGTCTGCATGCTCTCTGGCTATCTTCTTTGTTAGGGTATTCCGCACAAATTTATGGCAGGGCTAGAAAAGTCATCTCGTATCCGGGGACGTATGGGATTAGCTACCTTACACGTCACATATCAGAATCCACGGGAACTTGATTCCCGACCCAACGTAGGTACACTGTTACTTATAGAAGTACCAGTATTCATGGCGACATCCTGGAAGCACTGTAGAGCGAGAACAGCCCTAGACAGCTAGTATTTCCTTCGGGAAAGGGTAGAAATAAAACTAGAAGCAAGATGTTTCTTATCAGTAAACATGGACATGCCGTATACTTCTATGCATTCTATGCTATGCCGGGGATACCCGCACTCACCTCGATCCAGCCCCCTCCCACTATCTATTCATGCAAGACGCCGATGGAAGCCTTCCAGTTTCATCCCGTTTATAGACTTGGCACCTACATTTGGCACATTAGCTGACACTTCGCAGATGTATCTCACAGGTGAGGAATAATGGTAAGAGGGGAAGACTTTGTCTTCGTCAGGATCGCCCCTCCGTCCTTGCCAGTCTTGCCATTAGAACCAGAGGGAGCGTCATTTCACGTCACTCAGGCCGCAGTCTGCCGTCGGAATGTCACTTTGACCGCGGGAATAACGAACGAGCTGATCAAATCCTGACGGGTCACATCGAATCTGTGACCGAGCTGTGCTGACTCTCAGCCCATCATCCATTTTTCGCCTTAGTGGAGCCTATCGTAGCCATTGACGACCTCGCCCCCTCCACTCCGCAGCCAGCCCCTATACCTAACCTTTGAGGTACAGCCTGGAAGTCCGGAAGCCCAGCCGGATGCATCTTTGACGTCGGGGAAGAGGCGCAAACGCATATGGCTTGTCATTGCGCTGCTGTTTCCCGCCTCTCACTAGAGAACTGGTAGGACTGGAAGACGGAGATGACTCCGGCACCTATCAATTGGCCTTTAAGGGTTTGCACAGGAAGGAATGGACACGGAGTACAGATCTATGGCACATAGCATCGATCCGCCTTTGCTAGAGGGGACGTCGTCACTTGCGCCAATCTTATCGGGTCCAGGCACGTCAGATCAGATCCTGCCTCGCTCGTTTTCACCGGTGAAATTGATAGACCTCACCGACCGAACGATACTTCACCGGTCTGCCGATCAGGCGTTTCACGGCATAAGCACATCTATATTCATGCAGATAATTAGCTGCAACATATATGCACCTACCCGTCTTGACAGGGGAGTGGAAGCGATGAAGAGAAAGACAGGGGATAACAGAGAACCGATGAAGAAAGATGATAACGGCTATCATGCGTCATGTGCGAGATATGCATAGAAGCCCAACGACAGATGATCGCTAGAACGTTTCCAAATACCCGGTCCATCAGTCGCACGTGTTCATAAACGACCTCGACTGCTCGGAGAGTCGGGGTCGACGCGGGGAAGCGGACCTGCCTGGCCTACAAGAAGCGGCCCCTCTATATACAAGATTATGGTATGTTTGGCCTAGCCTGGCCGACAGGCGCCTTGCTGCCTCGCTTATTCACCCGCCAATCATTAAACAGTGATAGCTACGCCATCTACGCCGTCCGATTTGAAAAGAGCACATAGATCCGAGCCGCTCGCCCCCTTTCACATCCCGCTAACCTCGTCGACTGAGGTCGATCCTAAGCGCCTGATGCCGGAAACTGGTCTAGGCGCGCGGGTCTTCGCAGAAGCCCCAGTGACAGCCTGCTTCTCATTTGAACTCCAATTCCATCACTACTTACTCCTATACTCTTCCGAAGTTCGGAACCGAGGATACATGATGTTGCTCCCGGCACGATGTAGATATGCACGTTGTGTACAAGCGCCCAGACTAGGGTGTTTGCGGGATACCACCTCTACCACATGCAAGGACGTAGGCACGTGAATAGTTTATATGGGATGAATGCGGGTCGATCTTTGCATATTTATCTTTATCTTGCATCTTCCCGCCTGTCTAGCTTGGTCACCAGCTGGCTAAATGGTGCGGGAATAGTGCTTGAGCATGTAGTAGTGGTAGTGGGCCGATCCCCGTGGCTCCGCGGTCCTCCTCTCCGGCCGCGGCCGGTTGCATGCCTTGTTCCATCCTTGCTCGCCCCCACGATGAATACCACACTGGGCTTATTGATAGTCGTCCCTTTTCTCCCTATTAAAAGTTACCTGTCAAGTCCACGTTATTTGTCGGATATTCCGCGGGGGCTCTCCGACAGTTTCTTTTTCGCCGAATAGAATATCAAAGCATCTGTGTTCATACCATGGACGTATTTGGGCTCCTCCGATCCGCTGGTATCGTACGGTGCAAATACGCCAGAGACTTGATATATGTATCATCTCTGATAGGATATACCGCTCTCGAAAACCGGCTACGGAATTGCTAAATGGCTGGAGTTAACGGGAGTTTTCGTTAGGTTTGAAAGGGAACATGGGATTGGGCAGTGTGGTGTTGGCATGTGAATTTGTTTTCAAGATAAGGACAAGTTTCGAGCTGGTGATGATTCATTGCGTATTAATTACATGAATTCTGCAGCGCCCATGCAGAAATTTATCGACTAGCTCATAAACTATGTACAGATGCTGTCATTTCGGTATTTGACGGCGTGGGATCATTGCTTCTACGGCATTCAATCAGAGTCTTCTGCCATAAGTAAATATAGCCGTGCTGAGCTGGAATTTCCATATACAGCGTGTGCCAATCATCCATAAAGTATCGTCCAAAGGTAACAGCAGTACAAGCAATTCCTTAGCCCAGTGCAGGTAGGACTTGGTGTTGGGTAACGAAGACTATATGGAATCTAGAGTCAATAACTCTTGAAGAAATCCAGATACTTCTGCGGATTGATCGTCTGAGGCTCAATGTAAGGTGCCGTCTCTGCCAAGAGGAAGCAACCTCAAGTGGCATTTCATCCCCTTAGGCTGCGAAGAAATTAAAAGATCCGACATCTGCATATCATCCTCCGTCATAGACTCGTCGGGCACTGTCGTGAATCGCGAGTATACATCTCGTAGCAATGTCTTCATTTCTGCCAGAGCCAAGCTGAAAATGTTGGTCAGCGCTCTGATTGGGCGATTTTGGCATTCAAAGTGTTCCAGATGTAGACTCACTGCTTTCCGATACAGCCCCTGCCTCCACTAGCAAATGCGAAGAACAGGCGTTTCCGGTCTAACTCTCCTTTCGACTCCAGCCATCGCTCTGGATTGAACCTGTCCGGGTGTGGGAAAACCGATTCGTTGACACGGTGCAACGAATACGCTTGGCAGCTAACGATCGTTTTCTCTGGGAGGAAGTAGCCGTCGATCGTACGGCCTCCAACTGGCACATATCGGGGCAGAGACATCGGTATCGCGGGAAAGCATCGCAGTCCCTCACTGACGACCGCATCGAGATAAGGCAACTTATCAAATGGTGTCTCGGGGTTGTTCCGTAACTCCTCTTGAAGCCGCTGCTGGACATGGAATGATCTTGGCTGCGAGATCTCCCACATGAGAAAGCAGAGTGCGTCTCCCGTGGTGTCGATTCCCGCGACCATGTGATCAGTGCACTCTGCGGCCATGTCGATGTGTTCCAGGCCATGGGCTTTGTCCTGCATGCGGCTCATAAGAGTAAACTGCGCGGGTCCTGTCTCGGAGCTGGCCGTCATAACGAAGTCGTTCGCCAGCGGTGTCTCTCGGGGCTTTGCGAAGAGAGATAGTACGCCGCCTATTATCTTGTGAAGCCCGGGATTGTAGTACTGTACAAGACGGTCTGCAATCCATTAGACTGGACCAGGGAATTATGGTATGGTGAAGAGTAGACATACTCGCGAGGCTATCGTCGAATGTGACCTGTTTCATGATCTCCTCATCCGTTGGGGTTCTGAGCGAGTCGGATCCGTAGGGTTCAAACAAGTGGTGCGTTATACAGTCGAATGCATAATCATGCAAACCTAGAAAATAGTCATGAGCGGTGACCCTAAGGGTGGACTCGGCGATAACTCATTCAGGTCATACAGATCTGGTACTACGTGAGCGAGATGACCCAATTGGGGACGACAGTTTCGTATTCTGGGGAATCTTACAAATAGATCGAGAGTCCGCCCTACGGACTTCGTACACCTTTCGATGAACCGCTCGGATCTTTCCTGAATTCCATGTAGAGAAATCGCCTTCATGACGTTGGAGTTTGCGTAGCGATCTGCTAGAACCCTCTTCCTCCTCGCATGCTAAAGCTGTTAGACGTAGGTAATCCATCGAGACATGACGGGGGAACACCTACGTCTTCCTTTCCTAATGTGCTGAACATAGTTCTTAAGACGAGATATTATAAGCACGTGATCGAACTTGGATCCGAACCCGCGTCCATTCAGACTCCGCTTACCTTCTGCCATAAACCGTAAACAGGTTATAGAACTCTGTCTTGTCATACCCACTACCCCCGGACCCGTAGATCTCCTTCACCCCCTCCAGGGTAGCGAACGAGACCTCTTTGGGGGACAGCCGGACAACAGGGCCATACTTGAGGTGTAAGCGATGGATGTATTTGGTGCGGTTTGCGCGGAATTCGTGGTACTTCAGTATCCAGGAGGTGAAGACTGATAACGGAGGACCGGGAATCCTCCTGAGAGGAGACGCAAGGCTGCGCGATACGTGTACAAGTACAAGTACAAGGCATATCGCTGCCAAAAAGATAGGGCTTAATAGCAGCATTCTCAGGACTGCCTAGAGGCGCATCGACTACGAAAACAATCAAGATGCTGTTTTTGGCCGTGCAAAATTGTTGTATGAAGAAAGTATGTTTCACGATACATACTTAAGTAGGCATGTTGGTGGTGGTAAGAAGTAGTGACCTCTTCCAGACCGAGGTATTAACAGCACCTAGTGACTAAAATATATCTACAAAAAGTATATGGATAAGACTAACCTAAGTATTTCGGAGTAGCCTGTGGGGTGAAATGGAGGGGGAGTTGGAGACGGGAGAGATAGGGGCATACTTCCTATAACGATATTTAATTGGATCGTATAATGTATCTCTCTATAGCGCAGGTATTCCGCTACTGGGGCTATAGTTATGTAATAACCGCAATCATCAAGGATAACAAATACCTACTAGTATCAAGTACCTAACCTAATCCACAGACCGACATGATATTATTCATCCAAATCTACCACCCCGCCACGGCGCCACCTCACCTCGGCAAGTTTCCGACATTGATATTCGACCCAAGTGTCATTATGGAGAGCCGCGATGATTTAACCAAGGGTAGCGACTCCCTTGGCCATTCTCATAAAATGGCCACAGGTTATATGCTAATAGGAGCGGCTTAATGCCGATCTCAGCGGTACCGGAAGTAGTACGGTACGGTGGACAGGGTGTGACTGGCATATGTCCTGGTTCTTTCGCGCCTTTCTGTTGACGACTGGGCGATAAGGCGACATCAACCTCAATATCCGCCAATAGTATTGCCTAACATCATGACTGACCTAAACTTCATCACAGGATCACCTCAGACCTGGGTTATATCGCAGGATTGCTACGAGGTAAGGGTAGTTATTCAAAGACGATGTCAATGATCAGGATGCCTTCATTATTTCCTACTAGCACTCGAGGTTTAAGTTATGGTAAATGCAAATGACTATCGCATGCCTCATTTGACCCTTTAGAATCGCCGTATGTGATGCCGAATGTCAATTGTTAGACTTCCATGTTCAACATCTGTTTAACTACTCCCAGCTCCTCCTATTCTCTTTGAGATGGGTCCCAAAAATCGTATTCTAAGTCTGATTTTCCATCCTATGATCCAGGAGGAGCCAGGCCCACCCCCCGATGGCGGCACTCGAGCTTGGCTTCAGATCCTTGCTGGCTTTCTGATTAATTCTATCACATGGGGATATTCAGCCTCGTTTGGTGTATATCAGCTGCATTACACGACTTCGCTATCACTGCCTAAATCCCAGGTCTCTTGGATAGGTTCCATCCAAGTATTCCTGACCTTCTTTGTGGGAACATTCTCCGGCCGCGCCGCCGATGCGGGCTATGCGCAGCACGCAGCGCTTCTTGGATCAGTCATGATAGTTCTAGGAACATTTATGACGAGTCTGGCAACGGCATACTGGCAAGTATTTCTTGCCCAGGGGCTCTGTACGAGGCTCGGGATGGGCGTGCTGTTTATGCCGGCCGTGGCAGTCATTTCCTCGTACTGGAAGAGGAACAAGGCTCTGGCGCTGGCGTTGGCCGGCTCCGGCTCTGGTGTTGGAAGCGTTATATTTCCCTTGATTGTGCAGCGCCTCCAACCCACTCTTGGCTTCACTGGCGCTGTCCGGGTGCAGGGCTATATCGTTCTCGCATTCACGATCATTATTAACCTACTACTCCGTCCACGACTCCCTCCCCGCCGGTCAGGTCCGCTTATCGAATGGTGCGCATTCCTGGAGCCGCCCTATGTACTTTTCACTATCGGAATGTTCCTGATATTCTGGGCTCTATACTTCTGCTCCTTCTATATAAACACTTACGCCACGTCAATCACCGACATGTCACCTGAATCGGCTGCAGACTTATTGGTGATTATCAATGCTGTCGGCACCCCTATGCGGCCGCTCCTCGGTTTCATCGCCGACCGATACTTGGATCCTCTTAAAACTTTGATTTTGTCCGCAGCTTTCCTCACTATCATGTTATACACCTGGATATCTGTGCGAGGTGTTGCGGGCTTGTATGTGTGGACTGCGTTCTACGGAGCAGCGTCAGGAGGCTTACAGGGGAGTCAGTATTTCTTGAGTTAGCTATCCTGCTGATCTCGGTCTCTCCCTTTCCTCTCTTACGCTCGTGCGTAGTTTTACTCTCGTTAGGGTTTAGCTAACATCACCAATGCCGACAGTATTCGTAGGAGGGCTGGCATCGCTGACGGTCGACCCCAGCAAAATGGGCACCCGATTTGGTATGGTTTTCTCCATGATAGCATTCGCTACTCTTGCTGGCCCGCCAACTGCAGGCGCTCTAATTCAGAGCGACGGCGGAAGCTTCGTGAAGGCGCAGCTATGGGCTGGCTCGGTTACCGTTGCTGGGGCTCTCTTCATCTACGCTGCCAAGGGCAGCCAGCTGATACTCTACCGTCGAGCGCAACGTTTAGCAGAGAAGTCCTCTCGGGAGCAACGATCTCCTGATGCGGTGCCAAGAGAATCCGTATAATCGCTGACCGAGTGTGGTAATCCAAGTAGACATTGGGATAATACTTCCCGTACCGGCCTATTATTAGGATATTATCTGGCAATGCGAAGAGGGCCAAGTCAATTGCGCCCGTTCAAACTCGATCGTCTTTATGTTAAGATCACTCCCGCTATGGTTGCCCCGGAGTTGGGGAACAGGCCGATATGTCCTGCCTTATGCGTCGGGCCGACGTTCGTATGCCTGCCGTGTTGGCTTCCATTGGCTGTTCTCATATCGGGGACGGAACACTAAGACAGCATAAGATGGCAAATCTATGTTCACTAAATCTATCACTAAGCTGGCTCTATGGTGGTTATGCGAGGTCAGTTCAGTTAATCTAGTAAACTGTGCCACTATGACGTAGAAGGGGGAAGCTAGATATAGGGCCATCCGCGCTGAAGGATATATTTATAGTGAGGGTAAGTGGTCCGTTCGTGGAGTTATAGATAGGTCCTGGCAATTCTACTGTGGATGGCTCTCATACTTCGACGATGCTATTGAGACCTCCCAGCGTAGCAACTCATCCTCCATTACGGACGGTAAGAAATATGTCGCCACCGATGATTGTTCGTTCACACTGATTGTAGATGAAGGTGGATTTTAAAGTGTGCAACAGGTACTGGAGTTTGGGCTTATTCTCGCGTTGGACTCACATTAACCGCAAGCCTCTGTACTCACACAATATTGGGCACAACGAGCTTCACTATTACCACAAGACAGGCATACATCCTGTCATCATCCCGTGCTGGTTTCTCGGGACTGGATGGCCTTAACCTTTCTTGAGAAGATAGCGGCGGTGCTGGTTAGGACCCATCATTCCAGTGGCAGCCCCTTTTATTCGCCCTATAGCTATATCCCTTGGCACAGGGCACCCTGTATCTAGTTTCTTTCCTTTACATCATCTTGCTACACGCCACTGAACTCACTGACTTGCGGACGGTCGTACATCCACAGGTATCGCAGCGTCAGAGTAGGGGCCATAGCACATAATAAAAGGTTATTTGTTTCATTCTTACACGTGTTTGCAGCCCGTGCCCGTTACACGGCGGTTCTCGAGAAGGGGGTGGCGTTCATCGATGCCATTAAGGGTATGTACGAATGGTCTCGTCTTATGTTGAAACCGGGTAATCAAACGTGCAAGTGGTTATTTGGGCATCTATCAATTGAATACTTCTCGTAAATCTTGATTATTCCATTTGGAATTGCTCTTCCCTCCTAAGAAAGTTGTTAATTCCCATTTACGGATCGGCCTAAGACTCTGATGTTGTTTTTAGTATTTCTAAGGTAAAGGCGCCGAAGTATTGGCGGCGGTCATTGTTCGTCGTCCAGATTATCGAGCGCTGACACTGTCTCTCCTTGGTTATTGTATATGGACATGGGCAAATCTGGGAGCAAGTAAGCTGTAGGATAAGATCGGTTGATGACGATGGAATAAGAGATGCATGCTTAGCAATCGCACTTTATTCTAGGTTTTCTGGTTTTCGTACGCTGTCACACAGAGGATAAAAGAGAACCAGCTTTGTCATAACCCCATCTTATCCTCAACGTTTAAGTCACTAACCATGTAGCCACAAAACTGGCTTCGTGTCCCTTGGTAGATACAGCGGGTGCTTAGGCGACCCATCTTGGTTCAGACCAAGGTGATATACTCTGGCTCCGCTAGACTCGCATAGTCGTCGCATCAGCGTCGCCGTCCGGGCTAGCCATCGCCGCGGCACCGCGGCACCCCTGCCCCACGCCGCGATAACATCGCGGTGACGCCGAACTGCCGAAAGGATATGGTCCTCGTTATTCGGGCCTACCAGCTCGATGACATCTTCGTACTCGGCGTCTTCATCTGGCTGATATTTACCACCATCTTCCTTGATGGGTTCAGCTGTGCACTTTCCTACAGCACTTTCCCCCCTCCTATCTCGATCAACGGCCGGAGGTGCGAGACTCGGTCCCTTCTTTCCATTGACTATCACTCTCCTATGTGCGAAGACAGTCCGCGGATCTGCACCGCGAATCGCGAACAGATTAACGAGAACGACGCCCTCGTATCCCCAGTCTCGCGCGAACGCCGTGCACCGGCGCACCGTTGGATCGTCGGTTCTGCCGTCCGCCGTTGATGGGTTCAGTAATACGAAGACGAGCCTCCGACTGTGACCATTCTCTTTCTCCTGCTCACTAGGGTCGGAATCCCAGGTCCGGGTTAGACTATAACGGTAGCGGCCACAGGGACTGAGGACGGCTGTGCGCTTAGTGGTCGGTAGACGAGTAGAGGAGTGGTTCGGAGATGATGAACATGAGGTATAGGGGGGAAGGGATTCATCCTTCGATACTGAAGGCTGGCAAGCAACTGTTAGGAAGTCCGCCATTATTTGCAGATCTCAAGCTTCATAGTATTTATGTAGTACAATTTTAGTCTTGGGTGTCTTCCAAGATGAACTGACGAGATAGGTCCTAACTTCTATGTTTCTACATGCACTCGGTGGAAGTTTCTCCTACTTATATATGTGCTCTCTCTTTACTCCTGTTCCCATCAACCCCCGCATCGGTTCTTTTCGGCCGAGGCATACAAAGATGGACTTACCGCATCTTTTTATTAGCATTTCACATTAAGAAACTTAATTTATGAAATCTAACTAGACTTGAAAATTAAACTCGAGTGATTTCGTAAGAGTGACTCCGGTAAAGTTCAAATATTAAACCACCAGTGCTATCTATATCACTGGACAGGTGAGTCGATCTTCACCACATCCTTACCACCATTACCATTGCCATAGCTGGCAACTGCACTGCTTATCAGCAGTACTCTAAGCTTCATGTTACCAATTACGAACAGGCGAAATCTATCCGCGTTAACACTTCATCTGCAGTGTGTAGAAGGCCGGTGGACTGTCCTTCAGCTGAGTATTTCAAGATAAATACTCTAAGCTGATATGTTTCCGATTGAAATTGCGTGGGGCATGAGCATTTTGAGAAGATACGGGGTCAGGTAAGCTGACGACTTCAGGCTAATCGCATCCAACCCAATGGGATAAGCACAATTTATATAAACACTTCTATAATCCCTTCACTCAGTGGACAGAACCTTGTGGTACCTGCAACGCCGGCGCACTATTACATGCATGCACACTCGCTAGTTTTTGAGGTTACTTACCGCTACCATGAACCCGGATCCGAAGTCGTACATTCTCTCGGATGTCGAGTCGCGGGCCATATTCGAAAAGAAGATCGTGCCGGCCGAGCTGGGCGTAATTGCGGGGGGAGGGGCAGCCTCCGACACCGAGGGCACCCCCACAAGCACACGTCAGCCCCTCGCCGTCTTCGTCATAGGCCAGACAGGGGCGGGCAAAACGCGCACGGCGCCAGCGCTTCTAACCGCGATGAGGGCGGTGCGCGGCGACGGCGACGGCAACGGTGTCCTTCCACCCGCCCACTTCATCGCTGACACATACAAAGCATATCATCCGGCTTGGGCGGACCTGGCGGCGTCCCGGCCCGGGCTGGCGTCGCCGGCGACGGGACCCGATGCGCGGCGCTGGCTCGCCATGGCAGCCGCACGTGCCGCCGAGTTGCGCCGCGACGTGCTCCTGGAGTCGGCGTGCCGCCATGCCGGCGACTTCGCGGACCTCGCACGCATCCTCCGCGCCGCCCGCTATCGCATCGAAGTCGCCGTGCTCGCCACTCCATCCGCCCTCAGCCTCCTCGGCGTCCTCGCCCGCTTTTATCTGCATGGCCGCGCCGCAGAGGAGTGCCCCGGCCCTGGGCCCGCGAACCTCCTCCCCGCCCGGCTCACCCCGCGCGCCGTCCACGACGAGTCGTACGCTGGCGTCCTCAAGGCTGCGGCCTTGATTGACGGGTTAGATCTGGCTGCGGAAACGGAGGTGGTGGTGGACCAGGTAGTCGTAGTGCGGCGGGACAACCTGGTCGCGTACGCAAACGAGAGGGATCCCGATGGACGGTGGATGCACTCCGGCTCCGGCTCCGGTGGCGTCGTAGCCGCGTTGGAGGCGGAACGTCGGAGACCCCCGACATCGGCTGAGAGGGCTGCCGCGGATACTGACCTGCAGATGCTTCGGGACCTAGGGATCCCTGGTCTCGACGCCCAGCTGCGAGAGATCGAGGCCCTGCTGGACGGTGAGCCTGCTATTCCCGAAGCAAACGACGAGATTCGGCCCCCCGAATTCCCGCCCCTCGGTCCATGGAAGTTACCGGGCCCCGGCGCGGATTCCACCGTCGGTGTGAAGCTCTCCTTGAGACTGGGAACGTAGGTGGATACTAGGTAGGGATACTGTACGTGTCCCAGGAACCAACTCAGAAGAGTGACACGCTATCTAGTCAATATAACCTCGTCTAGCAAGATGGATACTTGAACTATTTTTACTGCGGTTTTTCTGTTTCTGTTTCTTTCGTGGCGTGCCGAACATATTCCTTGGACACCTCTATCAAAGCTGGTTCACGATCGGCCCCGTCAAGTGTTTCCGCGAACCCAGACAGCAATCTCACTAAGCCATGCATGGATGGATTCTATGAATTACTGGATTACACAGTACACAGCTGGAGTCGATGCCTGGTAAACTACAAAGTCATCATCAATAATAGCCCGTATCGCGGTAAGCAGATTGTCGTGCCGCGTTGCTATCCGAAGTGCAATCCGCCTCGGCAGCTGAATAATACCCTGTAAAGAGTCCGGGTACGTTTATACGGATGGATATACGTAAATCGTTTGTCTTCTTCAACTTATTCTGGTCTATATTCTGCACATTATATCCTACACCGTAAATATTCCGATATAGATATAAAACCATCCTCCAACATGGCGACATGGTCTCGTATGTTTATCGCTTTACCCAGGCGCCCCTCACCCATCCGTTGCGACGTCGAAAGTTTTTACCAACGTGAATCAGACTCATTATTAATTCAATCAGTACATGTACTTGAACTCCGGATTGAGGTCGCCGAGCTCAGTCTTCTCGTAGTCGGAGAGGCCGACGTTGCGCACGGCCCGGGCGCGGCGGCGGTTCTCCACCATAATCGAGATGAAATAGAGTGTGCAGGCGATGATGCTGAGGACGGTGAAGGAAATGGAGATAGCGTAGCCCTTGGTGAAGAAGGGCGCATCGGCCTTCATGAATGAGTAAGTGGCGATGATGCCGCCGATGTTGCCGAAGCCGACCTGCCAGGCAGTCCCGATGGAGCGCCGGTGGTGGCCGCCGAGATTCATATTGAACCAGCACACGATAATTGGCATGGCGCCGTACGTGCCCATCGTGATGAAGCACAGCGCGGCGTACTGTAGTGGCAGGTTGTCATGGACGGACAACAAGATGCCGAAGCCAGCGATCGACAGGGCGAGCGGCGCGAGCGCAAATGGCGCCCGCAGTTTCGTGGCGTCCGACAGCGCGGCGATCACCAGCGAGAATCCGAAGGCGGCCGCCCAGGGCGGAACGGAGTGCAGCTGCGTCTGGATCGGGTCGTAGTTGTACGTCGAGATGATGGTCGGTGCGAAATACGCGTACCCGTAGGCGGGCACGATCAGCCCGAAGTACATGAATCCGCCCAGCCACACGCGGTGGTCCTTCATGACGGTCAGGAAGTCCCGGAAGCCGACCTTCCTCTCTGCGGCGCTGCGGCCCGTATCGGCCTGCAGCCGCGCCTGGACATAGGAGCGCTCCTCCTCGGTCAACCATTTGGCCTGCTCCGGGCTACATGCTACCGTTAGTCCCGCTACGGCCCGTTGGGAGGGCTGATGCGCAGATGGGTGACTCACAAGGAAGGGAAGATGAAGAAGAACAGGATCGCGACCGCGCATGTCAGAACGCCCTCAAGAATAAAGATCCACCTCCAGCCGCTGTAGCCACGCATACCATCCACTAAATAGGAAAATTAGCAGTGTCCTTTCGATCGCGGGTTCGCGGCGAGCTTTTTCACAACTTACTCTTGCCGATCGCGGATGCGAGAAGACCTCCGAATGCTCCCGCGAGAGACGTCGAAGAGAAGAAAAGGGAGTACCGCTTCTGAGCTTCGCTGTGCAGTGGTCTTGAATCAGTATATACACATAATGCGATTAAGTCATCTTTGAGTCAAGCAGCGGGTTGCTGTCTGGGTTCCTGGGCCAAGGCCCACACTGACCACGCTTGAGAAACGAAGCAGTTTCTGAAGCATGGTAATTCCGTGCGCTTTTGAGTGCTACTCACCTTCGCTTATACCACATGCCTGTGAAAAACATCAAATCAGCGGCCATTCTCCGTGTAGACCAGCTGTGGCCTCATCATCCTTTCAGGGACTAACATACCTAGTAGATAGAAACAGCCTGGAAACCTATAGTTTTTTTTCCGTCAGTCATCACGCATCTTTTGGGCATCTCGTGAGAGCTGGAGAATGCCGAAGCACCTTCCGGGAACCGGTCTCTAGTGATGAGTTTGGAAGTAATATAATCGGTGCTACTGCTCCGAAGGGGTGAGTGTAGGTGGTTGGGGGGTCACTCACATTCCAGCTTCGAAGAAGCCAAGAAAGAACCGGGTGGTGAGGAGGCCCCCTAGATTCTGTACCAGGCCCTGGCATACCGATACGATGCCGAACCCCAGCATGCATGTCGGCAGCCAGATCCGCGGGGAGAATCGCTTGAGAAGGATGTTGGACGGTACCTCGAAGACAATGTAGGGCACAAAGAAGATCGTCAAGGCTGTTTGAGAAGAGGGCGGACAGTCAGTAGTGTGATATATAGACAAGCTATCCAACCTAGGTAGGGGCAGCTTGTTATATATGGGAGAGTCCTAAGCGGTAGGCGGGTCTCCTCAGTGCTTACCAGTATTATAATCGAGCTCCCTGGTGATATGTAGATCTTCAAGGAGATGGAATGACCGGGCGTTCGCGATATTAACACGGTCTAGGAAGGCTAGCAGGTACAGTATACACAGAAAAGGGACCAGGCGCCAGTCGATGCGCGAAATCATCTTCCGTTCCGTGGTGTGCGGCGGGCAGCGGACATCAAGCTCGTCATATTCAGGGTCCGTAGTGCCGGGATGGTAGCTGTTGTTGCCGGCGATTGGCCCAACCACATCCTTATCGTCGCCGGATCCGCCAGCTATAGTGCCATATTAGTCTCTTTTCCTTTCCATATCTTTTTTTTTTCTTTCCCTTTTGATTCTCAAATTGTATTGGGAACATTGTAGGGTAGAGGGTATCGAGAAAGAAAACAGGGGGGAACAGCAGTCATAATGCGCAGTATTTGGCTTGCGTGTGAAGGCAGTACAACTTACAGGATCCCTTGCCGAACATGATGACCAACTAGGGCTGCGATCGATCAATCGATTGGGCGATTGGTCGGCCTTGGTGGATTGACTTCCCCTACGTATATGCGCGGTCCCTTTTTACCTGGCCAAAGCAGCAGTAGGGTAATTATAGGTTAACAGGCAGGTATGATGATCCGGGGAAAAGACGTTGTATGGGGAGAGAATTCCACCCCAACTACTAGGAGATCTGGTAAAAAGTGTTGATCCCGATAGGTTGCTAGGTAAGCGGACCAGCTTCTACTGGCCTCGAGTCTGGACCCTACTTGGCGGGTATAGGTGTGGGTAGGTATGAGTAACTCATGCAACCCAACCAGGAGCAGCGGCGACGACGGCAACAACGTCGAAGATTATGGATATCAGCAGCACGAAGTCGACGAGTATGTAGATAGCTGACTTGCAGGCGTCTGACTAAGAGCGCTAAGAGCAGGTCGGTGATAAGACGCGTTACAACAAGAGACCTGTTATTTGAGACACTAAAAAAAAATTGACCTCGTGGATCTCACGAGGGTTGAGACGTGATGTTTTCCTCTTTTTTTTTCTTCTCCTTCCCTTCTTTTGTGAGATTACTACCTGGACCCCATCGCCTAAGCACATTGGCACGCTCGTAGCGTTACCGATATCGCCGACACGGACGAACCAGATGACCGCTAAATCCAGCATTTCAACGAAGGATAGTCTGCGCAACCTGGCCTTTGCCTTGTACGGGATGGTATAATTCTGGGGTAATCTCACTGTAATGGGTATGAGCTATGTCTGCCAATCCCTTGTCTCCAACCCCGACCTGCCCTTATTAGACATGACCCATTACCAAAGAAGCGGTGCAAGGATTATACTTTGCTGTGCCGTACGGAGCACAGCGAATAATAAGATTGTGAAGTTCATATCCTCGCTGACTAATTACCTACGCTGTTCTATATAATAAACATCCTACTCTACTGTTAAACACACTAGGCATTCTATAGATATCTCAAGATATCCCGCTACCTAGGTACGACCGCGACAGGAGAGAGGGACGGAGGCTCTTCTTGGCTTAAGATAACTAAGGTTCAATACCTCTTGTGTAGGCAAGGATGTGGTAATATTGTATTTGTATTTCAAAGGTGCCCCAATGAGAATGAAAATTATACTCCTTGTTGGTATTCAACATATAACTATAGATACAAGAGAAGCTATAGTTAAAAGGATTTGAAAGAGATACCGCTTAGAGCATCGTGTTTTTTTTTGTTTTTTTTTGAAGAGCAATCACTTTAGGTGGTCAGTACTTCGTACTTAAGACGTACCTACTACTACGGGTACCTGGACTGTGCCAATAGCGCGGAACCCCGCTATTCTCCAATTGCCCTCTTGGGCAGTTCCAACTCGAACTCGGGCAGCTGAGCTGAAAGACAGTGGAAACAGGCTCAGCTTGAGGCTACCCAAGTGGCCCTGATCAAAAGTTGATTGCCTCGTCTGAGTCCAATCCTTAGCCCTTCCGAAGCCGTTAACCTACTACTACCCTAACCCTCAATCAACCCCACTTCTCGATTTACATATGTGAATACTGTTGTATACTTACATAACGTGCTTATAGAGATGGGCACTAGGTACATATGTAGGTAACTAACATGGCAAATTAAAGTGAACGCATTGTATCTTAATTTCTATCGGATAGGATCATCATAGACAGTTAGGTAAATTATAGTCAGATAATCCATTCTCGGTTAAAGACCGACCTGTAGCTCTAGTCTGGCCGACTTCCACAACTTGAATACAGCAATCAACGTCCTTCAGCCCACACCCACTCACCTGTTGTTATCACACTTACCAAGCACTTATGTAGTTGAAGGCGAGTAGGTCGGGCTAACAACATCTTCGTAAATTCTTAACAAGATAAGCTCAACAAGATGTGCATGCGAGCTCATTACGACTTAGTAAATGCCCTTATGTACCTTAGAATCAGGATGAGTATAGACATATACCCCGAGGCAATACACTTCATCTGCTAGAATCAAATAATCCCATGAAGTGACAGTCGCAAGTCTGTTGCAGGCGATAACAATAGATAATAGTATCGGGCTACTAGCTACTGCGAATAGCCTGTAGATACATACATGCACTTGCTATATTCCAAGCGACGATAGGTAGACCGTTAAGCCGTTGAAATGGTGGGAAAATAAGAAACCCTCCTCCCCCCTAATGGAAGGAGTAGAGCACCTATTCGTTACTATGTATCGATCTGGCTCAGGCCATTTGACCAAGAAAGCTTCAAGAAAGCTTAAATTGTTTTTCCCGTTATATCCACAGTTCGGCGGTTCATCGCGCACCAATCAAATGAACGGATTAAGCCTTCGAACTTTGGAAAGGACCAGGGGTATAGACCGTCTAGATATAACCTGCCTTTTTTCTCGAATACTCAATAGTTAAAAGGCGAGAACGAGAGAAAAGAATAATAAGTCCAGGACACCATGTCGAGGGTGGGGTTGTTCATACTAGAAAGGCTCAGCACATTATCTTCCTATATGCAGAGGAGAATCTTAAAAAATAGTCTATAGACGACCTCGTTTAGAGCCGTTTTCCAATCTGTCGACATTTCGTCCGAAATGGCGTTATCCGATCCGTCGAGCCTGTGTCGCCTAGCTAGTTCATACTAAGTGGTTGCGGGCGTACATCCCGGCGCTATAACGCCCTCCTACCTGGTTACCTCCAAAGGAAGTACTTGGACTTTTAACTTGCCTGGTTGCTCGACCGCGGATACGGGTATCTAATGTACATGAGTACATAGTCTAGGTAAGGCACGCCCCAGCTACAAAGGTTCAGGTACAGGCTGCGAACTGCAACTACCGTAGTATAGAATGACGTTGGAAACTATAAAAATGCACCATGGCATCGAGGGCACAGGTTCCTGAAGTTCATATGTGTAGCATGAAGTACGCAACCCTACTAGGTAATTACTAGGCAGTGGGTGTATCTATACGATGTTAAGGTCATGATGTACACTCTTGATTCTCTTCCCTCCTAGGGTAACGTCAGCTCGGCCAAACATGAGTTAGCTCCCTTTCACTATCACCACCACGACATCACGTTTCTCTAGATTCTATCTTTACATGTTCTCTAGACATTCCCTCCCTCTCTCCCCTCCAACTGCTCCTCCCTTTGATCACACACATTCTCTATATTTATTTTTCTAGTTAGAGATAGACAGAAGAGACAATGGCCGCGACTTAACTATTAGCAAGACAGCATCATCCCGCCCTCTCTCTTCCCGTGTTCACCCACAGTCACCTAAGGGCTTGCCCACTCACCCCTGCACTCAGAACTGCAGAAGATTCTGAGGATATTCCCTGCTAGATCGTAGGGGGTTTCTATTTGCAGCCCTACGTACCCAGTTGGTAAGTTATCCATCATAGAATCGTGGGTTGGATCTCGCGGCCGGCCTGTGAAACCCCAGTCCGCCACCTACCTACCTCAGTATCCATAGCTAAGTCCATTGCCTCTTCTTCTTGGCAATCCCTGTTGCATATGTACTTTTACACCTAGAGATGCACCCTGGTGAAATTCAAGCATAGATCCCGGGTGGTACATGGAGCATGTATTTCATACTTAACCTCCCCAGAGCCTGTCAGCCTCTTCCCAAGGGGAAATAAAAATCCTTCCATATCAACCTACATCCTAAGGGTCGTGTTCATCTAATAGTCCATAGTCAATTTCTCTTTCCTCCCAAAAATTCAACCCATCACTTCACAAGGCCACCCGCACTGATAAGCAACGCACCCTTCCTATAGCCCATTATCATGTCGAAACCTGAGGGACCATCAACCCCGCCTTCTCGAGACTCGGCGGATCCCAACTACGATGCTGAGGCTACGATACCGCGTGGATTATCCGCGTGGTTCGGGGGTCCGAATGTGAAGATCGGCCCTCGCATAGCGCCCCAGATCATTCCTGTGGTGCCTGTGACTGGATCGAGCAGCGATCTGAGCAGTGAAGCGATCCTGAACAAGCAAATTGAATCAGAGGCTAATGCCGCCATCCAATATCGCACCTGCAGTTGGCAAAAGACGGCGGCGTTGTTATTCTCTGAATACATCTGCCTGGTAAATTACCCAAAGCCCCCCGCCCTTGGCGTTCGAGTGACACGGTGCTTCATCAACAACCGTGAACAGCCGACTAGTTCCCACAGTCATGGCCTAGAGTAATTCAATCGTTCTGACATCTGGAATAGGCAATCATGAGCTTTCCTTGGTCTTACAGCGTCCTTGGGCTCGTCCCTGGGTAAGCTTTCTCGGCGCCTGGGCAACCGCCTGGGCATTACTTGGCAGATCAACTAACCACCTATTTAATAGCCTTATCCTCACCGTCGTCCAGGCGCTCTTAGTGTTATATACGTAAGGTCTACAGTTCATCGTGCCAGCCAGCCAACTGACCAAGAACAGGTCACTCATATTGTGGGAATTCTGCTTACGCCACCCGGAGGTAAGAGATGTCTGCGACATTGGACAGATGCTCTTCTGGGGCAAGACGTGGGCGTGGTATTTTACTGCCGTCATGTTCGTTCTAAACAATACATTCATCCAAGTCAGTGCAGCACTCTTTGTCGACCTATGCTCGATTTCTAACCCCGGTTTAGGGACTCCACGTTCTGGTCGGCGCAGAATATATCAACACAATGGTTGGCGAGAACTCTAGCGTGGCTTGCCAGACCGTGGTTTTCGGTGTTATAACCACCATCATCTGCTGGGTGGCATCGCTACCTCGCACATTTGACATGCTGTCGAAGCTTGGCACTGCTTCGGCCCTATTCACGTTCGTCTCTGTAATCTTGGCAACAATATTCTCTGGCGTCGAGGATCATCCGGCTGGCTTCAGTACGCAGCCTGGAATCAGTCCTAAGACTGGGCAGCCATTGCCGTTCGGCAACCCAATCGTAACTGCCATTCCGGTGACAGGAACCACATTTGTGGCCGGTCTTAATGCCTTCCTGAATATTAGTTATACATTCATCGGGCAAATAACGTTACCGAGCTTTATCGCCGAGATGCGAGACCCGCGAGACTTCCCCAAGGCTCTTTGGGCCTGTACGATTCTCGAGATCTTGGTCTTCAGCGTCGTGGGATCGGTGATCTACGCGTATACAGGCAACCAATACATAACGGCCCCCGCGTTCGGATCATTGGAGCCGCTCTACAAGAAGATATCCTTCTCTTTTATGATTCCCACTCTCATCTTCCTAGGTGTCCTCTACGCTTCCGTCTCGGCCAGGTTCCTCTTTTTCCGCATCTTCCATAATTCTCAGCACAAGAACGAACACACCCTTATCGGATGGGGAACTTGGACACTCATTTTACGTAGGCAACCCTCCCCCGTGGCCACTTGTGCACAGAGCCGCGCTAACAGACTGCCTAGTCGTTCTCTGGATTGCTGGCTTCCTCATCGCAAACCTAATTCCCTTCTTCAGCTCCCGTAAGTACCCAGAGGCCTCATGCTTTTGAGTTTGCTGCTAACTGTGGGGGTAGTCCTATCTATCATGTCGTCCCTCTTTGACTCCTTTTTCGGGTTCATCTTCTGGGGCGTCGCCTACTTCCGCATGCGCAAGGCGGACGGGCACGTCACGCTGCTCCAGGACAAGTCGCTGCGCGGCTGGCTCGAGGGCATCCTCAATATTTTCATCATCATCACGGGCTTCTTCTTCCTCACGGCCGGCACCTACGTCAGCGTCCAGAGCGTGATCGACCAATACCAGGCAGGAAATGTCCGATCCGTCTTCGAGTGCTCCAGCAATGGAATATAGATCGAGCACTGTCGTCTTGGTGTTTGTCCTGGGGTTGGCCGGGCAGGCGCCACAGAGTTCTAAAAGTTGGAGTACCGTATCATCGTTGGTATTAATTTAGGGGCGGGTTGACATATAGTGCATGTTCTAGGTTGGGAGGAAGGCGCAACGGCACATCATTAGGGATCAACAATTCATAAATAGCACGTCCTTGTTCATGACTGCATCTCCCTTTTTGGGGGGGCCTAGAGAAGCTGGCTTCAAAGCCGGAGGGACACCCAAACAAACCACTTAAGGGGGAAAAGGGGGTTGGTGAAATCAAAGCCTGGCTACGGCGGAATGCTGTCCTCATGACTTTTGGGTCTACTTTCTTTTTTGGTTCTGGCCGTAGCCCCTTATTCTAGTATAAAAACCCTAGGATACGTACTGGACGGGGAAGAGAGCAGAAACTTGAGAAGAGAAATCAACCCGAAATAAATGTCGACTCCTCAACTTATGCAAATCTTCATGCGCCTGTATCCGTGCTAAAAACCCCTTATTGGCCGTGGCTCGTCTATCCAGTCCGAGACCCAGAAAATGTACCTTGTCACTTTCTATTTTCAAGATAGTGGAAGGGGGCGGCTAGGGTTTACCCCCATTTCTTTAGTAGGCGTATTGATCAGGAAGATAGACAGATGATCAAATACAGATCGTAGCTACAAGATAGTTAGGCAAGATAGACCACTGAAAACAAGATCATATAGAAATCCTCATAACTTTACCCTTGTCCTAAAGTAGTCCATTCTCCTAAACCTACATCCCCTTGCTCTATATCAATATACCACATGACAAGCAGTAGCATCGTAGGCGCGTTGTCACATCTATCGTCATTAGCTATATCATTACGGATCTTATTATAAACGATGGCTTCCTGTCACGTCTCACCACCGCCGGGGAGACGCTCCGATGCTCCTCCCCCTCTCCAAGTCGGCCCCAACGTCCCGCCTTCCCCTCTCCATGCTCGGCCGGGCCCAGGCGATCCCGCCGTTGTTGTTGTTATTATTGCCACTCCCGATGCTGACCTTACGCTGGAGGTAGGGGACCGGCGATAGCCTGCCGTACGGGTCGCCGTTCATGTCCCTGTCACGGCTGCGCAGGCCCCCGCCGTTGGGCGCCGGTGGCCCAAAGCTGCGCCAGTGCTCGACATCCGAGGGCCCGCGGGTCGTGTAGTGCGTTGACGGTCTCCCCTTGGTCGGCAAGGCGGAGAGTGGCTGTAACCTGTCTTCTAGGGGGTCTGCCACACCCCCTCCTCCAGCACCGCTACCTCTTCCACCGCTGGTGTCGCTCCCGGCGGCCTTCCCCCGCAGCTTCCCGCCGAGGGATGCACGCAGATTCCTCAGGCCATCAGAGATATCGGTGAAGGTAACGGCCATGGCGACGAGGGGGATGGAGATGCCGAGGCCGATGCCGAACATGTACTTAGAGACGTAGGCGACGTTCAGGCGGCCCTCCCACTCGGGGAGGTTGATGGCGAAGAAGGCGGCGATGAAGGACATGGGCAGGAAGACGATGGTGACGATGGTGAAGACCATGATGGTCTGGCCCTGTCGCGCGGCGATGACCGCCTGGTCGCCCGCGAACCGCGCCTCCAGCGCGTTCGAGTGCTTCTGCTTGAGGTCCAGCAGGTCCGTCAGGCCCCGGTACAGCGTGTGCGCCTGGTTGTCCATCCGGTCTAGGTCCCGCAGCCGGTACTCCACACGCCGCAGCTGCTCCCGCGACCGCTTGCGGATCTCCGCCACAATCGCATCTGTTGCCCGCCGGTTGCTGCCTCCATTCCCGCTCCCGCTCCCGCTGTCGCTGCTGCGGATCTCACCTAGCACTATCTCCTCAAACCCCTCCAGCGCCACCATCTGCGACTCGAGCACCACGTTGAGGATGTTCAGCTCATCCCGGATGTCCTTGATCTCTGCTAGGAGCTTCGTCTCGGTGCGGATATCCAGGAGGGCGTCGGACATCTGTATGCAAGGGGAAGAAGGGGGTCCAGTGGGTTAGTAACAGACTAACACGCAGGCATCATCGCCGGGAGGGATCCGAAGTGAACTCACCAGGCTGCCATCGCGGCTCATACTGTGGCGGTCGTGGCGGCGCAGCCACTCGGTTGATTGCGCGGAGGCCTGGTTGAAGCGGCGGAACAGCTTGCTCTCCTTGTCGGTGACGACGCCGATAGACTGCTCGAACATGTCGAAGAACTGGTAGTCCTGGTCGTGGAGCATGTGGCGATCGAAGACGCTCGCACAGCGGCCGGCGATAAGCATGGCCAGGTCGTAGACGGACTGGATCGGGGGCCGCGTCTTGGCGTTGGTCTCCTCGATGATGCCGTCGAGCACGTTCAGCGGGTCCTGCGGCGGCTGCTCCCACCGCTGCGGGAAGCACGTGATGATCAGGTCCTTGCCCAGTACCCACAGCCAGAGCTGGTCCACCATGAACACCTTCCTCTCGATCTCGTGTGCCTTGCAGTACCGCGTGACCACCTGGTCCTCGTCTCGCACTGACGTGTCGATGCCGTGGTATGCGAACTGGTCGAGCGTTCGGCGGACGTGGAGGCGCGGGGTATTGTTGAGGTACGCGTCGAGTAGCAGCGAGTCCCGGGAAGCACTCTCGATGGGGTTCCTTCCTTCCCTGTTCGCAGCTATGATCGCTTGTCTCATCGTTCTCCTCCGCTCTTCCGTCTCATAGTGCAGGAACGGCATCTTTTATTGAAAAGAAAAAGTCAGTCATACAGCGCAGTATGATAGGGGCAAAACAAAACAAAAAGACAAGAAATAGGGTACCTACGAAGAGGACTATCTTCCCACCGGATGCCGCGGTCTTGGACGTCTCCCAGGAAAGTGGCACCGGAAGTTTCGCGCTGGAGCTGCTTTGGTTGCTTTGTTGCCGCGATGGGGGGTTCCCCGGCGGGCCTTTCCCACGCTTATGCTTTTTTGGGTGCCGTTCGGCAATTTGCTCGGACTTATTCTTTTTCTTCGTCTCTGATTTCAATGTCCCGCGTTCGTCGTACAACTCCGATGCCTTCCCCTGTTCCAGGTCTGCAGCGGTCTGCGTAGAGACCTCCCCACCTTCCTCGGACAGCGGGGTGAGTGCTCTGTCCTCTCGTCTACTTTCTGCTGATTGCTGGGACGTCGATACCCTCTGGCACGAGGTCCGCATGAAGTGAGCGTGCGTGAACTGGCCCCTGTGCTCCTGGTCAAAGCACTTCTCCAGTGCCTTGAAGGCCTCGATGTCTCTATGCCCCGCTTCGATGAAGGACTTGGCCAGTAGTGTCTGTGAAATGGTGAGCCGATGTCCTCAACTTCAGGTATGAGTCCTCTTACCTCAGCCCAAGCTATCTGTAGTACCATGTTAGCTCAGGTATGATATGGAACAACAGTCCCTCGAAGGAACATGCATACGTTATTGGCGGGTAGATGGATCCATCGGAAGTCCGGCTTATACTTAATATTCTTCGTCAACGTTGGGATCTTGGGCTTGTCGTTCTCCTCGTCCCACCCGTACAACAGGTCAAAGACAGAGTGCTTGGAGACCAACTGCTTCTTTTCGAACTCCCCAAAGTCTACGACCGTGGCTTCGAAAGCACCGCACGATGCCCTGGCCGACGAGGATAACCGATTGGCCGCACGGGATGGAGACAGCAATTTGACGATATCCGACCTGTACTCCTGGGCAGCACAGAGCATCGCGGTGCGATCGAAGCTGTCTTTGATGGAGAGGTCAGTTTCTGGTCTTGATAAGAGCAGCCGCACGATCTCCTCAGACCCTTTGAAGGCGGCCCAGTGGAGGGGGGTCATTCCGTTCGAGAGCCGAGCATTCACATCTGCCTTGGTCTGGAGGAGCATGGCCACAATGTCGGCATTGCCGCTCTGGCTAGCGTTGTGCAGGGGTGTCCATCCTCCATCGCTGCGACGGCAAGGGTCAGCACCTGAATTCAGGAGTAACTGTACCATCTCCTCAAGATGTTCCTTCTGGGTAGTCTCAGCAGCAGCAAGATGAAGCGCTGTGCGATTCCGGTTGTTAGTAGCATGGACGTCAGCCTTGCACGCCAGGAGCGCCCTGGCCAGTTCGATATTGCCGTTGGTCGCAGCCCAAAGTAAAGGGGTCCGCCCAATCTGATCTTTCACCTCGAGATTTGGCCGGTAGGCGAGGAGCAATTTGAGAGTGTTGATGGTCCACTTTCCTCTACCCGGTTTTTCAGAAGCCAAGAACAGCAAAGGCGTCCGGCCTTCCTTATCGTGCGCCTCGACATCGGCCCCGGCGTCTAATAGGAGACGAATCACGGCATCATGTCCCTTCATACAGGCCATGAAGAGAGCCGTCTGTCCGCTGCGGTTACGACAATTGGGATTGGCATTGCATCTCAGGAGTTCCGAGACCATAGAAATATGCCCTCCCTCGGCAGCTTTGAAAAGGGCGGGGACTTCATTTTCCCGTGAGGAATTGACCTCGGCGCCATTCTCGATTAGTAGCCTCACAATGGGTAGATTGCCGCGAGCTGCGACCTTCTGTAGGGACTGGCGTAGGATGTCATGGTCTGTTGACGACGTCCAGGGGGCGTGCTCGATTAGTATATCACGTACTCGGGCCTCATTGCCTTGTGCTGCCGCGGCAATCAATCTGAGATGGCGCTGGTCCGGTTGACTGCTCGCAAAGCTAGCCTGACTAGTTGCCATATTCCCACCGCGAGCAGGTTGTCGAATTTGCTCTGAGCCTCTAGATAACTAGCGAAGTAAGCCCTACACCCATCGTTTCTATATATCAACGCGACGGTGGAGGCGTGCCTGGAGCTTAGATGACAGCCTATAAGTACCGATTATTTACTTCGTTTAGATCCGAATCACTCAAACGTCTAGAGAAAAAAAAAGGAAAAGACGGTAGCCTGTCTTGCCTCGAGGTGAGACAGATTGCGACGCCACAGCACGCTCGAGACCCTGCATCCCTTCTTTGGCCCCCGGACAAATCTCACGCGCATTTGATGGTCAAAATAAGACTAACTCAATGGAAATTAAGTGTGCTCGTTCTAGCCCCCACTAACTAAGCCCTTAGAGCTCTAGTATCTTAACGGTTACAACACCCGGTCACGGCAGTAATGTGGTCCGTCCAAGGTCCATGTGCTTTTTCCAGGCCCGGATAGCTGGATCTCGTAGAGGTATCCTGTTTCCGTTAGGCGTTCCAGGCCTCGCCGGTCGGGGGATTCGATGTGTTACCCAGCTTGCTAGCGTAACTGCGCAGTGGGGAATAATTCCATGAAGTGCGGAGGGCACAAGGGCAAGCGCGAGCGGTGTCGCATTTTAGGACTTCGAAACACCCAGATCACGAAAGATAAAGGGTCAGCTTCTTAACGGGGCGATCCAGCAGCTCGAAGTTAATATTGCTAGCTAACAGTCCGTGTGTCGAGACTACCTATAATTGGACGGGCCAAATTCTGGTCGCGTATGCTGTCATCGCGACTTCCTTCCGGGCCCCCTTTTGCGCCGGACTCAATACAACGTTTTTTTGTCTTTGTTTTTTTTTCTTTCTTCTTTTTGCTTCAGACCGCTTAGCCCACAGAGTTTAGCATGCATCATATGTCTCACGCCCTTATCCTGGCGTTCAACCAGCTCCTCATTTGATTCGATCAAGTTGGATGAATGTGGTCGAATCCAGATGAGATGTGATGAGAGTCGAGGAGCCCGTGCTTGCAGAAGTGCTCGAGTGGCGGGCCGCTGTCGAATCCCGTGCAGGCAATCTCACGGCAGTCTTCCCGACAATAGGCACTACTGCATGCGCGCGAATACACGCACAGTCCAAATCGGACACATGGTATGAATAACTAGGGCGCAGCGCACTTAGCCAAGTAGACATCCGGAACATACTGATCGTGCCAATTTTAGTGGTCAATACTCCAGTGGAAACTCTCTGCTACTGTAGAACCTCCTCTCTACGCCTATGATTCTACGCGGAGACTGCTTCGTTGTGCGCGTTCATAAGCCACTAGGAACAAGGCTCAAGCGTGCGTAAGACACCTTGTTATTGAACTCCACGGTTCTCTTGGGTAGTGCTATTTAAAGAATGCCTATCACTGGATCAGGGTATGGAGAGGCTCTCAGCTTCTACCTTATAGTCCCCATCTGCCAATCTCAAATTGTGGGACATCCTAGATTCGCAAACGTCCCCAGAATCACAAAAGATCAAGCTTACATACCATTTCACCACGCCCTACATCGCCATCAACCACAATTTCGCACCTTTATCATCACTTTGTTTTCTATGCTGTGTCCACACAACTACCACCTGTGACCCATTTCTCGTGATGAGTCCGACAGCAAACGGGCAACCCATAGGTAACAAATTCGACAAATGCCACAGCATACCTCAAGCAGACCTATCTGTCCCCTCTCACCCAACATGATGGCCCCGTCGTCGGAGAGCAGCAAGATGATCGGCTAGAGTTTCCAACGATTACCGTTCCAATTCCGGGTGTTTTTTGGGGGGGCGGGACACTTTCCTTCACCAACTTCCTGCCATTGTCGGCTCTTCTAACCTATATCGCACGATGTCGCTGGTCGACACGCTCAAATGCTCATGTGTACTTAAAAAGAGTAGGTGTGAGCGAAATGTGAGTCTCTCGGTAGTCCGCAGATTGATGTACTCTGTCGAGTACATGATATTATGTGCATTCCGCTGAAAAGCTACACCAGAACCACATACTAATAAACCGTAAACAGGGTTGAGGATGCTTCGGGTGTTGACGTTCTCGGACTGGACGATCTTCTCCGGTATGCTGGAGGTCAACTCGTTGATGACCTCAATAGTCTGCAGCTCAGCTTAAGTTCACTTGTCGCAAAGAACCGTCCAGGACAAGCATGCCTGCCCAGTGATTAACATACATACATACATAGGTCTCGTCTCAGCCAAGCCCTACGCCTGCCTTATTGCCTAAATAACACCCTAGAGCAGTTGTATTACCATAACCTTCAGTACCCGACGATCCCATCTGCCCCTCAATTACTACGGCTTACATTTATATTAACATGCTCGGCAGTTGCATTACCGGCTACCCGATAACACACAACCTCTACCCGACATATTTCTCTCTGTAATTGCGGGAATACATAACTAAGTGCACACAGAAACAGTGCCTGCTATATATGTCGTCTCCGGCACTATCACCGCAATGCTCGACTGGGAGTTCTCTGGCGACATATACGGGAGCTCGTTACCCACCATCGTGTGGATCACGAGACCAAGTCACTATGCTAATTATAACGATGTTACTGGTGTTAGTTAGTATAATATGTTAGGCAATTATTTACGCGTAAAGAATTGCCTAACGTATTATACCAACTGGCACTGGTAGGGGCGACCCTACCCCAGCGGTATTTGGACGGTCCCACCGATCTCGTGCCAGACTGTAGAACTTAGATTCTACAACATCATTACCACCGTCAATACAATCTTCTTGGAATCACTTGGTGATAAGAGTGGGATACGATTAAGCCACAACGACGGGCGGACAAGAAAACCACGAGAAGAATGGTCACGGTGGCCCAAATGCACTGAAATCAATTGTCTCTTCCCCTTCTCTATTCGTCGGCAAGATACCAAACAGTAACGCCGCCAAACAGCCACCACCACGGTCGGCCAACAGTCCAACAGCACTCACTACACGAAGGGTGCCCGTGTGCCCCTTGATGGATGGAAAGGTTGAGGTGAGGAGGTTGTGATGGATTGGGTTGGGTTGGTTGGGTTTGACGGCATACGAGGATATTGCGAGATCGTGAAGGATACAGACGTCGAGCGCTCGGGCTCGCCGTGTTTTTGGGTGAGAGGCCGGGTGGTAGGGGCGACCAGGCCCAGTGGTACTTACACGGTCCTACCGGTTTCATGCCAAACTGTAAAACTTATATTTCACAACATCATTACCACCATCAATACCATCTTCTTGGAATAGCACCAGTAACATCGTTACAATTAGCATAATGACTTGGTCTTAACTTCGAGGCCAACTAAAATTACCAAGGCGTTATACCGACCCCGAAAGCGTGTCGAAGTGCCGCGTGCTTAGTCCACTCGCCTAACTTCGTAGAAAAAGCCTTTCCAGGAATATCACTCCTCCAAAAGCTTAAATGCGCTTATTCAGAAAATATAAACTATGCCTCTAATCCAACGTTTCACGGAGGCGATGCACTGTAGGATATCTTACTGGAATGGCTCTTGAACAATGCAGGGTATATAATGTAGCGTACAACCTGTCCCACTCTTCAATATCTCCTCGATCCTATTAGATAGATCACCGCTCCGCCTCCCGCGAAGCTTGAACGACGCTCTCGGGAGGTTCGTAGCCCTCGGCGGAGATGCTGCCAGGCACGCTCTCAGGCACATAGTACTCGGAGCCCTTGACGTGGTCCTTCTTGGGGTCGTGGCGGGTGCCGGCGACGTTGGAGCGCACGGCATCGCGGCCCTCCCGCAGTGGGTCTCTCATCGACCCTTCACCACCCATCCCCGCCGACCCCACCTCCGGCCGCCGCTGGTCCGTCGGGTCCAACGAGTCATAACCGCCGTAGTCCCGCTCCTGTCGCGCCAGTTTGTCGTCCGGTCCGCCTACGCCTTCAAAATGCTCGCCACGAGTTTGTCTGGCGAGGCAGCTTCCAGTCAGCACTTCGGAGTATAAGGGACCAAACAGGGAGAAAGGAGCGTCGACTTACCGGCCGCGATCATCCGTCTGGCCACCCTCCTCTGGTGGGATCCGCTTGTTGTAGCCGGCATTGGTGGACAGGTCGTCACCGTACTGGACCTCGGCGCCGGGAAACCTGTTTTCGACACGGGGGTCAACACCAGCGTCGTCGCTGCGGGTTGAGCGACCGGCGCCCGTCTTGGCCTCATAGGTGTTCAAGTCACGCTCGGCCTGCTCGGCGATGTTGCGCGGGTTCTCCATGGTTGATGCCATTATTTTGTGTGTATTCTTATTCGTATGATTGTGCTGATGTGGTCAGGGTAAGTAAAAGAATAAGATTCCGTGGATATGTTCTGTTCTTGCATCGCACTTGGAAGCGTAACAGACAACCTTTCCTCTTATATACATCGCCACTTTTACCTTTGCTTGTGCGGCCATTCTTACTGTTTGAACATAATTATTTCTATGACGTCACAAATATATCGCGACGCTCAGTACATGAAATCATTGACCCGATTTTCCTCGATCTCATATGTCAATCTTTAATATTTGCCCCTTTGTTTCTCGGTATCTAAGCCTGCTATGCGCGCTGTGGCGCTTTTTCCAGAACCCCGTGTGTACTTTCTCGCGGTAATGTGCTCAATGGAGTACGGAGTAATCACAGACCCAAGAAACCCTCTGGCAAACTGGAGGGGATCAAGAGGATCCGATTCGATTCAATGTGGTGGTTCTGTTCGTCCTACATGTCGTGGGGTTATGGGCAAACGAATGCACCTTATGATCTCATCCCGTAGAAAATGCTCCGGGCTGGCGAGTTGACAGCCATTATTCACTAACACCTATGCCAGCCTGCCTATATCAACGCCACTTGAGGATGATGTCACACACTGCACGAATACTGGATAATCAACAGACCCTTCATCTCCTGTCCTATAATCAATATTCCTAGTAAGGTTGACGATGGAAGAGAGCCCACCGTTTAAGCTAACACGAATTGATTCTATTGATACCTACCTAGGTAGATAAAACCCACAGGTGATCCAGCAGATATTTTAACGATACATTCTTGCGTGCGTATCTTTAGGAAAAGCACATCTTGGTTTCATTCCGGGTATACGATAGCCCTTAAACCAATGTCTATGCCCAAACTTCTAATTTTCGTGCAACCCGGCTGCAGTCTCCAAGACTAAGCAAGGTCTTTATCCGTCTTACGAAGCAGCCGAACACACCCGGGCATGTTATATGGTACTGTCGGGATTTTCCCGGAAGCATCAAGTTTGTGCGTCACTTTAAAAGCGGGCGGGCGTTTAAATGTCCCGCGTGTTTCGGTGTCCTTTTTGCCGCCACACGGATCGGGGCAGCGACATCCCGGCCCCGGAACCATGTGCTGCTGCCGACCGAGACTGGGTTAATCGTTCTCAGTCAAAATGAAGGACGCCCTTACTCCATTGAAATTTGGTTGCTTCTTATCAATCTTGCGTGCAAACGAAGTACCTCGCTGCATGAGTACGGGAGCGTGCTCAATGCAGATAGCTACCCAGTCTTGCCAGTGAATGCGCATCAACCTATCCCCGGTTTCAACGCATTAATCGTATATTCCAGAATCCGACGACACTTCACCGACAATTTTCCTGACAGAGAAAACACAGAGCCGGGTGTGGTCCTCTGCCGTCGTATTGAAACCCTGGGCATTTACCTAAGGGCGGACGGGCGGAGGCGAACATCGACAACCCGGGTATCTCTTACGACGGGAGACTCAAGTCACAGATTTGTGACATTGGAAAACAGGATTATACACTGAAGCGGCACAGTCTTACAAAGCGCTCTTCTCTGACCGTTAGATGCTGATTTCTCTCTAAGAGGGCGTTGTGTAGAAGAAGACCCAGTTCAAACCATTTATGGAAGAGTTTGTTCGCGGACCCTTCAAATTTCTCGATGCCTTCTTTCATAAACCACTTCATATTGTTGACGCGTTACGTTAGATGAGAATGAAAAGACGAACGACTCCCTCACTTCATATTATCCGGGTTTCGTGTTCTTCTGGCCCTTGGTTAGCCAGCCAGCACTTCGAGACCATAGCTTGAAGACGTAACGACATCGTCTCAGACCACTCTTCTGGGTCAGACATAGTGTCCTAGCTTTTCTGTTGCATAGGTAGGCAGGTATCTGATTTCTTGATTGGTAAATTAGATAGGGGTGTGGGTGTGCTATGAGAAAGGGTCTGCTCTATGGGTCGTCGTTACGGCATCTTGTTCTGTGGGGAATTCTGGCCTTTCATCTTTCATTCTTGTAGAAGTGACCGACAGGTCAGAAGATCATACCGCATCCCTCATATGTGCGTATAACCTTGCTGCACCACCATATCATTCGCGCATAACTGGAATTGGCGCCCCGGACCTAATGATTGCCATGCTGTCCTGATCCAGTTTCGCCAGATGACCGAAAAGTTGTCAGACAATGAACAGCAATACTCCCAGCTGACCCTCACGGCGCCTGTGACATATCCTTTCTATCTTGCCACAGCGGCGTAGTGTCCAAACATTGTAATCACCACGGTCGAAAGGTCTCTGCTTACCACGTGGAGGCATGTGGCCATGATCTATCCGGGTAGGAACGCTGGAGAAGGGGGAGCGTCCGTTAGCTGGACATCCATCACCTCTTAGACGCTAGAAGCCCGCAACCAGCAGCCAGTAGGACATCGCTAGCAAACTGACTAGGAACAATATTTGCTTTTTTCCCCCCGCCATTCTGCCCCGTGGCAAACTTGGGCGTGAGGGCTGGCCGCGTGCCGGTCACGAGGGCCGGGCCGATGACTTCCGTATCCGGTGACGCCCGTCTCGTAACGCATATCCGCACGCGGGCATGGGCATCGAGGACACCTCACACGTACGCACACGCATATGCAGTGCCTGATGTCCCTATCCGCGCTCAATCCGGGGTCCATCAATCTCACCTCTTCTTCTGCCCTCGCCCGTGCCTCGTTCCCTCCTCAGATCTCGATATCGACGGTCAGCTCGTCAAGATGTCCTCGGGTAGGTATGTGTGTAGATGGGGCAGAATCACAGTCGCCACCGTCCTCTCCTGATCTCTCGCAAGTAGTCCTAAACCTGGGCCTAGCCCCGAACGGCCGCCGCCTCCTCCGCCCCCTAGAACCCCCACGCGGCGGACCCTCTCCTCCCCGTACGTTGGTAGCTAGGTAGCCAAGTAGCTAAGACACTAGATAGGTACGCGTGCATGAGGGCCTTTCCGGGCCGCAGGAGAACCCCTGATCCAGCTAGGTCCACCTACCCAGTTAGCGGATATCTCTCTTTTCTTTTTAACCGCCACTGCATCGGCCGATGGTGTATTGTGGGGTGCTAAGCATCACAGGTCAAAAAAGGGGGGGTGGAGGGACAAGCTCGCGTGAGCAAGAACTAAATGGGCCGTCCAGGTTGCCCCGAGTGTGGTCCTGGCTGTCTGTTTTGTGTGTAACGTGTGGCGTGTTCAAAGGCTAGCTGTATTTACATAAGTGTAGATTCTTTAAGATGCAACCTGTATGCGTAGGTTTAATCTACCTTCATTGGTATGCCAATGGCTGCTCTTTTCGTCTTCTTTTTTCCACACCGGTAACCAGGTTCAGCTAGCTTTAGCTGGAGATCATACCTCTCGTCCCCTGCCCTCCCTCTCCTTCCTCTCTTTTGGCTTGCGTCGGTTAGCATTCTATGCGGGTAGATAACGTTCGTTCGTAAATACCGAACAATGTCTTATGTGTCCGCTACGTATACAGACGCCCGTTTATAATGATCCATATACGAATCTCGTATCGATGACCCATGTAAATCGCAGAATTCAAGAAGGCGGCAGCACTCTAGCTAGCCTTTTGCTGCACAAGCATTATCTATCGACTTGTCACTTACTACAATGTCGTGGGCGGGCTTAAAGCTACGCCCGACGATATTACGTCTTTTGGTTATGCTACCATCACTGCCGCCACCACCATCACCGATAGATCATGGCAAGGTGAGTGCATTCGAAGAATCAAAAGAGGTATCCAAGATGAGCTCATGCTGTTGACCAGCATGGTAATTGATCATCATTGTTTAAAGTCGAACCTGCCTCCGGATCAAGCGGCAGCGACATATCACATACTGAGCGAAGACCAGCCATCCTCTGCATGGCGGGGTTAACGGTAGGCGTAGGAAAGCGTGTGTGTAGATATCAGGATGTCCTGGTCAGGTAGCTACCTATTCATTATGGATGCATGGCATATATTCCTATCAGAAAATTGTCACACTATAGTTGCAGCCATCGAAGTTTGCAGTAGGAGGCTTCCTCCAAGGGGGTTTTGTGTAGCCCATTTAGCTACTCAAGGGGCGGGTGGCCTTATCAGCCGCGGTCTCACCTGCGCGGAGGATGAATACGATTCGTTAGCGGCACAATCAAGCCGGGTTAGGTCGGGAGGCCGGTGAGAGCGGCTCGGCTCGGCTTATCCCCTGGAGCAAGATAAATGAGTCAGGCGTATGTAGGCAGTCAAGTTCAGGCGGAATTTCTTGTGGTACGAGGAAAGTAGAGTTGTGGTGTAACTCCGTTCATGTGGTTGGCAGGTGAAGCGGTGATGTAGGACGTAACTCGAGGGGCGGTAGGGACGTCAACTATCATATTTCTTTGTTTCTGTTCCCTCGACGCCACTGGCCTCCCCCTGTCCCTACCCCTATTTTCCCTCGGCCGAGCGAGCACGGGCAGCCGTCCCAGCAGGACGAAGCAGACAAGCAGAGAAGAGCAATGCACGCGTGTTGGCATGCACGCACACGCACGCGGCCGGCAACATGGTTCGAGAGCTGCTTGCTGCAAGGCTTGCAGATCATGGACCAGGGGGGGCATCGAAGGGCCGCACGCCCGAGATCATCAGTATGGACCCCAAACGAACGACTCAGCGACTTGTCAGCAGGACATACCCCCCATGCCCTTTTTCACTTCTTTTCTTTTCTGTCTCTTATTTACCGCCAGCGCTCATGCAGGGTTCATGTACGCTTTCGTTTCTTTTCCTTCTCTTTCCCTTTATCTCGATGAGACCCTTGAACAGCCACGTACACGAAGGGAAGAGGGGGAACTACGTAAGACAGCCGAAATGATAGATCGAGTCGGCCGGGGATTCATGGTCCACAAAGTCAGATATACGCCCACTACCAGGTAACCATGCAGCACCGCCGTAGGAGGTCTGTTCACGCCCTCCGCCAATGAGGGTGGTTCAAAGGAGGCTTACGCAGATGGGGGCATGATGCTGTTCAGAAGGCAGATCGCCGAGCTTGAGAACGCGAATACCTAGTAGCGGGGATTACGAGGAACACTTGAACCGCCTGGGTTGGCTATGATATGAGGGAGATGGGTGAGGAGGAGAGCCCTTGGTCGGAATGTGCAGGGTTGACTCCACGACCCTCACTCGCAGGGCTCGTGTCAATCTCCGGAATAGTAAGTTCATCCGCACTGGTTGGATGACAGACGGTAAACCTCTGAAGTGGAGCGAAAGTGTAATAAATCGGTCTGATATTGGGGATCACGGTAGGATGCGTCCCTGATGGGGTAGCTTTGTGGCGCTGACACGACAATCCAAAGAAACTGAAAAATTATCAACGCGACGACGGTGGGATTGAATGAGGAAGCGTGAACCCTGGCTGGCTGGCATGGAAGGCAGAGAGAGATCCTCAACAGGGATCGTCAACCAAAGGACCTATTTAGCCGAAATTCATAGGCCGTCTGCCAAGTACACCGCGCCCGGGTACTTGGGCATGTCAGCTGCGGCGATGTAACCTGTGAAGGGGGGTATGTCATTTCAGTAACCGCGGGATCACCCCCCTCCCCCTTTGTTGTGTTCGCTGTTCTGTTCTCAGCGTGGGATTCGAAGCCACTTGAAGCTACCTAGGAGAGCGCCCGGGGGAGGGTTGGAGGGATACATTGGGGGTCCCAGAGGGATTACTACATGACTAACCACTGTGGTTAGTTACATAGTCAACTTGCCTACAGCACAGACTCCGAGAACTCCCAGGACCCCCAACAACCCCAGGCCCTCCCCGCTGTCATGCCCTGTACACTCGGTTGTTTTTTATGGGCCGAACCAGCATATCCAAGGGGCTGAGGCGCTGGCTGCCGGTTACAACCAGGCAATATTGCGAGCTGTTTGATTAGTAGAAATAACCACGAGGGTCTTCTTTAAAGTCGCTCTTATTTTGCCTTGACACCTGACAGAACGCCGGGTAATACATTTTTGGTGAGGGTAGATGGTTTGGGGGAGAAACTGCAGCTACGGACTACACATGTCTCAGTTGGAGCAGTAGTATAATATACTTAAGAAGCGAAGACAAAGTTGGTTTGTCACGTAGGTAGGCGATGCCGTGTCGCACCATGTGAGCAGTTAGCTGCCTAGCCCTTCTGTTCCATGTGGGTGCCGGACAATATCGGTGAAACAGCTACGATCTATGCCATGGGAGACTGTCACAGTACCTATGACGAACAAATGACATGATTTTCTCTGTTGGTATTTCGAATACGACGGCTTCAAGACTGCAACGCAACGCGCGCGATAATCGGCTCGACGGGTCCAGGACATGGGCTAACCAGGTTGCCCTTGAATCGACACAGTAAAAGCCTGTGCTTAATTGCAAGCCCTTGACCATAGGACCGAATCAGAAACGTATCCTCTATTTGCCCGGCCGATGGAAAGAGGTAGGCAAGTTGGTAAGGAGCTCGATTTCTCCCTGCAATCGGCCGGCGAAGCCTTGCGCGGTAGGTTGCATAGCGCGAGAGATATGGTGGGCAAACGAGAGCTCAGTTATCACTTACATATCGTAGCAGCAGAGAGTCCAGTTGCGTCGAGCGCGGAGCTGTCAAAGCGAACCGAGAAAGATATTGGTTGGGCCCTTATTTCGCGGTTGCTAGGTCCTCTATCCACTAAAATGGGCGCAAATTTCTAGCCATACAAAGCAATGTGTGGGTGACAAGGGTCAATTTTCTTCTCGCTGCACGATATCCATGCATAGATGCATAATGACAGAATGATAGCCTTATGTGATGGGTCCGGTCCTAGTGTAGCTTAGAGGAAGGATGCCGTAGCCAGGCCATTAGTAATTTAGCTGCTATTTTCTCATTAAGGAAAAAGATATATCGACTCGACGACTAGGATCAGGTGGTCTCAATTGGGCTCCATCAAAATGAGGAGAGACCCCAGAGGAGAGGACGGGAGGAATTCATAGAGTGGCCATAGGGGAAGAGCAACATACTCCCATGCGAAGGGAAATGCAGTGACCCGTGGGCCATTACTGGCAAGGGAGCGCCTGCAGCAGCCCATACATAAGGTCGGTTCTCCGGTTGACACTCGAGCCAATGAACACCAACCTTAAACACGAAGGGAAAGGAAAACCTGACCGGTGATCAACAATGACATATGGCTGGTCCTGAGGAGGGGGGAGCCGAGGCCCTGCGCGGATTAGGTACATAACTAGTAGTTAACGATGTAAGCAGGCCTCTTTTTTTCTATACCAAGTAGGGCTCAAGCTAGCAATGCACCTTCGCTCGCTGGTGTCTGCGGCGTCTGCATATCCCGCGCGATATCCGTCAGTCGGTCGGTTACGCCGCGTGCTCTCGCGAGCTTGTTAAAGTGGTAGAGCGATCTGGGGTAACGGAATGGGCTGAGGGAGGAAAACCTGGAATTGGGGTCGCAGTGTGGTTGAACAGACACCATAATCCTAGGCAGATCCGCTGCTACCACTCTAGGTATCTTCAAATCGTTGCTGACATGGACCGGGGCTCCCTTGTTTAGTTAACCCCCCTCCCCATCCTCCTTAGCTCAATGCCAAGATCGCTGCGATGTCGACATCACACGGCATTTAGTTAGCTTTTTCCCTGAGACGAGAGAGTGACAAAAGGATAGATCCCTCCTTCAAGATATTCTCTCATTTCACCAATATCGACGACACCTATAGGATCTAGGATGTGGGCATGACCTAAGAGCGGACAAGGCGATATTTCCGCGTCATGCACCTACCCGTTCTGCCTACGGGAAGCCAATTAGACCGAGAGTCGGCGTATATGCGGAGGTACATCTTGTGGAATCTATCTACCGAAAACCTGGAAGACGAGTTTGGATAGCTGAGTAACTAGAGAGCTTGCTGGCTCGACCCTATAAGATCCGTATTACTAGTCATCGTCCCTATTTCGTCAATACTGTGCGACCACCTAAGGAGCGTTCCGACCCCAGGCACATAAAGAAAAGTTCGAGAAGCAAGGGCTACTAAGTGGGATGAGAGACGAGCTGTCGTTCTGGCAGTTTGGATACCTAATTTTGTTATACCATTATGTAATGTCTGTCCCCCGTCCCTCAAATGGCAAGGATTGTTGGCGGACCATACTTGTGCGAGCTCTGGCTCGACGTTAGCCCCAAGACGAATAGGTAGAAACCGGGTTGACTAGGGAAGCCGGGAAAGTTTGTGCGTGTGTGAAAATGATACTCGAACGGACAACAAACATGACAAGACAACATTGATAAACTAGCCTTGATAATCGAGGCAGAGTCCGAGAGGAATCGGCATAATTCCGAGGAATCCGGTGATTGGGTAGGCGATCCTGTCAGAGGGTCCATAGCTGATGCGCTGCCCTGCGGCCCATCCAGCGGGCTTCATGGATTCTCCTGCACTCCCCCAGAATATTGATCTGACCGATGACTACACAAGGCTAGATCCGAGATGTCGTTGTCGATGTACCTCCTTCCTCCCTGGCTGCATATTTAGAAGCAGCAGTGCTTAAGTGTCTGACTTGACCAAGTGTCTGAACGCCATGTGAACGAGCGGTGGGGAAGCTATCTAGGCAAGCTGGGTAACTGGGTATCAGATATGATATTGGCCGAATCATATTGTGTTTTCTTTGTCATTTTTTGTTTCGTTAATGCAGTTACTCGGTGTCACTTTGAAACGCTGTTGGGTGTTGTGGAGATTTCACATCGTGCCGCCTTGGGCCGCTCTTTATAACAACACTTAAATAGGCAGACAGGTATAGTACAAGTATGATGATGTACGAAGTACCAACTAGGGGATCTTCATTGCAGAAAAAGGCGACTACTGTTTAAGTAAGCGATAAATGTGATTGTGTCATTGTCGTCATTCTCTGCTGTTGGTTATCCCTCCTGGTAAGTTCTTGACAACCCTACCGAGAAGACCTGGATACTCCTACCTAAGTATGTAAATAGGGTAGTTGAATCGTAGTCAGTATAACTATATCGTACACGGAAGGTAACCAAGATATGGCCTAAACAGGCAATATGAGCCGGGTTTTGATTTCGAAATGGGACGGACATTAGTTATCGGTCAACGAATATCTCCCATGCCAAAGCCTGGGGAGAGATGGGCAAGACGGGACTGGATAGCCTGGACGACGTGGGTATGGAAGAAAAAAAAAGTCTGGGCAGTTAAATTCTCCGCTCGAGTCCCCGCTGATCCCGCTCTCCAGATGTATGTTGGTACCTACTTGTATGTACCTGGGAACTCGGACACCTCTGAGTAAATTCACCTCCCGATATCTTGAATATACATATGCAACGTGCCGATGAACCTATGCGGCCTATGTTACTTTCAGAGTTTAGGAGGTACCTAGGTATGGACTGTTCCAAGAAGATGTACCCGTCTCCTATCAAAGACGAAAAGGGTGGATGTGCACCGTTTTTTCCGCTGCCCGCCCGGCGCTCCCAAGGGACCTCCCTAGACTGGTAGGGCTCTGAATGGGATACGGGAGTTTAGCGGGTCCAGATAACTAACCCCGGGCCTATTAGTGTATGTACATCCTACAGAACGCCGAACGAGGTACCTCCAGAGCTACCACCAACTGGGGGAATACACTCGGTTTCACATGTAGGAAAAGCCGATGGGCTGCGTTACTTTCCTTCCTTTCACAAGGTTCGCTGCACATTTTACCCCCGTATGTATGCACTTCCCATCCAGTCCATCGTAAACCTTGCCGGGACGGGGCATATAACCTTGGAACCTTAGAACTGTACTCCCAGCCCTGGAGCTGCATAGGAACCCAGATATGTATGTACCTACATGGGCACTTATGTAGCGTAGACTACCTGACTAGGTACCTAGGTACCTACCTAGAGCTAGAGGTATGGAATGCATAGGCGTGGGACTGTCGACATCGCTTCCGCTAGCTCTGGTGACTTCGGGATAACGCGATCAAATGCTTCCCGGTTTTTAGGTAACTTCAGGCTAGCGAGAGGTTACCCGAACATTTGCGTCCCCAGGTAGGTATACTTCTAAGGTTGTACCTAGGCAGGGTAAAGTGGGCGTCAGGATACGCCTAGGTATATGTACTTCTAGACGCTATGTCCAGTTCACGGTTCATAGTGGTAGTTATAACCTCTCATATATAGGGCTTTAGAGTAAGTAGACAGCTTCCCTAACCGCCAGCATCCCTGTTATTGACGCTGGCTGGCCTGCTATTTATCTCACGTTTACTGGTATTTGTTACTTACCTACCTACATGTACATAAGGTTGGTATATAAAAAGTGGTGAAAGTGCGAGCATCCTGGGCATGCAGCTCTAAGGTACAATACATGTTGTAACTACATAACCTACCTCCTATAGATATCCATGGATGCTTTATGTTGCATGTCGTATGTTGCAATGCATGTTGCATCTAAGCAGCAGCTGCCGAGCTGACCTCGACGCACATTGATAACTGTCTCAATGTTCCTTCCCGAGGTCTATATATACATAATGCATTGTGTCTGTGCTGTACCATCTTGTGTTGCATTGCGGGAACGGGTGAGCATATGAGAGGACGACGAACCTGAGGGATATTGGATATTCAGATATCGAGCGCCTACCTAAGTAGTTGTAACAGTCATACTGCCCGTCTTGTTTCCGGGTATGTATGCCCTATAATACTGTATATTATATACTTATGTAGTTATAGTAAAATTACACTACACCAAAGCCTCGCTACCTAAGGTTAGATGGATAAAAGGTCTACAAGCATTGTTTGATTATAGCCGGGCTTTTCTATAAGATACATTAGGCGTGTATGTAGATAAGTCACAAAGAATACCGAGATACTATGTAAACAGTCCTATAGAAGCCCAGAATACTTAGAATAAAAGACGAGATGGGCAGACACACACCCTGGAAGCTAAGATCCCAAACTCTTGGTACGCGGCCTTGCACCCGTCTATACGGTCCATGCATCGTCATGTACATGAAATTACACAACGTTATCGACGATGGTTATGTAACTCAGCATATACTATCCACATGGGCACTTAGGTGCATACTTAGGTACACACCAACCCAGGTATGTACCCGATAGTCACCGTGGACTCCATCAGTTCTTCTTAGATAAACCTGGAAGTAACCTTTACTGCTGGTGTGCAAGAGGTAACTCTGCGTAAAGCATTCCAGGTTGGTTTGGACAGGTCTGTTAGTTCTAATACTTACCTTAGGTAGGTACTTAGGTCAAGTAGCTTCCAGTTTTCAGTTTCCAGTTGGCTCTCGGTTACATGCTTAAGCTATACGCTATGCGCAGCCCGGGCAGAAAGAAGTGCGTTATGTGGTAATTATGTAGTACTCGCTAACATTGAAGTTCCAGATTCTTAGGGTGGACGCAAGTCTGATCTGATATCGCTAAGTCTTGCGAATATCGAATAAAACACAATAAATACCATAAATATCAATTCGGAAGGAAAGTTAGGGCTCACAATGGAGATACAACCCTACATAGAGCCCTGGAACCCTGAGAATGTACCTAGGTACCTACTCCGTACTAAGGGCACTAATACCCAAGCACCCGGACCCCTCCTCCCTCCTATCGCATCGGGGCTTTCCACCCCGGACCACCACCCAGGTAGCCAGACTTGCCAGGCTGCTACTAGAGTAGACCAAGGTTGGTTGGTACCTGTCTTATCCGCTCCCTTCCATCCTTCCAAAGGGCTACATACCTTCCCACTTTGTATTTTGGTATTGTATCTTACGAAACCACCTCTCCGTACATTTTGCCCAGGCACATAAGCGCCTCTCAGATCTGGCTGCATACTACCAAAATACAATGTGGTGTGTTGGTTTGTGTGTGTAGGTAGTTCAACTGGTGTATTGTGTATGATTGTGTGTGTTTACTTTATTTGGTTTGCAACTCATTTGGGAGTTTCTGCGACAGTTTTCTTATTTATTTTTAGTTCTTTCTTTCCTCGCCTGGTATTGGCGCTCTTGAACTACATCCTATCGAGCCTCATCTACTACTGTGAGAGTAACCAGCAACAGAGTCGAGTCGAATATGACAACATCTCTGTTCAGTACTTATTAGTATCATTGTTAGTCTCACTTAGCATCACTAGCATCACTAGTATCACTACCTAGGTAGTATCACCCAGAATACGTTACAGGCAACATCTCGCAAGATCGGAAGATTAAAAAGAGACAACAACGCCAACGCAGCTAGGGCACCCAGGTGTTCCCCCCTCAGAGAGCAACCAAGGCAACCAGGGCAACCAGGGCAACCAACACAATCCACGCAACCTCCGTTTAGAACCTGGGAAACACAACACCGCACTCAATAATATCACGGCACACGGCGCACGCGGCGCACAACCCGAACACCTCGGTTTGATCTAACCTTGGAATATCTTGACCGCAGTATACATTAACCATAACATCCATGGATAGCATCTGCAAGACTACATACTTCTTACTACTACTACCCGGCCGGACAGTTTAGGAGGAGCAACGTGATCTTGCAATACATGCACCACATACGCAATACTACTACTAGCCTTACCTGGCAACCTGGGTGGTAGAATATTTGAGCATTTATCCACCGATGTGAAATCTCTTTAGCGCTCATGCTTTGAACAAGGATGCTCCTAGCTCGCCTCGTCCCGTCCCTTCTTCTCTGACATCCACGCACCGCTTCCACGCCTATCAGCAGATGAGCCGACGAGCCTATGAGCCTATGAGCTTATGAGCCGCCGCCGTCGTATGCTACATTCACATATACGCATATACACATACACACATACGCCGCACATGCACACATGCATACACCATATCGTACGCATGCATATGTACGTAGGTAGACAGACGATCGATTACATTGTCTGAGTCCGAGTCCCCTTCTCTCACCTCAGTCTTCCCTCCCTCTGGATCGCATACCGCATCCTCACTTTTCGCGTGACCACTCAGAGCTACGCCATTCGCCATTTCTGACTGGCATATCCTGACCGGTTTGAAGCCTCCTGCGCTCATCTACTGACTGACTTCTGGTTTTTTGGACTTCGGGGGTCCCTCGGGTGGCTTTTTTACCCCGTCTATTTCGTCACCAGCCGTGGGAAGCCGTTCTCATCTAAACCCTAGGCCCTTCCAATTTTATGACATTCCCTGTTCATCCCCTTAGTCAACGTCCCTTAGCTACATAGCTAGGTAGCCACATACACATACCTTGCGCTTTCTGTCCAGTTGCAGCTGCTGAATCAGCTCCCCTGATACTTGCGAGGTCGACCGCCGTGAGTCTAAAAAAGCTTTCAGCTGTCCACTTGATATATGAACTGGTTGACTGACTCTCGTAGAGCCCGTCCCTGTGTGAACCATAGTCCTTATCATTCTTCGTTCCAGCCTGGTGTTGGTTTCTGTGGCCGACGCAGCAGTAGCAGCGCCTTCCATGACATTATAATATGTTGAGCATCATGTCTAGACCACCATCCAGCCCCTGGATGCAGGAGCCCTTAACACCACGGCACATGCCACCCCATCCTCAAGATCACCAGAGCCATGGTCCTCTGCGTCTCCCACCACCTTCTAGCTTAGTAGGTGGTGCCAGCTCGGCCCAGATGCACCCGTCGTCTAGAGGGCGGGAAGCCACCTATACGCATAGCCAGTATACGGAGCAGTACCCACCTTCATCAGCTACCGGTAGCCGCTTTGCTGCCCCAGAGCCTGGCTCCAGCAGTAGAAGGCAGTCTGAAGTGACGGCACGTATCTCGCCCATGCAATCACCAACAGTTGACCACGGTCCAGAGAACTCGCAGGACTATATGAGACTACCGAGGAATTTTGCAGAGCAGTCCTCCTCCCGGCCTCTGCATCCGCAATCTCACGTATTTCAGAATAAGCAAGGCCCATCCACGGAGAGCCAGTATCCTCAAGCCTACGTGAGAGCGCCGCCGCCGCCACCGCCGCCGTTGTCAACATATCCAGCCCGGGATTCCCGCCCCGAGCCATCACAGCCGCGCTCAGCCATGTTGCCTCCTCGCTTCCCACAGCCTACCGCGTCTGAGCCTCGCGAGGCCGGTCGGATGAGCATATCTGGCCTGCTCAGCAACGACGTATCCCGAGCAGAAGAGTCAAAGTCCGCTTCAAAGGCCCCTGCTCTGCAACACCCGACCGCTCTCGGCACACGTAGTTCAAAGTACAGAATAAGGATCCGCCAGCAGCCGATCGCTGCGAGGTCTTGTGGCTTCGGCGAGAGGGATCGTAGGGTCATAGATCCTCCTCCAATCATACAGATGACTATCGAAGACCCCAATGCGTCACAGAAAGACATAAGCAATTTGATCCGGTACCCTTTCGCCGTGATTCACTGTACGATATGGAGCGAGGACGGCACGGCGGACTGCTCGGCGATGCCGGAAGAGTTTCGGTCGACGAGGAGGCTCATGGGGACGACTGTCTCGTCCCCTTTCGTGGGCCAGGATGAGAACAATCAGGAGGGCTGCTTCTTCTGCTTCCCAGACCTATCGTGCCGGACGCCTGGGACGTTCCGGCTCAAATTCGCGCTGGTGGTGCTGGGGACCATGGCGACGAGCGGGTCGAAGACACCGCTCGCGGCCACAGTCATGAGCGAGCCATTCAAGGTCTACAACGCCAAGGACTTTCCCGGAATGACCGCCAGCACGCCCCTTACCAAGAAGCTTAAGGAGCAAGGCTGCCTCATCTCTATTAAGAAGGGCAATGAGCGCCAGGCCGGCTCCGCCCACTCCCGGGATAGTGCTGACGAGGAAGACGATGACGACGATGACGGTGCGGCAGGTGGGAGATCACGTGCGAAGCGATCGAGAAGGGTATGATAAAGTGGTGGGGCAGCGGCTTGAGCTTACTTAAGGGCGGGAGCGAAAAAAAGGGGGGTCGCATGCATGCACGCAGCAAAGTGGGGCAGATCATGATCCATCTTCAGGGGCAAGCGCTTTTCCGTCTATTAACGAAATCGAGCCGAGTTGAATGCGGGTTTTGACCTGTCTAGTCAAATGTCGAAACGAGCGAGCAAGTGAGCGAGCGAATGAGGTATGATCTGGATTAGGTCGAGTCAGCATAAGGAATTTTGAGAGGGGACCAGGTCAGGATGAGACGAGATGAGAAGGGGAAGAAAGGAAAGAACTCGAACCGGGCGAGTACGAAAGGGAGAAGGCATCATTTGTTGGGTGCAGCGAATAACGCATTTTTCAGGGACCGAATTCGACGCGCTCGGGATATTATGATCTGGCATGCCGTTGGCGTCCGTCCGTCCGGTCGCTTACCACAGTGTGCCTCAATCTGACTAGCTAACGTTTGTGTATCTACTACACTGTTGAGCTGGTTGTTTTCTCTTTTATTTTATTTTTTTGTGTGTATCTGTTTTTTTTGGGTCCCTCTAGTTTTCTCTGTAGCAAGCAAGCATACCGATTTTCGTCTCCTGTTCAATATTTTTCGGGGCGCAGTTCCTGTAGGCATCATCTCCTATATATATATATATATATATTTATGACAGCATGTTCGAATACCCCACCAACCGAGTCTATTTTGAGTCCGTACCTCGCGAGTTTCCGTTCATCTAGGGCAGGAGTCCGCTCTCAGATATGCTTGACTGAACAAGGTGCGGAGTGTATAACGAAATAAAAGAGGCGCCGGGTGATTTGCTTAGAAAAGCGCGATGCTATTTTATTATACATGCAGAGCTATTTGTGTCGCAGCGTACCTTAGTAAACTTCGTGAAGTTGTATAAATGAAAGACAAGGCTAGATAGAGTGCGGGCACGGGTACGCCTACCGACTTACGGAAGAGGTAAGCGATGTATGTCAATTGCCCTCTTATGCCAACCGGCGGACCGTTGACTTCCCCCTACTCTGCTCTGTAACTATCTAACAATTAACCAATACCAGTAGAGTAGCATTCTGACCTGGAGATGGAGCAGGATTCGTTGTAGCTGCGAGATCGCCTCCGTTGTGTGGCGGAGTGCCTTGTATAAGGCCTGCAAGGCAGAATCGTTTGATTGGGCTGTAGGTTCTGAGTATGGAGAAGGGCACTGAAGCTGAACTGAACTGCTTGCCTCTTTTCTTCTTCTTTCCTTCCAATTCACAGCACGTATATGGGGTTAATGATTCAGTAGCTCGTCCTTAGTTCCATTCAATACATACTTATATGGGTCATCGTTTCCTGCAACATCCCGCGTAGTCGCGAAGATGCGACGATGGCCTCCTCCGCCTCCTCGTCAGCTGCCGTAATTCCCGCCAGCGCCGCCCCTACCACGAAGCGTGAAAAGCCGACGGCGGACCTCGAGGCGGCGCTGGCGGAGTTCGAGGGGGTGCTTCTGGAGCCGGACCGGCTCCGGCTGGCGCAGGTGCGCGGGCGGCCCGGGATGATGAGCGACGCGGCGATGCAGTTCACGGCGTCGCTGGACCGCGCGAATTCCGGGCGACGCGGCGCTAGTGTCGCCAGTCGTCTCTATGCCCTCCTCCTCGCCGTTCAGAGCTTCGTCGGCGTCGTCGACACCTTCGTCTCCGCTGACCCCGCCGTCGCCGCCCTCGTCTGGGGCGCTGTGAAACTGACTATGCTGGTGCGTTTATTTCTTTCTTGACAGCCTTTTCTTTTCTCTTTTATTGGTAGTGGGATTTGTTAGTAACCCGTCCGTGTGAGAGATGTCTAGGTTGCTGTGAATTTCACCTCCTACTTCGACGAGCTATCTAAGGCCTTCCTCGACTTCGACAAGTGGTCCCCCCGCTTTAATGAGTACAGCGCCCTCTTCCCGTCCTCAACCAGCCTCCAGCGCTCCATCTGCGACTTTCACGCTTCCATCGTCCGCTGCTGTAAGCAGGTGGTTATTATGACGAGAAGATCATGTAGGAGGCCCCTCTATTCTCCACCCTGTTTAATGGCAATATACTCAAGCCCCTCGTGATCACTGTTCTCATTGTTAACCGTGTGGTATCTTGAACGCGCGCCGATTAGGGCAGTCCCAACTGGTCAACGCCTTAAGCAAGTCGTTCCAGGCAGAGATCCAGGACAGCATACAGGGCATCAAGCACAAGGCGCGGGAGGTAAAGTACGAGATCGTGCTCGCCAAGGCCCAGGCGGATTACCGGGAGCAGCAGCTCCAGATGCAGGAGCGGAAGTCGGCCTCCAAGCACCGGTTCACGCTCTCATCTTTCGTCTCGAAGGCGAGCTCGGAGATAGACGAGGCAAGGCAGTGGAGGGCCGAGCTCGATGATCGGAAGAAGTGTGAGGAGAAACTTGCCCCCCCCCCCTTCAAGTTCTGGTGAACGCGGAAACTAATATCTTGGATAACCCTGAAGTGGAAGATGACGAGCGCAGACTGGACGCAATATCGACCTACAAGTATCTCGCCGCTTTCCAGCAGGCCCGGGCAAAGAGGTATCAGGAGACTGGAGGCTGGATATTTCAGACCGCAGAGTTTGAGCAGTGGCAGCAACTTGAGCATTGCAGTGTCGTATGGCTTTCGGGTAAAAGTGAGTCAGAAGAAGCCAACTTCCGAAGCCTATTGAATATCACGACTGACTTGAGCGCAGTTGGCTCTGGGAAGACCATCTTGAGGTAAGGCAACGAACGCCTTCTGATCACCCGTCGAGCTGAATTCTAACTTGACTGGTAAGCGCGAGCGTTATTGACCATCTGCTCATGAATCGAAAAGAGAGCGATTCCATTGCCTTCTTCTTCCCGCGATTTGACAGCGCGGAGTCTTTGAAATCGGAAACGATATTCAGATCCATCATAAGACAGAATCTGCAGCGGGACATGGTGCCTGAGCTTTCCATCGACCTGAAAAGAGCGGAAGATACCGCCTATGAGGCGGCTTCCATCGTGAATTTGCTCTTATCAAAACTGTCCCTGTTCTCAACCAATTACATCGTCCTTGACGCCCTGGATGAATGCGAGCCGAGCGATCGTCGGGTGATATTTGACGTTCTGTCTTCTGTTCTGGACAGGACCAGGTCGACAGTCAAGATATTCCTCTCAAGCCGCAATGCACTAGAAGATGAAATTATGAAGACATTCCCTCTGGCTCTCGAAATACGCATGGATGCGCCAGAGGTAGCGTCTGATATCGGGGCCTACACGAGACAGTGTCTGGACGAGAGGCTGGACATGGGCCAACTAGCTGTCGGGAATACGGTGACCTTGGAGGATATCTGCAGTACACTTACAGACGGAGCACAAGGGATGTAAGTTTACCAAACCATCCTCGTGGCAGCCCTCACCTACACGAATCGATGCATTTTGTGGCGCAGCAAGCTTATTGACTGAATACGATAGGTTCCTCTGGATCGCTCTAGAGATTGAGGATATATGTTCCCAAGTGTGTGAGCACGACGTTCTTCTGGCCCTTCAAGATCTCCCGGAGACTTTAACGGAGACTTTTAATCGAGCACTGCGCCGAATCATCAAGCAAAAGAAGACGAGGATCGCAAAGGACATATTCAAATGGATCGCGGCAGCAAAAAGACCATTTCTGTCTGCCGAGCTGAAGGAGGCCCTGTCCATCAGAGTTGGGGAGCAGTACAGCAGACCAGAAAGGCGGCCCGTAGATATCGAGAAGGTTACTTCATGGTGCGCTAACCTAGTCGAGATCGACGAGCTTTCCGGCGCTGTACAGTTCGCCCACCATACGGTACAGGCATTCATCCTCGATACGTCTCTTAACAGCCCTCTCTCGCCGGAGCTCGACGAATTTCACTTCGAGCTTGAAGACCTGGATATTTCCGTGGGCGAACTTTGTGTTACCTACCTGGATTGGAACGACTTCAAAACAGCACTACAGCCATTCAATCAGCCCATAAAACTACCAGAGCCTTACGAGGTGGCAGAGGTGGCGCTCAGGAGCCAATGGGATGGCAAGGCCGTGGGGAAATTAAGCCGACTGCTTCGCCGGAAAAAGGCTGGCGGTAGCCAAAGAACCGAGCCTTTTGATCCCGCGAACATTCTCGGGTACACAGGCTCAGGAGGCGAAACATCTAACTCCATGGCTAATAATCACGCATTCTTGGATTATGCCTCGCAATTCTGGATCATGCACACCAAAAAAATAGGTGAGAAATCATTGGTATACAAGATGTGGGCGCAGATGGTGGCAGGAGGCCACAGTATTGCCAAGACGCAGTGGACTAGTGAAGAATATCAAGCATCTCACCATTCTATCTGGTCTTGGGCGGTGGCCCACCAGCATGTGGCGCTGTTTTACACGCTCAACTACTACTTGGCCGACATAAATCGCGTGCACCAACCAGTGTGCAGCATGATCACAAGCTTGAAGTCCATCGAGCTTCTAGGGGAATACGTGGCAGTACTATCAACGCCAGAAGTTAAGTACCGAAATGAAATGGATGATAAAACGGCGACGATGGCGCAGATGGATGCGGTGGTCGCATACGTCTTCTCGCCCGACGAGGTGATTATTATTCAGGACGACGACGGCTCGTGTGCGGAGACGCACTGGGTACGAATGATTCGGTGGGAGGGTAGTTGGGGCAGGCTCTCTTCACAGGCGCGCGACCTCCCGCCCGAATTCCGGGGTTTAGCCTTCTACGCCAGTGTGGCGTATTATCTCCCGTGGTTTATGCAGGCGCTGCTCATGAGCGATCCGTTGCTTTGCGAGGCGCCCCGCTGGCTGGGAAGATCCCCCCTCGAGGTCGCCATCAAGGGCAACCAGGTCGACGCAGTGAAATTACTTATTCAGAGGGGCGCGTCCCCGGAAGAGGACGGCGTGTGCAACTGCAGCATCGAGAAGGGACCTGACGGCACAAGGTCGGTCTGGATCGTATGCTCTACGGTGCTACAGCTTGCGATGCACGCAAAAGATACGGAGATCGCGAGCTGCCTGCTGGAGGCCGGCGCTCTGGTGGACCGTCTGGGGCAGAATGCAAGTTCTATGATAGACAAGAGCATTTTTTACCCGATAAATAAGACCAAAGGATGGGATGGTAAGGTCAAGTTTATAGGAGCCTTGACAGCGGTACATCACGCCATCCTGAAAGACAACCAGGAGCTGAGGGAGCTACTACTCAGCTACGGCGCAGTGATAGGCTTGAAGGATAACCATGGGTTGAGCGCGCTGCACTGGGCTGTGGCCTCACGCGAGGAGGCACTGGTGCAAAGAGCGCTGGAGGGAGGAGTTGACACGGGCATTCGCTCGGCAGAAGGAGAGACGGCCCTCGACCTCGCCCGCCGGATCAAGTTTAATACCGCAGCGTCTATGATCAAAGACTGCTTAGATTATCACCGGAGAGAGCTCTTAGAACTTTACAGGAACATATATCAGTAGGTAATGCTAACTGCGCAGGGCCCGAATGCTATCTCCGCACGTCTCTAACCGCATTTGGATGGAGACCCCACCAGCCGTTTTGTATGGCTAGATTGTCCCACTTTATATAAGGCCATCACATATTTACGTTCGGTTCGCCCATGGGGTGGGGCCTGGTGTGGCGTCAGCCACACAGTGGCTTGGTGGCTGTATTTAGCTAGTCATTCATTATCTAGGTCATAGGCCCCTATCTTAGACAATACAACCTTTTCACGCTCGTTACCACAATCATTTGAAACAATTCGAATAAATTTGCGCCCGGGCTATTATAGTTATAATAGCTATAACGGCTGCATTAAGTTAGTAGGTCAATGGCTGCTATGGCTATAGTAAAGGCTTGTAATAGTGGCTTCTGTGGCTAAGTAGGTATTCTTAGCCACCCTATTAATAGCCACCCTAGCCACTGTAGCTACTGTAACTACCGTAACGATAGCAGCCAGGGCCTAGATATATGATACTGCAAGCTTGCGCCTAGGAATAACTTTAAGTTTTTAACAGAGATTCTATCCAGTGGTGATCTTGTATATAAGGGGAGAATCTAGCTATACAAAATGGGTGGGTGGCGTTTCCATCCAAATGTGGTTAGAGACGTGCGCAGTTGGCAAAGAGTAAGAGCGTGTGTGGCGCAGCTGTGTGGCGGTAGGAGTGAATACACCCGTGAACTTCCAATTGCTTTATCTAACCCGAAATGGAATTTACTGCGGGTCTAACAAGGGAAAAGTCGGGGAGGAAAATTCCCAACATTCAGCAGGTAAGACCGGTGGGCCCGCCGGACCTGAGCAACTGAGCTGACCTGACTTTCAAGTGGTGGGAGCCACCTGACAGTTTAAGTTGAGTGGGAGGAGGTTATTGGGCAGGTAGGACCGGACCGGACCTTTCAGAGGACAGGAGTGGGATAATTACATACAGTAAAGTACCTAAATAGTGGGTATGTACGGAGTAGAATGAGAGACTTTCCGATAGCTTCTCAGTTTTTTTCTAAATCTTTCATGATAATGGATTACCTGCATACTTCCTAATTAATACATACTCATTATCTATTCACCCTCCAACCCCCCAATTGAAGCCTCTCAACCTGCAAGAACCATCCAGGGCATCCGGGGGTCTTTTTTTTTCCCTTCTTTTTTTTTTGTGGTGGTCTTATTCTCCGAGAATTCTATACCATGTTCTCGCGCGCTTTAAGAATACCGAGGACGGCGGCGCCTCTGGCGGCAGCTTCAGCGCGTGCTGCCATCCGCAGACCGGCAGCTCCCCTCGCTCCCATTGCCGCCCTCCGATCTGTCACGACCAACGCCGCCTCTTCTCATGTTGAGAAGAGCGCTGTCCCCGATGCCGAAGACCAGCCCTTTACCGTTAACCTGAGCGACGAGAGCTTCGAAACCTATGAGCTCGACCCCCCGCCTTACACCCTCGAGGTCACCAAGAAGGAGCTTAAGCAGATGTACTACGATATGGTCGTCGTCCGGTACGTACTAGCTTTCCCCGTCGGTTGATGCGTGACGTGCGTGCATGTAGAAACATATACGGCGAATACTGAACTGTAGTCACCTATCATAGGCAAATGGAGATGGCCGCCGACCGGCTATACAAGGAAAAGAAGATTCGGGGTTTCTGTCACCTTTCCACGGGACAGGAAGCTGTCGCCGTCGGTATTGAGCACGCTATCAACAAGGACGACGATGTTATCACTGCCTACCGGTGCCACGGCTTCGCCCTGATGCGGGGCGCCACCGTGCGATCCATCATCGGCGAGCTGTTGGGCCGCCGCGAGGGTATCGCCTATGGCAAGGGCGGCTCCATGCACATGTTCTCCAAGGGTTTCTTCGGCGGCAACGGCATTGTCGGTGCTCAGGTCCCCGTCGGCGCCGGCCTCGCCTTCGCTCACAAGTACACCGGCCGTAACAACACCACCGTCATCCTCTACGGCGATGGCGCTAGCAACCAGGGCCAGGTCTTTGAGGCCTTCAACATGGCCAAGCTCTGGAAACTGCCCGCCCTCTTCGGCTGTGAGAGTGAGTTTTTCCGAGCTTCCCTTTAACCCCAAGATCAACTATGTTAATGTTATGTCTCTAGACAACAAGTACGGAATGGGAACTGCCGCCAACCGATCCTCCGCCCTTACCGACTACTACAAGCGCGGCCAGTACATCCCCGGTCTGAAGGTCAACGGAATGGACGTACTTGCTGTCAAGGCCGCCGTCAAGTACGGCCGCGACTGGACGATGAACGACCAAGGCCCTCTGGTGCTCGAGTACGTGACCTACCGGTACGGAGGACACTCCATGTCGGACCCCGGCACGACCTACCGGACGCGCGAGGAGATCCAGCGGATGCGGTCAACCAACGACCCGATTGCCGGCCTCAAGCACAAGATCCTGGACTGGGCGGTGTGCAAGGAGGACGAGCTGAAGTCGATCGACAAGGAGGCCCGCAACCATGTCAACGCCGAGGTTGCCGCCGCCGAGGCCATGGCCATCCCCGAGCCCAAGCCCCAGATCCTCTTCGAGGACATCTACGTCCGCGGCACCGAGCCCAAGTACATCCGCGGCCGCACCCCTGACGAGAACTTCCACTGGGCCTAAATCTTAGACCACGGCTTGAGCCAAGGCTACGTAACGGCGCAGTTGGACCCAACCAAGTTTATTATACGATAAGGATGAAGGGATGAGGTAAGAGCGGGATGAATGGCCAGGAAAAGGAAAGGCAGGATCTGGGACGAATGGGGAAGGGAGCATTAAAATCCACAACAAGACGAGGCATATACACATAAAAACAAATCAGGCACTGCGCAAGTGATCCCGCACATTTCATTTGTTACTTGTCGACCTATGATGTACATTTTTGGTTTGCTCTTGTGTAAAGGTGTAGGCATATATCTTCTAAGCTTAGTTGAGATCAGCTGGGCTGGATTAGATCAGTAGAAGGACCATGATTGCTACAACCTAGGTAAGAATGAAGCTGCTTCCAGTCCTTGAAACACACACCGCATGGTAACAAGAACATATTCTCGTCATATCTCTTATCTGCAAACACATGCGTGGGGACTGGCTGGCTCGGTATGGTATTGTGAAGCTAGCCAAACAGATGTCGGGGGGGTTACTGTTTATGTAAGTTGTAGGTACGGAGGATAAATAGAACAAGGGAGATATATACGTAGACTTACTACGTATGGGCCGGGTATATGACGGGCGTCTTCTACAGCACTGCATCACACTTCACGCAGTGCAGGAGTTGGGGGGAAGAAACAGAAAACGCCCCTAGATCGGGCGAGACAAGTTTTAGCATTAGGGGGGTGGGGGCAATAAATGATGCCAGGAAAATCTCGGTTACCGGGCAATCCCAGGTGTGGTTTTTGTATTCATGGGACCCGTAGACCTGGCACCTAGGTAGGTACCATCGTGTCTAAATTCTGATATTGAGTATGTTTCGTGGTATATGAAGAGATGTGTATACAACCCTGGAAGCTGGGGACCTAGGCATCCATGCCTCTCGAACAAGACGGAAGAGCGACGTCGTGGTGAATGATAGATAGGGAGACAAGTAATCGGGACGTGAAGGCATGTCTATATGGTTACATTGTGGCCTGAAAAGGGAAAGAAAAACTACACAAAAATATATATATAATATCATGCATACAAAACCTAACAGTCACTTACTTACATATACCGGCGACAGTCCGAAAATAAGGATACGATGTCTCACTATGTATTCTCGCTTACGCGGCTGGTTATGTATGGGTGACAGGTGCTCCATATCATACGGTACCTCCCAAAGACCTTGATCGCATTCCCATATCTTTGCCTTCGGCTACCTATGAGCGAATTTTTGATTCTGATGCGTTTATATTCATGATTTGGAATCAACACTTTTCCTCTTGGAACCTGAAGTGAGACACCTAGAGCCCGAATATATATCGTTACTCTGGAAGGTGCCAGTACCCATGCCTATGTTATGGATGTCTCCATTTCCCCTGAATGTACTCTCTCCCCAGCATCCCTCGCAAACCCGCTCTTTCCCCTCTTTTTAAATGTGTTCTCAATAGAAAAGTCTCTAAATCTGCCATCCACCATCTTATCCAACGGCCGCTTAACTAGCCACTCCATCCTTTTCTTATAAAGAAACCTGTGGAAATACCCGAGAGGGGGTTTGGGGGTTGGGGGGGGGGGGGGTCATCTGCCAGTTCCTAACCGCCCACCCACTTTGCCAACCCCCTCCCCCCTTAGTTTTCGCCTCGCGAACAGGGTTCCCTACGCGGTAAGCATATCGTCCCAGCTGCCGAGCCAGCGCCAGGCGCGGGCGGAGGCAGCGACGCCTGCCAGCGCGTCGCGCACGCGGCCCCCCGGGTCGCGGTGCCGGTGGCCCTCGAACTCGACGAAGAAGACGTACTGGAAGGAGGCGGGGCCTTCGTCGTCGGCGGCTGCCGTGGTGGTTGTAGGATCGGGATCGGGCCCCGGCCCGTTTCGCGGCCGGCTGCTTATGCTCGTCAGATTCAGCCCCGACCGTCGGAAAGCGTCGAGAACGTCGGCTAGGGCGCCCGGGCTGCGGTGCGGGACCGTGAAGGAGACTAGGGATTTCGTTTTCCGCTCCCCCTCCCCCTCCGCCGCCGCCGCCGTCTTGCGGGCACTGGCGCGGGTGCGGCATAGAAGCGTCTCGACGTCTGCTGCTGCTCCGTCACCACCGCTGTTTTTATCCGCCGCAGCGGCATCGTCGTTGTTGTCTAACCGCCGTAGGACGAAGAACCGCGTCGTGTTGTCCGCGCGGTCCTTGATGTCGCGCGCTAGGATGTCGAGGCCCAGCGCCTGCGCTGCCACGGCACTGCTGACGGCGGCCGACTCGCACGGGATATTGGGGGCGGCGGCCGACTCCTGGTATACCATCTCGGCGGCCCGGCTGGTGCTGCTCACGTCGACGGTCTCGACGCCGCGCAGCTTGCCGTTCAGGAACAGCGTGCACTGGCCCAGTGCCTGCGGGTGGCTGTACACGCGCTTGATGTGGGACAGATCCGCCTCGCCTTCCGCTTGTGGTGGTGATGAGGATGATGGGCGGGGATTCCTCCTCCCAACGAGGCAGTGGTGCACGTCCAGGTAGATCTCGGCGCACACCGAGAGGTCCGGATACGTGCCCCGGCGGTCTGCAAAGCAATCTAGCGTCGGCACCACGGATCCGTTGGTTGAGTTCTCAAAGGGAACTACACCGTATGTCGCACGGCCTGATTGGGTCGTGTCGAAGATGTCTTGAATAGATCGTCAGTATGGAATCTACCCCGTTTCTCTTTTGACTTCGCACGGTGATAGAAAGGAGAGAGGGTTAAAGGAGAAGGGGTTGGGGTGGGAAAGACGTACCTTTGATCGTCACCACTGGCATCAGGTCAAACTTATCCGTTGGGAAAGCCGATACTGTCGCCTTCTTGTATGTCAGCATTATAGTCTCCATATATCTCCGTCTCATAGGTGAATGAAAGTAGTCCACCATGTCAAGTCCAAAACTATTCTAGTAGCCTAGTAGTAACTTGAACAATGCGAGCCAGGACGCGCAGAACATACGTACCTGATGCGTATAAGAGGAGACGGGCCCAAGGAAGCAAACGATAGGTTTCGAGCTGACGACGCCGGCATTACCGCCGGCCTCGCCGACTCCAGGGTTTGTATTCGACACCATTTTGTTGATGTCCGGCTAGTGATGACTCGTTTCCCGCAGCAGATGATAGACGAAACTGATCCAGATTCGAAGTGTGGGAGCCTCTTTTCACACTGCAAGCCACCCCCCAAAGTTTTCATAGAACACCGTCCCGTGATTTAAGTGGTCGTAGTAGATACGTGATTTCCATCCAACTACAGCGAAGCAGGTGAGCACGTCCGAGACGAAATTGACAAGGAGAAAGGAGACCGGTGAGACTTGATCAGATCAGGTGGTGAAGGCATACACCCACACACATACACACACATATATAGGTATGTACGTACATGTACGACACTTTAGTGATCTGGCTCGGTCCGGTCCGAAAAAAAGGATGGTTAGGTGCCCAGACTGACTAGATACTTAGAAAGGCGCGTAGAGGGACGCCCTTGCTGAAGTAGTCGTCTTTTCAACCAATATCCCGGCGTAAAATGATGCCGTGTGAATTTCCTTCCCCCCCTTCTTCCCCTAAATCCGTATAAGGGGCTCCCCCCTTTCTACCTTATGATATCTTTCCTTCCCCCTCCCGGCGACTGAAGGGGACGAGTTCGAGTTGAGGTGAGGTGGGAGGGATATCTATTAGAAGCAATGCGATGAAAAAAGCCTGCTGCGCTCCGGCGGCTCTTTTGCAAGAAACCTTGCCACTACATAAACCCTAAATATATAGTACGATTTGTCTCCTAGACTGATCGGGAGGCCTTCATCAACTCTCACCCCCCCAAAAAAGGTTTCTTGATGCCCAGGTGTATTAAAGTTACACGACTGGCTGTATGTACGTACGTAATCAGTCTATCCAATCAGGATAATGCGTTTTAGGGAGAGAGAAAAAGGGATTGGCGGGGCTATAGGGCGGCGCCCTTTTACATAGTACTCGTCCACCAGCATTTTTTTCTGTCGTTTATGCCCCACAATAGGTCGGGCCTCCTTTCCGTCATCGGTCCCTCCATGGGTGGTATACCAAAAAGCTAGTAGAGGTTAGCTAGCACACAAAAAACGCCCTGTTGTACAGTACCCTCCTAATGTATGTCTCTCATTTGGCCGATTCTGGTTCAATCTTCTGCTTTTAAGCTACGTCTAGTGAATGGAATAATTCTGTGCGAGTAGACAAGGTTTCCCCCTTCTCCCATTTTTTAAAAAAAAAAACCCCTTTTCGCTTAGATGGCACTACAGTCAGAAGAGTTGAAGCAAGAACTTCGGGTTTTATAGACTATCTAAGTGGGTATGATAATTCCCTTGACGAACGAGTGTAATCGGGTCGTAGAACCCCTCTTGGTACGAAGAGAACGGTCTTTCCCCATGGGAAAAAAACCGCGATGAAGCGAATCAACTCTCCTTGGGCCGCCATATCGGAGCTCCAAACTAGTGTCTTTTATCGAACGCCAGCATGAGAGGCATGGCTGCGAGTGGAAAGAATCGTACTACTTCAAACTCGCTGCTCTCTAATCTCAGCGACAAGCCCTACTACGACGGGAGCTGGCCTAAGCCAGAAGTCACCCCGTCGACAACCCTAATATCATCTGGAGAGTGCATTAGTTAGAGATTTGCCATTGGTCAAATAAGATCGCGACAATGCAGGGGAGGAACCTACCTCTTTCAACCTTGTTTTGCGACTCAAACCGTCATACTAGAGCGAAGCGGGCTGGGTGACGCGACCTGTCGGGCGGTATGCTCCGACGTTGCCGGGCCGATTTTCTCGAGGCGCCGCTGTGCGTATGACGGCGGCGCTGGCCTCCGCGTGAGCGTTACCGTCAGCTTGGACGCGGGGGGCTCCGGCAGCGGGCGCTCCGGTTTCTTCTCGACAGGTGCCTGCTTGGACGAGACTGTTTGAGTCTGTCCCTCGTCGTTATCAACGAGGGATTCCTCAACGGGTCAATCGTCGTAGTAGTAGTCGTCGTCATCATCTACTTCGGCTAATTGTTCGAAGTTCACCTTGTAGCGGAGAATACCGCCGATGCCGCCGAATCCCTTGACGAACTGGTTGCCTTCGGTCGACCGGTCCGACACGAACTCGAGGTTGGTACCGAACTCCTTGTAATGCTCGGCAATCCATTCGAGGAATGACTCCTGCGAGAGAACCTCCATCTCCTGGCCAGTCTCCTTGTCCATAAACGCTGAGCGATCTCCAGCCTCTTGCTGCTTTGTGGTGTGAAGCACGATCTCGCTGCCATTGTTATCTCTCAGCTTCCAGCGGGTAAGCTCGAGGTTCTCGAACACGATTAAGATCTCAACAGCACCTAGTTCGAGGGCCTTGAGCGTGTCCTCAACACCGTAGCAGACCTTTCCGGTATCCTGACTGATCTCTTCGAAATATTTGCCGATCAGCTTCTTCTCCTGGATGAACTTGACATTGCCTAGAGTCTCCGATGACAACTCGATGGCCTGGTTGAAACCGTTCTCGCCACCATAGGAGACGTCAACAACCTTGATAACCTTGGAAGCCAAACGCTGGTCGAACATGTCCGAAGCATTCAGGTCGTTCTTGAAATCAGCGGAACCAGCAAGGATAATGCCGGCAACGTTAACCTTGTCATTCGTGATGAAGTTCTGGACAGCTAACTCGGCAACCTTTCGCACGTAGTTGTGTCGCTTTTCCTCACGCAGACGGGCGAAACGAAGGGCAGACTGGCCACCACGGCCGTGCTTCTTGGGTAGATCGACGGAAAACTTGTGGATGACATCGCGAGTGTTACCGCTAAGGGTGCCAAAGAGAGCTCCGTTACCATCCATGACAATGAAGCCAAACTTCTGGTCGGACTCGAGCAGTTCGGCCAAGGCTTCGGTGTGAAACTTGTTGTCACAGAGATATAGGGAGGTGTTGATGGGCTTGAAGGGCTCGAAGTCGATGTTGACCTTTCTCTCCTTGCCTTCGGAGGTCAAGATTTCACCACAGTAAACGACAAGGCCATTGGGGGGCACCTTGTTGTAAAGTTTGAGTCGCTGCTGGGTAGAGGTGATGGCGGAGAGCACAGACTGTCTGTTGACACGAGACTTGATGTTCGAGGCAGTTCCCTAATTACGGCAGCAGCGACGACGTCAGCAAATCAAGGTAAGACAGCAACAACAGCAACATGGGTATACTTGGGGAGAAGACATACATATTCTTCAGCCAACATCTTGGCTGCTCGAGACACCTGATCCTTAGGAGCTGAATAAAGTATCGAAGTTAGTATAATGACCGAATAAGTTTTTTTTTTTTTTTAAAAAAAAAAGTCCACAAGGGTTCAAAAGGCGGGGGAGGGGTAAAATAACATACGAATGATCAAGGAGATCATGCTGGTGCCGTTGCCTCGAGCAGCCTCGAGGCGTTTGATCAGCTTCTTCACCTTCCATATCTCGATCTATATAAGAAGGTGTCTGGTTAGAACTCGATCGTGGCACGTGGCATGTCCGGAGAGAGACAGAGAGAGGAGGCATGAAGATGCGACCTCAACCTCTCATCTTCTTACGTCCTGGAGGACTTACGTTCTTCTCGGCCTCGTTAGCCTGAGCGTCACTCATTTTGGATTGCTTGGGAAAGAAGCAATCTAGAGAGAGAGATAAAGTCAATCAAGAAGTTGAGGGAAAGACTTTGACAAGTTGCAAAAAAGAACGCTCCCACGGAAAACGGAAAATCAGCAGTGTTTGCAAGTTGTTAAGGGCAGGTTTAACAACTTGGGAATTGTGGGGAGGGGAGTAGAGTAAGAGATAAAAATGGGAATGAGAAAATGGCCCTTCAAGTTAAAATGTTGCCAACCCAGTTTTGCAACCTAATCAACTAATATAGTAATCTAAACCAAAGCCAGACGAGAGAAAGGGTAAAAAAGAAAAAAAAAAAAAGTAAGACCGGCAAACGGGCAAACTACGTAGTATTTGGGGGTTAAACCCCAACTAACCCGTTATGGCAGTATATATTTGGGTTTTAACAAGCAGGTCAAATTTGGCAAGCTTGGAATGGCACCAGTGCTGACAGCTGGCGAGCTCGTAACCTTTTCAAAACTGCTTACCCAATGCGTAGTACCTAGGTACCTGGTACGTATTATTAGCAGTTATGAGAGGTACGAATCTATATAGCCCTGTGGATATCAGTTATACAATACGACCATTCAAGGTTCTCCCTATTTTACTGTCTGGCATTTGAGGAGGTAATGGACTCGCCTCTTTATCACCTGCAGCCTGTCAGGCTAGGTGGAGGTGTCATGCACTCCTCTTTTTTCCCGTATCTTTTTAAGTTTTGGGGCTTAATAGTTACCAGGTAGCAGCAAGTATGTGGCTGAAGAGGGTAACCCCACCAACTGTGGACCAAACCAATGTGGCTTCCAATGAGCTAATCTGCACCTGCCCACCTTAGTTATTATTAGCCAACTGCCGAGACGTGGCTGATTCTTCTTTTACCTCACAACAACCTCCCTCGTGCCCTCAATCCACTGTCATGACATTCTTCGCAGCCATGGCGGCCTTATGCTAAGTGTTTTTTTGACGTGCAACACTTACCTACCGAGGCTTTTACTTTCGTATTGCATTACTGAGCTTGCTGCCCAACTTACAGCATTCAAGATCAGTGTTCATGTCGCCGAAATCAAATGAATATCCCGAACGCTCATTTCATTGAGCACTAATTGAACACCTTGCAATTATGGTCTTTTTTGGCCCAGGTACAGCCTGGGTGTAAGTATAATGGATGGCTGGTCCTGGTTGGGAAAGTTTGCAGCCTTCTGGTTGCAGACAGCACACGTGTGTAGAGCGACCGGTGTGCCTGTCACTTTCCCCCGGCTCCACTACAACAGCTTCCATCCATGCTGTCATGCCTCTACAACTTTACCGTTGACTGACAGTTAGGAACAATCTTTCACTTGCAGCGAGTGCAGTTGCATGATATGACCTTGGAAGATTTATTTTAACCGCCATTCCTCGCCGGGATTGTGGTTGCCGTGTGCGCTATTAAGCATCTACCTCGCTGACTGAATTGTCCTACCAAACCCTGACCTTAAAAGTCGGTGGCTAGTGGGTGTTGCAAGATTTTGCTGCAACTAGGACTCGCATGGGTGCTGCGGGATGGCGTATTTTGCGGCGATGACCAAGGGAGGGTGAGACGAGAAGAGCTTGGGGGAGCCTTCTTCCTCTATGCAGATCAGCAGAGTCATGGTCAACTGTCACATGACTTGCCAGAGAGAGACCAGCCGGCAGATGCTCGTGGATCACCTTCCCACTAGAGCTTTTCTGGCAATTTTTGGCACGGCGATGGCTTCATACACCTTGAGAAAGGTGGCATGCTGCTACGCTCCCCCTTCTCCGCACGCTGCAACCCTGGGCCACAGTGAATTCTCCAGGGAGTTCGGTCCACTGCAAGCAATGCCAAGACTTCGAGGGTAAAACGTTGAAAGGTCGACTAAATAACAACGCAATCTTGAGAAGTTTGGATGTCGCACACGCCAAGGGCATCGGGAACATGCCCTCTTGCCATAATTGCCCAATCGAACAAGGTAGTAGAAACCTTTTCTTTCCTCACTTCCTCGAACCCAACAGCACGTCTTCTGAATGACACGATTTCTTTTTTCTGCATGCTATGCCACTACAGCTTTTGTATAGCATGCATCGAATATCTACACTGAACTGCATAGGCTCCTTTGCAGGGATGTTCTTAAACTCATTTTCGAGTCTTGATGGCTTCTAAAGCTGGTGATTAACCCATTTGTCATTTTATTTTTGGGTTTTATGCTGGTACCACTTACAATATCGGACAAGACCAACTCGTGGAAATGCGTTAGCATTGCTAATAGCGACATTGGAAGCATCGTAGGCTCTACAATGCTCTTTGATGTGGCTTCGAATTGGGGTGTTTCTCCTGCGGTGCTCCATGCTTGACGTGGTCTGTGGGTCTCTACTAAGAGGAGATAGCTGGTCATCCCTGGATGGTTACAAGGGATGTCAGGAATAGGTGTTGCATCAAGCGCTGCATGCACAGCTGATGATGATACTGGGGGATGGCCGAACTTCTTGAAGGCAGACAACAAAGGATCGGTATAGATGTTGGTTGGGATAGTGGATGGACTGGCTGGCTGGGATGCCTTGGGAGAGGTAGGACTAGGGGTTCGTTGGAAGCCAGGTGTACTACTGTAGATACTTTGCAAAGGCTGTCTGTTAATGGACGGGCTAACAATTTTGCACCTTCTCTTTTTCCCTGATAATCGAGCTGACTGGCAGGTTGTATGTGATTTGTGGTTCAAGCCTGAGGGTGAATTTGCTATTAGCGTGGAGTACAGGAGTGCGTATTGAAGTAGTTAAGGTGGTGCTGGTGCTGGTGCTGGTGCTGGTGCTGGTGCTGGTGCTGGTGGTTCTGGGCTGTCTCTTGCCTTTTCCTATTCCTCACCCCTAACCTCAACCTTCCAACTCCACAATCCACCATCCCACCTTTTCACCTTTTTACCTTTCCATTCTCCATCATCCACACACAACACCAAGTATAGAACCACCCCCCAAAAAGAGAGAGAAAAGAAAAAAAAAACCGTGACAACTCTACGGAAAGATGGCGGACGACGAGTCTAGCGAGCTCTCGTCTCTTTCTTCACTGTCCCCTGCTCCTAGTGAGGACGAGGGCGATGTTGAATTGAAGAAGGACAAGGGAATTCTGAAGTTCTTCCACAAGCTACCTAAGGGCGCCAAACCTACGGCACCAGAGAGAGAACCTTCACCTCCCGCACCGAAACGCCCAGCATCACCGCCTCACGACTATGTTCTGGCGGATAATCCTGACATTGCGGTATGTGAAATTTGGGATTCCGCGCGAAAAACGCGAAATGTCGCGTCAGATTATGAAGTTTTTTAGGGGAGAGGGAAGCTAACCCGCGGGCACTTGGCACGCACTTTGTTTGTGCGTGTGTGTGTGCGTTTGCTATTTATTTAGTTCATCGTCATGTTCCGCAGCAGATTCAACGAGGCCTTCCCAAAATCCCTACCGAACTTCGGGCCGCAAGAATTAGAGCGAGATGTTACCGAGTCTGTTCCCGGCCAGCGTGTTGAGCAGTTTTTATGTGCTGTGTTGAGTTTATTGCTGAATCGGAAGCAAGATGTTAAGTATGACGCCATAGATAACAATTACAGAACCCTCCAAGCCCCCGTACCTTCCTTTTTCAACAACCGATTATTTTTATTTTTATTTTTATTTTTATTTTTAAATTTTAGTTATTGGGATGCTAATCACCAACATTTTATTTTATTTCATTTTATAGGCCTGGACATTACAACCGAGCTTTAGAAGATGCTATATCTTCCCATAAGAATCAATGGCCCAAGGCTTGGGAAGAACAGAATCCCCTGTCGGGTGGTAACACTTTTGCTACTATGAATCCCACCCAGAGAGTATGTCATGCCTCTTTCACATCGAACAACTCATAAACAACTCATAAACAACACATAACAGCCAAAACACATATATGCTAACATGATGAATTTAATTACCTACAGCTCACATTACTACGAACCCTCGTTATGTGGTCCCTCTCAGCTTCCGAAATCGTCAAGGGAATCATCAACAAATCCTACAAGCAAAACCGACACGAAGACGATCTAAATCAGCCCTTATCAGTGCAGCCATGGGGTTCTGATAGTGACAAGCGCCGTTATTACTTGATCGAGGGCTTAGACGACACCGCATTCCGGGTCTATCGCGAGAGCAACCCGCAGGGGTTCATTCACAGAACATGGTGGAGCGTGGCAGGGAGCCTTGAGGACCTGAACGCGCTGGCCGACAAGCTGCAGACCGTTGATGGTGGTCCGAAGGCACGGAAGTTGGCACAGAAGATGTTGGCTGCAGTGCCGCGGTTCGAAGCCACCGAGGAGAAGCGCCGCCGTCGCGAATATCGCCAGCAACAGAAGGAACGGTTCAAGCGCCCTGAGCCGGGCTTCTCCATGTATGAAGGCCGCACGCGCGGCAAGCGCATCAAGTACACGTACTCCGATGATGAGGACTTCCTGACCGACTCGAGCGGCATGCGCCGCTCCGCGCGCAACACTGGCTCGCATACCCCTGCTGAACCTGCCGGTCCCGTCACCACTGCTAGCGGTCGTCAAATCAAAGCTCCTTCGCGCATGACCGTTGATTCATCTAACAATATTGTTACTACGAGTCCCGACGCCGACAACGAGGGGATTCAGTCCAAGGAGTCCTCAGTCGGCCCTACAGGTAGACCCAGGAGATCAGCAGCAGTCAACCATGGGACCAACGGGTGGTCTTCGGCTGGGAAGAAGTCCGGTAGAAACTCGAGCTATAACTCCATGGATGATGACGAAGACGAGAGCGAGCCCGACCTAGGCGACGATGAGGAAGAAGACCACGTCCCTGACGAGACGGATGAAGAAGAGGAAGAGGAGTTCAACGAGGGCGATGGCGAGGACGAGGAAATGGCTGATGGCGACGACCCCAGTGACGACAGCAGTCCTAAGAGCCACATCATAACGATGAAGGTTTCGCCCAAAGCGGCAGCAAACGCTGAGAAGAAGAGAGAGTCGGCATCTCTTAACCTCAACGAGTACCGGTACAACGGCAACTCTGATAAGAACTCCAAGCAGCCACTTGCCGAGCAACCGGTAAATCAGGCCAAGAATGGCACCTCTGCCGAGGAGGAAAAAAGCGAGGAGAGCATCGCCGTCAAGCCGATCAATAAGCAAGCCAAGGAGTCAACCCCAACCCCCGAGCGATCTGAAGAGCCACAGGTCAAGAGCAACGGTCCCGACCAGCCACTCCAACAGAAACAACCGCCCGGCACCCCTGGCCCTCTGTCGTCGACCTCCTTGGCTTTTAGAAACAGCCCCGAGAAGGCGCAGCAGAAGGTGCCGCGGCAGCAACAGCAGCAGCAGCAGAAACAGGCGATCGATACCGCCGGCTAGATCCACCCCCACCACTCAGGTGTATATGCATGCGTGCTAGCCTGGTTTCTCGACTACTAATTGCATCTATTTGTCTTGCGTATGTGGTGTAGGGCGTATCCTGAAAAATTCGGGGGAGATGAATAGAGGATGGCGGAAATGGCCTGTTTCAGCTTTTCTTTTTCCCCTTTTTTTCCCTTCTTCTTTTCGTCCGCTAGGCTCCCTGGCCCTTCCTTGCCTTTGTCTTTGATTATTACTGCACTGCTCCTCGTTTTGTCTGCCGCCCCCTCGCCGTCGAAAACGGGGGAGGGCGTGGAGACGAATAAAAAGGAGAGAGGATGTGTATGAAAAGGGATGTTCGGCCTCACGATGGTTGTTATAGATGGACGGAAATCCAAAGAAGGAAAAAAAACGAAGGGAGGGGAGGGTGTGAGGATTATGAGCTGGCCTATCTTTTACAGCTCTTCGAAATAGACGCATGGATGGGCTGGAAAGGCATGGCATGGCATGGCATGGCAACCCGACATCGCATGGCACATGGTACTCGATATGGCATGATAATGGTATGCGTACATACACATACAGGTCCTTTTACGCGCATGTCCATTTCTAATACACCTTAGATCTACACTCTCTTCCCGAGGAGCTGGTTTTTTTTTCCCCCTCTTCTTTTCTTTTGCCTCCTCGCCCTTCTCCGGTAGCTGGCTGGGGGACTATGTACAGGGTGGTGGTTAGGATTATTTCAGTGCAACGGCAACTGTATCTACACACACAACAGCTATGTACAAATATAGCTCAACTGCTAGGTAGTCGGAAGGAGAGAAAAAAAAAGGGGGGAGGGGGGAGATAGAAGAAGAAAAGGGCTCGCTCTAATCACGTCTTGCTTTCATTCTATGTATGGATGCCATACGTTATTGTAGATGTGTATGTATAGATGGACCGGCCCTGTCGTTATAATAAATAGCTAATGCCATTTGCGTTGTTCTGCTCCTCGTCCTGACCGAACAACCTGTGCCATCTGGAGTCGTTCTAGGTAGTAAATCTTCATGAACCCTAGCCATATACCCCCCTTATACTTCACTGTCTCCTGGTCCTCTCTTCTTTGCGCTGCTCCTCCTTTCCCCCCCTTTTGGAGACCTGGCTTTCGTGACGGCTTCTCTCCTTTCATCATCTCCTTGCCCCCCTCTCGCCTCGGTGCCGGTCGTTTTCGAAAGATCTCATGACGCGGAGGTAGACGTCGTCGTTTCAGGGCCCTGACAGCGCCGCCACGTCCTCTCGATAACGGCCAACGCGACCTTCAGCCTTTCGAGACAGCCGGCGCCGCTGCTGCTACCGCCTCGACTCCCGGTCCCGGTCCCGGCCCCGCCCTATTGAATCCGGGACGATAGAAATAAGGGTCAGAAAGAAGTTTGCTCCTGACATTTTTTCGTGGTTTTCTTTTCTTCTTCTTCTTCTTTTGTACTAGGAAGAGCCGCAGACACTGTTCTTGTAGTTCTTTTGCTTTTTTCTTCCCCTTACCCCTCTTCCCCCCTATTATGATCACCTCCACCACCACAACAACTACCTCCAAGGGCGCGAGACCTTGCTGGTTACCTTGCGAGAAGAAGAAGAAGATTCGGAGACGGGAGGCAGAGCCCAGCCGTTGACGCCGTACCACCAGCGGCGCAGGCGGGCGCCGACGCCGCTGCCGTGCACGCGCGCGTTCCGGTTCCAGTGCTGCCAGCTGCAGATCGCGAGATTGTAGAGCACGCCCTGGGCGAGGGGCATCATCATCTGTTTCCGTCGTCGGTTCGAGCCAAGGGGGTTCGGGACGACTTCGTCAGCCAAAACACACCAAAAAAAAAAGAGAAACCCCCCACCCCCCATTTTCAGCTATCCTTTGCTGTTGGAGAGGGGGAGGGGTCTATGCTGGTTATATATATATATATATATATCTTACCTGATCCCGCACCGTGATCCACGCGATCCGCCACCAGGACTCGGCGCCGGAGATGCTATGCAGGTAGCTCTGCTCGAAGCGGAGGTCGGGCATCGGCGGGAAGTGCGGCGGTAGATCCACACCACCCCGCCCATGCTTCCCGCCTCGCGCGTGCCGCGGGGTCGGCTTTAATACGCTGACGGGGATGTCGTCGTCGGAACCTCCGCCCACGGAGCGCAGCGATACGGGCTCCCGCTCCGATGCCGCTGTTGACGGGTTCGCGTCGTGGAGCGGTGATGGGTCGCGCTTGATGTGCGCCGCCTGGATCGTGGACGCGAGCTCGGCCATGGTTTTCTTTCCCTCCTTCTCTAGTATCGCCTCGTTGTACGTGCGTGTGCGCTGCGGGGGGCGGGGACGGGGGTCTCGGGCTCGATCTATGTATACAATTCGAGATTCGAAAAATTCGGTTGGATTTTACGGTTGGATTTTACGGACCTAGGTGGGTAGGAGTTATATATCGGGATGAAAGGAAGCTAGCTGAAGACTGGCTGGTAGAAAAGGCCTGATTGAAGTTAAGTAGGTTGAGAGTCAAGAGCTTAAGATGCTTCAATCTGCCAGGCGTTATTCAAGTTACGGCCCCGGTTGGGATGATTTCATTGACCAGGAGCTTCTGATAGTGCATCGTTATAGGTGGGTACCTACCTAAGTACCTACCTAGGTACCTACATAGGCTTGCTAGGATGTAGTTATTGGCGGGGCTCTGCTGCTTCTGGCCGTCCGGCAGTATGGTGGGGTTCTGGCAGTTGGTATCAATTGGCGAGGCACCTCTGGTTGCGACGTGCCCCCTTTTCAACGCCATTCTCTTGGGCTGGAAGACAGGTAACGTTGAACGTGTCCAGGTCTAGATGGATTTTAAAGGTTCTGAAGAGCACTTCATCTTTAAGCTTTTTACAAGGCTTGCTTAGAGGTACTATGGCTTCTTATCAAGGAGGAGCTAGGTATAAGCCATAGGATTGGAGGGCCTATATCTATCCACTGTATGTTTTTGCCCTGTTGTAGTTACATGGGGTTATTTCCGAAGCGTCATGTCTACGTGTATTATACAAACGTGGCCACATACTCTCTTATGGTAAACCGTACATTTGACATGCTCGCTATAGCTATGCCTTCTTAAACTTTTTAGGCTTTTTAGCCTTCTTATCCTTCTTATCCTTGCGTCGCTTGTCTAGCAGCAATTCGTCCACAGACGAAAGCGTTCTCCCACTGTCTATCTTAGGGCGAGTAGGTTTCTTTTTGCCCCATTTAGGTCCGGCAGGTACTTTTCTCATCTTCCCCGTTTCTAAGAAGTAGTCCGATCGCTCCCGCTCCCCTTCCTCATCGTACTCGTCGGCTTTCAGCTCTCTGTCGTCGACTTCGTCGTCGCCCTGGGTGTGGCGCTGCTTCTGGGCAGCGGCCTCCGGGCCCAACTTATTCCGCCGTTCGTAATAGGCCACGACGAAGCGGTTGAGGGTGTTGCGCATCTTCTTCATCGGTTCGGCCGCCTCCCGCGCGACCAGATCTCCCTGGATGAGTCGGTCGGCGGCGGCGATCATCTTGCGCGCGAGCGCCGCGAGTTCCAGCCGCTGGTGCGCCAGCCGCGCCCACATCCGCGGGTGCTCGTCGCCCTCCGCGCCGGGAAGCACCAGCTTGTCGACCTCGGCATTCTGCGCCGCCGCGCGGTACAGCGGGGCGAGGTGGTCGAGAGCCTCCTGCAGCTGACTGGCAAAGGCGCGGCGCGCCTGCTCAAATTCGCCGGCCTCCGACTGCGCCTCGAAGGTGCGCTTGCAGGCGTACGCGACGCGCAGGTACGTGCGCATGGACTGGAGGTCCGGCTGCGCGAGGTCGGCGTCCATGATCTCGAGGATGCGGGTGGCGTGGCCGAAGGCCGCCGGGTTAATCCGGTCGCGCAGGCACGTACGCATCGCCACGCGGAAATGCTGCGGCGCCGCCAGCTCCCGCGGCATGTTGACCAGGTAGCCCACGGCATCCGCGCTGTTCTTGCCCCGCATGAATACCCGCGCCAGCCGGTACCAGTTCTCCCCGTCCGGCACCACCCCGTAGTTCTTGTTGAAGATCCCCCAGTACCGGATCCCCTGCCGCGTCCTCCCCGTCCGCTCCAGCGACTGCAGGATCAGCGACAGGGAGTTGTTTCCCGGCCGGGCGTAGGATCCCGAGGGCGCGCCCGGAGCCGAGGTCTTCGGGACTATGTTCGGGTCCGGTTCCACCGCCGGTCCGTCCGTGGGGGGGTTGATGAACTTCCTCAATTTGTAGCGGGCCAGCTTGTTTGGCTCTTTCCGGCCCGCTTTGGAGATTGCCATGGTCTGCTCGATTAGGTCGAGGATGCAGTCTACATTCTCATGTCTCTGTAACAAGAGAATCCGACCCATCGCACACACCAGCTCTTCGTCGAGGATGACTTGCCCAAGCTTCCAGCGGGAAATGACCTCCTCCCATATGGACTTCGCGCGGGCCACCGTCTTTTCTATGTCCGTCTTGATCTCGTTATCGAGCAGGTTCCGGGATTGGGGCCTGTCGATCTGCGCCCGCAGAGCGTTAAGAATCGTGGTGTAGGTGAGGTTATTTGGGGCGCGGATGCTATTGTTGGCGGTCTCGAGGACGCTGAACATGCAGTCTAGATCGTTGGCCTTGGCGCAAACCTTTACGACGGCGTTCAAGTGGATGGTGTTGGGGCTCAGACGTTCCAGGTTCATCATGGACATATATAACTTAATCGCCTCGGACACGGCCTGCTGGGGATGCGATGATTGGGCGCAGCCCCTGAATATAATGGTATATGTCTGGGCATTGGGGAGCTGGGTGCGCTTCTTCATCTCATTGTACAGCTTCAGGGCCCCGCGCAACCTATCGTGCCGCAACTGGTAGTCGATTAACGCATTCCAGCTTACTACGACCGTCATATCCTTGCTAGCCAATCTCGTCGTGAGAAGGGCCTCCTCGAAACGGTCCTTTGCGAGAATCCTTTCGATATACTTTGCGACATGGAAGGGATCATGCATATCTTGCAGTGCTTTTTTAGCTTGCCTGATATCTGCTGGCCGCCCCAGCGCCAGTGAAGGCTTCCGTGACCCATCCTCTTCGACATCGTCGGGATCTTCGAAATCGTCGTAGTCCTCAAAATCGTCCTGGAACTGCGCATTGAAGTCTGGATTCCGCGGGGCAATCCTTGCGGCCGCCGTCGCGAAACCTCTCGCTTTTATTAGGGACTGTGGCTCTACTACCGCGACTCTCGGCCGCCATATCGGGCGATATGCTGCTGCTTGTTGTGGAAGAGCATGTTCGAATAGTGTGCTTAAAGCTCTCCTACAGCATGTTCTACAGGCAAACATGATAGTAAGTAGTCAAGCCGATTAACGGGAAAATTGAGAAGACTGCTAGATAGACAAGCTTCTGAGGAAGTAAACATTATTTGGGGAAGAGCATATCGTCATATGTCAAATTCGATATTGTATTTTGCGACTTATCAACTTATCGTTATCTGCAGTCTCTCTCTCTGGGTAGAGTTTTACAAAATACCTAGGTACCCCCTAGCCCCTTACCTACCCCCCACGTAAGTACCTAGTAGGGGTACTTACATACATGTATGTATCTACTCTAGATATGTACCTTATGATATCGGCATTTATAAAGACCGATGAACCCCACTTAGAATTTTCCTATTTCCAATTAAGCTTCTACAAATCAGGTTAGAGGTCAGCAACGCGACCTTATGCCTGTTAACGCGTTAATGATCTCCACTAACGCGTCTTACCTATGTATCCCACTTAAGAATTATATTGAATCCACTTACCAGAGTAAGGGGACGTGCCAACCTGCCACTTGCAACCACTTATTACAAACACTTACAACAGACCCATCCATAACTATACGAAGCACCACGGGAGTAAAGCTGGACTCTTGTATTTTGGTTTTGATTTCTCTCTCCTACGATTTTTATCCATTCATCCCCCCTCCCACCAATTGACATTATTGACTTTCCATGTTGGCATATCGTGACACTGCCTTCCAATCCTCCTACTTAGGTAGTTATCTTGAATATTGAAACATGAGATAGTTCCCCCTTGGTGTGTGACAGTTTTCCACATCACTATCCACCGCCCCTCCCACCTCCAATCATCGGCTCTTTCGAGGTCAGCACAATGTCCAAGTCTATGAGCAAGCGCGAGAGGCTCGCTGAGCTTAAGGCTTTGCGGGCATCTGGCAAGAAGGCCTTCGACACCTATCAAGTCGCCCAGGATCAGGACCTGTATGAGGAAGTAGACGAGAACCAGTACAAGAAAATTGTCCGCGAACGTCTGAATCAGGATGACTTTGTTGTCGACGACAACGGCGAAGGTTATGCCGACGACGGCCGTGAAGAATGGGACCGGGTCCACAACTATGGCGATTCTGAGAGTGAAGAGGACGAGATGCTTCTTCGTGGAAAGGATCGCGGCAAGTCAGGTATGATATTATAATCGTAACATACAATCTCTTGACAGCGACATAGACTTACCCCCCTACTTAGATAAGAAGAAGCGAGAAGAAGATAAGGCGAAGAAAGACGCCAATGATCGTGATATTAGCGAGTACTTCATGAAAGGCCGTACCGCTCCTCAACCGAAGCCTAAGGTATATAGAACCATCAATGACAGATCCGTTGCAGCTCCCGAGCGACGAGAGGTCTAATATTTTGTTCCTTTAGGTTGTTAAAACGGAGGAAGACGACAGGTTCCTAGCAGACTTGCTAGGCGAGGTCGATAATAACATCCCGGCTCCGGTACCACGCCCTTCCAAGCGAAATAGATCTCCAGAACGACGCAGACACCGTGCGCTCTCGCCTGTCCGCGAAGCCCGCCTCCCAACGGCCAAGAAGCCGAGACTGAGCGAGGAAGCGTTGCCGCCAACCCCACAAGGGGAGGACAACGTAATCGACGACGATGGCGATATTCCTGCCATGGACGACGACTTGCCGTTGCCGCCACCAGCTGCTGACGTCGATATGAGCGACCCGGCCCCCATGCCCTCGTCTCCCTTAACGAAGGTAGCAGCTCGTAAGGCGCAAGTCAAAATCGAGCCCACCGAGGATGACGACGAAGATATGATGGAGGTCGCCTATGCTGGTGCTATTAACACCGCTAGCGTTAACATGTCCGCCTCTCGACCTATCAAGAAATTGGCCAAGCCAGACCCTTACCCGTCCCCCGCCAGCTCGTCGCCTACGAAGGCTCCCGAGCCGGCCGTCGACTCTTCGTCATGGAACCAACTCACAGACCAATTGAACGATGTCGGCACCTCGCAACCCGAAGTTCGCAGCGTCGGCAAGATCGACTACAAGAATGCCATCGAAGAAGATGGTAGCCTCAACATGTTCTGGACGGATTACACCGAGGTCAACGGCTCGTTATGCCTGTTCGGCAAGGTGTTGAACAAGAAGACTGGCACATATGTCAGCTGTTTCGTCAAAGTGGACAATATTTACAGGAAATTATACTTTCTTCCCCGCCAGTATCGTCAGAAAGACGGCCGGGACACGAGTGAGGAAGTTGGCATGATGGACGTCTACTCAGAAGTTGACGAGATTATGACACGAATGAAAGTCGATATGCACAAGATCAAGGCGTGTACTCGGAAATACGCATTCGAACTGCCTGATATTCCCAAGGAAGGACAGTACTTGAAGTTATTATACCCGTACACAAGTAAGTCTAAGACTAAACCGTTTTCCGTGTTTCTATCTATCATTTACTAACAACCCGAAGAACCTGTGTTAGCTCCAGAAACGAAGGGTGAGACTTTCTCGCGCGTTTTCGGCACGAACACTGCATTATTCGAGCAGTTTGTCCTCTGGAAGAACATCATGGGCCCGTGTTGGCTGAAGATTAAGGATGCCGACTTTGACACCCTTAAGAATGCTTCGCACGCCAAACTTGAGGTTCTCGTGGACCATCCGAACATGATTTCATCCCTGAGTGAATCCGACAACCTAGACGCACCACCTCTCACGCTCATGAGTGTTGCCTTGCGAACGACTTTCAATGCCAAAACCAACAAGCAGGAAATACTTGCTATCAGTGCACGGATATACGAGAAGGTCCTGCTCAGTGACACAACACCCGCCGATAAACTTCCCTCCCGGACCTTCACTGTCGTGAGGCCGAACGGTAACGCCTTCCCTATAGGGTTTGAAACTCTTGTTGCCAGTAGGAAGAAGGGTTTGATCAAGCTATTCAAACAGGAGTCAGAACTTTTATCATTCTTCCTGGCACAGGTCGATGTGTCTGATCCTGATGTCTTGCTCGGACACCAACTAGAAGGTGTGGACTACAGCATTCTTTTGAACCGGCTTCATGAGAAAAAGACTCCTCAGTGGTCTCGCCTAGGTCGACTACGACGGGCGCAATGGCCGTCGTCGATCGGCAAGGTTGGCGGAAATGTCTTTGCAGAACGCCAACTGATTTCTGGTCGTCTGTTATGCGACCTAGCTAACGATGCCGGAAAATCCGTCATGCTCAAGTGTCAATCGTGGAGTTTGACAGAGATGTGCAGCATGTACCTCGGTGGGGACGTACGGCGAAGAGATGTCGACAACGATGCAGCCTTGAAGACATGGGCCGCAGAGAAGAGCGGATTTATGGATTACATCACCCATGCCGAAGCGGATACCTACTTCATAGCTGCGCTTGCTCTGAGAACTCAGATGCTACCCCTCACCAAGGTCTTAACGAACCTGGCAGGAAACTCGTGGGCCCGCACACTGACTGGTACCCGAGCGGAACGGAACGAATACATTCTTCTACATGAGTTCCACCGCAACAAATACATATGCCCAGACAAGCAAGCCTTCAAAGGACGGCCCAAGCCCGAAGACGAGGCTGAGGAAGATGCGGCAGATTCCAAGAAGAAGGATAAGTATAAGGGAGGTCTGGTCTTCGAGCCGGAGAAGGGTTTATATGACAAGTTCGTACTTGTCATGGATTTCAACTCCCTATACCCCTCCATCATTCAGGAGTACAACATCTGCTTTACAACTGTGGACAGAAATTCCTTGGTAAGTTTGCTTCTCAAGGCTTATCGTGAATCTCTTCTAACTTCGTTTTCTCGCAGTCTGAGGATGAAGAGGCAGTGCCGGAGGTTCCAACAGAACAAGACCAGGGTATCCTTCCAAGGCTTATCGCCACACTTGTGAGCCGACGACGGCAAGTTAAATCTCTCATGAAGGATAAGAACGCGACGCCCGAGGAGCTCGCGACCTGGGATATCAAGCAACTCGCGTTGAAACTGACAGCCAACTCCATGTATGGCTGTCTCGGATACACCAAGTCTCGATTCTACGCTAGGCCTCTTGCTGTGCTCACAACCTACAAGGGTCGTGAAATTCTCCGGAGTACCAAGGAGCTCGCCGAGTCGAAGGCTTTGCAAGTCATCTACGGAGACACGGATTCAGTCATGATCAATGCCAACGTCGACTCGGTAGCTGACGCTCTCAAGGTCGGCGGTGAGTTCAAGAAAGCTGTCAACGAACGCTACCGCCTACTGGAGATCGATATCGACAACATATTCCGACGTATTCTACTGCAGGCCAAGAAGAAGTACGCAGCCGTCAGCCTCGTAGAGGTGCCTGGCGGTAAGTACGTTGAGAAGATGGAAGTCAAGGGTCTAGACATGAAACGTCGAGAGTACTGTGGTCTCTCCAAAGAGATTTCAACCCGCATCCTGAATGAAATTCTCTCGGGTAATGAGACTGAGGTGTCTGTTCAACGAATCCACGAGTATCTGCGAGAGATCTCGGGCAAGATGCGCGAGCATACCATTCCAGCCCCGAAGTATATCATCTACACGCAGCTGGGTAAGGCGCCAAAGGAGTATCCCAACGCGGACACAATGCCTCAGGTTCAAGTTGCGCTTCGGGAGATGGCTCGCGGCAAGAATGTTCGCCGTGGAGACGTCATCTCTTACATAATTACGGGCGACAGCAAAACCACATCGGAGCCCGTGGCCAAGCGCGCCTACACGCCGCAAGACGTGATGAAGGCGGACTTGGACCTCAAGCCCGACGTGGAGTGGTACATCGGCAAGCAGATCTTCCCGCCTGTCGAGCGTCTATGTGCCAACATTACCGGCACATCGACGGCGCAGCTGGCCGAGCAGCTCGGCCTCGACGTGCGCCGCTACGCCAACCACAGCACGCACAACCAGTCAGGCTCCAATGACCTCGAGATCCACCCCTTAGAGTCACAGATTCCCGACGAGATTCGCTTCCGCGACTGCGCGCGTCTATCTCTGCGCTGCCGGAAGTGCAAGACGAGTGCGCCCTTCGAGGGCCTCCTGGCTCCCGCGTCGTCAGAAGGCGACAGCAGCACAGAGGACAGCGCGGACAACAAGAAGAAGGGCATGATGACGGCAACACCCCAGGGCGTGGCCTGCAGCACCTGCTCCGCAACGCTCTCGACGCTCAGCGTCGTGGCGCAGGTCGAGCACGCGGTGCGCGCGGTCACGGCGCGGTACTACGAGGGCTGGCTGGTGTGCGACGACCCGCAGTGCGCGGTACGGACGCGCCAGATGTCGGTCTACGGCACCAAGTGCCTGGGACCCAAGGGCCTCGCGACGGGCTGCCTCGGCCGCATGCGCTACGAGTACGGCGAGCGCGACGTCTACAACCAGCTCCTGTACCTGGCGTCGCTGTGGGACGTCGAGAGGGCCCGCGACAAGGCCAACAACAACAGCGGAGGCGGCAGCAGCAGCAGCGGCACGCACGATAAGGACCAGGTGCTCGCGCTTGCCGAGCACAACCGCGTCCGCTTCGCTACCGTCAAGGGCGTCGTCGACAAACACCTCGACAAGTGCGGTCGCCAGTGGGTCGCCATGGACAACCTCTTTAGCAAGCTCGGGTCCGCTGTCACCATCTAGTAACTTGGAGGACTCAGACGGGCTCAGCCGATAAGCCAAGGGAGGCCCATTATGATGAAGAAACATGTTTATAGTCTTTAGCCCCTTTTTCCCCGACGTCTATACGTGTACATATTGGGAGAGCAGTATCCAGCTATCCCCTCGCCCTTGGTTCGCCATATATGTATTCTTTTACATTGACATCAGTGGGCGGCCGTATAGCGAGACGGTTCAGGAAAGCTTCATGCCTTGGATCGCTAGCAGGGCTTGCTTTGGGACAGTCTCTCGTACCTTCGTCATAATATTGCAAGAATAAGAAAAAGAAGGCGTTTTTATTGCTCGGGTCTAACATGGGCGGTTGACAAGAACCAAGCGGATCGAATCGAAGCCAGTGTGGGCAGGATGAATGAATGGAAGGCAGGCAGGTCGTGGGAAGGGGATAACCCGCTAAGAAAGACGATGATATTGATTGTCGTTACCTGTCTTGTCTGTTTGTTTATTTGTTTGCTTTTTGTAGTCATGATGATGCTTGTTATCCGCCTTTGCATACGGAGTAATTGAACATGATTTTTCCAAAAGATACAAAAAAAAAAAAAAAGACATGACCTAACCTAACTTGGTGAAACTTAGTGATATGTTTTCCTCCTTGACCTAACCCCCAGGCACCGCTCAGAGTTCAGGGAGACATGAGAGAGGACAAAAATATGGTAGGTGGGTGGGTTCAGGTAACACCACAATGACCTAGTTTGTTTTTTTGCCTTACCTCCTCCCTCCCTGAACCATGTCATGCATCTTGCTTAGGGGCCAGGTAGGTGACGTGCGGTTACATAAGAGAAGACAATGAAGAACACAAGACTCACTTATGAACCGCCCTAAGCGTTCAGTCATCATGACTTTCAACTACGTGTGCCGATCTACTTCAGGGGAGGAGGCTATTTAAATATAGAGGATTCCGGACTGAGAACCCCCCCCCCCCCCCCCAAACCCACCCGCCTCCCCCCCTTCCAAGAGGCTCAAGAAGTAAGTTAGGCATAGTACACAAACAGGCTTGGGGGAGGGCTTAGTCTAGTCCCAAGACACCCATTGATACGGACAACCTGTCAAGATTAACACTCTAATGAGCACTATGCGATGATAAGAGGCCTTGGGGGGGTTTTTTTTAGAAGAATTGTTAGATTTCGTCAGGGTCGCCACTGGCCGGGCTACCGGTCTCTGCCTAGGGAAGATTATGAACGTGTACAACAACAACAAAAAGGCCGAGCCGAAAACCTTTTGTTCACGTCGGCTTTCCCTCCCCCCCCCCCGGTCCTTTTCTATCTATGTCCTTTCCCTGCATCTCACCCGCCGCTCCCGAAGAGAAGAAGGTACGCATAGACTCGCCCCGAACAGGTCCATGTGTGCGTACGGGAAGTACGACCGCCTCCGATCGTGTAACGAGATAGTGTGTAAGGATCCATCTCGATAGCGAGACAGTCCATAACTGGGGGGGTTAGTTAGCGGGCGAGAGTGCTTATCGAGGAGACATGACCATCCTTCCATCCATCCGCCCTGTCGTCCTTCACGCCTGTGCTCATACCCGTGGGAAGGAAAGGAGGACCTCCGGTTTTCCACCGAAAAAAAAAAAGAATTTCATTACCACGAAAAGAGGCGGCCAGCGGCGAACCCAACGCGACGAACAAGCGAGTCTTGCGTAAAATCAAGAAATGCAATGATACGCCCTCTCCCGTCGGCGCTCCTCCACCGATGAAAGGGTATATCCCCCTTATTGAACCAGCACAGTCCCAACGTGCCCGATTCATGATATCATCGTCGTCATTCTCGACCTGGTCAACTCTTGTGCGTCGTACGTACCACATGAACTCGTTGATCCTTTCCTTCTTCGTTTTGATATGGAAGACTGAGTAATGTACGCGCAATGTGGGCATGCAGTATGACCAGCCTGGTACAACTATCCCGACGAGCCAACCGACTAATATGACGATGCTGTGGAAAGCATATAGGAAATGTATAAACAGGTTTGGAAGTGAAAACATAGATTGCTGGAAAATGGCCGCCCATGGAGAGGCCAATGTGTCGTGGGAGGGTTAGCTCTATGTGAAAGAAGAGGTATCACGATGACTAAAAGAAAACCAGAAACTTTTAGAAACATTTTAGAAGCCCCGTAAATGCAATCCAGCCCAGCCCTAGTCTATGCGCAAGAATGCTGCCGCAAATGCGAGACAATCGATCTATGGGAGTTGGAGTCTATCAGTTACCCCCTTTGGCTGCGCCTGAAGTATCAGGGACGGCCTTAGAAACGGCCGGCGATGCCGCCGTGCTGGGCGGGGAGGCTGGATGCTCCGATTCCCCCATGTTGGCAAGGAGACTGTACATCTGTTAGTATATAGTGCGCTTCCTATATATACTTCATTTGACCATGCCACTCACCTGAATGCGTTGGTGCTGCTCTCCTTTACCGGCGGGGTGCCCGTTCGTGAGGAGGCACCGGAATCCTCAGGACCGCGACTCAGCGAGCCGCCAGGTCCTAGGCGCCGCCCGCTGTTGCTGCGTGAACCGAACATCATGGAAGTCGGACCAAGCGTAACATTCGAGCTGGAGGCACGGTTTGCACCCCCCTTCAAACGTCGCAGATCATCCATGCCGACCTGGTTAGGAGCAGCTTGCGGGAAGCCTGACGGATAACCTCTGGCATCACCGCGACCTGGCTGGGGTCGGCCACCGGGGCCACCCCGCTGGTTGCTACGGGCGGCTTCGGCTGCTTTCTGTGCTGCTGCGGCTTCGGCCTCCGCTCGCACCTCCTCCAGAGTCTTGGGGCCCTTGTTGGTGTCCTTGGAAACCCAGTTGGCTTTCCTCAAGTCGATCACGTCCATAAGCATGAACTTCAGTCGACTATTGAGTTCCGGCATGTTCATCATTCCATCGATCCGTTGGAAATAGGCGTCCATCATGAACTTGCCCTTCTCCGTCGAATCCAAGTTGCCGCCGATAGTTCGGAGTAGCTTCGAAAGCGACTCGACCTCGGCCTCGTCAGGTACGCCCTGGTAGTCTACTAGTTTCTTGACACACTCGTGCATGATACGCTCAGTAAGCATGCCGAGCTTGTAAAGCTCACCGATAAACTGCACTAAACCGAGACCACGTCGCTTGGCTGCGGCAGCGATATAGTACTCGTCTGAAAGCATAGCTGCCTCGAGCGCTTTCTTATCCTGGCCTTCTTTTGGCTCAGGCAGAGCCACCTTCCAGCCGCGTTCGAACTCCTCCTGGCATCGGTTGAGCAGGTACTTCCGGAATAAGGCACCTCCATTGACGACATTTCCAGTCCGGTCGCGTATGTTCTCGTCACGGATTTCAGGGCTCATCATCTCCAACATCCGCTTGCAGAACTTGGCGTACATCGAAGCCCAATGCGCTTCGTCTGTAGCCTTCTCAAAGGTAAGCTGGATGACTTGACGCAACGTCCTGCCATCAGTCTCGTCCTTAGATTGGGCAGCGATCTGAAGGATCTGTTCCGAGATCCTATCAAAGTTCTCGGGGGTCATCTTGTTCAGAGCAGCCTTGACTTTTCGCTGGACCATGGCGGGATCCATGTGAGTATCAGGTTGATTGGCCGACTGACTGGCCCTGCCGATGCTGCTTGGCTTCCATCCCGTTTGGGAGACGGTAAGGGTCTCAATCTTCATGCCCTGGGTAAGCGGCATAGTCTTAGCAGCCTGTGCTTCCGCCTTGGGATTGAAAGTGTTCTGCCTGCTGGCGTTGCGGCGGCTACCTTGTCGGGGCGAGTTGGGAATATTGCCCATGGTAGCGGCAGAGGACGTCCTGGACATCGAAGCACCGCCAGGGAAACCACCTCGTGAGCTCGGGAAACTTCCCATATTCATAGCAGGGCGTGGCATATTTCCGCTAGACATTGCCATGCGCTGCTCAGAGGTAGTTCCGGGAGGTAGCGTCCGGCCTCCAGGGGCACCGAAACTACCCATTGCGGGGAAAGCAGAGGGCCCTCCTCTCGAGTTCTGTCGGCCGGATCCGCCTGCTGGAGTCCTAACCGAAGCGGATCGCGATCCACCGTCTCCATCACCGATGAGGGTCTTGACCTGCTGGTGAAAATCAAGCGACGGCTGCTCCGTGAAGACGCCCTTGAATTGGAGCAAGAAGTTGGGGTCGTACTTGAAAGAAGTTCCTTTCTTGGCAACAGCGGCGTTCAGAGCAGGGTTAGGCGAATTGATTCCGGGAGGGTAAATGTCGGTCTTGATCACTTCCAAAAGCCTAGCCGTTTTGAGGGATTGCAATGCGGCGCTGGGTTGAGGTGGCTCCACGGAGCTGGTCTTGAGTGGAGCAAGATTGAGCGCCGCAGGCTTGTTACCGCGCCCACTAGGAGCGGGTTTCCCGCTTGGTGCGGGCTTGTCATTGAGCGAGAGGTTTGATAACTTCGAGGTAGTCTCGTTCGTGGGAGCAGCGGTCTCCTTAGGAAGAGTCTTATTGCCAAGGAGTGCCTCGACATTGACCCCCTTCTCCTCATTCGCCTTCTGGCGCGCCTCCTTCTCCAGCTCGAGGCGCTCCATCTCAGCCTCGGCCTCACGGAGCTTTCGGTCGTTTTCGGCGGCATTGGCCACCCTCGCCGCCTCATCGGCCTTCTTCTTGGCTTCCTGCTCCACCTTCCGCTTCGCCTCGCGTTCTGCTTCCTCCTTCTCACGCTTTGCATCTGCCTCCTCCATTTCGCGGATGATGCGTTCGATATCATCATCTTCGTCCGCTTTGGAAGGCTCTTCCGCAGTGCTCTTCTCATCTGGCTTAGCATCCGCCTCGGCTTTCTCTTCGGCTTTCTCTTCGGCCTTCTCTTCGACCTCGAGTTTGGTCTTGACCTCGTCAGAAGTCTTGGTTTTGTTCAGCTCCTTTGGCTCAGCCTCTGTCTTCTCTTCAACAGCCTTCTCGGCCTTGGCCTTCTCTTCTTCAGCTGGTTTAGTGGCATTGGTGTCCTTCCCCTTGTCGGCTAGGAGCGCCATCTGCGTCTTGAACTCGTTTTGAATTTCCTCTGCTGTCTTTGTGGATGCACTTTCCGACCGGCTGTGGGCGGGCGCTGAAGTCTGTGGTGTAGATGGCTTGGGTGGCGGTGTGGAAGAGACAACTGGGGGCGTCTTAGAGCTCTGGCTATTAGGAGCAGGTGAGGCAGGAGCCTTGAGACGAGAGAGATCCAAAGCTTCGCCTTGGTCATTCTTGATCACAATGGCACAGCTCTTCTTTGCCGGCCGTGTGAAGTGCGGAGACTGGACTACTGGAGGCTTCACCGTGGCGGGGTGGGGTTGCGGTGTGCTTTGTGCAATAGCGGGTGGGGCAGCCTGGCTCGTGCTCGAGGTTGGTCTGTTATCAGATAATTGAGAAGAGTTACGGGACATGGGCTGACCGCCAGGTGGATTATATGGGCCCGGGGCATACGGCATCTGGTAGTTAGCTCCAGGGGACTGACCCTGTCCGTGCATCATGGGATATGTAGGGTAGCCTTGCATGGGCATACCCTGCCTCATGTTAGGGTCGTAGTGACCCGGGTAGTAGTTCTGCTTCGCATTTGTTAGTAAGCGATCAAAATTACCACTTGCTGGCGATAGGTCTATGTGTCCCCATCTCGGGGACATGGACGAAGTAAAAGGCGGGTGCAATTGTTGTTGAACTTTGGGGGGTTGATCAGAGGCATGAGCCATCTCAGCCTTATCAGGGGGGTATTGACGAGGACGATCCGCATTGTTGCGCGGGTTATCGTAACGCTTACTAAAGCGCCGAGCCTTCTGATTATATTCTTGGCCATCCCTGTTGAAAGAGTCGGTCTGCTGCATGTGATCCGAGTACTTCTCGTTGTCACGACGAGCACCGCCTTTTTTCCTGCCGTATTTGAATTGTTGCTGGGGTTCTTGAAGGGGATCTGCAAGGGAAGGGGGTGTTACTTGTTGAACAGGCGTAGGACCCATCGGGGGGCCCTGATAATAGTATGGGGGCATAGCCGGCGGCATGTTATGCGGCTGATGAGGCATCGCCGGGGGTAAGGCCGGACTCCGATGTTGAGGCGGGGGAGTACCGAACTGCTGCTGACGGTTGTTCGGATAGGGGCCCGGGACGCCACCTCTCCCTTGGTTCGGGGGGCCTCGAGGATAGTTAGCATTGGGAGGGTAGCCCGTATTGTGGTGGTTGTTGAAGTTGTTATTGTAACCGCCGCGACCGCGACCTGCGCCATAGTTTCCACGGCCCATACCGCCCTGTGGCGGAATAGGTTGGTTGTTGATATCTGCGTGACTGTGGTTTGAGTTCCTCCTCAGATGGGGCGAGTGAGACCCGAGTGAGTTCGGATCTTGCGACATAGAGGGTGTCCGCATATGGGTGCGCTGCGCATCGAGGTTAGCCATATGAACAATCGGTATCAAATTGTAAAGGCAAAGGGGAAGAGATGGGGTCGGGTGGGGCCAGAATGGTGATACACTGGTTTACTTACGTCACCGTCGCCAGTAAAGCTGCCAAAAGTCATGTTGGCACCCTGCTGAGCGCTTGAAGGGGGTCGGCCACCACTAGCAGATGGCAGAGGGATTGGAGATGGCGAGTTTGCAGGCGATGTAGCCCGGTTAGACCCAGCTCCTCCGGGGATGGGGATGGGTGCAGATACAGCTTGCGGGGTACTGTGGGAAACGGCAGGGGATTCGTTAAACCCAAACTGAATTCCGCTCTTGGGAGCGCTCGCGCCGCCGTTAGAAAAACTGTTGCGGCCGTTGTTGATAGTTACGGAAGGGGTGCGCTTGTGCGATTCAGGAAGTCCGTTGACGGACGATGTGCCGTGAGCAACGGCGGGGACAGCAGGCATGATGTTAGGCCGGCCGTTCATGGACGAAATTGAAGACGACGACTTCGCATGTTGTGGCGTAGGCACAGATGATCCAGCCGCGACAACTGGCTGACTAGAACCAGAGGCGACCAGCGGGGCCGGGGACTGCTTCTTACCTGAGCCGGCAGCGGAAGCGTACGACGACACCGAAGGGTTCGTGGAAGACGTGGTTGCTTGTGTCGTATTTTTCTGGGAGGCAGTGGAAGTCATATGTGATGCTGTACCGCCTGAGGACAAGCTCTTATTTTTCGCCTAGGTGATGATGATGGGTGGTGGGTTGATTGCTCGAGAGGATTGATATTCTGAATTATGCACACTTCAGACAAGATCGCAAATCGTATAGCTTTTCTAGACAATCGAATATCAAATCCGAATATGAATCGAAAAGCTGCACCGTGGTGACCGTGGTGGATGAAAACCGTGATGCAGGTTAAGAAGTGCGATGGGGAAAAGAAAAAAAAGTTTTTTTTTTCTTTTCCTGAAGATGACAGAAATGAATGTGGTAATCGCAAAGTTTCGGAGATGGATCGCAATGGGGAAATTAGATTGGCGGTCCTTAAGTGGGAGGCGTTCGGGTTATCAACTGTTTCTCGTAACTTGATAGACACAGGTCGGGAGAAAAATCTATGATAACAGCTCGACCGTCCGTTACAGTGAGAGTGAGAGTGATATGGTGAAACTTATCGATCGAGGTAGGCGAGCGATGAGGGAAAGAGGAAGGTTTATCGGTCGGGGAGGTTCGGTAGGAGAAAAGGAGTGAGAATAAAAAATTAAAAAAAACGGAAACAAGAAAAAAAAAAGAGCGTCGCCTGCACGGGAGGAAAACGTCTAGAATCAAGAAAATGAAGAATAAAGGTGAGTGTCGCTTCCTGAGGATGCTGATCAATCGAAGAAATGCTCTCGGCGATGATGGGGGGGGGGGGGGACTCTTGGTTTATCCGCACTTGGCGCGGGTATCAGGGATAAGGACCTTGATGTCGATGTCGATGCCGATGTCGATATCGATATCGGTGTCGATGCCACTGATGGAAATGCTGGGTAGGAGTGGTGTGGTGGTATCCTGTCAATTCTCTTGTCTCGGATGGGCGAGATAAGAGAAGACAATGGAGAGAGAGAGAGAGAGATTGAGTGGAGATTTTTCTTTCTCTTTATGTAGTAAATACACAGAGAAATAACGAAAATTCCAAACCCTCGTCAGAAGAAAAAAAAGACTTCAGAGAGGGGATTTGACCTACAGAAGGATGGGGTATTTCTGAGGTCCGTCACAGAATCGTGAGGTGATGTATGGGTAAAGAAATATAAATTATTAGTGCGATGGGCAACGGAAGGGGGGAGCAAGAAAAAAAAAGTTGACAATATGAAAAATAGTGGGTCTCCCACACATACTTTGCAACAGCCCTCCCCTCCCCCCCAAAGTCCAGCCGGTTTATCTTACCCATCTTTTTACCAAGTATCTAGGTATCTAGTACCCGTTTGCAGGTGTTCTACTAGATATCCAGGTACAAGTATTGGTAATGATATGGGAGAGGCTAGTAATAGGATAGCAATGTCTGCCTAAGTACCCAAACTAAGCCCTTAAAGTACCCAGTACTTAAACTCTGGCTTTGGGGAAGAATAGGGTTCGAGAATGGTCTGTGCTTTCGCCTCAGTACGTACCTGCCTAGTACTATGTATGGACATAACCTAAAGTTCGTTCGTAACTTTACAATCTGTAACTTTGGGACCCACCAATGATGTTACCAACCTTGAATTCCCAGGTGATGCCTACAGGTGCAGGTGGTATATAATTACCCCCAGGCTGTTGATGTTACTGTTCTTGTCATTCAGCTATTCCAACATTAGCATATGATTCAAAGGTTGAGATCAATTTCAACTACCTAAACATTCATATGCTGTCTCCATATGAAAATTGTTATGACAGGTAGGGAAAAGTGTTTAAGTAGGCCTAGGAAGGTGCTAGTAGGCACACATTCATTGCCTTGCCCTATCATATTATTATATATGTCAATCCATACATACCTAGTTACAATCAGCTGACTCTGATGATTCTTATGTTGAAACACAATCTGACTTATTCTGACGGCTTTGGACATAAGCAAGCGTTATTACCTTCATATCCAACTCATTGACAATCATACCTTCCAAGGTTGAGATTCACATATCGAAGAAAGTGTATAACCCACATAGCATAATACCCTGGGACCTAGATACTATGTACATATTGCAGGCTACTTATGTGGTTTAGGTGAACAGGTCACATAGGTACTTAGTATCACACAGCCTTATAGTTACAACCCACATACTTTGCTGTGGTTACGTTGCAGTTTCTTCCCACATGCTTTAGTCGGGAATGAGGTTTGAGGTTATCTGACAATGGTCTAGGTAGGTAGCTAAGTTCAGTGCTTTGAGTAGGTATGTACTTAAGTAGTAGTAGCCTTGAAGGTGGTTCGCTTCAGCTTCTAGAAGGAAGGCAAAAAAGAAGGAAGGTACGATGTACTTCCACATTCATTGTCATTCATCTATGTATCATGTAAGCTGTTGCATAGCCAGCCCGATAACATGGGCTGATGTCCCACAAGTTGCATACGTACTTACCTCCTCGTAATCATGTTCAAACACATGGGTTACCTTATGTTCAAGGGTTCGACTGTGTCAATATGTTATTGTTATCTTATCAACTCTATGTACCAAACCCCGATGAATGAATGGATTCCCTTCTTGATCCATTATAAAAGGTAATAACATCCAAAAAGATCTGGGAGGAGTAAAAGGATTAATTGTAAGGGCTGAGAAGGGGGCTGAAAAAAGGTCCTTGATGACAATTACAATTACCTACTTCAGCTTTGCCCCCTCCCCCCCAAATCGTGGCCCCCCGATGCGATGTGCGCTTTTTCCGATCAAAATTCCCCGGGTTCTTACCATTTGATCCAATGGTCCAAGCCCCCTGCGCAGCATGTGAGCCCGGAACAAATCGTCCTATTTTAAGCTCTAACTTCTAGAAGGCCAAAGGGGTCGGAAATCGAAAATCGAAAATCCCAACCTTGAAACTCCAATAACAGCCTGCAACAAAACATTTGATATTAACTTCTGCTGTTTAGGTGTCCAAAGCCTAAAGATGCCCAACCAGGAAGCCCAGAGATAGAGGGCGGGCAGGTGGTATATAGACTGCCGGGTATCACATACACGATGAATAAATGCATATGTACATAACTAGGTACGAAGTTCAAGTTTTTCTTTCTTACATACAACATCCCAGGGGCCTCCCACTCCCAAACCCCTCCTCCTCCTCACCCCACCAGGATAGGAAAGAAAAAAACAAATCAGGATATTTCTCCATCCCGTTTCGGCCCGCGATATCATTTTGATGCAATTCTATTTTGTTTGGTCTGCTTGCCTACTACCATTTTTCGTTCCTTTCCAACCCTGTTTTCCAAGCAGGGGGGGCGGAGAGGGGGGGAGGAAAGACAGCTTTTTTTTGGTGCGGATAAATGGACAAACCGGAACGCGGAGACTTATTATTACTGGCTCCTGAATGGTCTATTTAGTCAATTAGAGATTAGAGCGAGCAGCACACAGACACACACACCTCTCTTAACTTCGTACACTAGGTAGGTAAACTTATGTAACTAAAAGCTCCCTCCTCTTCCAGCGAAGCGAGGGTGTGTTTGCCCTACATGCCAAGAAGCCCATGCCAGAGGGAGAAGAGAGAGACAGAGAGAGAGAGATGTGGACTAGTGTTTGGCTGTCAGGGTTGGCTAATGGTCACGTTAGTCAAAGAAAAGATAAGTAGGTGGTAGTTCCCGTCCAGACTACCTTGGGTAGACAGATGTGTGGCAGGTGAAAAAAAAAAAAGGAGGAATCGTCAGATCATCTACAACAAACGCCGTAACGCCGCTGTCGCTGCAGCCTATCAGGACCTTCCCAGAAGATTTGCTTGCGGGAATACGTGCGAACGTCTGGTGCGAACGTCTGATGATTACTTTCCAGAAGAACCCGACGCCGCCCCCCTAAACCACCATCCCTACTTAACCTACCCAGGCAGCCAAAACGGCTCTTTCCTTTGCTTAACCCCGAAAAGGCACCACCACGCCTTACCTACCCGAACAGCAGGTTTCTCTATCTACCTATCTGGTCTGCTTCTACCCGGGGCCCGCGTGGTACCGAACTGTCAGAGTAGTCGTTTGACTCATTCTGAAGTCACCTTGCAGCCTGCAGCATGCGAGATGCGGAGTAGCACGGGGCAGCAGCGGCGCCGCCGCCGCCGCCGGGCGCCCCCTCTCCCATTTCCCCTCCCCTCGTTGTTCTTGGTCTTCTCCGAGCCGATATAGTATATATTTAGCCACCTGGCGGTCAGTTACCTAAGTCAAGTAGACAGTCAGATAGAACAAGCAAATAGTGGCTACTGGAGGAGAAGGTAACGCCCGGACTTAGCTGGCTGAAAAGTCCGCGCATACCAGCGACCAGGGAGCGTTCTCACATGTAATGAACCAGTTCGTGTTTGCGAGGGCAAACGATGATAAAACAAGCACCTCGGTAATTAAGTACGTCAATAAACAAAAAATAAAATAAAATAAAATAACCTTTTTGAAATAAAAAAGAATGAGAACCAAAGAAAAAAGAGGAAAACCCCAAGGCCGCCGTTCTCGTACTACCACCATCGCCACCACACTGGACTTGGGCTCTGTTAACGTTTTTATTTTTATTTAAAAAAAATTTCCCTATCGGTTCTCGGCGTTAAGCCTCCCGAATTCCATCATCGTCATCACTATGTCACTGGACAACAGCAGTACAGCAGCTTCGTACGCCCTCGGGGTGAGATTGGCGGGGAGGGAGAACGTACAACACTGTTCCCTTGTTCCCATACTACTGTACAGTAGAAATGTGGTACATACGTATATGCGGCAAAGATCTATCCTTCGAACTTGGGGAAGGTAGAACTGCCCAAGTACGCCTTACCTTGCAATACAACGTCCGAAAAACGAGGCCTGTGTCATTTACTACAAGTTATCGAGATCGATCCTAGATTTTTTTTATTAAAAGAAAGAACTATTTAAAGGGTGAGGAAAGTGAAAAAAAAAAAGAAAAGAAAAGAAAAAAAGTAATGCCCGCCCGAGCTTGGAATCGAACCAAGGACTCTCGAATCCCTATGGCACGTACCACCCCCATTGGGGGATGAGGCCCAGCTTGACAGTGTGTTACCATTACACCACCCAGGCTTCTTGTTGTTGGGAAATCCGCCTCTTACAATAGCTTATAGCTCTCTCCCGCCTTGTTGTCGCCAGGTGAATAGCAAGACTTGAGTAATCAAGCTTCAACCCCTCCTCCCCCCGGAGGCCCCTCCCCCTTTTTCGTCTCTGATTTACATGACCTAGCTTCCTAAGCTGACAGACAGGTAGGCAGGCAGCAAGTGTAAAGCTCCGTTGAACCCCTTCCCGTCGCTCAGTCCCCCGCCTCCCTCAGGCTTAGCTCAACAACACATACGTATCTCTGGTAACAATCGCCGGATCTGCTGTAGGTTTCGTATGTAATTTGTGTGTATAGATATAAATAAATATATATATATATATTTTCCCGTACTGGTGGTGATGATCATGAGTATCAAGGATCACACCACACCACCGGCTCTTAAATGTGGTAATGTATGATACATTATAACCTAGGGACTTCAGTTATGTAGGTAGGGCATATCCGTCATTCCTCGTAGTTACTGCATTCTGTCCCGGACGCGATATTGTCTATTACGTTCATCACGTTTTCCGCCTACGTGTACGTGTTGTGCTTAGAAATAAACAACACACAGTACGCATAGACCACGCCGTGATGATGCCCATTAACCCTGTTTGTTCATATCGCTCATCATATCAGAATCATCAATTTTTCTCTCCCCCTTTTCTATCATTCGTGACAAGCAATTACTACTACTACCACCACTACCGCTACCACTACAACATCTCACATCGGCAGCCCACCGTAGCTAACTGACCAAGCGACCCCTGAATTCTTTTTTTCCTTTTCGTGACCTCCCTGTTTGTTTGTTCTCGCCCGGTTTTCTCCTCCCTCTTGCTTGTTCCGAGACCCTAGGGTAGGGCTATCACGGGCTTGATTCGGTATTAATTGGCGCCGTGGTTAGACGGCCCAGCGCCCGCCTCGGCCTCTCCTTCCCCTTCCCCTTCTCCTTCTCCTTCCTTAGGCACATCACCAACCTCGACATCAGCGTCAGCATCCCCAATATCCTCATCGTCATCCCCATTACCATCACCATCACCCTCTTCCTCGCCCTCATCGTCCTCGTCCTCATCCGCGACGACATAATCAGGTTCGTCGCCGTCGGCCTCGGGGACAGGATCCAAGGAGGCGCTCTCCTCGCCCTCGCCCTCGAGTAAGCCCCTCTCGGCGCGGAGCTGTCGGGCCTTGACGCCCGTCATCTCGAAGACGAACTGGCCCAGGTGCTCGACGCCCTCCATGACGGCCTCCTCGTTACCCGACGGGGCCGCGGCATCGGCGGTGGTGTTCTCGGGCTCGGCCAGGACACGGGTCGAGGGCCACATCTCGCCCGTCGAGAGCACGAGCTTGTCCGGCCGCTGCAGCAGGAGCTCGAACGCCGGCCGCAACTCATAGCACGCCTCGAACACCTCGCGGCGGCCTAGGATGTACAGGCCCAGACGGGCGCGCGAGAGCGCCACCGTCAGGCGCCGGATGTCGCGGAGGTAGCCCACGCGCGTCGTGCGGGTAAGCGAGAGGATGATGTCTGTTAAGCCCGAGGCGTTAGAAAATGATCCCTTTTCGGTTCAACGTTGTGGGGGGGCAGGGGGGGTTTCTTGATTTTTAACTTACAGTCGTTCTGCTCGCCCTGGTACTTGTCGACCGTAGTCACGATCTTGGGCATACCGAAGATGGGGTTCTTGGCGCAGCGGTGGGCAAGTACGTCGCGGATGAGTGCCCTTTGACCCGCGTACGTCGCCAGTATGCTGACTTTGCTCGCCGGGTACCCCAGTAGTCGCATGTACTGGTAGATGGCGACGGCATACTCGGCCTCGCCCAGGTTCTGCAGAAAGTGCGGTGTCGGCTCGGCCTCTCCCTTGCCCCTGTAGTCCGGCACGTTGATGAATTGGTACTCGTACTTGAAGCCCGCGTTCGCCATCTGGAACTCCGGCTGCTCCTCTACGTGCGGCAGATTGCCCAGGTTCGGGTACCGCCATTGGTAGAGCTTCGCAATGGAGGGCCGCGCACGTCCTTGCATATCTAGTGTGATCGTTGGTATGCCCAGGCGAACGAACCTAGAGAAGAGCGACTGCTCAAGGTTTGCGTAATGCCTAAAGGCGAGACTTTGGATGACGGGTGAGTTTTGGTAATGATCACCGCAGAGAACCACTCTCTGGAGGGGCATTTGTCCGTCTTTGGGCTTTTGCATGGCAAGGGGAATGAAATTCTCTATCTCGGTAATTTGTGCGGCTTCCTCCATGACCACATTGTCATAATGGAAGCCGTGTGAAGCGATTTCTGCGCGGCGCATAGCAGCATGAGTCGAGGTCATGGCAATTATACGTGCCTCGTTGGTCAGTAGGTAGTTGGCCTTGTCCTTGTCACGTCGCAAGATCTCAAATGGAATGACATCCTCGAGCTCGGAGAAGATCTTGCTTATGTGGCGATAGCAGCCACTAGCGATGTTCAGAACCGCTTCTCGGTCCGCCTCTTGGGGAAATAAGGGCTGGGGCGCATTCGAGAAATAATTGTGAAACGGGAATGCCTGGACGATATCGGCAGCTGAGGAGTCCTGAGCCTTAGTCATTTCCGTGAATTTCGCCCACGCTGGCAGGATGTAAACGGAATTAAAATAACCAGCAGTCTCAGCAGAATTTCCGTGGGCGCCAGGGGCTCCAACACTGGCAGCTAAGCGGTTGACTTCTTGGAGATAACGATCTCGGTTTTCTAGAAAGGATTCAACGCGACCGTGTTTACTGAAATTGCCTTCCGTGTCAAGCTCCTCTTCGCCATGGCCAAGACGAAGGAGATGCCGTTCATCGATGTCCAGCGCTACAATCTTGGCAAAAAGCTGATTGAGGGCTTGGTTCGAGTGCGCAATGAGTAGCGTGCGCTGTTTGGGGAAGTTGTGGTATATATTATTAATGATTTGTGTTGCCACATCTGTCTTGCCCGTTCCCGGCGGGCCCACGACGACTGTTAGCCCGGGTTGAGTCCCGGATATTATGGCATCAATCTGGGCAGCAGTGAATCGAACCGTGTTCAGCTTTGGTGCGTCCATGGGATAAGGTCCAGTGTTTGGTGGCTTGTAGGTGGAAACCTTGTACGTCTCTACTTCGGTCTTTAAGGACGGTTCTGTGTCTCTTCTTCTCTTCTTGGCGCGCTTAGGAGACGGCTGCTGTACTGGCTGGTCTATCCATTCCAGCACATACGGAGGGCCGAAACTGCCCGAAACATCGTCACCTGGCTCGATAGTCCTACCAGGGAGGCCTTCGATCAAATGGTGCCAATCCAGGAAGGTGTCCCGGAAGTCGATCTTGCCAATGCGATTGACGAGATGCTTGTACGTGGCCCCGGCCGGGTCGCCATATCCCAGAAAGTTTTCATGCAGCCACGATGGTAGGGGAACATCTGACAGAGCTAGGCTCCGAATGGATTCGAGAATGGGCTTGAAATTGTTCTCTCTCCCGCTTCGCCGAAGCACCAGGTTGATGCGTTCGTATACATCAGGCTTGCCTTGAGATGATCGCTCTGCGTCTATTTTGAAGGTTTTCGAATCTAGCTTCAGTCGTATTCTTCTCGTAGGGGAGCGATTGCGGCCACCGAAATAGGCTGATGGATCCCTAATATGGTTGCCTTTGTCGTCCAGAATCTGAACCACCTCTGCTGTCCGCACGGATATAAGTCCAAGTTTCTGGGATTCCGATATTGCACTGCCGCGGCTATTCGTGGGCTTTGCTGTCGAGGGGTCGACGGCGAGAAGAAACACGACATCATCGGGCCGGAGCGAATCCCATTCCCTTCTGATGTTGTCGGAAAGGCGGCGGACGTCGATCGATATTTCGGCACGGACTGCCGACGGCTTGTCATCACCGACAAGGGCTGGTACTACCTCTAGAATGGAGGGCCGCGAAATCGGCAGTGCCATCTTAGAGAATCCAGAAAAGCCAATCTCCCCCGAGCGCTTGGTTTCCGGTCGGAGTCGTTTGAGGGCGGAATCGATGTCTTTCCTGATCCCATAGAAAGCCTCGCATTTGTAAAGGATCAAGGCCCTCCACAAAAAGTCGTGTACGGACAAGTACTGCAACCTAAGCTTAGGGAGTGCAAGCGGTTGAGAACCATCGTAATTATCTGCCCTGAGAATCCCCTGTTCTAAAAGGCTGTCCTCGGTCGGCACGACGCTCATGTCCTGGGCATTCTCCTGGAACGTCTTCCTCTTCTCAAAGGTTGACAAGAGTACTTCCATAAGGAAAACTCGGTCGATGGCCACTCCTATAGACTCGGGGTACTCGGTCCTAAAATCGAGAAGAGTGGCCAATTGCACAATTTCTTGGTCGGTGAGCGGTGCGAGGAGATTCTCTAGCTCGCTCCTCTTGTCGATGGAACCGTAATTAGACAAGGCTAGGACGGTCAGCTTGTCCTTGAAATGTCGCAGAGATGTCCGTTGCAGCTTTGCGAGCTTGGCACAGTGGTGATCGTAGGCCTCGGTGCGATTGTACTGCACGCCGGTCTGATCATCGATTGTGAAATGCACATAGTGGCTTAGCAAAGAGTACTGGTCGCGGAGCAAGGCGTTGTCCTCATCATTAAACATTGGCGAAAGTCGTAGGGCTGGCAGGAGATGTAGGTCCTGTACTAAGGTGTTGACATATCGTCGTGTAGGGAGCTGACTCAACAGGTCGCATATGAACTCGACGAAACGCTCGCAGTAGCGGACATGTTCCGATTTCCTCTTTTCGTCGTATATTATGTGAAGGAAATCTAGTATGAGGGAATACAACCAGGCCCTCTCGAAACGCAGGCGGGCTTTTGTGGGATCGTCTGACGACTCGTACCTCTTCCCCGAAGCTTTCCAGGCTTTTCTGAGCTGGGCGAGCTCGTTGAGCTTTGCCTCTCGTTTTGACTCTGTGGCGAGGTTGTGCCAGATGGCTATGGACACCAGCGGGGCGCATTCTTTCCTGACGCTGGCACAATCGAGACTCTGGAAGGCGTATATGATGAAAGAGAGTAGATGGGTTCGAAGATTCAAGGACAAGGCCTGGTCGAGAGTCATGGAAAGAATGCGGCGAAACAAACTGGAGAACTCGGCAGGGCGGTCTTCGAATAAGGACCAGGTATCGAGCCTCTCCCTCGCCTTGACGGTGGTGATGAGGGCTATAAGGAGCACATGGAAGTTGGAGGAGTCTTCGGTATAGCCAGGCCAGAGATAACTCTCAAGAGTCTGAAGGCCCTCGAGTACGAGCAATGTCTTATAAGGAAAGCCATCCTTCTCGAGGACATCCCATATCTCATTCTTGAGCACATCGTTTTTCACTTTGACTTTGGCTGCTCTCCTAGCAGTTGTGGGCTTCAGCCAATGTTTCTTCGCAAGCTGGGCGAGTTCATTCTCGCCTTCCAAATCGGCGATGGTGGGTCTCGGAGCGACATTTTCTTTGGATTTGGCGGCTCTCGCATTGCTTTTCAATCGCTTCGCGGTAGGCATGGCTTCGATGCGACGACACGGGAGATGTGATGGTGAAGATCGTAAAGATCGTGGATTGTGAATGGCGTGGGGGTGTGTTGCCGTATGTTTGTCAATGTACTACTTATTTGTCCAAGTATCTGTCGATAGACAGCCAACTTCGGCAAATGTAGTCTTTCCGGATGTGGGTTACATGCGAACTGTTAAACCTGGGTTGGTGTAAAGTCGTGAAGTCGTGAAGTTGTAAAGGTGTTGAAGCTGTTAAAAACCAGTAACCACCAATGCGCCTACTAAGTAATACCTAGAGCTCTAGTAGGTAGGTAGGTTACTTGGAAGTTACGATGTCATGGGCGCTGAAAGTTTACAAGTACCCGTGGACATCTTGTACATCTCGACTCTAGCCTTGTCGCGTGCTATTCGCGCTAAAACTTTGTACTTGCTCTGGTAGTGTTGACTTTTCAGGTGTTTCATCCACTAATTCTTTAGCTTATCTGCTTCCTCCACTGCAGAAGTGGCAGAGTGGGCATCTTATCCCTGGTGGTAGCTGCAAGCCTGCAGGGATTATTGGACTTGCTAGGCCTGATAAGCGCTTATCGCTAACTAAGTACCTAAGTAGATCCGGTCGTTCAGGCGCTTTAACCTTTCTAATGGAATAACGCGCGCTATAACGATAATAGGAAGAAGGAAGGGCATGTACGTACGAAGTATGTAGTTACTTACTTATTATACTTCCAACTTCCAACTTCCAACCATCAGCCTTGCAACTACAAAAAGCTTCTAAGCTTCACGATATTTCATTCCGAACTGTCGGAAGTATATAACAAAGACAGTATCGATTCCAATTCCACCAGCCCCCCTCTCCTCTGCTCTCACCTGGGTATCTCCGTCAATTGATATGATATCAATTTCATCCTCTTGAATATGCTTGGCTTGGCGAGCAACAAACCTACCTAGGTACTTAATACGGACTATTTCCTTCTTCGACACCCTACGAAACCAACTACGATCGATACCAACTACAACACCAACTACAATATCGACTACAACCTCCTCTCGTCTTTGAACGGGCCCGGCCTTGTCGCGTCGCCACCATGCCTTCCGCTACAACCGACGCTCCTGGTCTTTCCCAGGTGGCCGTCGTCGATACTCTTCTGAAGGAGTCCCTAGATTATGCGCAAAGGTTAAAACCGACATCCTCCATCGAACCCGCCCTTAACAAATCCGACTTCGAGTCTCTATTAAATAGCCTTTCCACCGTATTCGCCAATACATCTTCCGGCCAGATATATGACAAGGCTCGCCAATACGCCGTCGTCGAAACAGCAGCACGAGATATCTTCTCCAACTTGATTGTGAGGCCAAACCGAACCTGAAAAAAAAAACTAAACTCCGCCCGACCTCCTGCGCCGACGACAGCTGCTGACCCTCTTACTTTCTTTCTTCTCTCTCCAGGCCACCACAACTATCAGTTCACCTGAGTTCGTCTACGTCTGGAATCTCTTCGATCTTCTCTCCATATTGTCCGACAATGAACAGTGCGATCCCGCCTTGCTCTTATGGCTTGTCGAGGAGCTACTCGACAGCCAGACCATTGGGGGATGCCGCATCGTCTTCGATTTTCTCGAATCCCGCAGGGAACGAATAACCGCCAAGAACTTTCAGCCCAAGAAACTCGTCATCTTGAGAGCCTGCAATGAGTTGCTTCGCCGCCTATCCCGTGCCGAGGACACCGCTTTCTGTGGTCGCGTTTTCATCTTCATGTTCCAGAGTTTCCCTCTCCATGATCGCAGCTCCGTCAACTTGCGCGGCGAGTATCACGTCGAAAATCTTACCTCCTACGAAGAAACCCCCGTCAACGAAGAAGATGCCACCGACAAAATGGATGTCGACGCGGAACCAGAGTCTGACAAAGCCAAGGATGACAAGGATCCGAAGGCAGTTGTCCCCAAAGCTGTCTCATTCGATGGCAAGAACAAACCTGCTCCTGAAACGCCCGTAGATATGGATGCTCTATATCCCATTTTCTGGTCACTTCAACATTCCTTCAGCCAACCCATGACGCTCTTCGACGCCTTCCAATTTACCAAATTCAAGAAAGGAATGGAGGCCACCCTGACGGCCTTCGAGACGGTCGATAAACTTCAGAAGACCAGCAAGACCGCCGACGAAACCAAGATACTTCCTCAAAAGCGGAAAAGTCCCGAGGCCGCCGAGGAGCGTGACGGCAGTAACTACAATCCGAAGTATCTAACTAGTAGAGATCTCTTCGAATTAGAGGTATTGTTTTCCGAACCTTCCCTCCATGTCTCATCAGCCAACTAACCTACAAAATAGATAAGCGATTTATACTTCAGACGCCATATTCTCATTCAAGCACTAATCATAATAGAATTTCTGCTGTCTCTGACCCCCAAGGCTAAAGCCAAACTGGCCAACATCAAGCAGCCAAATAAGACGGTGGTTTATAGTGAACACGTCCTGGGCGACGACGACGTACGTCAGATTCCTCTCGGCGCCCGGAATATAACTGACATATAACAGGCAAAATGGACAAGGTCTATGAAGGATCGTATTACCGTTTACCTCCAATCGGGCCCCGATGGATACTTCTTTTTCCGTATTGTGGATAGTGTGCTCTCAAGGGATAAAGGTTGGGTCTATTGGAAAGCCGAGAGCTGCCCGCCTATTGAGCGGCCCGCAGTTTCTCCTGCCGAGTACAGTGAGGCCATGGCGAACATCAGAAACGTGGCGACCAGCAAGAAGTTCAGGAAGCCGCCGATGAGCGCGTTGTCCCTAAATTTCTTGAAAGAGGATGACGGTGGGGCCGCCCTGGAACGACTAAAAGACCCGACAAGATGGAAGCTCCCAGAAGTTCAAGTGTTCAAGGAAAAGATCGCCTCGGACGATCTCGACATGGAGATGGCCAGCACCGAGAAGGAAAAGGGTCAGCTAATCGAGGCAAAGGCTAGCAAGACCTGGAGGGCTCTTAGGCTTGCCCGAAGAAACAAGATGGCCGTCTTGGACAAGGTTGAGGACTGGCAGAATGTCGAAGCCATTTTCCAAGACCAGCCCGATTCCGATGAGGAGGCTGAGGACGACCAAGGGCCGAAGGGGGAGCGTCCCGAAGACGAACGGCCCATAATACTCTCCGGGCCTGATGGCGTCGGTAGATCCACGCTGGCGGGTATGCTTCTAGAGAGACAGAAGGACGTATTTGGAAAAGTAATACAACACACTACGCGGCAACCTCAGGAAGGCGAAATCGACGGTCAGGACTACCATTTCGTCGACTCGAAAACTTTCAACATGATCCTCGACGGAGACTACTTTCTAGAGACCAGGTCTCGAGACGGGGTCGAGTACGGGACAAACCGGAAGTTGGCGGATGCCCTGGTGGAGTCTGGCAAGATTCCCTTGATCATCTTAGATCGTGAGGTATGTTTCTCCCACCCATTGTCGAGACGAGGCTCGGCTAACCATACTAGGGCTGCCAATCTGTCAAGGACAACAACTACTCGGCGCGGTTCGTCATGATCGTGCCACCCAACCCCGACGAGCTGGCATCCCGGTTGAAGGACGCCGGGAAGCTGGTGGAGGACAAAATCCAGGAGGCGAAGGACAGCGCCGCGGCAGAGCTCGAGCACTCGAAAAACGAAGATCACTTCTACGACACCGTCATTACCAACGACAGCCTAGACAATGCCTACTCGAGCTTCGAGAAGTTCATCTACGGAGCAAAGACCAATGGGGTGTCGAAGCTAAACGGCGCACCGGCGGGAGAAGACGAGGCAATGAACGATACGCCGGCGGCAGCAGTGGAGGGCGAGGCAGAGGGTGGTGAGGCAAACGTACCCATAGCGACTATATCTTAGGAGCAAGCCAGTTGCGAACGCTACCTTGTTCCCTTATCTAGCTTGAAGCGATATCTACCTTTTCCCGGCGGCTATAGCTTCCAGCACATGGAATGAGCGGGAGTGGGTATTTCTGCCGCGCTTGTTAGGACGTTAGGTTGGCGGTAATGGTAATAGACAGGGCTGGCCGTTCTGTTTGGCTTCGTCTGCATGCAGCAGCAGTAGCAGCATTACAACGAATTGCGAATTTGTATTACTTCAGGACAGGTACTGGTAGACGGTTACGAGGAAAAAAAGATACCCAATACAACCAAATCATGAATTATTGCTATAACAACAACACATGCCCACATACATAACAGTCGGCGAAAGTTACGGGATATATGCTAGTACAAAGTGAAGAATTGAAAAGGCTGGAGTTGTCCTCGCGGGTAATGAATACCCATATAGGTTCGTTTTCGAGAAACCTTGAGCACTTCGCTTGCTTGCGTCTTCCGAACATCACTATCCACCACGTAACTTTATATTAGCTAGAGATTACTTGATCTCCCTAGAGGGACTCATAAGTTAAGTAATACCATGATATGGGGACGGGGGGGGGGTTGACGTCCCAATAATGGTTGCGAGGTTGGTCAAGTAGGAATAGAAGATAAAACATTCGTACCTAGTCTCCCTTCACAGCTAAACAGGTTTTTGACCAAAATGGCACATGTGCTAACTAGTAGCTACTTATATATACATATCGTGATAAGGAAACCCAACTGATTAAGTTCTTTTCTCCACTGGCACCGAATGAAAGTTAACAACGTATGCCTCGGCGCCAGCCCTACCACCTAGCTATCTCTACCTACCGTGCTACTCCAAGACCATAAGCACGTTTCCGGGCGAGACGAGCGCGCCCTCCCGGAGAAGGATATCCTTGACGACGAGGCCGTCGTGGTCCCGACCAGCAGCAACGGGGATCTCCATCTTCATGGCCTCGAGGATGAGGAGGGTCTGGCCGGCCACGACGCGATCGCCGACGGCGACCTGGACCTTCCAGATCTTGCCGATCTGGGAGGCGACGAGCCGGGACTCGCCGGCGGCGCCGGCACCGAGGTCGGCCTCGGACACCTGCGTGCCGAGCGCCGCCTGCTGCGCGGCGTCCCACTCGGCGAGGCGCGCCTCCTCGCGCGCCAGCATGCGACGGCTGGCGTCGCGCTGGCGGCGGCGAAACTCCGCGACGGCGGGAGTGGCGGCGCGTTCGCGCTCCGCCGCGAGCTCCGCGCCCACGTCGAAGGTCGCCGCCTCGAACTCCACGCGGTACGTGCCGCTCTCGAAACGGCGCAGCGCGTCCTCGTACTCGGCAACGCCGACCTCGCGGAACTCCACGAGGTCGAACGGCTCGCAGAGCCACGGCGTCCCCGCCGCCGCGAAGCTCGGCCGCACGCAGAACGTATCCCACACCGGCAGCGAGCGCGCCAGCATCATGTACCCGCCCGGCTGCTCCGTCGGGTAGATGCAGAAGAGCGAGCCGCCGAGGCCGACGGTGCCGGGGGGCGTCGTCGTCCGCGTCGGGTTGTACTTCTGGCACGTGAGCCGGGACAGCGGGTCCAGCGGTAGCATGAGCGGCAGGCCGGACATGAAGCCCACCGTGACCACGAGGAACCGCGTCCGTCGCAGGATGTCGAACACCGCGTCCCGCGACCCCAGCCCGTTGTTCTCCTGCATGTACTGCACCTCGTCCGGCATGTACACCGCGTTCTCCCGCTGCAGCTTCATGTACCGCTCCTCGGACTCCCGGATCGATGGGTGGTCGAACACGATGGGCAGTTCGAGCCGCCGGCACGGCACCGGCTCCACCGCCCCCCGCTGCTGTGCGTGCGCCGCCCGGATCCGGCTCACTACCGTCGGCTGGTCGAGCTTGCCGGTGTCGTACTCGACCATGATCGCTATAAAAAAAAATTTCTCGTTAGCGACTGACTAGGTCGTTCTCGGTCTGGGTTGGGGTTGGGGGTTGAGGGTTGGGGGCTTGCTTCTTAATAGCAGACATACAGCTGATATTGACATGCACAAAGATCCCATCTGCCGCTAAGCTTCGCACCGCTCTCGCGAGCAGCTCCGCGTTGATCGCCGTGTGGAGGCCCACCTCCTCGAACCCGATATTCACGAGGATGAAATTGTCGCCGGCCTGTCAGAGATTACCCGTGTCAGCAAGCAAGATCTTCCCATACGGGCAATAAATGATCACGGGACAAGTATGATGTACCTGGCGGAGGGTCAGACTTGGCTTGGAGTCGTCACCAGGAAGCTTCTCAAGAATTGCATCTGAGACGCTGCTCTCGGAGGCCTCTACGTCGAGCGAGAATCTCGCCTTATCCGGGCGAGTGCCGGAAGCCGTGTATTCTTCGACAGCCTTGATCAGCTGCTCTTTTTTACTAGCCAACTCTCGCGCAAGCTGGTAAGATACCGGCGTCAGCGTAACCTCGGCGCCTGGTTTGAGCTGGCCCAGCTTCCAGAGCTCGGCGGTCGGGACCGTCGAGGAGCACAGGAACCCGCCCAGGCCGGGGGCGTCGTGGGGGAAAAACACGGGGCTGTCTCCCGTCCAGTTTACGCCGCCGGGGGAGGGATAAGGGTAGTCGACGACGTTGCTGGGGTGCGAGCCGGCCGCCTCCGCCCCGTTTTTCCGTGCCCACTCGATCCGCGGGCCGACTAGCCGGATCCCCGTCCTGCTGCAGTTGTGATCGATTTTCCACGAGTTGGTGTAGATGGTTCGGCGGCCTGCCGCGGTGATGAACTCGTCTGAGTCGTGCGGTCCGTGCATCACGTATATGGTATCGGGACTGGTGGGAGGTATGAGTGCTGGCGGAAGCGTACGTTGGACGTAGTTGGCATTCTCATAATCGTAAAATTCCAATTCAAGGTGCTCCTGGCCCGCAAGACGCCGTCCCTGTATAGAGATCGTTAGCGATTGAATATATGTTACCCTTGAATATCAAGACCGACCTGTAGTCCTCCAAGGACGAGATTAGGCGTCGTGGACTTCGAGCCGAGCCATTCTGGGCTGTGATATGTCATTAGCTAAGATCAGATGGCCTGTCTGGGGCATTTTGCTTACACCCCTGGAAGCCCTCCCTTGATGGCAATATAGCAACGGGCACCAGCCCCTGTAGCAGTACTGACTGTGAGTGTATCCTTTGGCTTGATCAAGATGCTGGACCACATATCTACCGACTCGCCGTTGAGCTTTACACTAAAAGCTGCTCCTGCGACTGCAACGACCGCTGCGCTGTAGAAATATAGCTCCGGGCCACTCATTGTGACCTCGAGGCACTCTGTGTCTCTGGGGTTTCCTACAAGCAAGTTGCCAACTGTTCGGGTTACGGATCATCAGCCTGAGTCGCACGAATCATATTCTAGGGTGAGAGAAATGGCGTACTTATCGCGGAGAGGTCATCTAGGGGTCCGCTTGGCGGGACGCCATAGCCTTTCATGTTGCGCGGTCGGGGCTGCTGAACAGTCGTGAACGCTCCGGGCTCGACGACTTTGACCCCGATAGGTTGGAAGGAGAACTGGTCATCCAGGAACGTCGTGAGGGTACGTCCACCCTTGAACGCTGTGGATTTTGGGGGTGAGCTACTCGCATAATACGGTCACGGAGCTGTTTATTCTGGTCTACTTACGTTCCGATGAAATGATAGATGCTAAGAACTCCAGGGTTGTCGTGACACCGCCGATACGGGCTTTTCCGAGGGCATTATGCATTGCCTTGATCGCCTCGTCCCTGGTGCTGGCGTGCACCATGACCTTGGCTAGTAGCGAATCTTTGATGAAATTACCGTCAGCTAGAACTGATGATATAAGTATATGAAGGAATAGGGGGCGGATATACCGAAATATGAGCTAATGGCTGTGCCGGCTTGGACCCAGGTGTCCACTCTAGCTTCCCCGGCTTCCGGCCATTTCAACTCCTGAATCACTCCCGAAGTGGGCAAGAACCTGTCGGCCGCGTTCTCGCAGCACACTCGGGCCTCGATCGCCGCTCCCCGGAGGGTGTTCCCTTTCTTCTGTAACTCGGCCATCTCTTCTGCGGGGATGCCCCCCTGGCCGGCAAGTTGGTAGTCGGCCTGGCGCAGCATCAAGACGACGAGGTCGACGTCGTAGCAGAGCTCCGTGATCCCGTGCTCCACCTGCAGGCGGGTGTTCATCTCTAGGAAGAAGAAGTCGCCGGTCTGGTCGTCTACGAGGAACTCCACGGTTCCCGCCGAGCGATAGTTGATCAGCTCGGTGAGAGCCACGGCACACGACGTGAGCCGTCCACGGAGCTCTGGTTTGGACTGTATATAAGGAGCGGGACACTCTTCGATAACCTACAATGACAAAGGTGAGGATTTATGAGCATCTGGTGCCAGGTTTTGCGGGTATTTGTATTGAGCATGAAATTTGCACCCACCTTTTGATGCCGACGTTGGATGCTACATTCCCGCTCCCCAAAATGGATCACCTCCTTTCCGTTACCGAAGACCTGGGTCGTAGGTGAGCAAAATGACTACCAGCCAGTTTCGGCGGTTGGAACATTACCTGAACTTCGATATGGTGGCATTTTGGGAAATATTTTTCCATGTAGACGCCCGCGTCCTTGAACAATTGCTTTGATCGGCTTTCTACGCTGGCGAAGGCAGACTTCACCTCGCTCTCGTTAAGGACCGTCTGTTGGCCCATACCTCCACCTCCACCGGACGCTTTCATTATAACCTAGGCGCGCAGTGTTAGTTGGATGCACATCGAGAGACCAAGGCTCAAATTAGAGGGGGCAGAGAGTACGAACGGGAAACCCCATTTCCCTTCCAACTTCCAGGGCATCGTCGGGCCCATTGAGTAAACGGGATCCGGGAACGACGGGGACGCCGGCCTTGATGGCAAGATCGCGAGACGTATGCTTCAGTCCCATGGCATTGATGGCGTTGGCGTCGGGGCCAACGAATACCATGCCGGCCTCCTCGACACGGCTGGAGAACTCGGTGTTCTCGCTAAGGAACCCATAGCCGGGGATGACGGCATCAATAGCATGTTTCTTGCAGATGTTGAGGATAGCGTCGCTGCTCTCACCGGATTAGTATCACCTTTCATTCTTCTCTTTTTCTCTTTTATCCTCGCATGGGTCTACAGATATACACGGGCACATACATATCGGTATAGGCTCCCGGGCCTTCATCCTCGAGAAGTACGCTCTCGTCGGATAACCGCACGTGCAGAGAATTTGCATCGGCAGGGGTGAAGATTGTAACGCTGGTGATGGACAGATCCTTGCAGGCACGGATACAGCGGACTGCGATCTCGCCGCGGTTGGCAACCAGGACCTTCTTAAGATGCTGCACCATATTTGTTACGGACGGCATTGATAAGATCTCAGAGTTGGGAGACGAATTAGACTCAACAAGAACGAGTCGGGCTCACGCCTTCGGGCGCGCTGGTGTGTAACTTATACTTAACGCAATATATTCGGATCCCCGAACTAACAAGACTACTTTCTTCAAAGACAAGGCGCTACCTGGTTTACATCCACTCGTAGCGAACTTCTTGACGTTGCTGCGGCTCCAAGCTATCAGTGAGCTGCAAGCGAGCACCAATCACTTGCCTTTGGAGTAGTCGGCTATAGACAACACCAGGGTACGGGAAGCCTCGTCACGAGGAAACTAAGCTGCGTCATCTTATCTCTTAGAGCGGATCTAACCAGCTAGGTGGCTGGGCCACTTCACTGAATTACCCTTCACCATTGCGGCTTTGAATGCAAATGTAGATGAACTGACCTCCCAAGACCCCATTGATCCCCCGAACCGAGCACCCGGTAACTACGTAGTATAATTCCTACATGAGTTGCAGCGTAGATAGTGTAAGTCGGTTAGAAGGGTTCCCAACTTGTCAGATTGAGGGGCTTGCTGGGCCGTTAGCCCAGGTCCCAGGAGGGACCGATGATGCATAAGGTGTTTCCTAAGATAAAGAGTCAATTCCTATCTAGGAAGGTATAGCCGTAAAGAGTCAGTAGCACCATTGCATCGTTATCTCTTGGTGTTATTTGGGCATGGTGTAAGTCTCAGTTAAAGGTGGTTGATAGTTACGATAGGCGGTCGCGGGGTAAAGCTAAGAGCTAATGATGTTTAGCTCCGTAAATTTACCCCAGACTGCCCCGCAAGCCCCCCCGACGTCTCCGGTCCACCGGCAACCTAAGCTCCACTTTAAACCAATCAGAATCGGAACTATTATCCCCTATCATCCGCTATAAGGCCATAATGGTACTGTAGATTTCCCTAGATATCAGAGTTATGTAATCGTATTCTACCACTCGCCATGAACTTATTCAAATTCGATATTCATCTTGAGTTTCGAAGTATGATTTAGCTATTCCTCATACCCTTCCTACAAAGATTCGTATTTGCTGAGGTGCTACCATCAAAACCAGAACTATACTTAGTCATGGCGGAGCCACGGCAAGTCGAGATCAACTGTGATATGGGGGAGGGCTTCGGAAGGTGGCAGATGGTTAGTGAATAATAATTAGCTGGGTAGAGAGCTCCTCTCTTTGTATATCTCTCGCCCGTGTTCTATGGCATGACATAATTATCATAACCATGGCTCGCTAACCGATCTCTCCATATGTGATGATAACAGGGGCCGGATGAGGAACTCATGAGCTACGTCGACGTGGCAAACCTCGCGTGCGGATTCCACGCCGGCGATCCCTCCATCATGGTCAAGACGGTCCGTCTAGCGAAGAAGCACGGCGTCCGGGTCGGCGCGCACCCCGGGCTGCCGGACCTGCTGGGATTCGGCAGGCGCCAGATGGCCGTCTCCCCCGAGGACGTCTACGCCCTGGTTCTCTACCAGATAGGGGCGCTCACCGCGGTCCTCAAGGCCGAGGGCGTGCCGCTGAACCACGTCAAGCCGCACGGCGAGCTCTACTTCTTCCTCCAGCGGGACCCCGCCATCATGGACGCCGTGCTGCGCGCCGTCCGCGTCTTCGACGTCCCCGTCTACGGCCTCCCCACCAAGCACATGGTCGAGGCCTGCGAGCGGGTCGGCGTCCCGCTGGTTCCGGAGTTCTTCACGGACATCGACTACGACGTTAATGGCAACCTCGTCCCCGTCGCCAAGTCCCAGCCCGCCACGGCGGAGTTGATCAGCCGGCGGATCCTGGACTTCACCCTGAAAGGCGAAGTCACGACACAATCTGGGAACAAGGTCAACTTGGGATTTCCCGATAAGCCCTTCACTATATGTATTCATTCCGACGTCCCGGGGGCCCTAGACAACGCTATTGCTGCCAGGAATGCGGTCGAGAAGATCAAGGGGGCGTGACAAACATTTCCAGGGGAGCATCAAACATACAGGTTTTCGGGCAGACTATATTCGTACTAGTACATACTACTTCTTGCTGTGATGTGTAAATGGGATGGTTTCCCCCAGGCACTGAGACAGAAAGCAAAGATTGGGGAGGCCTGTTCATGTTGAGAGGAGGTCTCTGGGTTGGGGATAAGCGGAATATGGTTGAGCTAGATCAAGTAGATAGTAGGTCTGGTCGCAAATATGGCATTGGTTCCTTGCAGTACACGGTCACTCATGCAAGTTCGCTTCATATAGCCACTATATGGTAAATCGACTAATTGCTTAATACATGAGATACGATGGCTTATCACATAAATCCAGCATAAGAGAAATTCAGCCCTAGCTAGTCTACCTGCATCGTGCCATGGCTTGCTAGGGTAGTAGCACTGCCGGCATCCAGTCAGGCAAGCTTCCCCACGTTCGCTACCACCATAACCTCCTCATCCTCCTGGTACGCGATCCACACGATAGCTAACGCAACGATGGCGAGGTGGAGAAGCACCGCTAGTCATAAGACAGAGCAGTTTAGCATCGTCCTGGAATAACAAGGCGCAGTTCGTCAGATTGGGGTCCTTTCAACAAATCGAGTAGTAACGCATTCCGGTCCGTAGTCCGGTTATGATCCATACGGTCGAGTATTGCTAGTACGCAATGTGATTTAGACCCTAATTACGGGAGTCGATGGGAAAGGAGGTTTGGCTCAGGGAGTTGAAGATCGTGAAGATACTAACCATCTACTAGACTCCCACTCGACGATCCAGCGGCAGCATATCTTCATTCTCTGTCGGACGCTCGTGGTGCTCATCAACTTGTACTTCTCCTCTTCCCTGACCGGCAGGAGGCTAGCGAACCACCAAGGGAACAGTAACGGGCTTGAGGGGCATTCCCCATAGATGGCGATTATCCTCGGCAGGAGCCACGAGACGCTTCGCGCTCTCATCCGGCTCACAAAGTCAACGGCATAGTCGACTAGCTCTTTCGTCGACATCGTGTCTAGATCGTCCAGCGATATGGGTGCTGGTGGCGGTCGATGCGTCGGTGCTGCCTCTCTAGAGCCTTCGAGCTCCGTCTCTGAGTCTTCCGTAGACGTAACGAATTCTTGGACACCATGTTCGCGCATAGTCTCAACAACTTCCATATCTTCTTCCTCTGCTACACTGACGTCATCGATTTTATCAATGTTAGCGACGGCATAGCCGTCCATATAATCGTGTCGGGTCACGCGAAAGCGTGAGACGCCTCGGGTTTCCAAAAGACTCCTTCCATCCGGGAAATATTCGATGTTGATAATGCGTAGCAGTGTCCCGTATTCGGAGAAGTCAGGTCCATCAGGATTGGGTGATAATGAGGGGAGAACCATCCCGAACGTCCGGCTGCCTTCCATTGATCGCCGAATCATGAGCCGATAGCGCGGTTCAAACACATGTAGAAACGTGGGCATGTGTGGGAACGAAAGCGTACAGACGAACAAGGGGATATCAAATCCGTTGTTATTGGCCTGCTGCTCTAACCTGTAAGCCTGCGCCCGGAGGGCCACAACATCGGCCCAGAAACCGTTAATGAGCTTAGTCAGACGCTCATTCGAAGGTAGTCCATCTGCCGCCGCTTGTGGTTGTATGGAGAGAGAGCGCCTGCAGATTGGACACAGATCGGAGTGATCAAGCATGCGCTGAACACATGTCCTACAGAAGGTGTGACCACATGTCGTCGTTAGTGGGTCGAGAAAAATAGCGTAACAGACTTGGCAGTCCACCTCCGTCCTGGCTGACTCCTTCAACTTAGCCAGTATCGTAGCGTCGACCTGATCGATGATATCCTCGGTAGCACCAACAGACTCATAAGAGACCTCGGCACTATAATCCAATTTTCCGAGCTCCGCCATACTGTAGGTGGCTACTATGCGGCCACCTTTCAACACAGATGACTCAAGTTTCTTCTCCTGCATGGAGGAAACCCCGGCGACAGACCAGGGATCCTGCACCGCGACGTGGGTTGAAACATCTGACAGTCCTGTGACATCTCGGTCTCGTTCTATTGCTATCCTGATGAAAGCTAGTGCCTTGCTAAGCGTGACGTCGACACCACAATCCCCAATGGCATGCTCCTTCTTGCAATCTGCGAAAGGACACTCGAAGCCTCGGAGTCGGCTAGCCGTAGCAGGCCATGATATATTTGTCCTGATGTGGGTCTGGGGCACACAGCACCTGCACAAGCTATGTCCACATGGTAGTGTCGTCGGCTCCTGGATGATCCTCGAGCATATCTGACATTGGAGGAACCTGACAACCTGACGGGCGTCCTTGGCGGCACTCAGTAGAAGCTGGGAAGCCGAAGACAGCTCCTCAGTCCCAGCAGGATTAGGGACCGAAGCGCCGTCGATCTCAGAACGTGAGGGAGGAATTGTACCGGTAGACCTCGATGAGGTGTAATATATGTTGGGAGATGAAGGCGTGTCCGCTTGAAGGGACGACATGGACGCCTGCCACGACCAACAGTAGGGGCTATAAGGGACGGTCTTCAAAGACGGCCTAGCACCAAGTGACGTCTAAGATGTCATTTAGATTTTACAGTCGCATTAGTGATATCATTGGAACACACGCTATAGTCTCGCACCAATCCGTCTATACATGAGCTCAATATTTTCGTCGAAGAGGATATCTGGGATGTCAGTAGAGATGCGTTCGCCTGACGAGTATATATGCAAAAAAAAGAACGAGATTAAAAAGAGTGGAAGATAGGCATTGAAATCTTCCGTATATGCTGATTTATGCCGGGGTCGCGATGGTTCTAGAACATGGCCTCGTGCTGTGTTGTGAGGATGATGCGGACTAAGATATAGCTGTTAGAGGCATTAGAGGTAACTACAAGCTTGTAGTTAAAGTAGGTGTTAACTAGTTCGGCGATCTAGACATCAAAGAATGGCATTAGGACGCCTAAAAGCGTTCTCCAAAAGCCGTTTCTCTGGTTTAGATGAAAAGAGAGCGATAGTTTATCAGTAGTATGTGTGTCTGTGTGCGTGTTGAAGATGTAGAAGTCATCATACATTGTCTTATCAATCCAAGGCGCGCGGTCCGGCTGATACGCTAGGGTGTTCGGTACATGTATTTACTCTCTTTTTACATACTTCGTACAGTAGTATCTACGTAGCCCTAGAGTTTACCACTACGTATAAGAAGTAGGGTACGTGGAATGATGCCAGGGGTGGTGTTGTAAAAAGGGGTTTAGTGCAGGAAGTGTGCAGGGAGTGTGGCCTGACTGGCTTGACTGACGCGGGACTCAGCCAAAGAAGCGTTATAGGAGTAAAAAAAGTCTTGACGTCGTAGGGGTATTTTAACAGCAGTAATGGGGTTCCTGAGTAGGTCAATTCCATCGCTAATTGGTTGAAAGGGGCTTGATGCTGCGCAGGTGGTCGGAGAATCTCGATGACACCACTCCTTCAGGTAACTACTACGGTAACTACTACCCAGCTCTAGGCATGTAAGTACATAAGTAAGTACCTACCTGTCTAAGGTTCTTCGCTTGTCCGGGGTTATTTATGTTACTGTTAATTGCATTTTATGCACATATTGTGCAGGTTGACTACCTACGGCTGCGACGGAATATGCAAGCTTGGCCCGGTCTGTGGGGCAGATGCAGGAGGGCCCTTAAAGAAAGCTTCGAATACACTTACATACCTATGTACTAGGTAGACCAAGAACTTACAAACCAATATAATATGGCTGTGTAAAAGGGAGAGGTATCTTGCCTAGCTCAGGTCCAAGGCTTTGTATCATCTACGTATCCGCATGATAAATTATGGATGACGATTACATCTCCTTATGGATAAGCAAGCATGATAGTGGGCGGAACCTTGGTTGAATACCTCATCACTCTTCTCTGATCTGTTTATGGCGTTTCCCCTTTCTTTCTTATGCTAACAATGATACCCGGTATCCATACTTAGTAATAGTAAGTAAATAAATGTCATAAATGGGTTGAGACAACACCAATTATTTACCTGGTTGCTGGAAAGCTGCCAAGCTCCATACCCACCCACCTTTTCTTTCCGCGTTCCTGAGACATTCAGCTCTGCCTCCTCTACCCTTCGAGAAGACAAGAAAAAAAAAAGACAGAGATAGATAGAGAGATAACGTCGATGCTAACACATTGCTACCGATCCGGATCCGAGGTGTCCTGTACTGGCCATCGGCGCTAGTCTTAGCTATCAGCCAGCCTTCCGTCTGCTCCATCAGCCCGCCAAGCACTTGGATGGCCATGAAGAATGACGATCCATCCAGTTTGCCAGTTCTTGGTTACATTTGCGAACCCAGCTCGCGTTGCCCGCGGCTTTACGTCTATCCGTGTGCTGCTCTTAACGCGTGAGCAGCGAGTGAATAGACATCCTGTCCGGCGCATGGCGGGCAGGGGGCAGGGGGGGGGGGGTTACCCTAACCCATAGTGCACAGCGGCTACGCGGACGACGACGCGTCATGTATGTAGGTAGGTAGGTATGACGCTCTTGATGTGAAGACCACATGGATGAGGTCCTGCTGCGGACATTGTTGAAAAAAGCGTGTCTTGTGCGCCCATGGAGAGGAGATGTCGGCAAAACGACTTTGGGTTGTAGTGGGCTTGTATGCTCTCCGGCGCCCGGCCGTTTGGTAGATTATACAAGCCCGGACAAGGAATCGAATGCTCTACTCAGAGAGTGAAGTCGAAGTCGAAACTCACGACCCGGTTACTATCAGTCTATCTATTGATGTGTGTGGGTGTGTGCGTGTATGTGCGGGTGTATGTGTATCTGGTTCTTGACACAAGCAGAGCATCTTACACTGAATTTATCTCGCAGCGGTGGCTGTTGGGCCCTCCGGGTGCTGTCAATTAGGGCAGGCTTCCGAGCCCCATATGTGAAGCTATCGTGAGAGTCGATCGTAGCCTTGAAGTGCTTTCTATCCGAGCCGCTAACCATCCTAACATGTCTTTCAATGGATGCAGTGTATGTCCTTGGATATTGTATAGCCACTCCCCTTACGGCTCACATGAACATTGACAACCCCATTCGCGGGTTATATAGGCTGGGAGTTGATTAGAGCCACCTGTCTATGTGCGAGGACGGGCCAATCCCCTGCGCTGTACCTTGTTACCAGTTGATAGCTCATCTATGAAAAAGCCCATCGTGTAACCCGGGACAGCGGTTCATCTGCAACGGCCGCCCTGGCGGTCCCGGACTGGGCCCCCAAAGTCGGGCATAAAATAGCACAGCAGCAGATACGCTCTTTTACACTGGCCGATGAGCCAACTGCATAATGGAATACGATGCACAGGAGTGTGCAATTGGCCGAGGACCCCATTTTTTCCTTATGTCGTTGGCAGTTTCGAGTGACAGAATTAAGTAGAGAATTAAGTGCTGGTACGAACCAAGGCGCTTATTCATTCTCTCCCCGCCCCTCTTGTTGAGAGCTTCTCAATGAGGAGGCGGGAGGGAGAGTTTTTTTTTCTTCTGCTTCCCTCTATAATGGTTTGGTTGTTCCATAAAGCTACTACTCCACCTGCGCTCCCTTCCGTGGTATATCAACTGGCGCCATCGAAGTCCAGATACAGTGGGAAATGCAAAAGGGGATGTCCGGAGGAGATCTAGACCCCAACCATTACGGTGGGCAGCAAACGACTAGGTACGAGCCCCTGAGCCAACAACTACAACAGCAACAACATCAGTCCTGGTCGCCGCGGTCGCCTCGGTCGCCTCGACTGCATGAGGAGTATGAGGAGGAGAGGAAACCCGCCACCGACGACGACGACAACGACAACAACAACATCGCCACCACCCAGTCCGAAGCGCTATTCAGGGCGTATGCGGCGGGGACTCTCGTCTCGGTGCTGGTGCCGCTGGTAGCGCTCGCGGTATGGGCGGGATACGTGGCGCGGGAGCCGGGGGTGCTGGACAGGTTCGCAGGGGCGCGGATCAGGGGGCGGCTGACGCAGGGGCAGGCCAAGGCGCTCGACGTGGCGTGCGGCGCCGTTCTCGGGCCGCTGCTACTCGTCGCCCTGAACCTGGTCTGGTTCGACGCGGCGCGCGTGTCGGCGGTCAACGAGAAGCGGGCGGCGAGTAGTAGGGGCGTGCCCCTCGCCTCCCTCGCCGCCATGAGCAGTACCGCCTCCGGCAGCTTCGACGTCCTCAGCTTATACGCCATCGCGCGGGGCCGCACGTGGCGCCTGGCTCTCTTCGCCGCGCTGACCGTGCTCGCGGCCGTCGCCCGCGTCTCCGTGTGCAACGTCGTCGCGTACGAGGCGTACCCCCTGGACGTGCTGGACCCCGGGGTAGCGGTGGGGACGCTGCGGCGCCTGAGCGACGAGGTGCTGGCGCGCGCGTCGGGCATCCCACTGGATCCCATCGGCGCCTACGAGTTCACGGCGCGCCAGCAGGCGGAGATCACCGGTCGCATCACCGGCATGTTGACCGAGCTCAACTTCCGCGCCGCGTCCTCCCGCCTTGCCGACGACGCGTACGTCGGCGTGAACGCCACGGCGGCGTCGATGGATCGCCTGCCGCCGCCCGTCGTCGGCCTGCTCGACGTCCCGGGCTACCGCCTTACGGCACAGTGCGAGCCCGCGCGGGCTGAGGCGCTCGCTGTTGTTTCCATGGGCCTGACCACGAAGGTCACGGCCAGGTGGTATCGGGATGGGGGCGCGGAGGGGGAGGGGGAGGGGCTAGAACGAGACGGAAAAGATGATGATAACGATGGGGGCGGCGGCGACGGGCTCCTCATGAGCGCCGACTACCCGGGCGTCCGGGAGATCATCCAGGGCGCCGATAACGGCTACTACGCACTTGCAGGGTTCACGCCGGACAAGAGGGAGGCTGTGCTGGGGTACATGACCAGCTTCAATTACACGGAGCGCGTGATCGCATCCACCTTCGGCGCCGTGCGCCCTGCCGTCTTCAACATGACGGCCTCCGGCTTCAGGGGCACCAAGTCCGTCATGACGGTCTGGGGCGTCCGGTGCGGCCTGTACCGTCAGGAGGGTTTCTTGAACTACACGCGGGGCACCGCCGCCGCCACCGATGACGACGATGAGGAGGACGCTGGCGAGAACAGTCCCCATCGCCAGTCGCAGGGACAGCAGCAGTGGACGATCTCCGCCTCGCGCTTCCACACCGAGAAGAGCCGCGTCCCCTCCGTCCTCGGCGACTGGCAGCTGGCCCTCAACTATAACGCCCCGGGAGCCGTGATCCCGGGACTAGGCCCGCCGCTGGCGGCGACGGCGGGGGTACCGTGCGGGGAAGGACGGGAGCTAGGACCAAAGCAGCCGATGGCATCGGAATCGTGCACCCGGCCTCTGGACTTCCAGACCTATGCGCTGAACTTCCTGTACGCGTCGGCGGCCGCGGAGCAGATGATGTACAACGTAGCGGCGACTGGAGCGGGAAGCGGGAACCCCTCCTCCTCTTCCTCATCCTCCTTTTCATCGCCGCCGTCGCCGTCGCCGTCGCCACCACCTCGGGACCGCCGCCCGGACTACTACTTCGAGGTACGAGGCGTCGAGCGGCGCGACTTCTACCGGATGACGTACGTACCAGCGATCCTACTAGCGGGCCTGCTAAGCCTGGCGGCAGCGGCAGCAATAGCGGGCGCACTGCTACTCTACGCGTCGGACACGGCGAGCGCGCGCGCGTTCCGGCGCCTCGACGTCCTCCGGCTCGTCCACGACGGCGCATCCGGCCTGCGGCGGCAGCAGCAGCAGGACGAGGTCGGCCCGCGCGCCGCCCCGGACAGGGCCGACAACGCCGCCCTCGAGGAGTGGGCTAAGCGGTGCTTCGTCTCGTACTACGCAGATGAGGAAGAGGAGAGGGGCCGTCGGGTTGTGTGCTTGTCGGGAACATAGGAAGGCCCGGCTGTCCGTGTGTATGTGTGTGCTGTTGTTTGCATGCATGGCATTTTACATACTTACATATATACATGTGAATAAATCGATCTTCGGCTGTGGATCAATCCGAGTCGAGGAAGGGTAAGCTATTAAGGCTGGCTATGCTTCAGCCTTCGCTGTTTTGTGCATTTTACGAACCTAACGCGATATGCAGGTGCAGAATAATAATTGCTTGAGCAGATTTCATCTTCTCCTATTTGCCTCCCTCCCATGCTCTCATTGAATCCTCGGATGGTCGGTCTTACTTTTTACTACCCACCACTTAAGATTTGACCTAGGGAGAGGGGGATCTGGCTCATTCTGTCCGCATAAATTACACACCTATTGGAGGGGGACGGAGGTTCGACTTTAGAGAGCCTATGGATGGTGGTGGTGGTGGTGGGTGTCTTCGTCTATCTATGGGTGATTCCGAGACGCTTCCAACTCGCGCACATATAATACATAGTTAGTTATGGCTGCCCCGCGTTGCATCGGATGTCTGTTACTTTGTGCTTTTATGGAAGAGTTATCCATGCCCCTTTTTTCGGTCTTCTCGGGATGGCGTTTAGGCTCTTATGAATTACCGCCACCACGATGTAGTACCACAATCCAACCAGCTACATCCATGGATACCGTATCCATTACCTTTCCCCTCCCCTCCCCTCTCCTTGCCCACCTTCGAGAAATGGGATTAGGGGAAGCCGGATACCTACTGTCAGGTCTCCATATGCTATGCAGTACCATTTTGGAGTAACCCTTTCTTTAAGTCGCATGATAGGCACATACCCCGTATACACAACAACCCCGCCTGCTTTTTTAGACGACGTTAGGGGTACAACGTCCTGTTTATGTGGTGGTACCCTCGCATGCGTTTACGGCCAATTATTGGGCCTTCGGATAGAACATTTGGTGTATGTACGAAGGTGTGGAGAGAAAGACAGAAAGAGGGAAAGAGAGATGTCTGATCTTTTACGCATTCTGGTAGCCGGGCAAGCTGACCAAAAATAAAAGTAAGAACGAAGAAGCGCGTTGATGATCACCGGTCTGATTTTCTTTGGATGTCGGGGGTGGTGGTTTGAGGAAATCGTACCAAACGTGAATAACATCATACTGCAGATGGATGGGCATGGGATGTTTACGTATCAGCAAGTATCGTTGTCATGCCGTAAAAGAAAGAGGTCCACTAATTGACTAATAACAAAAACCCTGAAGTATCGTCTTCAGATCCTGCGCAGTGTGGTGTGGGGTAAGGCGCCTGGCGCCGCCCAGTAAACCCTTGAACAAGCGAGACGAGCCAGATGGGCTCAGATTTCATACGGCCCCACACGTGAAGAAGGTTACAGCCGGGATAGGATTCTGGCATGTGACAGGAGTTTTTTTGGGGGGGGGACACAGAAGGAGACGAAGGGAGGAAGGGCACGAGGTCAAAAAGGACTTGGAGAGGAAAAAGGAAGTGAGACAGGGAGACAAGTCCCCTTTACTTTAGGCTACATACAGGACCATACAGGAGAGACCACACAAATAAACCTCCTCAACCAAGCTTGGAACCCATCGGAAAACGTCACAAGCTTCCCCCCCCGGTTGTAAAAGGATATCGCTGGGCATGCATAACGGCTTGCATCGCTGCCGCTGCAGCTGCAATATCTCCGTCTTGATAGGTCCGATCTAGAATCCATGTGATTTCAACGGAACACCAATTTGTAGGCCAGGACTGCCGAAAAGAAATCCTTCTCTTTAAACTGACCGGAGCTTCTAGGTAATAACTAGATTGCAAAACCTCTTAGGATTATTCTCACGAGACCTCCTCAAACATGAGGAGTTGTACAAACGTGCTAAATTCACCTACCTGCACCACTGAAACTGAATATGCACATGCAAGTACTTATGTACGTTAAGTACCTACCTAAGCTGCTAAGTAGGTACCTAAGGTAGGTAGGTATTATCCCGAGCTCCCCGTCGGTGGTGGTCGGTCACGGGTAGTGGGCAAAAAAAAGCCAGGGATGATCATCCGCGCTCCCATCTCATCCCAGGGCCTCCCTCTCTCTCCGTCCGCCTCACCCGCCGGCGCCGGCGCCGCGAGACTCCGAAGTTGGGCTGGCGCTTGCTAGCTAGGTTGGCTGACAAAAACGCTAGGCGCTCCCCCCTCTCGCCCTCCTAGTAAAGCCTGCAAGCGTTAGGTGGAACCTGCACAACTTATGAATTGGGGTTAGTGGCCTTTTATGGACGTCTTGGCAAGGCCAATCAGAACAGGGGTAAATCAAAGATATTACATTTTCCTCTGTGCCCATCATGCAGCGTTTATGTGGGTACCTGGGCTTGGGGGCATGCGACATACCTAAGTATGTACCTACCTAGAGCTCTAGTAGTTAGACACCTACCTGGGCATGGTGCAGCAACAGCAGCGGCCGGCATTCATATGTAGCAGCCCTGGAAAGCAAGGTATTTGGGTATTTGGGGTATACAAATTTGCATTTAAGTACTTAGGTAGGCACGGTAGAGTCCAAGGAAAAGTGCAACTATATCGGATTATTGCTCGCTGCTTCCAGGTTTATATTATATCTTATATTGTATCTTGCATTATATCTTGAAAACCTGGGATATATGTAGTTACCTACCCGACTTGACCACTTCTTCTCACTTAACCCCTATTTACATTTTATAAAGTTCGTCTCGGCCCATACATGCCATCCGATTCCCGTCTTATCATCGACCCATATTGCGCTGTGTGTTCCCATCCGTGGATGTCTCCATGTCCCAACGGAACCAGCAATAGAAACCCAACATACCTACCTACCTGCTTCCAATTTGGGAATACCCTTAAACATAATAAAGACGAGAGCGGCTCTTTCTGAGTTTCTGTTTTTATTTTACATATTTTCGACTAGCGCATGTCCTAACCATTTAAAGACGACATATCTAAGACACATACACATGCACATACATATTATATATACAGTGTCTATCTAAGATATCTAAGACACCACTTACTTAACTTAACCTTACTAGAAGGCACCCCAGAAGACACACGACATCTTTAGCGTTATCTATCCGTTGCGTTGCCGATCAACAACTAGAGCTCTAGAAGGGGGGGTTTCGGTTCTTGTCTGTCAATCTTTGTCTTATTATACGAGCATTTCCCGTAACATTCGTTTCCCGTGGACACCGAAGACACCGAAGACACCGAATATACCAGTTCAAGCCAGTATATACTCGTATCTTCTACTCGTATCTATTTACGAAGGAAGTACTTGACTCGGATACCCTCCCCCGGTCGATATTTCCCACTTTTTTCCTGGATCTACTGGACTCTGCTGGACCCTTGACTCGGTACATCTTGCACCTTCTACAAACTCGTGTTGTGTGTCTGGTGTTGTGTCCGCAAAGCTTTCAGGCTCAGGAATAAATCGACGCTCACTCGAGACCCATATACCCGTTTGTTTGCTACCACTCCGTACTATCACTACTTACGACTACTATCTGATCGGATCCGCTGTGTGTGTGCGTGTGTGTGTATGTGTACAACACAACACGACATCCTCAAATCCAATCGGTCATAGCTTGCCCGGCTTCTTACTTTCTCCTCATACGGATCCCCCACGGATCCCCCCTCCCAAATGTCAGACTCCCAAAACGACAGCGGTCCGCCGCTGATCCGGCCCATTCCCCGCCGGCCCTTCGACCTCAACGTACGCGAGCCGACGCCCCCAGAAGACCAGGACGATAGCGAGTCCCCGAGTCCCACCCGCAACCGTCCGCCCGCCCTGAACCTCGAGTCCCTCAACTCCCGCCTCCTAGCCACCAAGAATAACCTCCATGTCGCCGCCGCCGCCGCCACGCCCTCCGAATCCGGCGCCGGCTCGTCCTCCATAAGCCGCGCCCAGTCTATCCTCAACCTAACCGGTTCTACCCTTATGGGTATCTACACGCCTAACACCTACGGTCCCGACCGGATCTCGTCGCCCGGCACGCCCTGGGGCACCGGCGCCGAGATCCCCGTTCGCTCCGTGCCGAGCGGCTTTGACCTGGGTCTAGGTCCCGACGACAACGAGGCCTCCGCCATGTACGACGAGGACGATGATGACTTCGAGGAAGAGGACGACGACGACGACGACCGCACCGCGATACGGATCGAGAAGAGGCGGCGGTCCTCGCAATACGCAGCCGCCGTCATGGGCGCGCGGCGCTCTTCGCTGCTCCAGCGCCCCGACGTCTTGGTCCCGCAGAACCCCGCTGCGCCCCCCGCCCGGCCCGCCCCTTCACAGCTCTCCACGCCCGCGCTAGCCGCCCGCCTCGCCGCCCGCGGCCTCCTGCTCTCCGCCCTCGGCGCCCTGTACGGCGTCCTCGTCGCGCGGGTACTAGACCGCTTCGGCTTTGCGCACGGCGACCACGCTCATGCCCACCGCCGGCCGCCGCCAGGCACTATCGCCGGCTACGACTGGCGGTACCTCGCCTTCTGGGGCGTATCGGGCGTCGTTCTCGGTGGTCTTCTGCCGTGGTTCGACGGCGTGTGGGAGGGCGGCGTCGGCAGACGGAAAGAGGAGGATGCGGCCGCGGCCATCGGAGCAGGAGGAGCAGGAGGAGACGGGCCGGCGGCACGGCGGAAATCGGCCGCGAGTATCGGCGGCGCCTCCGGGGCTGGTGAATTAGGCGGCGTTGCGGCGACGGCGGCTGCTTGTGCTGCCGACGGGCCGGAGAAGGAGCCCGCGGTTCCTGCCCCCGACTGGTCACTCGCTGTCAGGGGCATCGGGGCGTTCGCCGGCATCGCGTTTGCCATGGTAGGTTCCCCCCCCCACAAAAACACAACCATTCTTCTCCACATATATCTCCTTTTCTCCCCCCTCCCTCCTCGACTCACTTACCAAATCTGCTAACACCGAAGAAAAAAACAGCGCAAGCTTTCCTGGGACTCGACGCTGCAAGTCTCGACGGCCCTCGCTCTCGTGAACCCCGTCCTCTGGTACCTGATCGACCGCTCGGTGCCGGGCCTCCTGATGGCCGGCGCCGTCGGCGTCGCCGGGTCCGCGCTCTTCCTGGTCCCGGCCTCCGTGCCACTGTCCCCCTGGCTCCTTTTCCTAGGCGGCGGCAGCGGTGATGTAGATGGTGGTGGTGCCTGGGGAGGCGGTGCCTTCAACGAGTCCTCATCCGCGTTCGCGTCGCTGCTGGGCGATGATGGGTCCGCTGCTGCTGCTTCTTCTGCGAGTAGTGGTGGTGGTGGGAGCGCGGGACATGTCGGCGTCGGCAGGAATAACCTCGAGTCCGCTGTCTGGATGCTCAGCGTCCTGTTCTGCTGCTGCGTCTGCTTCGGGAATATCGGGCGCTGGCTCGCCCTCCACGGCGGTAGCTCCCAGGCGAGGAAGAGGGACGATGGCGTGGGTGCCTAAGAGAGTGCCGGGCAGCAGATAAAAGCTTATCAAGAGATCGAAAGTGTGATAGGTGTGACTTACAGTACCAAAAAGAAAAAAGGAAGGAAAAAGAGAAAAAAAAGAGGACTGCGAGTGGAAGGCTGGGGGTGGGACCAAACCGGACTTTTATGTATATATCAGGGGATCTACGGGGGGAAAAGGTTAACTCCGCGTCGGATTCTAATGATATGGAAACGATGGATGGATCGATGGATCGATGGGCATGATTACGACACAGACAGGCATGTGTTAAAACAAGAAATGACAACTAAAAATCAGGGAAGGTTCCACCTCGAGATATTAGAAAGGAAACGGACAGGAAAGGGCAAAAAAAAAGAAAAAGGAATCCCAGGCCAAAAGAAAACAATATCAATATCAAGTCCCGGACTTATATATATATATAACCTACTCCGGTCCCGGCATATTTAAAACACGTTATACGTACTTTACGCTATCTCCGTACGGTCGTAGAGGATATGGTGACTTTTATGATAAGTAGATCCTGACCTCCAGCTGCAGTGTGTAAGAAAGAAGGGTTGGGGGTTGTAAGTCAAGTAGACGGCCGGGGGTTGGGTGGAAGAGGGGGGGAGATGACATGGGGTGCGTTGATAGAGAATACGGAGAGAGATAGGTAGACAGATGCATGTGGTAGTCAGAGCAAAGATGAGAGGCTGGAGGAGAGGGTTTGGTTTGGTTTGGTTTGGTGGGGGAGGGGGGGGGGATATAGGTGAGCTTATTCAGCTTATAAAACCCCCCAAGAGTATACGAGAGGACCCGTCGTAAGGGAGGGGAGGGGGGTCTCCCCCTCGGATCTCCGCTTTGAAGGATGAAAGTGGTGAAAGAAGGTTGCTTTATGTTGTATGACTTGACAACTGCATGAGTTAAGATGAGGAAAGGGAGTGAGTGGGTAGCTGAGTGGTGTACCTGGCTGGCTGTTGGGTGTGACAACATGGTTATTCGTCCGTAATGACTGTAGCCATGGTGGTTTGGGGCCGACGGACATTTGCTTCTGCCTGTAAGAGTCGATTGAAGACCGTCGTAAGGAGAATTTAGAGGGGGGGGGGGGGGCGGCGGCGTTTGGGGGAGAATGAGAGGAGGCATAACGACAAGCGTCAATCAGTATGGCAAGGGCGAAATAGAAAGAGTAAAGTAGAAAGAAAGGAAGTCCAAACACGGTAGATAGATAGTAAATCAATAAGTCAGGAAGAGCCAGCCAGGTCGGTTGGTGCAGGGCTCCCCCGTCGTAGAAAATGACCATTCACAACCTCATAGAATTACTATTTACGGAAAGATAATTTAGAACGATCCTTCCTAGGCTTTATACAACGAGCCTCTCCCGCCCACTTATTCACTATCGCTATCACTATCACTATCCCCACTACCTCCCCCCTCGGCAGCAGAGAAATCCTCGAACTCCTCATCGCCGTACTCGGCGCCCACGCTGTCATCATCGTCGTCGTCGATGAGGCCCGCGGGCCGGGGTATCATAACGAAGGCCTCGAGGCAGGTGATGCGGTTCGAGGTATCGTAGGTGCCGAGGAGTCTGCCGACGCGTCTCGGCGGCAGCGGTCCTTCTTCCTCTCCCTTCTTCTCCTTCTTTGAGGCTGTCCGCGCCTCGTTCAGCTCCCTCGCCGCCACCGCGAAGATCCGCACCTTGCCGTCGCTGCTGCCCGTCGGTATGATGAGCTGGTCTCCTTCTCCTTCTGATGACGGCACCCTTAATACCGTGAAGTCCTTGATCCGGCCCGTGACGCCGGCGTCGCGGCCGCCGAGCTGCGCGACGAGCTTCGCGACGGGCAGTGGCTGCTGCGGCTGCTGCGTCTTCCCCCCTCGTCTGTTGCTAGGGTCCTCTCCCTGCTGTGGAGGCGGGACGGTGAGGTCGGCACTGCGGGTGGAGAAGAACATGACGTGGCCGTCCTCGGTAGAGACGGCGAGCAGGGGGGAGGCGCCGGAGCGCGGGTCCGCGACCACGTAGCGCACCTCGTGGACCTTGCGCCGGTGATCCGGCATCACCCTGCATTTGGGCGTGCTGTCCATGCCGAAGACCAGGATGTCCCTGTCGAACTCGACGCAGAACTCCTCCTCTTCCTCCTCTTCCTGCTCTTCCTCCTTGTCCTCCTTGCTGTTACTACCGGCGGTGACGCCCCAGATGACCCTCCGCCCCTCGCCGAGACCATGCCGGCCTTCGCCGACCTGCGCCAGCACGTCGCGGCTGAAATTGAGCACGCCGGCCTTCTTGGCCGTCATGAGGTTCCAGAGGCGCATGCAGCGCTCGCCGCGGCCGACGGTGATCATGAGTTTCATGGACGGGTGAACAGCGAAGTCGGCGACGCCATGGGGTGCGGCGCCAGGGGCGGCGGTGTCGCCGCTGGGGCGGGGCGCCGCACCGCCCTGTTGTTGGGGTTTGGGCGCGGGGGTCCGGATGGCGCTCAAGAGCGCCCAGTCGCGCGTCCGCGTCACCGCTACCGTGCAGTCCTCGGACGCGGACAGCAGCTTCGACCGCGTCGGGAACGCCAGCCGCGTCACCGACGCCGAGTGGTGCAGCAGCGTGCCCACCTCCCGGTTCCGCGGGTCCTCGAGGATCCGCCGCGGCGCGATCGACGAGAGTACGTCGTTCATGCTCGGCGGTGCCTTGGCGTTCTTCTCTTTTCCCTTCTCAGTAGTACTACTACCACCCACCCCGACCCCTTGCAGCTGAGCCTGAGGCTGCCGCCGCTTCGGCGGGTGCGCGGAGATGTTGTACACGTTGACGCGCTCGTCGCTGCTGCCGGACGCCAGCATGACCTTCTGGCCACGGCCGGGCTCCGGCGCAGACGGCGGCGACAGCGCCAGACATCGGATAGCGGAGCTGTGGGCGTTGAAGAGGAAAGTATCGGCGAACTCGGCGGTCCCGTAGCCGTCGCCGCCGGCGGATTTCCCGTCCTCCTTCCCTTCCTCCCCCTCCTTCTCGGGTGTAAGGTTGACGGTGATGCCGTGCAGGATCCTGTCGTACGACCCGGTGACGATCTGGATGGTGACGGGCTCTCCTGGCGCGGTTGTCGGCTGTGCTGGTATCGTCGTCGTCTGGAGCGCTTTCTTATGATTATTTATATTCTTGACGATGACTTTGTCCCCGTTCTCTTGCGGTGCGGCGACTGCGGCGGTGGACGGTTTCGTCTTCCTCGTTTTGGTCGGCCGCTCCGGGGCCGAGACGTCGTTCGGGACGTCGGCGCGCTTTCGTTTAGCCATTGGGAGAGTGAGGGTGATAACGAATTGCGCTTTGATAAGATGTTTTGTTTCGTATTCAGTGAGTAGGGGAGAGGAGAGAGTAATCTTGCTTGGATTTGGTTGACAATTTGGTTGACAATGGGATAAGTTAGGATCAAGCAAGAGTAAGATATGTACAATACTTGGTTATTAGCTCTTTTGTACCTAGAGCAGATAAGTAGAGTGCCTGCTGGATTTAGAGGTATATGGGAGAGCTATCCGCCGATATCTGTTAGCCAGAGAAAAAAATAAAGTGGAGTTGTACTGATTATCAGACCTTATCCTTATCGCATTTATCTTATCGACCCTCTCTCTCACTGCAGCCGCCCCCCGTTTAAGCTAACTGCACGCAGGTAATCGGTCGAACTGGCAAAGCCAACTCCCAATATCTGATGTATTCTCTGAGGCACATCCATTTACTGAACCGATCACATATCAGATTGCATCATGTCCTTGGGTTAATTGTGTTTTACGATTTGTATTGATTCAACGGTCGGTGGGTGGGATTGCGCACGATTATATACATCGCCTCCCTGTGGACCGGACCAGACTCCGCGTCCTGTCCATCCACCCCGTCCATCATCTAGTTAACTACTTAACTATCTATGTGTTGTATTGGAGGGTCGGCCATCTGCTCACATGCTGTCCCTTCCCCGTCCTAGACGTGTCCTTCTCAAGGACCAGGTATGAGTCCTCGTTCCGCGGCGTGACGGGCGTCTGAACTCAGCGTATAATGCCAAGTAGGTGGGTCAAGATGCCCACCCGACATGTCACGCACCGGAATCCGCCTCAAACATCAGCTTGGCCTCGCCGAATTCCCATCTGCACCATGGGATGCATGGCTAAACCTAAACCATCCTCTCATGCCCGCAGACATGCATTTCGACGTCAAACCGACGGCTAATAGTGACAGCTCATGCCGAGTCGGCTTTGTGTGAGCGTATTCGCCCTTCCGTTTGCCGATGGGTCTTCCCAGCAATTGGAAATCCCGAAAATGCCACGCTTGAAGTTCATTCGGATGCAAATGGTCCTTCGGCTTCTGCAACATTTTGTTGCCCGCCTAGGATGTCCAGAAGGATTGATCCGTTGAGATGCACTCTGCTGACAGCAAAGATAATCTCCGCGTGAGGCATCTAACTGGTAGGATCGTAAGTAGGGAGCCGCCTGACAGCCACGGCGAAATCACTAGTGATTGGTCCGCCTGTCTGTAGTCATGTTTAAAGATGAAATGATATCTTCGACGGCACTAAACACTACCGTTCTCCATGTATTTCAAGGACCTGTTGGCATATCCTGTACTCCTGGTGGATGATAAAGCTTCGGCAATGTGGAGTGACGAGATATCCACAGCCCAACTCCTTCCTCGAGACCTAACACTAACAATATTTGTTCATGGTATTGTTATGCTCGACCCGGCCACGATGACACACCTAGACTATCGTAGCTCTATCGAGGTTGGACTTGGATCGGATCATCAAAGTTTATCTGCTTTGTTGCAACGTCCTAGCAGTGAGCTCCTCTACTTAGGTACTGGAGGTGTAGGCGTTGGAGTAGCACTTCCGCTCGTGTGTCTTTGATGCTGTGCCTGAATCGCTTGGGCGGCGTGCGCCGCTTGAGCTCTTTGCTCGGCCTCTTTGTGAACGGCTTGGGCAGCAGCCTGTGCTTGTTGCTGTTGCTGCTGTTGTCGAAGCAAAGCCGCATACTGGTGAGGACCGTTCGCTGCGGTAGCCTGAGCCTGTCCACCGGCGGCAGCATTCATAGCAGATTGTGCCATATTATTTTGTCGGCTCTGTAGGAGCTGCCGCGCCATATGCCGAATCGCTTCCTGCGGCACATTTGGATTGGTTGACCTGAGGTGATTTTCTATGTGCTGAAGCTGCGATACATAGGTCTGGTGGGTCTGTTGTGGCAAGGTCGTGTTAGGCGGCGGTGATGCTGACTGTCCGGCAGACATGGAAAAGCCTGATCCCGGCGGTGTCGACATGCCAGTCCCGTTTGCACTGTGCATCGAGGCCATCATAGCTTGTGCCTGGGCATTGTTCAAGTAGTTCTTCTGGTTGAGCGAATTGAGTGCAGCAGCCCGCATGGCCTGAGGTGAGTTCTGCATTGGCGTGGCCCCGGGGGATCCTTGGTGGGATTGCTGTTGGCGCATTTGTACAGAATGACGCTGTTGCTCCTGGATACGCTGCGCTTGCATTATTAGCCGAACGTCTGGTTGCTGACCGTTAGGCATGGCCATCTGCGATTGCCCGTTGACTGCCGGCATCTGCATCTGGGGTGACCCGTTCATCTGCATCGGCGGTACAAGACCACCAACATGCCCCGGAGAGCCGGCACCGTTTGGCGTCGGGTGCATTGGCATCCGTGGTCGGGCCTGGCCATTGATAGGGACCTGGTTAGGAGCGTTGGCTCGGGCCAAGGCTGCGTGAGGATGGGAGGCTGCCATCTGAGGATTGTTCGGCGGGCGCTGACCTGCGCTCTGAGAAGCCGCCATCTGCGCAGCTTGAGCCTGTTGCGCCCTGGCTTGTAGCATAACCTGTTGCAGAGTGTTAGATATATTCGGTAGACGAGAAGATGAAAACGACGGGTTTCGTACTTTACGCTGCGCCTCCTGGTGCTGTCGATGCTGTGCCATCCTCTCGGCTAACCTCTCAGCCATTGCCTGGTCCCTCTCCCAACGCATGATACTGTATTCACGTGGTGTCTTGGTTGTGACCTTTGGCTGCGGGGCCTCGTTCTGCTTTCTCATGGCGACCTGCGCAGCGGTCTGTTGCTGCTTGTGCAACGTCGTCTCCCGCTTCTTTGCAAGCTTTCTCATCGCGTCGATCATGGTCAGATGCTTCTGGTTCCGTCGGCGTTCGACCTTCACCGGCAGTGACGGTCGCCTTCGAAGGATAGGGGTGGCCGGCGCATTTGCCCCAGCCTGTTGCTGTTGCTGAGCATGCTGTTGAATCGCGTTCTGATTTTGCTGACGAATAGTCTGTTGCGCTTGCTCGATCCTGGTCTGCCAGAGCTTGAAGTACTGCGTCTTCTGCATATCATTCGGTAGCCCTTCGAGCATGACCCAGCGTTCGAAGCATTCCCATGGCGTTCTCCGTTCGGCTCCCGAAACAAACATCGACTTGCTTGCAAGCATGCTGGAAATTAGCGACCAGTTATACGAATACTCACGCACTAGGCTCTTCAATTCGTCATCCTCAGACTGCGTCCACTGGGAGTAACTGCGGCTTTCGTAAAAGGTTTGGAATGGCATCGTGTATTCGTTTGGCGGGCGGAATTGGTGTCCGGCATGTAGTCTATCCCTGATCATTTTGTTTTCTGGTCTGAACAGGGCTACATCCGTAGTCTCTGGCTCCATGTTGGGCGCCTTGCTCCCGCTACTGCCGAATATCACCTCATCCCCGTCCTCATCCTCTTCTTCGGCATATTGATATCGACTTCGCTTCTGAGGTGGCTTGGTGGTAGAAAAGACCATCTCGCCCTCCGCATACTTGCTGACGGGCAATACCGGCCGCTTCCAAGCGGCATCGGGATCGTAGTCTGGTGCGACGAGGTCCGGTTGTAGCGTGGCGAGCGGAGACCCGTACATCGGAAGCTCTCCAAGAAGTCTATCTGTAGCGGGAGACTGCTGCAGCGCAAAGACTATGTCATTCTCCTGCAAAGCAAAGATGGCGGATGGGGCGACAGTCTCAAGGATATTATGATGAGGCTCCTCTTCCAAGGCCATAGGAGACTCGGATTGCCCAGATGGAATGAGGTCAGGTGTAGGCTGGTTTTCGGGATCCTGAGCTTTGACCAGGGGCGGGATGAAAGCGTTCACTTGTAGAGCTTTGCGATCTTCCGGTGACGCCCGAGTCCATTCCGCACAGGCGTAGACTAAGTTGCGAGCCGCCGCCATTTTCCATTTCCGTTCTTCTCTGAAATCCGTCCTCAACCACTTCATTTCTTCCAGCAACTGGTCCCAGTGAGAAGGTTGGCGTGTTGGCTCAGGGCATCGCTTTGGCTGGCGTAGAGACCACTTGTTGCTATGCTGATGGCCGTACACGGATCGCAGGACACGGCAAGCTTGTTGCTCGAAAATTGGAGTGAAGGCATCAGGCGTTGAGACGGTCTTGTGTGCATGATGCAAAATTTGCTCCAATGGTTTCATCCATTTTGAATTCACGGTGAAGCCATGTATGAATAGAGGTGTGAAGTAATCATCCCCAGCTGCCTGGCCGGTTCTACCACGGGAATGAACAAGGCTCTTGGCAGCATCCGAGCCAATTCTCGACTGTTTCCCGAAGACGACTGTCGAGATCTTACTGCGGTGCTTCGGTTTGGTCTTTCGGATAAGGCTCCGCGAGTGGCTCTTAGTAAATGACTGAGAGACGGGAGTTATGGGGCCCCCATGAGATTCCCTGCGAGACGATACATGCTCTGAGGGCATCGGTTTTGGGTGTTCCGCAAGCACCTCCGCAACAGACTTTTGATTTGACCTCGAGGGAGTAACAATCGGCGGAAGCTCTGTGCGAGAAGCTGCTGGGCTTGCCACAGGCGGCGTTCGTTGCGAGGGCTCAGCATTGTCACCCGATGGCGTCAAGGGCCCGACATTGAACGTCTTCACAACTTCACTCTTAGGGAGCCGATTCTGATCATTTGCAACAGTTTGTGTAGGCTGCAAAGCCCTGTGCAGATGGTTTGCTCCCATGGACACATTATTAGCGTGCTCATAGTTCGGCCTTCTCGACTCTGAAGCTGCTTTCTGTGCACTCTGGACAGTGGTTGGCTGGTCGGTATTCTTTACGGAGATTCTAGGGACCGCAGACACGGGGGTATCGGGAATTGGCTTGGACTCGGTATTCGCCTGAGACTTCGGAATCGAACTATTCAAATCTCTCGACGGTGTATTAGCTGTCTCATTTGTGAATCGACCATCTACCGGGCCCAAAACAGGTTTGGCCTTTACTGCCGGCTCAGGTTGGATGTTCTTTGCAAGCAGGGTAGGTGCGGCGGATAAAGCCTCCTGGCTTCCATTTTGAATGGCCTCCGAGGACAATCCAGGTCGATGCACGGGTTCGTGATCCGGACTAGTATTGGCCGACGTGTCCATGACCGCCGGAGTCGCTCCTGCCTGGGCAGTTGATGCTGGAGAAGACAAAGCCTCGGTAGGTCTCGACGCATCCGGGGTCGGAATATTCGGAGACAAAGGAATGGCTGCTTCAGGTCTCGCGTGGGAAGGTGCGGTAGAGACGTTCTTTTCAAGCGGCTTTGATCCCTCACGTCCATTAATATGGTCAGTGCCGAGTTGCGGTTGACCAGCAGAGGGGGTTTGTCCAAGACGCTGCGGGTGTGTTGTGTTAGGAGAGATCCCCATAGCACTTCCCGGGGCTGTGGCATGCTTGACTCCATTAACAGGCTGTACTTGCCCCTGCCCCTGGCCCTGCCCGTGCTCCTGCCTCTGTCCCTGCGTCGAGGGTGAAGGCTTGGGTTGCGACTGCTCATTGTTTAGCGGAGATAAAATCGGTCTCGAAACGTCCTTGGGAACAGATACAGTCGGCTGGTGGGCATCGGATGCAGTAGCCGCTCTCGGAGGTAGCGTCGGTCGTGAATGCACGACACCGGGTGATGGTGCCTGAGCATTTTGCGGCGCTGTGGATGTGGGGAGCGACGGAGCAATCGACTGCTTTACACCGTGACCATCCTGCTTGAAAGCAGGTGCAGGTGCAGCCCTTTGCTGAGCTTGTTGCGGTGCAGCAGATCCATTTGGTTGAGGCTGGAGTTGAGGCTGTCGTTGAGGTTGAAGTTGGGGCTGGAGCTGAGGCTGGGATTGATGTTGAGGGTGCGGTTGGAAATGCGGCTTAACATGTGGTTGAAATTGTGGTTGAGGTTGCGGCTGTGATTGAGGTTGTGCAGGTTGTGATTGAGGCCGTACTTGTGGATGTGGGTGCGGATGTGGATGTGGATGTTGATGAGGTTGTGCTTGATCTCGCTGTTGTTGTTGCTGTTGATGTTGCTGTTGATGTTGTTGTTGTGGTTGTTGCTGCTGCTGCTGCTGCTGCTGTTGTTGCGGTTGTGGTTGTAGTTGCTGTTGTGGTGGCAGCGGTTGAGAAGATGGGCGTTGAACCTCAAATCGAAATTTCGAGCGCGTGGGGATGCTCGCCTCATTAAGTTTTCTACCACAGTGTGTAAGTCGTGCATCGTCCCGTTTTTAGGTTTTACGAGAAAAATGCCCCCAAAATGCAACAAACTGATATGTGTAACCAAAATAAAAATAAAAATAAGGAAATACAAAGTAAAACAAGTTGTATAATATGAACATGAAAATTAAAAACTGCAAAGAGAAATAAAGGAAAAGGGTTGTTGATTTAAAAGGGAACATACAATGTGAGGTCAGACGCGGCGAGAAAATGGCGTTCCCCAGCATCGATTATAGGTATGTCCGGGTCTACAAAACTGCGCTTCGGAATGCCTTCATTAGTGGTTGCGACCGCGTATAATTCTCGAAGCTTGCGCTTGCGCGACCGGGCAATTGAACTATAAGCCCGTTAGTACCCGATTTTGATATCATTTTAATCGGATCGATTCGCTCTATAAGATGACAACAAAATAAATGCCAAAATCACAGGTCACTCACGTCCATTCTTGTCGTTTGGAATCCAGAAGTCGTTGACGGTCGATAGGCACGACCTCAGTCATAGCATCGACACGGACAACATCCGTTTCGCATGAAACCGGATGTATGATGCAAAACGTTCCGACTTATTATTAAATGGACACAAGCGAGATGATTAATGGGCTCAAAATCGATGGAAATTGATGGCAAGTCGGTCGTTTTGTGTTAAAAAAAAAGATATCGCAATATTACTGGAGTGAATTGATTGATTGATTGATATAAGTTATCCATGCATGCTTAACATTTTTTTTGTTGGCATTTACGAAGTTCCCTGGCAAGCCTTGGGGGGAGATTTTAGGTATTGGAGGAACTGAACTGTAAGTAGCCCTAGAGGTTAGGTTAGGTAGGTACTTTCAGTGAACGGAGGAAGTAATGGGTGGTATGGCCCGAAGGTTTGATTGCAATGATGGTGTACTGCTAGGTTTACCGTAGTAAAATAGGGTCGGGTCGGGTTTGGTTCTAAGATTGTGTTTGGCTCTGCCCAGGTGGAGGGGTTTGCTTTTCGTCTCCAGGGCTTTTCCAAGGTTGACCTTGTTGGTGTACTTAGGTACCCATTCTCCCCCCGTTTTCCACTACTCGGGGCTCTCGTCAGGGCCTGTCGCGGTAGATTGCTAGGTACTGGGCTATTGGGCTGCCACCTAGACGGGTATCCATCCATATAGTACATACTACGCACCCTACATATCTCGTTTGACTTAGTGTATCCAACTACTTCATTAAGAGAATGTAATTTGGTGATAACTACATAATAGCGTATATATACCTTCTTAGTAGCCATCCAGATTGTATGATGATAACAAACATGAACTTGATTTGGTAGTCCTGCTTAGGTAGCGGGGAAAGGGAGGTTTTCCATTCCTTCTAGTCAAGGTGGATTTGGCGGATTTGGTCCGGGTAGCCTGTATTGGAGTTAAGGGGGAAAATTTTTTGTTCTGGAGTGCATGTAAGTCGAGTAGTCTAATAAGGAGTTACGTATTGTATTCTAGATGGTGGAAAGATAAGGTCGATACCTAGCTCTACCTACAGACGTATATCGATACCTGCTGTACTTAAAACATAAGAACCTTAGGTACGGGGTATATACTGGGCTTCTTCATGGTGATGTAAACGTAGGTGCATGTAATGAATAGCAATGTCAAGAACCCATCTGCAATTATCTAACTATGGATAATACGATAGGGGATGGTCAATCAGCCTTCCTTTGATCGTCATTTTTAAATGTTACTGAGGAAGGGAAGAACCTTTACCCAGCCTGGAGGTAATACCTTGATGTTTCGAGGTCTAAAATCGTAGTTGTACCCGGCATGATAGAGAATCAGACGGATACCTGGTTAGATGTGCATGTTTCTCTCCACAGGTAGCTTGATGGGAAAATAAGGTATCTTAATGTATATCACGCTTGCCTCCAAGCTACATATGGCTAGGTACCTAGGTAGGTACAACCTCGCTGGCTGGCTTGCGAAAAGTTCTAATCAGAAGGAAGAGATTGTAAAAGTGGATCGGCATTTCCATAACTACATGTAGATAGGTATGTACTTTAGGTACCTGTCCGAAGGTACTTTGTTATCGATAACCTACAAAGTACGAAAGTCCTGTTGCACTGGGTATGTCACTGAATACGGTTTACATAAGCTATCTACCTGGTAGATTGTGGCGTTTACTATGTACATAGTTAGTATCCATCTACAACGCGCCATTCCTCCATACATACCACCTACCTCATATCTATTCTTATGTCATTCGAGGTCGCATGAGTTAATTATCTGCCCTTTTTCCTCGCCTATCACCATCTTCTTTTTGATTTTGGAAGGGGGGCGTTATTTATTATTATATCTACCATGTCTCAACGGACAGATGTGTCGCAAGCGCCGAGGATAGCCATCAAATTCGGTTCTAGCTCTTCCACCCCGAAACCCGGAATCTCATCGAAGAGCCAGGCTCCTTCCAAACCGTCATCGAAACCGTCATCGACATTAGGCAAACGCCAAAGGTCACATGCATTCGGTCATGACTCCGACTCCGATGAAGACGATGGGTTCAGCGGCAAGCATGAGGCGGTCACATCGTTTGGTATGAACGGTGCAGAAAACGAGACGCGGAGGAAAGACTCGAGGAGCGCCAACGCCCGAAACGCAACTACACCCTTTGTCATCGGTGGCCATAAGAATCGCGACTGGAAGTCAGAAGTCAAGGCCCGGAAAACTGGCAGAAATGTCCTTCCCCACGAGGCCCAAGCAGAGGTCGGAAACGGCTCATTGAAGGAAACAGAACCCCCAGATCAGGAGAAACAGATCAAATGGGGCCTGACCATCCCAAAGAAGCAATCGTCAGAAGAAGAAATAACTACGATCCCTGCCGATGACGCGAAAGAGCAGCATGATAACTCAAATAATGGAACGGAGCATGAGCGCCAGTCTCCAGAACAGCCCGATGACCCAGACGATGATGCTATAAATGCGCTCCTCGGAAAGAAGCGCAAGTCGGCGAGGGACTTTGTCATCGAGGGCGAAACAGCACAAGTCTCAGAAGAAGATGCTTACCAGCGTGGCTACGAGGAGGCGGCAGAGGTGTCCACAATAGAAGAATACGACGCGATTCCGGAAGGCGAATTCGGCGCCGCCATGCTTCGGGGGATGGGCTGGAAGGGGGAGGAGCGGGCGCCCAAGCCGAAGTTGCCCACTCGGCGGCCACACCTGATGGGCCTAGGCGCAAAGGAAGACGAGGAACTGAAGAAAGCCGAGATGGCGAAGAAGCACGGGCATCGCGAGAGGCGACCACGTCTCGACGAGTATCGGGCAAGCAAGGATAGCGAGAGGCGCAGCCGAGAGGACAGACGCCCTGGTAGCTATAAGAGCGAGCGAGACCGCGAACGACAGAACACCAGCCACAGCCACCGGAATGGAGATCGGGATCGGGATCGGGATCGGGATCGGGATCGAGACCACCACCGAGACCGAAACCGAGACCGAGATCGCGAGGGGGATCGTGAGCGGGACAGCAATAGAAACCGCGATCGACATCAGAGGCGCTGAGCTGCCGCGATCACCAGCATATAATTCCCATGCGACCAGTCTCAGAACATGTCAGATTAAGCGATATACCCAGCCATGATTTTCGGCTGCGAATAGGGGGTGACTGCAGCTTAGATTAGAGAATGCTACCCAAGATACCTTAGATGTCCGCGGCGGCATGCGGCCCAAATTCATACTCATCCTAGAGCACAGGTGTCCTGGATTGCGTGCCGAAAAGACCGTTGTACGGTCCCTTTCCACACTGGCAACTGAAAACCAGATCCTAGGTTGGGAAGAACTTGAGTACGACGGATCGATAAGTTGATGACGCCCTTCCGCCCTAGTTCGAGACTTTAGGACTCTCCTACTCCACAACTCCCAATTATATACGTAGGCAGGTAGGCACGATGTCTTCTTCAAGAATAGAGCTTACGTTTGTCGCTAGTTCCGGACATTACGTAGCGACTACCTAAAGTGCCTATCTAGCAATTCATCGGAGGCCCCCAACTCGCAACTAGTATTCGATCGCATTACTCGATTCTCCATAGTCTGTACGGCTGGGATGGACCGAGGCAATACCAGTCGAGCTCAATACGCACAGCCCGAAATTGTTTAATTTTTTTTTTGGGGGGGGGGGGGGGGAGGGTGAAGGGAACGAAAAACGAATACATAGCACTTAACCTCAAGGAGGTCAATTTGCATGCCCGCGTATGTATCCTCACCGACTCGGACCATGGCAGGACCTATCACAATTGCGACAGAGCAGATCGCCAACTCAACTCGCCATTCAGAAGGTATAACCACACAGCCTATCACCCACTCCTGCCTCTGAGGAATTGCCTGATACAGCATGGCATCATGCACGTAATGGGGGACGCGACCGTTCCGGTCCATCCGCAGTTGTACCTGATATGTGGACAAAGTTATATACATACTTGATACAAACGCATATTTGACGGGCCCCCCGAGCTCCGGGCTCCGTTAACAAACAATAACAATATGATCTCTCTTTCCTTCTCCTCATGCAACTCAACTTTAAAAGACCATATCAACGACGGTGAGCCAAAATTCTTATATGAGACCGTTGTTAGCGTAATGTATGTACCTATCTGTGTAGCTCCAAGTTAGTCCCGACACTACCTACGTACTTATCCCAGCCAGCTCAAAACCTGGAGTAGCATACATACTAGGGGACCCCCGAACGAACAGGTGTTCTTTCAAGTTAAAAAGGAGAAAGCTCACCGCCGGGACGGTGGAGATCATGTTGTCAAGGCCACCTGGGCACCTGGGCAAGTCTTGACTTTCTTTGACTTCTTTGACTTCTTTTTGAGTACACCTATATATCATCACTATGTACATGCCAGATACATATCCCCACATACGTGTTGTGTTATAGGGGTCTCTCAAGAGTTGAGGGGTGTGGTTGCAAGGGCTACTTAGCTACAAGGTATGGATGGACATTGGGGGAGGGGGATGATGGAATTTGTGTTGAATAAGAGCTCTCTCTCATCGAAAAAGAAAATGCAGAGCTTCTGATCAGTCACACTCACTTAACTTACCAACTACCAGGTAACTATGTATGTAGCCATCCATATATCTCAACAGGATGAAGGGGGTCAAAGCCACTTCCACTCCTCATTGCCGTTGGGCGTTAACCTCTTCCCGGATGAGCTTCGCTTGAAGCTGGACACACTCTGCGGTCCGTGTCTGATGTTGAGCGATCTGTGTATGCACAATTAGAAATTCTTAAGAGTGTGGGGGGCAAGGGGGGAGAAAGCGGGCAGGGGGGGGAGTGTCCCCAAATTGAGAGGCATCAGGGGTCTCCTTTTTCATCTCTGATTCGACAAGCCCGCTTGCCGCCGCGTCAACCTGAAGATAACCTGGGCCGGGTATTCGTAGGATGGGCAGAGAGTGGTCATAGGGGTGAATTTACATACTTAGGTATGGTTTATAGCGGGGCTTTGGACCTGAAACCTGCCGACTCCGCGCCGCTTTATCGCTGTAACTATCGCTCTGTTCGCTCTATCACTCTTATCACACCCGGACATCCTCTCTAGTTACCTCTAAGCATATCGCTACATCTTGCCCAGGTGGAATTTCACGTACGTAGGTAGTTACCTACATAAGAACCTTAGAAGTTGTAAGTCCATGAAAGTGCCCTGGAAATGCTTCTTTAGGGCGCTAAAATCGGTGTGCTCAACATACCTAAGTAACTGTAACTACTTAGGTACTGTAACGTGTATATATTTTACACCCCTGAGCTGCAAGCTTAAGCTCTTGGCTTGCCCTTGGTGTTCTAGCTCATGACTAGGGCTATGTAGCTCTCTTTCCCGGCCACCACCTAGCGAGCTATCTACATACCTAGGTATCTACCTACCTGGTAGTTTAGGTACCTACCGAGGGTAGCTACGGAGTAGTACCTAGCCAGGTGTACTTACTACACTACTTACACACCTTAAGAGAGGGGAGGGGCTCGAAATTCAGAAAAAAAAAAAAGGGTTTCCCAGACCTACGAGGAGGCGGTGGACATTTCTTCCCCCCCCCCCCTTTTTCACAACCAACGACGATACTTACATACACGCAACAGCGAGGAAGAGAGAGAGAAAAAACCACAACCAAAACACCAATTGGTGGTTTTTTTTCCCTTTTTAGTTTTCCTCCCTCCCTCTCCCTCTTCGTCTCCCCCTCATCCCCCCCCCCTCCCGTCTTTGCAGAACGGGCTTCTCTTGCCAACGATGTCGAAGCCTCATAGCCTCAACGGGAGCGAGTCGGAGTTCGAGTTCGTCGAGACTCCCAAAGCTCCCACTCCCACCTACGAACAGCCCGTAGACTGCGGCGTGAAGACCACAAATGTATGTCTTGTCTCAAAATCTTGAATCTCATCCACCTATTACCATGGTTTGTCCTGTGTTGCTTCTGTCTTGTTTTGTCTTGTCTTGTTCTGGGGGGGTTTTTTTTTAGCAATGCTTCGTATTTGTTTTGGGGATTTTTGGTGGTTTTTTTTCCCTTTGGGTGCCGTCCTCATCCTCGTGGTAGCTTCAATGCCACCACTCTACTACTACTACATCATGCATATGACCGCAACAACCTCAGATCAGAATACAGAGAGCTTCTTTCTAACTTTCTTCTTCCACCAAAATAGTACCCGGCAATCAAAAATGCCCCTCTCCCCGCCGATGGTCCCGGTAACGACAGCTTCTCGACCATCTTTCTGGTGTCCCTGATCGTCGGTGTCCCTTACTGGCTATCATGGAAGGTCGGCGGCGGTTGCAAGACCGCCATCTTCTTCGGCCTCTTCACCTCCCTTCCCATCCTCGCCGGTTTCTGGATGACGGCCTCTGCCGTGAGCCCCCGCAAGAATGAGAAGGTCAAGCTGCCGGGCCGCCCCGTCGAGCACTACCTCACCTTCAAGAACCGCGCCGACCAGCTCAAGTACCACGGCAAGAGCAAGATCCCCATGGAGACCTTCTACGAGATGTACTTCGACGGTGACGTCGATTTTAACGGCGACGTCCTCGAGTCCCTCGAGTACAGGCACGACTGGGCCAACTTCCACTGGACCATTGGCCTCTGCAGATACTTCGTTCTGTCCTTCATCCCCGAGATGATTATGCACTCCAAGAGCCAAGGTAAGAAACTAAGAAGCAATGCCAAAGACTTCCCTCCCCATTGGGCTACTAGAGCGGCTCTAACATAGACATAAAGATGAGGAGCAGGTCCGTGACCACTACGACCGCGGTGACGACTTCTATGGCTGGTTCCTCGGTCCCCGCATGATCTACACGTCCGGCATCATCTCCGACATCGAAAAGGAAGAGTCTCTGGAGCAGATCCAGGACAACAAGCTTGCCATTGTCTGCGAGAAGATCGGTCTTGAGGAGGGCGATTCCCTGCTCGACATCGGCTGCGGCTGGGGTACCCTCGCGCGCTTCGCCAGCGTCAACTACGGGGCTCAGGTCACTGGTATCACGCTCGGCCGCAACCAGACTGCCTGGGGCAACAAGTCCATGCGCGACGTGGGAGTTCCCGAGGAGCAGAGCAAGATCCTTTGCATGGACTACCGAGACATCCCGGTCCCCGAGGGCGGCTACAAGAAGGTCACGTGTCTGGAAATGGCGGAGCACGTCGGTGTTCGCAAGCTGGGTGCTTTCTTCAGGCAGGTATACGAGATGCTCGACGACGATGGTGTGTTCTTCCTGCAGTACGCCGGCCTCCGCAAGTACTGGCAGTACGAGGATCTTATCTGGGGTCTGTTCATGAACAAGTACGTCTTCCCCGGTGCCGACGCCTCGACTCCTCTCGGCTACGTCACGGACACGCTTGAGGCCGCCGGCTTCGAGATCAAGGGCATCGACACCATCGGTGTGCACTACTCGGCGACGCTGTGGAAGTGGTACCGCAACTGGATTGCCAACCGTGAGAAGGTTGAGGCCAAGTACGGCTCGAGATGGTTCCGCGTAAGTTCCAACCAACGCACCCCCCCCCTTGGTTAGAAACTTGTATGGGTTTGCTAACAAATAATTCATTAGATCTGGTCGTTTTTCCTGGCCTGGTCGACCATCTCCTCGCGCCAGGGTACCGCCACCTGTTTCCAGATCGTGCTGGTGAAGAACATCAACTCGACGCACAGGGTTGAGGGCATCAACACCCAGTTCGGACTGCATGGCGCCCTCAAGTCGGCCAGCGAGCAGCTGGACCTCGGCAAGTGGGCCAAGCAGAACGCGGACCTCTTCCCCATCGCGTCCGGCCAGTAAATGATGACGACGGGATCTCGCGATTTTTCGACTGAGACCGAACCATGAGCGACGGAAGTGATTGGAGATAAGGTCAGAGTCTGCAAAGAGAATCTTCTACGAAGAGAAACCCGTTGCCTATCACCGGGCGTTATCGCGGTTTCGCTGTTGGTGCAAGCAGGCGACAGGGGATGTGAACACGGTGACGCTAGATACAGAGTTGGGGGGATCAGCAACCCTCAAGCTCTAAGTAAAGTTATCATCCGCCGTAGGAAGGAGCTCCACCTAAAGCTAAGGGCTATATGGAAGCATGGAAGGGAAAAGAGTAAAAGAAAAAAGTAGGAATGCCCGAGAGGTAATGGATGATGTTGGGTGGATGGAATTAGCTGGGGGTTGTGTGTGTTGTGTGTGTGGATAATGTTATTAATAGAAGGACGAAAGACAAAGAGTGATGATGATTTTACTTGACTTCCCTAGACAAGTTCAAAGTAGAGATGCTATTCATATCTATCTGGCATACATACCTACACCACAAGACTACATGCTACGTAATGCCCCCTGGAGTTCATATGATACATTATACAGACAGTTGTTGTGGTGCTGATACTTGCCAGTGAATATATCCTTCTATCTTTCCATCAAAAAAACAGAAAAGGGGGCCAAGCAGCTGTTATACTTTCAACTGCCTACTTAGGTAGTATGCTCTGATTCTCTAGGTAACTTTTCCTGGTATCAAGGAGCTCCCCATCAGCTCAGATAGGTTGGTTGGGTTGAATTAGGTGGTGGGTCAGGTTCAATTGTGACTTGTGAATGGCTTGAGATTGGGCTCCTCCAGGGCTTCCAATTGGAGTGGTCAATGTGTGGCCTAACGCGGTCCTTAAACCGGTAATATGTGGGTCTGTTGGATGTATGTAGTTTTTTAAGCCACCCAATAGGCACCAACGAGCCAGCCCTTACAGGCTTTCCCTCTCCAGGCTTTCCCTTTCGCAAGTGGAAAGGTTACGTACTTCGTACTTAGTAGTTCAATTCACCTAGTAGGCATACTTCGTACTGCCTAGGCAGGTATGCCTAGATACCTCTTCCATATTACATACATACTACCTACTTAGTTACTCCTATCAAACAACCATTTCTAACTCAATCATTCAAGTCTCACTCCTTAAAATACTCACCACTCTTTATCTATATTTCCGAGAGCTTCGTCATCCACACAAAAAAGGCTTCACCAACTTTGGTGATCCGTACATACCACAATCACCGCGTTCGCGGACCTCTCCATTCCCTCTACCCTCCTTCCCTCTCCTCCGCACCCCCTTTCCTATTACTTCTCATTCCCTTTAAACCCAAACTACCTTTGATTTGACACTTTAAGTTAATATCTTTTTTCCCCTCTTCCCTGCCCTGCCCTGCCCTACTTATCCCCTTCTTTGACAAAAAGAGCGTTGTCGTTTTGTTGTTGGTTTATTTATTTATTTAACATTATGTATTCCAATTCTAATTCCTTCCTCGGCGGAGGCAATGCCCTACGACCCGGCACCGCTCCCCAGCAACAACAGCAATATGGTGGCAACTCCTTCGGTATGGGCGCCGGCCAACCGCAGCAACAGCAGCAACAGGGCCCCTTTGCGCCGCAACCTACCGGCTTTGGACAGCCTCCGCCTCTGAACCAGCAATACACGGGATTTCCGGCCGCGCCGCCCCAGGGCCTCCAGCAACAACACACCGGCATGCCGCAACAGCAGCCGCAACAGGCCCTACAGCAGCAGTATACCGGCTTTCCCGGCCAGCCGCAGCCACAGCAGCAACAGCCCTTCCAGACGGGTGTCCCGCCGATGCCGCAGATCCCCCAGCAATATCAGCAGCAGTTCAACCAGCAGCAACAACAACAGCAACAACAACAGCCGCAGCAACAGCCGCAGCAGCCGCAGTTCCAACCCCAGAACTCATTCTCGACTCCCAGCATCCAAGCTCCTCCGCCGTCTCAGCCACAGTCTGCCCCGTCCATCCAGCCCCAGCCGACGGGCTTCAGCGCCATGGCTGCCTCGTTCAAGACCGGAGGCGGCGCCGACACCCAGCATCAATCCCAAGCCGCCAAGCCGAAGCCCGCCAACAAGATCCCCAATATCCGGTTATCCTTCATTACCGCGCCTGATCAGGCCAAGTTCGAGACCCTATTCAAGTCCGCCGTTGGTGACCACATGACCATGTCTGGTGAGAAGGCTCGGGACCTGCTGCTGAGATCGAGACTCGATGGCGATGCTCTGTCTCACATATGGTATGAACGACATCTCTTTATCTATTTCGCTATGTACACGATATCGCTCGCTAGTAGCAGTAGTCTAACGTTTTTTTTGTTTTTTTTTTCATACAGGACACTGGCAGATACCACTCGATCAGGCGAGCTGCACTTCCCAGAATTCGCCTTGGCTATGTATCTTTGCAACCTGAAACTTGTGGGCAAGCCCCTGCCGGGCTCCCTCCCAGAAAACATTAAGAATGAAGTGTCGAGTATGGTCGACATTATCAACTTCAGTATTGCCGACGAGGGTGGTAGCACCAGACAAAACACCGCTACGCCGCCGACGATACAGCATCCCCAGCCCCAATCATCCAACTCGCAGCTGCTGCAATCCCAGATGACGGGCTTCCCGAGTCAGCCTACCGGTTTCCCAGGCCAACAACCCCAGCAGCAACAGCAGGGTATGCAAGGTATGCAGGGTATGCAAGCTCAGGCCACTGGTTACCCAGGCGGCCTCACTAACCCTCAACCGACTGGCTATAACGGGCCCCTACCCCCAATGCCGCCCATGCCTACCGGCTTCCCTGGCGGCCTGTCACCCGGTAGTGCGGCGCCGTTAAATGCGCAGCCCACAGGTCGGCCTGGCCAATGGGGTCTGGTGAACGCGCCCGCGTCCGGATTGCCCAACATTGATGCGTTGCAGGCTCGTATGATGCCCCAGGCGGGTCGCGAGCAGCAAAACTACACCACTGCCGGCTTATCCGGCAATGCCGTCATCCCGTGGGCAATCACCAAGGACGAGAAGCGACGCTACGATGAACTCTTCCGAGCATGGGATGGGCTGGGTAAGGGATATATCGGGGGCGACCAGGCTATCGAGATCATGGGCCAGAGTGGTCTTGACAAGACGGACCTCGAGCGCATCTGGACCTTGGCCGACAATGGCAATAAGGGTCGCCTTGACCTGGACGAGTTCGCCGTCGCCATGCACCTTATTTACAGAAAGTTGAATGGTTACCCAATTCCTCACACGCTACCGCCGGAGCTCATTCCGCCGTCTACTCGCAACTTCAGCGAGTCCCTTGGTACTGTCAAGTCTATGCTGAGCCAGGAGTCCGCCTACCGGAAGAACTCAGGGGCTGCTTTACTCCCCCAGCAGACGGGAGTCAGCTATTTGAAGAGCCATTCCTTCAAGAATGCCGGTTCTCCAGCTGGGCGCAAGGATGCTACGGTATTCAAGAACAACGACGATGCCGTTGGGTACAGATCCAGCGCGCGCCGTAGGGTCGGTGCCAGTTCCCCTCGTCCCGGTTCGCCTGCGTCCTCGACATCCAACGACGATCTTACCCTCGACCAGTTGAAGAAGAAGATTCGCGAGAAGCAGGTCGTGCTGGACGCGTTAGATGCTAAAGACGAGGAGGCCGCTGAGGAGGACGACATCCTGGACAGACGGGATAAGCGAGAGGCCGACGAACTCTACCGACGCATCCGCCGCATCCAGGAGGATATCGATAACCATCCCGACTCTGCCCTCTCCAGCAGCGACTCCGAAGCCGAGCGGAGAGCTCTGAAGCGCCAGCTACAGAACTTGACTGATAAGATCCCCGAATTGGCATCCCAGGTCAGGAAGACCGAGAAGGCGATTGCCGATGCTAAGCTCGAGCTCTTCCGGTTAAGGGACGCCAAAGCACACCCTGGCAGCGCCTCCAACATCGTCGGCACGGGACCCGGTGGTGCGATCACGGAATCAGATCGTCTTAAGGCCAGGGCGAAGGCGATGATGCAGCAGCGCACGGCTGCGCTTACGGGCAAGAAGGTCGACGTCGGCGAGGATGACACGGACGCGCCGAAGCGGTTGGAGGAAGAGAACCTCAAGATCAGGACCGAGAAGGAAAACAACGAGCGCATGGTCCGGGACGTCGAGGATAGTGTGCGAGATTTCGCCCGGGGAATCGAAGATACCCTCAAGGAGGGTGCACAGACCTCGGCGAACGAGCACGAGAAACGACGGTGGGAGGACGCGCTTGGCGTGGAGGACGATGTGCGAGACTTCATCTTCGACCTGCAGCGTTCGAGCCGTGCTGCGCGCGTTAGGGCTCAGGACCGCCAAGGAGGCCGTCCCTCTACCGCCCAACCTGTAAAGGCGGAGGCTCCCCCTGTCCGGGTCGATAGTCCCTCTGCGACGTCCCGCACCGCTACGCCGCCAGCCACGGGTGGTTCCCCTGCTCCAGGCGGCGGCTCCTACTCGTCATACAAGACGCCCGAGGAGCGTGCCGCTTTCATCAAGCAACAAGCCGAGCAGCGTATGGCCGAGCGTCTTGCAGCTCTTGGAATCAAGGCGCCCTCGAAGCCTGGAGAGACTGCCGCCCAGCGGATGGAACGCGAGAGGGCAGAGCGCGCTGCTAAGCTTCGCCAGGCGGAGGAGGAAGACGCCAAACGGGAAGCCGAGCGCCAGGCCAGGATCGCCGAAGAGCAAGGCGCCCCCCCGCCTCCCGCCCCGAAGGCCGAAGGCAAGAAACCGCCGCCGCCGCCGGCGAGGCACCGCAAGGCCGACGACACTGCCAAGAAGGCCGAGGAGGAAGAGGCTGCGGCGAAGAAGGCGGAAGAAGATCGCCTCACGCGAGAACGCGATGAACAGGAGCGCGCTACCCAAGAATTAGAGTAAGTTCACCTTGGTTATCAGATTTTCTTTTTCGACCAAGTCAACTAATAAAGGAATAGGGAGAGCGCAAGACAGCAAGAGGACGAGCTCGCGAAGGAGCGCGAGGCCTCCTCTGCCCGGCTGAAGGCACTCGAAGAACAGGTCCGCCTGGGCAAACTCAAAAAGGAAGAGGAAAAGAAGCGGAAGAAGGCGGCGATGGCTGAAGCCAAGGAGAAGGAGGCCAAACTGGCCGCGCAGCGGGCCGAGATCGAGGCCGCGCGGCAGCGCGAGCTGGAGCTCCAGCGCCAGCTCGAGTCGATGAACGACGACGACGATTCGTCCGACGATGATGGTCCTCAGCAGATCACCCCGCAGGCGTCGACCCCGACCCTCGGCGGCAGCCAGGTGGGCAGCCAAGAAGTCGAGCGCAAGGCCACGCCGCCGCCGGCACCCGCGCCCCCGGCTCTAAGCACCCCGCCCACTGTGATCACCACCTCGCCGCCCGAGAGCCGCAACCCGTACTTCCGCATGATGTCGCAGTCCTCCACACACTCCTCTGCAGAGTCTCCCGCCGCAGCCGCCTCCTCCTCCACGCCACCCGCCCCTGCGCCCCCCGCGCCTCCCGCGCAGCCCGAGGTGTCGTCTACGAACCCGTTCCACCGGATGACGCAGCAGCAAGATTCCAAGCCCGCCGGCGGCGCCGCGGCGGCGCCGATGGCTCCGCAGCCCACGGGCCAGATCTCCCGCAAGCGGCCGGACACGGACGACGAGTGGGGGTCCGACAACGAAGAATCCTCGGACGACGACTCGGACGACGACCGCCCGGCCCAGGGCGCCGCCCAGCTCGCCTCGCTGCTATTCGGCTCCATGGGCCCGCCGCGCCCGCTGTCCGCGACGGGCGACAAGGCCAGCGCCGGCGGCGGCAGCGCTGGCGCATCCCCCGCCGCTCCCGCAGCGCCCTTCACGCCGCCCCCGCCCCCTACCGGCGGATCCAGCCCGCCGCCTCCTCCCCCAATGCCTCCCATGGGCGATCCCGCTGGCGCAGGCGCTCCGCCTCCGCCTCCACCGCCCCCGATCCCCGGCATGGCGCCCCCTCCTCCTCCCGCGGCAGGCGATATCCCGGCCCCGCCCTCGGGCGGCGGCAGGCCCGCGGGCCTCCTCGGCGAGATCCAGGCCGGTCGTTCGCTCAAGAAGACTCAGACTAAGGATAAGAGCGCCTCCTCTATCGCGGGCAGGGTGCTGGATTAAAGGCTAGGCCAAGCGCGGGTGTCTGTGTGTGTGGGAGTGTGTGGTGGTTTATATGTTCGGTGCGGTTTTGGTGGGGGGGGGGGGTTTTTTCTATGATGGGTGCTGCGTGAGCAGGATCGAAGAAATAGGAAAATCGAGCGAACGAGTAGGAGTAGGAGTAGGTCGCGTCGAATAGAAGGAAAGCAAGGGGTGCGCAAGAAGCAAGACTGACTGACTGACTGGACTAACTGGCCGACTGGAAGATACGTGTGGGCAGCACGGCAGATGATGTGATAGTTTAAGTGCGAGTAGTGTAGTGTGACTAGATAGATGATAAGATAGGTTCTTCGTCCTTTTTTTTTTGGTTTTCTCTCTGTGGTCGTTTTTATTTTCTTGCCTGTATGTCGGGAATATATGTATGTATAACTTCTTATTTTATCTCACTTTATTGCTCCCTACTCCGCACTCTTGGACTTCGTGTACATGCATGTATGCATGTCGTTAGCTGAGACGAAAGGCGAGGGGATGTGCTTATCGTATCTAGCCAGCCCATCGTGACCTCACTTAGATACTCTGGTTATAAAATAGGATTTCTTTAAATCAACCATGGGTGTTTTTTGTCCTTCCGCAAACGATCTCGAAAAGAAACAATCGAGTCCATTTACCATACTTGCTCTTCGTTGCCAACGGGGTATCCGATGATTCAATAACACTGACTGACTTTATTATCCCTTCTGGTTTACTAACACCCCCCGACTTGAGGTGATGAGATATCCGGTTTTCAATGGCACTTCATAATGGCGCGCATATTCCATTACTAGGAAGTACAATTAACTATATTACTTCTAGGATTCACCTACATTTCATATAAAGCATAATTAGGTAACAAACCTATCCGATGATTTGCTAGGTATTCGGTTCTACGGGAAGTCGGGATATGGGAAAGCGTCGAGTCACACACAAGAGGTTCTCCATACGTGTGATGGGTGCTTGCAAGGTCATATCCGACACCGATCATCTATAGGATCATAGGAGTCAGGGAAAAGACGCATATACTGAGGTGATTTTACTCTATCCCGAGAAGCTTTGAAGATCATGCAGTTCTTGCTGGACCACACATCCTCGATCCTGTCGGAGCAGATGGCTTGTAAAATATCTATCGATGCTACATGGCCAGTTTGTATTTACAACTATCTGGGCTTTCTATTTTTTGCTACTTCAGAGTATGAGACCTGTTTCTTGGTTTTCGAGGTTTGGCTTAATATGGGAAAATAGTAAAATTCTGGCGCATCAGGGGTCGGACCCACCCCCGCCTCGTCTCCGGCTTCCAACCCGTATCGTCTCCAAGACCGGTCCCGAAACTCCGTATTAGCGTCACGGCAGGGCTCCGCCCGCAACCTCTTGGCCCCTTCCCCAGATTGGCAGACTTCCTCATAGCGTTATGGATGACTAAAGGTTTTTTTTTTTTGGGTCGATCTCGAATGACTAATATCGGACTTCAAGTCGTCCCACAGTGCACACCACCCCTTTTCCCCGATGATATTCGGCGTTTGTTCATACGCATTAGTAACTCGCAACGGGTAGTGCCGTTGTACGATGGTACCTACGTAGTGGATGGGAAAGGGGAGGTTATAAAAAGAGGTGATGACTTCTTTCGTCTCGAGAGAAGCGCGACAAACTTCCTATCTCTTGACCGTACACTCTCTGGCTTGGATCACGTTCAGGCATATATCATTATCCCTCTCCCTGCTTGCAGATTCATACGCCCATTCCCTCCTTCCCTCCCCTGAATCTTCGACATAGAAACGAGACATACAAGCCGACACAATGGCCGCGCCGCAAAAACAGCAGGACCAGCAGCCCATCCTGGTAGTAGGCGCCGGCGAGCTAGGCACCGCGTTCCTAGAAGCCCTAACCACGCACCCACAGCGCGACGCAGCGCGACACCCAGTATCCGTGCTGCTGCGCTCCTCAACCATCACATCCACCGACGCAACAAAGCAAGCATCCAACGAGCGCCTCCTACACGACCTCGGCGCCGCGGAACTGATACCGGGAGACGTGGCGCACGATCCTGAAGACGCGCTCGCCGCGACGTTCAAACGCTTCCACGCCGTCGTCGTGTGCGCGGGCATGGGGCTCGCACCGGGAACACAGACGCGGATCGCGCGGGCGGCGCTGGCCGCCCGCGTCCCGCGCTTCTTGCCCTGGCAGTGGGGCGTCGACTACGACGCCGTCGGCGCCGGCAGCGCGCAGGACCTGTTTGACGAGCAGCTCGCCGTGCGCGGGTTGCTGCGGGATCCCGAGGCGAATCCCACCACCACGGATTGGACCATCGTGTCCGTGGGATTGTTCGCTAGTTTCTTGTTCTACGCTCCCTTTGGTGTGGTGGATCTCCCCCGCCGCGTCGTCCGCGCCCTTGGCGCCTGGGATAACAAGCTCACGATCACGACGCCCCGGGATATCGGCCGCGTTGCCGCGGAGGTCGTGTATGTCCCCGGCGAGCCCGGGACGGCCGATGATACGAGGAGGAGGGTCGTGTATGCGGCTGGGGACACGGTGACGTACGCGAGGATCGCGGAGCTCGTTGAGCGGAGGTTCGGTGGTGGTGGTGTTGGTGGTGGGGGAAAGGAAGAGGAGGGGTTCAGCAGGGAGTTGTGGACGGCGGACACGCTGCGCAGGAGGCTCGAGAAGAACCCAGACGACGGCATGGCCAAGTACCTCAGCGTCTGGGTCGGCGGCCGCGGCGTCGCCTGGGACCCCGAGGTCACGATCAACCGCCGCAGGGGCCTGCGGATGACGGGCCTCGAGGAGTATCTCGCGCAGATGCCGGATTTGAGCTGAATGGGGGGGGGGGGGGATGAAGGGAAGAATCATTAGTGCTATCTGTGGGATTATGTAGAGAGAGGAGCTCGTGGGATTATATATATTGCCCCTTTTTCATGTTGTATGGCCGTCAAGAAAACCGCTGATGAAGACCCGACTTGAGGTGAGACCCCCCTCGTTACGTACTTTATGCGGCGATGCCAGAGGGTATTATGGCTGTTATGTCTCCTCGGACTTTAGTGTTCGACATCAATAGGTTCGGCAGAAGATAGGATTCCACCCAAGGGAAATCATGCACTCTCTCATATGTCACCAGCTCGAGCTAGCCATGATGCTATCCGTATATATTTCTCCTCGTTAGTATAGCGTAGCTGCTACGCACAATATATATATAACTATACATATATAATAATTGACCATTGCTTTCTGAATTTGGTTTCTTTATTATCCCATATAGATAGATAGGCCTGTTTGGTACATAATACACCACCCGTCAATAATGATGATAAGAGGCCGAGGCGAAATGAACGCCCCCTTCCCTTCCCTTCCCTTCCCTCCTCAATTCATAAAACTCCTTGTTCCGCGCTGCTTGCTCCCTCCTTCGCTTACCAACCCCTCCCCCTTCCCCTTTCTTTTATAATCTCACCGGGCCCTCGATTCAGTCCGAAAAGAAAAGAGGGGGAACCCGGCCCATACTTCTTGGAAGGACTCGTACGCATTATTTCGTAATACACGTTCTGCTCGCGATAAAACCGGAACAACCAAAACCGAAAACAGGAAGAGAGGGGGAGGAAAAAATACAAAAGAGACCAAATGCAGTGCGGTAGCGGTAATAATGATGATCGATGATGCATGATACGAGTGCGGAGAGGAAAATCCCGAGGAGAAAAAAGAAATATCATCGACAACCAAAGATGGGGAGACTAAAGAGCCTGAACCGCACCGCAACAACTGCCCCCCAGCTTTCCACTGCGTAGCTCAAATATAGCTGACCTTAACGCCCATGCCCGCCGTCGCCTTGACCTTATTCCAACCCGTGGCGAGCGCGCGCCGCACGCGCTCCCGGATGTCCCTCTTGCCCAGCACGATGAGGATCGAGATGACGAAGGCGAGCAGCCGCAGTAGTAGCATCGGGTTGCCCCGGAGGGTCGCGCTCATCTGTCCGAGGATGTTTTGCAGGTTCGTCAGGATCGTGGCGGCGCGGGCGCCGATGCCCGGGGACGCGGCGGCGGCTGATTTCTTCTTCCCGCCCCTGGCGGATGACTTGGCGGGCCGCGATACCGCTGATGACGAGGCGGGTGTAGTGGGTCGCTTGGGTCTCGACCTGCTGGTTCCTGCCGAGCTGGGTGTCCGCTCGACGCCGTAGTCGATCTCGCTGCCTTCTCGTTCCCGCCTCGCCCGCTCCTCCTCTATACGCCGTTGTTCCTTCGCCTCGTTATCCGCGCGGAGTTTCCGAGCCTTCTCCATGTCCTTCTGCAGCTGTTCGTCCTGCCTCTGTTTCTCCTCGCGCTCGGCCCGCTCCGACTCCAGCTTCTCGTCCTGTAGGCTCTGGAGGGCCTGCAAGAAGGCGTCCCGCCTCTCCTCGTCCAGCACGGAGCTCATGCTTATGAACTCCCGCGCGTAGTCCCACTCGTTGTTGCGAACCAGGACGTGTAGCGTGTAGAGCTCGAGAATCTTGACCCTCGCGTTCAGATCTCGGGGGGTGTCGGCACCGCTGGCTCCCTTGGAGGGCGATCTCCGGGTCCGGAAGGAGACAGACGACGACCTCGACGCATCGAGGCGCTGTGAAATGTCGAGATTCGGCGTGCTGGACGCCGCCAGATAGTTCTCCAAACGTTTTTGGTTCAACGTCTGGGTTCTTGCGTGGGCAAGGAGGAGCGTAGCGCTGTAGGTCTTGCGTGTTAGAGCTGGTCGTCGAATGCATCAACTACATAGGCGAATGGGCGCAGTAGTTACACTTACAGATTAATGACTACGTCTGAATCCACGTCGCCCTCAACACCGTGATAACCAAACTGGACGACCTCTTCCCACACCTCTCCTTCCTTAACCTTAGCACACAAGGCACGCCACTCATGCACGCCGAAAGCATCCTTCCCCTCGTCGGGACCCAGTTCAAGGATGGCATTCAGAATGGTCAGGTAGAGGCTCCAGACTTTTATGCGGGTGGACCTGGAAGCCCGGGCGACGGGTGCCGGCTCGGTATTGCTGGTTGAATCTGTGGCATCGTCGGGATGTGAGGGAGGGTTGATCAATGGTAATACGGTAGAGAGTGCTTCGGGCAGGCGACGCGTAAGGAACAACTGGGAAGCCTGACGATAGGCTTTGGAGATATTGGAGGCGGAGGGGCGAGCGCTCGTAGAGGAAGCGAGGGAAGAGATGGAATTGGATAGGACATGGGAACGGAAGGATTCGGTGGCTGGCGAGTGAAGAGAAGCGGTAAAGGAGCCTTCTGATGCCATATCTGGATGTCTAGATAATCGCTTTCTCGCTCTTTCGCTTTCTATCTAGGGATATATCTACCCTTTTCGAGCAGGGGCTTTTTATTTTATTTTTTTTAGATTCAGGATGCGCGATGCGCGATCCGTTTTGGCAACGACGCAACCGAAAGGGTGATGGCGATGGTCAACTTCCTCTTCTAAACGCAGTCATTGATAGATGGGGGGGGGGGGAAGGGATGCGAATTGTAGACCTTGGAATGAATGGTATAATTCTATGTAGACGGAGAGAAGTGAGGCTGTGGAGATGGAAAAGTAACGGAGTAAGTAGGTGTGTGTAGGTGTAGGTGCAATAATCAATAATGATCAGTCGGGAATTAGGTACTAAGTAGATTGCTCACACCACCACCATCCATACACAAACACCAAATACAACCAACTATAACACCATAAACTATAAACTAGCAATTAGTTTAACCTGCTTACTTTAGGTTAACTAGGCACATAAGTGGAAGTAAGTTAAGTTGACTTCGTAGCTGGCATGCACCTCTTTGCAACTTGCACCTGCACCTGTACAAAACAAAATACTGGAATTGTCTACCAATGACATGTGGAACCGACCTCCGGGCAAAGCTCGCAGATTAGTTTCCAGATTGGATGTTTTAGGTACATGTGAGGTACTTATATGGTTTGGGCATATTTAGGTTGCATGTGGCTGTCCCGCAGTTCGGGGCTGGCGGTATCTTGGAGGTATATCTGGGGCCGTTTTAGTCGGTGGTGGTCGGTTGGTCGGTGGTCGGTGGTCGGTCAAGCTTCCCTCTTGGGTGAATTTGGCAGCTCATGATTTTACTTGGGGACATTTCCATCTTGCCTCGGTTCATTCGGTCCCCAGTTTGCCAGTCTGCTACTAAGTAAGTGCCAAGGCATGTTGATATATCCCCCCAGGTCTCTAGTGTGTTATTACCTCAGCGGAGCAGGGATATCTCCTGCTACCTTTGTAGATGGGGACTTCTTGCTAGACTGAAAATGTGTTAGCGCCCCGATGTTGACCGGATCCACGGGCATCTCCCCTTCTGATCGAGGACGGCTGCCCACATCGCGACTGTTATATTGCATTGAACGCCTATTCTACCTATGAATGTGGCATTATACTACATTCGGTAGTCTTCTCCTACTTCTCCAAATGTTATATGGTGCCTGTGATAGATCTAAGTCAAGCTATATATATTATTATTAATATTCAAGCATTACTACGCGCCCAGGTTCATGTGCCTATGTACGCGGGCAGGTTACGAAACGAAGGCAGCAAATGGGAATATTCACCGTTAAAATAAAACACGGGATTCTGCGATATGGTATAAACAAAATAGCTCTAGCATCGGATCCAACTTGAACCGCATCCCAATGAGATCATCGACAGTCATGTTGTAATCAGGCGTTCTACTGCGGGACGTTTCCCTCGTGCTCCTTCCAGAAGAAGACAGACATTCCTGTAACCACACCTAAAATCAATATATAGAGAGAGAACCTGGTAACGCCCTCGAAAAACCGTAACGCTCGGCCGCCGACATAATAATAAAATCTAGAACGGAAAATAGACTGTACATCCCATTCTGCCTGTCTGTCAGACACTTGAGCAGACATCAAGAGTGTCGTCTCTTGAAAAAATAGCCCTCCCCGTTCCCTAGGCGTCATAGAAGTTCGGGGGGCTCGTGGCGTTCCGTCCATGTAGCAGTATCGCCGTAAAGCAAAGCCGTCGAGAAACCTAGCCCATCGCAGATAATAGTCCCAGTCAGCCCACGCGGCGTGCCCGTAGGCAATCTTGCCCCCACTCCATCCATACATGATCACGAGAGGGATAGAGAGAGACACACACACACATACAGAAATCAGAATCGACCAACCAGCCTACCCCACCCAACCTAACCCACCCCACTCCTCACCTTACTCGGCGGTCCTCCTCCAGAGATCGCGAATAGAGAGGGTCCCCGGGATGCAGGCGAGGGCGCCGATAGCGAGATCGCTGAGGAGGCCATCCTCGAGGCTCCAGTGGACGGTGAGCGGGGCCCAGGCGGCGTTGCGGAGGAGGGTCTTGCGCCACTGTGCGGACCAGGCCCGCTCGTCGGCCTCGGCCTCGGCGACGGTCTTGTCGCCGATGCGCTCGCGCGCCGTGCGCCGCGACCGGCGGTGGGCCTCGTACAGCAGGCGCGCGATCTCGAGGCCGACGAACCCGCCCCAGAACCGCGCGCTCCACCGCGCCGTCCGCGCCGTCCGCTCCGCACTCCACTCCAGCACCCCCTTGCCCGCCAGGAACGCGCCGTTCTCCAGCGACTGGAACGCCACGCACGCCGTCAGCTGCGCCCAGGCGATCGCGCTCTCGATCTTATCCGTCTTCGGCTGTTTCTGCTTTTCTTCGTCGCTGAGGTTGGCGGCGGCCCGCCGCTTGAGCACGAGTCCCCGCGCCCAGAAATACATGTTCAGCAGCCCCCAGAGACGCATGAAGGCCCGGATCTCGGAGGCCATGGCGCTGAAGGCGCGCAGGCGGCGGGCGAGCCGGAGAAGCAGGGCGACGCTGGGGGAGGGCAGCAGGGCGCGCGAGCTGAGGACCAGCGTGGCGGAGGGCGGCAGGGCCTCGATGGCGGCGAGGAGCCGTCGCGCGCTCCGCTGTACGGCGGGGCCCGTCGCCGTCTGCAGGCCTGCGGCGCTCAGCCGCGCCGCGTACCCCAGGAACAGCAGCAGCGCGTCGATCCCCGACGGCGTCTGCAGGCATCGGTGCAGGTGCGCGAGGAACGCGTCGATGTTCGACGGGGTCGCCTGGATTAGCGCCTTTAGGGGGAACGGCTGTGGCTGCGGTGTTGGTGTTGGCACGTCGGGGAGCGGGACCGGGTCGCCTGACGGGAGGTCCGAGTTCGGCTGCACGATGTCCTTCGTCATGGTGCCGGGTTTTCGATAGATAGATTGGGGGTTTTATTTTTTTGCGGGGGTGGGTCCGACTTTCGAGAAAGCAAGATCGTTAGTTTTTCCGTAAGCGAAGGAGGGTCCAGGTCCAGTCACCACCGTTTGCTGTGTTGTTGAGTTGTTGTCGTTGTTGCTGTGGTTGTTGTTGTAGTTGTTTTTTGGCCTTATTGAAGTTAGGGGATATTATTAAGGAGGCTGACGGAACTGCCGGTTGTTCAAGCTTGTCGGTCGAAAGAAATTCCCGATCGATCGCGTTCCCTAAAAATTGCGTTTCGTTTGTTGGCTGTGTGTGTGTGTGTGTGTCGCTGTTACCGTTTTCGAGGCGGGTAGAATAAAAATAAAAGGCTATAGCTGTTTTTTTGAACTTGTATAAGTTGGCTGAGCTTGGATCATTATGTAGTTGTTTTTAAGTTAAAAGAAGATGAGCATTGAATATTATGTGCTGTGAAATGAGAGAATGGGAAAAGGAAAAAGAGATGGAAGAGTTGCAGGATTAAGTCGAGGTTTGTTGTTCAACCAGTTAGTTTTCTATGCTAACCCTCCCCCTATTGATTAATACCAGAAGACTTCCCCAAAGTTAGGTGCCCAAAAGCAAGTACAGGTAGGTAGGTACGGGATGTGATATTATTCCATAGAATTTCATCTACAACCTAGGTATTTGGAGTATCCTGGGCTAGGTTGTTACCTATAGGCTGGTAAAGTACCCTCTCGACCTCATGCAGTGAGTGGCACTGCGGGATTGGGTACCTCGGCACTTTGATTCGGAGCCGGCATTACAAGTCTGAGATCCATTCGATAAATTGATATACCGCCGGTTCAAGTTCAGGTTTGAACATGTACTAATAAATAAGCAAAGTCGGCCGCCGTCGGGTCCACACAGCTCCCCAGCAGTCGGGGGGACCCATTTACCTGATCTTGAATCCTTTTTTTAGGCACGCTTAACTTTTCCCTTCGGAGTCAAGATAGGAGTTCTCATTCCTTGTTATACCTAAATACCTTCAAGCAATTTCCATCCATGATCCTTCAAGGTTTGAAAGCAATTACAGTTTTTATATATGGAAACTATGTCAACTTCGTAGGTACTTACTTAATCCACGTTACACGTGAACCCATGTGTCTCTCCAATACAGACTATTATTCTACCTACCTAACCTACCAAGCCTACATAGTTGGCTAACAAGTAGTTATTGGGCCATATTGATGTTCGGAGAAAGGTTCCACCCATAAGTGCCACACACTTCACTTCACTTGCTTGACTTGTCACTAGTTAGTGGTTAAAAATCGAGGCTATCCAGCAAGACGCCAGGTCAGCAACTAAAAAAGGAACTCCCCTCTCTTATTAATTATACGTTGCCGGTTATTTGCTGGATCTTGCCGAAACTACCAGAATAGCACCCCCCCCCCCCCCGCGCTCCCCCGGAGTATTGTGCCATGTTTATTACATAGTAGGGACGTGCACGGTCCGATCTACGTACGCAAACTCATATTGTACGTATGTATCTAGTTCGGGTCGTTCTCGGCATGCTTGCAATACTTACTTGGGTTAAAACCGGCGAGTCTAATTTCGTTCTCGAGTTAACTACTTACTTACCTACTAAATACCCTGCCCTCACTAGAGAAGGGATAGGGAGATATAGGGGGACAATAATATGTGAGGTAGACCGCTTCAAGGGAGTTATGTCGATCGGTCTACACATCGTCATATAGCATTCACGCCGTGGCTTCTCGTTTAGTACGTATGTACGAACGAGACGAACAAAAGGAAAGTTATAGCGCGTAATGTACATGCTTCTTCGTACATTTACTGCTGCTGCTGCCATATGTTACACGTGGTTTTTCAGGTCCACTTTCGCCTGTTTTCTATCGAAAATATGTAGGCCGGGGCTGGTTGCGTTGGGTTGGTTGGTTGGTTCCAGGGGGGATCGGATCGGATCTATCTATCTCTCTCTTTTATCGGTCCGCCATCATGCTCCTGACCGAGTGGTAGTAGTCCTCGTCCAGCTTCTCCATCAGCTCTTCCTTAGTCAGCCAATGGAAGTCCTGGTAGCCCATCTTGTTGCCCTTCAGGTCAGCCTGGCCGGCCATGATCCTGCCCTTGAGGAAGAAGACCTTCTCGCCCCTCCGCTTGCGCTCCGCGTTCTCGTCGAACACCGGCTGCTTGACCATGTGGGCCACCGGTACCCGGCCCACGATCCACGTGTTCATGTTGACGCCCGCCGCGGACTGTAGCACACGCGCTGCCGTCTAATTCCCGCCGTAGTTAGCATACATAAAAATAAAATCTTGAGGTCCGGGGAAGTGTTTGTGTGTGGGAAATTGGGGCTGCTAAGCGCCGTAGAGGTTGCAGGGATAGAGAGAGAGAGACAAACCTCGTGCAAGGCCTCCTCCGTGGTCGCATCCCCAGCGGGGAACTGCCACTTCCCGTACTCTGTCTGGACCACCAGGTACAGGGTCCGGTCGAGCTTACGATCTAATCTCCTGACGTCATTGGTCTTGTCGGCCTCGGTAATCCTGCTCATGGGCCGCTCGACGGGGACGATCTCGTCGGGCTTGGCGGGCTCGCCGTCTTCGGTGACGCGGAGCTCGGCGTCCTTGAGCAGGATGTCGCGGACGCGCTCCTCGTTGCTCAGCGTGCTGCCGACCAGCAGCTCGTCGTTCCAGGCATTGCGGCCCTTGGAGTAGTACCGGCCCAGCTCCTTAGCGGCGATGCGGCCCCGCTCCTCGAACTTGATGCGCCAGTCGAGGTCGGTGGCCGTGTCCTTCTTGTAGAAGAGGGTGTGCCGGAAGGGCAGCACGAGCCGCTCGTTGAGGCGCTTCTGGTAGAAGAAGAAGGCGTTCTCGAAGGGGGTCAGGGCGCGGGTGATGAGGGGCGCGCGGGTCAGGATGATGCCGCCTTTTATGCGGTACTCATCCTTCGGGGAGACGGTGATCGGCGGGTGAGGGTCGGATTCGGTAGGCTTTAGGTGATGGGCCTCGGCTTGTGTGGCGGCGTCGGTGACGGCAGCGGCAGAGTAGGGGCGTGCTCGGAATAATTGTGCTCGGAACTGTGATGTCCGACAATTGGCACATATACTGTTGATCTGGGGTTGCCCTGTCCGGAAGAAGAGAGAGATATGTCAATAATATTTTTATCTTATATTTCGCAAATCGCAAATCGCAATACTTTCTTATCATGCTGCGAAAAATGGAGGGGAAGGCCAGACTCACTTCTGAATAACGCTGCAGCTGCGTTGCCGCCTCTGCTGGAGGCCGCCATGCTCTGGTATAGAAAGTTCCTGCCTGCCTGCTCGCTCTTCTACGAATTTCGCAGCTGGCACGAATTGGATATGTAGGCACCAATGGCAGAATCTCCGTCTTCGTCTTCGTCTCCGTAGATTTTCTTCATTAAATCCGTGTCCCGCGCATACAAAGTAGGTACGGAGAGTTGGGGTCGGCCCTTGAACTTTTTTTGAGACACCCCCTGTTAATTGCATACGCTAATTGTGTAATGTGGGTCTTCTTCGATATCGTTTCCACTGTGCTTTAGCCACACATGCAGCCACACACAGGCATCTCAGCCACGATTAAGGCTTTTGGGAATGCGATATCTGGATATCTGCGACCGCCTAGGTAATGTTTGGTTAGCGTACTTACGTAGGCTTGTTCCTTGGATTTATCGCTGTTGCGTTGCTTGTGATTCTTATTATGATTACGTAGTGGGGAGGGGAAGGGGGAAGGAGGAGGCAGGAGGTTCTGAGGCAGTGACGTTCAATTCCAACTTCCAATGTTCCAACTATGTAACCTGCTAACCTTAACCTTGAAGGAGGGACCTGTGAGATATGCGGTGGGGAAGTATGTACCTACCTTACCAGCTTACCACTCAAAAATGCTTGTTCCAGCAACAGCAACCGGCAAGTCAGATGCTCAGATGCTTCAGGGCTCCTGCCAGCCTGCGCTCTCTCCGGCCCTTACGAATTCAACCTTGAATAGTGGGTCGGTCGCCTTCAGGACGGGCTGCCTTCAGGGCTGCCGCACCGGGACCCATCACCCGCGTCCAGAATCCCGTCCAGCTAGTCCATACAATTAAGTCATTTTCCTCACTCTTTTCCCTTATCTACCTAAAACTACCTAAGTAACTAAACCTCCACTACATAACGATCATCCATCAATTCATCATCCGCGTCGCAACGTCAAAACGCAACCGTTTCGCAATCTCCTCGTATACCTCCTCGTATTACCAACATCCGGGTTCAACTTAGTACAGCGCAGAGGGCAAATATGCCATTTTCTGCACCCGACGACCACTCCCTCTACATCTCTATTCCAACATAATAGTCAAGTCATCCATCACCAATTACATTACATTACATCGACTTTTTAGTAGACCTAGATCGACCTCCGTCATCGACAAATCGGTTTACAGCCGTTCGATCGTGATCTAACCTATAACCTACAGCCTATAACTTATCTAATATTATTTTGGAGGATGCCATCATCGCCTTCTGACCACTAATCATCCAGTCATCCAGTACACCATCACAAAACCCCGGATTTCTTACCGCAGACGCATCCACAACCTCAATCAACATCCACAACTTCCAACAAAATAAACCTACAAATTCCATAATCGTCGCATTACATCGCATCTCCGCCCTTCCCAGCCGGGCGCTGACTTTCTTTCCATAATGCGCTCCGCGGATTGCGAAGAAGACCTATGCGTACCACCCGGTCTATCTGGGCCCTCAACCTTCTCGACAATAATATCTTTAAGCCCATTTATATTTACATTCGCCGGAGTTTCCACCTTGGTGCTTCGTAAATTATACCCCCAATTATCTCGGATACAAACTGCTCGCGACGGCGAAGACCATTTCCTCCCTGCCGACGCCCCCTTATCGCTACAACAAGCCCATGCTGAGCATGGATCTAAGTCCATCCATAGACGAATCGCTGCCGCTACATTTGCTACCACTATTGGACTTGCCGCTATCCTGGGCGAGTTGATATTATGTGAGATATCAGAGCTAGTCAGCCCTCATACTCGCGCCGTGGCATTGCGCATCACCGTGCCCACCCTGCTCTTCTTACTGGTTGTACTCATTCCCTTCCTCGAGCTACAATCCGTCATCGCAGGGTCTGGGTGGTCATTCCAGAGGAATTCGAAGGGGAAGATCCCTAGGGCTGCCTGGATTCTGCAATTTGCCGTCTTCGGGCTATGGCTTTTTGTATTCTGGTCGCTTGGGAATCTCGTTCCTGTCGGCAGCGAGGTCATGGCCAAGCCGAGTTCTGTGATACCGAGACAAAACCCCGAGACATCCAATGGCCTGGCGCGCGCCTGTCTTGAGCGCATCGGAGTTATTGGCATCTCCCTCATGGCGTTACTTTCCGGTTTTGCCTCTGTTTCTTCACCGTGGCATACCTTTGGAAGCAAAGCTTCGCGCCGCCCCGTGACCGACTCTGATATTGCCCGAAAGCAGGCCGGGCTCGATGCCACGAACGAGATGCTTCTCACCAAGCGGCACCGCCTACAGGCTTTGCAGCGCAAAGTCGCGGAAAGCTCGTCCGACAACAAACCGGGGTATTTCACCAAGGTGTTAGGTTCTATTCGAGGAGACAGCGATCAAACTGAGATTCGCAGCTTGCGCCTGGAAATTGCAGGCTTGGAAGCCATGGAGGCTAACTTGGCTTCGTCTTTATCCGCTCTTCGCGCAAGACAGGCAGACTCAGCGCGAGCGTCCACGCCCTTGGGCAAGCTCCTCTTTATACCTACCTACATCTTCAGCATATACTGTGTTTATCGCATAGCCGCGACCACAGTAACGACATTGCGCCGGTTTTACTACCCGGCGACATCATTCTCGTCCTCGGACCCCGTGAACCGCTTTCTGGGTCTCCTCGCGAGGCACTGGGATCCTAAGCTGGATCAGATTGCCTGGTCGAGGCAGATCTCCTTCCTGCTCTCCGGCTTCATCCTAGCGGCGAGTGCGAACAACGTGCGGCAGACGTTCCGCCTCTTCGCCAAGTGGACGCCGGGGATCCTGTACCAGGCGCAGGCGAACCTGGCGCTGCTGGTCGGCCAGATCACCGCCATCTACGTGATCTCCGCGGGCCTGCTCCTCCGCAGCAACCTGCCCAAGGAGGTGGGCAGCGCCATCGGCGACGCGCTGCAGAGCGCCCTGGAGCCCGGCTTCGTCGACCGCTGGTTCGAGGGCTGGTTCCTCCTCGCCAGCGTCGCCACCGCTGCGGGTATCTGGGTCGGCAGGAAGATCAGCGAGCTCGGCGAGGACTGGGACGACGTCGGCATGGAGGAGCTGGGCCAGAAACGGTCGTGATGAAATGATGATTATCGTTGTTATTATTTCTCTCTCTCTCCCTCTCACCCACCCCCGTTGCCTAATTTTGATATAATTGATTAACGTAATATTACTACTACTGACCTGACTGACTTATGCTATGTATACTATACCCCCTTCTCATCGCTGTGCGATTTTTGGCCATTCGGTGGCTTGGATTTTTTTCTTCTTTTTGTATGTTTTTGGATAGGCGTTTTGCGGCCCATCCGACGCTGGGAATGGGGAAACAGGAGCGATATGTAGACTTTGAATAAGTCAAGTTATGATGATCTAAATTAATGTGAAGAATTCCAAACTGAATAACACCACCCCCTTTTGTTTCTTCAGAATGTGATAGACTTTGCTTGTGATGCTCAGAGGCTCCAGGCAATCTGATTTTGTGATGGCAATACCCCTCAGCTGGAGTTTCTGTTGTTGAGTAAAACACATGATGATTCCTTGGATATCGGGGAGGCGAGGGGGATTTTCGTCGGTCACTCACTCACTTCCCCTCATTGAGTCTTGCTGATCTGATTTGCAAGATGGGCATGCCTACCAATAGCAACATACAAATTCCTCGCGAGTCGGGTCTGTGGGAGCCGTTCCGCGAGGAGCAAGCCCACCGTGATAGCCTACCATGCAGAGTAGTGCTGGAACAAACTTCGCGACTTCGCAGTGTGATGTACTTTGTATTGTTATGTATTATATTCGCTACTGAAGGGACGTACCCTTTTCAGCTGTGGCCCTTTTCCTTTCTTCAAGAAGCATAGTCTTACACAAACGGATCTACCGCGCCAATATCACCCCCTATCCGCATGGCAAGGCCTTCTAACACCCAAGACCTTTTCCTTCCCCCTATTCGCTACGCCAGCCAGCCGATAATTCAACCCATATTGTACATATTACTCGCTATTATCCACTGCGGACCAGACCAGACCAGACCGGAACAGACCAGACGTTCATACCCATCATATTCATCATAATAGACATAAGTTGTGGAATCGAGGGGTATTTCCCCCCCTCCTTTATCCTATTACTTCGTCCCCCCACTATAATAACAACACGGCGGCTGCTGCTAATGCGGACGCTAGCACACCGCACACGCGATGCCGTATGCTCGCGCCCACGCTCGCGGCGAGGGGGTTGAACGGGCTCCCGCCACCCAGGAGCTCGGGGTTGATGCCGTTGCGTGAGTCGGCGTCGTCTTCGGGGCCGGCGCCCGTCGCCGACGGCGCGGCAGCGTCGTCGTCCGCTGCTGTCGTGGACGGCGTCAGCGTTATCGTGTTGGTGGGGGATGTCCCGAGCGTGAATGTGGGTAGAGTCGTCGGCGTGGTGTCGGACTCTGCTGGGCTATCTGTGGATGTTGAGGGCCGGGAGGTTAAGCGTGTGGTCTGCTCGCCCCGCGTCGGTTCTGCCGTCGGTGATGTTTCCTCGCGCGTGGCGGTGGTGGTATCGGGTGGATTGCGTATCGTGGTGATCGGATCCTGGATGTCCGTGTCCTGCCCTGCCGAGGGAGTCGGCTGCAGGGCCGTCGTCGGCCGGACGGTCGTGGTGACGGTCGTCTGTTCGTTGCGCGGACATAGCACCTCGACGAGGTGTCCCGTCACGATCATGCCGAGCAGCGAGTCCGCGTCGATGTCGTCGTCGGCGCAGGCCTTCTCGATGCGAGCCGCCGCCACCTCCAGCCCCTGCACGCAGCTCGCCGAGCACTCGTTCCCGAACACGAAGTCCGTTACGGCGCAGCCCGACACCGGCAGCGAGTACGCGCGCATGCACCGCGACGTCACCTTCTCCGACGTGATGATCTGGAAGTTAGTCATGGAGAGCGCCGCCGTCGACGACGGCGCTACTATCCCGACTAGTATCAGTGCCCGCCATAACGGGCGCCGTTGATGCTGCTTTCGCCGAGCCATCTCTCTCTTGGGTTTTTTGATATTAATAAATTTTGGTTTTGGAGGCTATTCCCACCGGGAGGTAGTCGTCCTTTTAGGACAAGATCTCTTCTGTCGACGTCACTCACGAGTCGATCAGATACTCCTTCGAGAAAGTGGCAAGGCGTTATATAAGAATTACTGGTCCTCAAAGGCGGGCAGGAGAGTTTCCCGCATAGGCGATGGTGGACTAGTCAAGATCGTACGTTTGTCCCGCCGCGACCTGGTTGCGATCGAGCCGTGAACGGGCTCACTTAGCAAGGGCGGATCGAGAAGTTCCCGAGGCGAAACGTGGGGTGTGTCAAGCCGTTGCTCGATGACGGCAAAAAAAGAGTACTTCTATACACACTTTTGCTTCCGGGAGCTAATGGCCGGAACCCCGGTAAGTAAAAGTCTTGGGGAGGGGGAGTCGAGGCCCAAGCGATGATGGCGTTCACTTCGATGGACAATGTGAGTGATCGACTTTTAAAGAGCCGGGCCGGGAATTCTCTTGGCCTTTCTTCCTCTTTCCCTATCGTCCGACACGAAGCTCCCAGTCGCCTTTTTGTAGTCCCTCCTGCCAAGGAGCCCCCGATCGCTCCTCCTACACTGGGGGACTATGTGAAGGTGCAAAGAAAAAATATGGTCTAATAACAAGTCACTGGACGCGACTTGGTAGGCCAGCGATTTAAACCGCTCCAAGGTAAGGGAGACGCGGCGGTTAAGCGTGCACTCTCAGGTGGCCAGATCTTAGGGCCGTGGTTCGAAGAGAAAAAAAAAAAAACCTGTGGGAGGGAGAAACAAGGGTAAAGCAAAAGAAGAAGAAGAAAAAGGCTATGGCGTGCGGCCGTCTCAAGAATACAGTATCGCACAGCGACGCGCAAATAATAATAAAAACTGAAGCAGATGAAGCGAACGAAGCGCAGCTTCTTGGATGTATTAAGGTATGGAACAAAGTCACAGGTGTAGGGCAGTGATAACTGCTACGTACCTGAAGAGAGAATAAGAAGAAGAGGAAGAAAAGAAAAAAACAGAGGGAATCTAGATGTGGGTAGCCAGGAAGAAGGGGATGGAGAAGGGAGGGTGACAGGCAAGTAGGACATATCTAACCCTGCACAAACAAACGCCTTACAACGGCCAAGAAGATCGATCACACATTATTACGTCGAGAATCCTCCCTCAGAACTTTTCTCTGGGTAATTTACTAATAATTTGTCTCTCTCTCTCTCTCTCTCTTTCCCACTTCCAAGTCCTTGCCAAGTTTGCCCATTCTGTGGTTCGCTTTGCCCAGGATGTCTTGGATCTTCGGTGCTTGAGTGGATGAGTCCTTTTTCTTTCTCGTACTCCCCTTGCCCATATCCCGCTTGCTTTGCCAGCCTGCCAACTTTGCATTATCCGGAATCTTATTAACAACCCAAACACCCCAGTGCCCAGGACGGACGGGCCAAGAACGGGTTCCACCATAGTACGCCTGCGAACCACCCCCCGGAGACCCCCTGCGCTAACTGTCCTAAGTCCCGGGAGTGCGCTCCAGCCAATCAGGGACCCGGTCGGGGCGATCTCCTCGTGGCTTTCTGTCTCAGGTTTTTCCCCGATCGGTCCATGGATGATGAAGTCAGTCAGTGTCCACCCTTGCCCCGACGAATCGTCGGAGAGGAAAATGGGTGAAACGAAACGGTTGTCTGTTTGATGTTGTCGCCCGGCGAACTCCTGGTCATACGTACTGATCACCTCGTCACTTTTTAAATCACTTGCCTACACTAGGCTGATAGGAGTAATTTCGATGTGGGTAGGGCTCTGGTTGGTCCAGGGCGACATTTTTCTTGGCGATTGCTCATCTATGTATGTACAGAGAATCGGAACCTTGATGTCGGTTTTTGTAATTGTATTGTGCACTTCCAAGCTGATCATGAGAAAGAGCGCCGGAATGTGCTTTTTTCTTCTTCTTCCAAGCATTTGATGGTCCGAGCTCAATGTTTGATGAAGGAAGCCATCGTCTGCTCGATGTGTGTTGGATGAGAAGAGTCCGGATGGGTGCCGGCCACTCGTTCATTGGCGCGTTGTCTTTAAATCCAATCCGGTTGAGTCATTCGCCGAACGTAGTAGGAAAGCTGAATTGCTGGCTGTCGGGTTTTCGATCTGTTTACGATAGGGGCGCCTGTCTTCTCAAATAAAAAAAGTTTATACAGCAAGACGTAAAGTTAATAGGTGAGTGATATTAATTAACTTCCTTAGATCGACACTCGTCGAAGGGGATCTTCGAGGCCAAAGCGAACTTCACTGCGGGCTTTACGTCATCGTCAATTTTCGTCAACCATCTACAACATCAGTTAGCGAGTACGTGAACACATTTTTTCAATAATGACCCCGGTAATAGGCGACGAGGTTATGACCAAGGTCGCCGATACCCTCAAGAACACCCCTTTTGCATCCTCGTCATTGAAACAACTATCGGGAGGCACCGCCAACTTTATCTATCGCGCCACCCTCGTAACACCGCTCGAGGACGGCACGACAGAAGTCCTGGTGAAGCACGGTGAGGACTACATCAAAGACAACCCGGAGTTCAAGTTAACCCTCCAACGTTGCGTACGGAAACATCTCCCGTCCATTCTCGCGCTACCTCATCGTACTTAGGGGTGTGCTCGGCTAACAAAGCGAAGCGCAACGAAGAGGAATGTCTAAGGCAACTAGCGGACTTGGCCATCACCGGAAAGACAGATTCGGGCGATGAATTCAAGTACGCCGTGAGGGCGCCCCGGGTCTTATACTTCGACGAGGGAAACAACACCCAGATCCAGGAATACCTGGCCCAGGGCATCGACCTGAAGACCTACGCGCTGAATACGTATCCCGCGCATACACCCGAGACGTTTAGGCCGCAGTGTCAGCAGCTCGGGAAGGCCCTCGGAAGATGGCTGCGCAGCCTCCACGGAGAGTCAACGCAGCAGCAGCAGCAGCAGCAGCAAAAAGGCCTACGACTGGGTTTGGATCAGTGCAGGGACCTCCAGCAGCTGAAGCACATGATCAATTTCGAATGGCTACTGCAGCGTGTCGAGCAGTTCCCGGCTATTTTAGGGGATGCCAAGCCGATTTTCGAAAAGGTCAAGGGTATGGCCATCAAAGAGCTCGAGCAGGGTGACCTGCACCGAGTCATCCATGGGGATTTCTGGACGGGGAAGTAAGTGAAGCGTCAATGTTCCGCATCTTACCTTACATGGAATGTCGGGGTTTAAGTTTATATCTAACACTTGCTTACTTGCCCCCCCCCCCAGCGTTCTACTGCCGAATTCTCCTGTTCGAGAGGGCAGCGACATCCCGGTGTTCGTCGTAGACTGGGAGCTGGCGCAGCCGGGAGTCCCAAACCTGGACCTTGGGCAGATGATCGCCGAGCTGTACCAGCTGTGGCTCTACAGGTCCATCGACGCCGGCCTGTGGATGATCCAGGGGCTCGTGGAAACCTACGGCGTCAGCGACGAGGACTTCGCCTTCCGCACGGCGATCCAGGTTGGCGTTCACCTGATCAGCTTTGGGACGTCGGTCCAGGGCTGGGGCACGCCGGATCAGGTTGAGGCCGTCGCGCGCACGGGGAGGAACCTCGTTGTGAATGGGTGGGAGAAACGGCGTGCCTGGTTTGAGGGAGGTGACCTCGAGTGTCTGTTTGGCCAGGTCACGTCAGAGAAATAGGGGTGGGCAAGGGATGTGTCTGTCCGGCCTCATCGATAGAAGTCAAGCAAGTCTGCGCCAAAAAAAAAGTACAGCCGCCAATCAGTTCTTATCGTGGTGATTGCATAAAATTCCAACTCGTATGTGATATAATGGCCGTAAGAATAATTCAGGGGTAGTATAAGTTCACTGGACTTGGGAATGGTAATAGGTAGTGCTTCCTCTTAAGTTCAGGGGGCGGGGACAAGCTTTAAGCTTATCGCCGGTAGAACTTTTTTATAGTGCGAAAACCCCCCTAAGGCAATAATACATAGGGATTGAACTTGCCCATTTCAACAATCCTCCTCGGTTTTTGATCGCAAAGCAAACTACGCACCAGAATAATATTCAAGGGAACAGAGAAAGAGAATACAATCAGCTTTGCTAAATAATATCGCAATCCCAAGTTTTCCTTTTTTTTTCCCCGGGAGAACAAGTTGAGATGTCGGGTCCTGCGGGGTCCGAGTCGGAGGAGCCACAAGCGCAACCACGACGATGCAACCGGTGCAAAGAGGGAGAAGCGACGCTCGAGCTGCGTAACGGTGAAATAGTGTGTTCGTAAGTGTGATTATCCGAATCCCTTATACACTGGGATACAGACCAAAGAAGAACTCAAACCAACGCGCACAGGTCATGCTTCGCCGTCTTCGTGGTCAACAAGTGCGTCAAGCGTCTCGAGGTGATCCAGCGGGAGACGCGGGCGTCGGGTCCCAAGCTCCCCCCTGACCCGCAGCACCAGCGGCAGAGGTACGCGCTCGGCCTGTCTCTGGGAGCCTCCTCCACCGCGCTCCTGCACATCCTGCACGAGCACCTACGACACCAGCGCCGCAGGGGCGGGCGCACCACGCGCTGGGACGTCATCGCCGTGCATGTCGTCGACTACGGGCACGACCACGACGGCGATGCTGCTGCGCGGACGGAGGCGGTCCTGCAGCGCTATCGCGCCCGGTTCCCGGACATCGAGATCCGGACCGTCGGTCTACAGGGATCTTCCAGCGCCGCCAGCACGGAAGGTGCCGGTTCCGGTGCCCACCAGCAGCACTGGGCGAACCTCCTCCCGACCGCGACGTCGCGCGCCGACGTGCGCAGGCTGCTGACGCGGCGCGCGCTGCTGGCATCCGCTGCGCGTCTGGGCTGCGACGCCCTGCTGCTGGGCCACAGCACGACGGCGCTCGCGGAGCTGACACTCGCCGAGACCGCCAAGGGCCGCGGGTTCGCGCTGCCGTGGCTCGTGAACGATGGAGTGTTTCCTCTCCCCTCATCTTCGTACTCGGAGGAAGAGGTCGATATGCGCAGCCTACTGGGTCTCGGCGACGGCGGCGCCGCCGCCACCTATGCACCCGCGGCGGACGAAACATCGACTCCCGCTCCACCGCAAAAGCAGCAGCAACAGTCCAGCATACCAGTGTACCACCCACTACGCGAGCACTTCCGGAAGGAACTACTCGTCTACACGGACCTCACGACGCCACCATTAACATCGCTGCTGCCGCCGCAGGCGCCGGGCCGCGGCGACGCCCCTGCCGTCGTCTCGCACCGCGACCTCAGCATCGACGACGTCATGGCGCGGTACTTCGGCGAGGTGGAGGCGAGCTACCCGTCCGTGGTCGCGAATGTGGTGCGCACGACGGGGAAGCTGGGGCGGCGCGGCGGCGGAGGGGAGGATGATGGTGGTGATGGGGTGGGGTGCGGTCTCTGCGGCGTCCCGCTGGATAGGACCGGTGATGAGCGGTGGAGGGGCGAGATCGGCGAGGACGAGGATGATACTGCTGCGCGCATCGGGGAGGCGTTGTGTTATGGGTGCGAGAGGTCTACGCGCCGGTAGGGGGGACGTGGATTACTGAGGAAGACGTGGCATAAATAAATGCACAAGACAAATCACGAAAGGTTGGGGGGGGGGGGGGGGGAAGCCCCCCTAAGAAAGCCATGGGGATGGAAAGTTTCACGGTGTGAAAAATTGCTTTGCTGCGGGACTAGAATAAAGATACCAAGCTGATGGTTTTGTGGTGTGTGTACTTTTGGAAACCGGAATCCCTCCGCTATCCCTATTTTATACGTATGAGGTTCCGCGATAACCTCTGAAACAGGGCTTCTCTCCTTTTAGGCCACCCGGTTTTTTTTTCTCTTTCCCTTCTCTATAAGACGTTAAATAGATGGACGGACGGGAATCGCGACCCGCCGGAATATACAAGTATGGCACAGGCGAATTGAACGACCCCCCCTGAATTCGTATCTCCCGACCACCAGCCCTATTCGTCAAACCCTTGTTGGTCTATGGTATATATATACTCAAAACAATTGGACGATGGCCTGACCCAGAACCGTACGCCACCCCATCCCCCAATGGACCCCCTCTGTGTTTTTTTGTCTGACAACCTAACCCTTCTTTCCAAGTGATATTATTGTTAAACCTTGCTCAGCACCGACGGCGGCAGGATCTTCTGCTCGAGCTTGCGCACGAGCTTGTTGGTCTGCTCCGCCAGGCTGAGGGTGAGGATGGTATGGGGTAGTATGCGGGCGAGGTGCGGCAGGAAGCCCTTGTATATGGCGAAGAAGCCCTCCGTCTTGATCGTCTTGCCCAGGCAGTCGAAGACGCCCTTGTACAGGTTGCCGTGCTGGTTGTATAGGCGGGACATGATGGTGTCTGGTGGGGGGGGGGGGGGGGTTAGCCCGATTTTCGAGAGTGGGAGGATGGGTATCGTCGGTGAGGACGGGGAAGAAAGGGCAAGAAGAGAGGAGAGGAAGACTGACCGGGAGGATGCATGACGCAGCAGACGACGAACCCCGACACGGTGCTGCTGGCCAGGTGCAGGGGGGCGCCCTCCTGCATGCCGAGGTGGCGCATCAGTCTGCGCTTGGCAAAGAAGTAGGTGGGCAGCTGGACGGAGCTGCCGAAGCCGGTGCGGATCATGGCGGCGCCGACGCCGCGGTAGAGGCCGGCGATACCCTCGGAGCGGTAGATCTGGGAGGTGCCATCGAGGGCGTTGCGGTAGCGGTGCTGGGTGCCGACGGGCAGAAAAGGGGAGTAGCTCTGCAGACGGGTCTTGACGAGGAAGAAAGGGCTCCCCGCGGCGGCGCCGATGATGCCGGATGACGCGCCGCAGAACATGTTGATGCCGAGGTTCTGGGCGGCGCCGTCCTTGAGCAGCACCGACGCCAGCCCGTGCCGCATCGGCTCGTAGAACCCCAGCCGACACCCGTTCAGCAGGATCTGGTACACATACGCGCACCCCAGGCCGCGGTAGATGCCCCGCAGGCCCTCGTTCCGCAGGATCACGGTCACGCCGTGGAAGGGGCCCTTGTAGTGATGTGGTTGGTGGCCTTTCGACTGGAGCTCGCCCTGCAGTTGCATCCTAGTTTCCCGGGGGAGGGGGTAACAAAGAAAGATAAGCTTGAGTTTCTCTTTTCTTCTCCCTTTCCTCATAACCTTCCTTCCTTCATAAGGACGCAAGTAGGGGGGGTCGCGTACCTGATCTTAACGGTCTCGAAAGGATGTGTGGCCGTGACGGCACCACAGGCGGCTATACCGCCTGCTATGAAGGCACTGGAGTCCGTTCCCCCATTGTTAGCTATTGCGAAGGCTTTCCATCCCGGCTTCCCCAACCGTACGTTAGCCAGAGTCGGGTCCCCTTACCCTGTCGTAGTCGACATCGTGCCACCCCTTCACGCTGAAGAGCCCGTTTCGTTCACGTTTATGCGCTCGGGGAGGTCGGCCGCGGATATGGTTGGTTGCCTGCCGGGGCGGGGCATACGAGGGAATGAAGCTCTCGGGATGGTTGATGCCCGGTACTTGTAGAGTAGCGGGAAGAAGGGCGATCGGCGGAGGAGTTACGATCGGAGTTGGGAAAAAGGGAAGGACCTCAATGGCTTATCCAAGTAGAACCGACGGCAGGACAGGACAGGACGGGTTCAAGGTTGTGTTGGGCCGTGCCGGTAGGTGGGGGGTTTAACGGGGTTACACCGATCCCGAATCACGAAATCATCTTTACGTCGCTTACTCTAGTCTGATAAAAAAGAATAAAAAAGGGAAAAGGAAAAGGGGAGTAAAAATGGGGAGTAGAGAGAAGAAGAGAAATAGTTAGATCCGGCAATTGGGTCTTGTGATACTATGTACTTAGGTATATGATATTGTAAATGTATATTGAGGTCAAGAGCTGGGAACGACCAGTCAGTAAGGTCTGGTTCTATCAATACTTCAGGTACCTAAGTAGCTAAAACTTAGCAAGTATATTCCAATCCCCTAATGCTACATACCTAGATGGTGGGATTTTAAACAAAAACAAGCTTTTTTTTAACCCTTGCGAATAGCCATTTGTGTCCAATGCGGTGGTCTGGGGTAAAAAAAAAAAAAAAAAGGACAGAGAAAAAGAAAGGAAGAAAAAAATCGTAGCCTCGCAGCAGCAACAGCAGCAGCGAAACTCCGAGATCGCCGCATCATGTATGTATACGGACTACTAAATCAGGTATAAAGATACTTTGGATGTGTAATCCACCTAGACCCTGACGAGTGAGTTAGGTATGTATGTACCCCACAGCGATCTGTTGCGGCTGCACTACATACGTAACCGGTACTTACCCACGGCTGCACTACGTACAGACACCGATGGTGCAATACTTGGCAGCTTGGGACCGACCCCCTTCTCTACTATGACAGAATGCTTGGGCATGGTATTCGAACTACTGACATAGACACACAGAGAGACAGACAGGCAGGCAGGCAGGCAGGCAGACAGAACAACTCCGAAAAATTCGGGCTTCTTTATCCGTTATATTCATAGGTCCGGTCGGGTCCGGTCGGGTCCCGCTCTTTTTCTCTTCAGCCCGTCTCGCTCGTCGGATTGCTCGAGCTAGGACTTTTTTTTGTCGTCTCTCTTTTCCCCCTTTCTTTCTCTCTCTCCCGTCTTTTTTCTTTCTTTCTCTCTTATACATATATATACATACACATACACGTATGATATAAAACCCGGATACTAGACGGACAGACGTGAAGAGGAGAGGAGGGGGGGGGAGAAGGGGGGGGGGAGAAGGGGGGGGGGAGAAGGGGGGGGGGAGAAGGGGGGGGGGAGAAGGGGGGAAGAGATAGGATTTGTTGAAATGAAAAGGGGGGAGTAGCTGCGGAAGCCGTCTCCCTATATATAGTATGCCCATCAAGTGTGTGTGTGTGTATGTGTGTCCTGGTCCCTTTTTTTCCCTGGTGCCTCCACGAAACCGACCCGACCCATCCCATCTCTCCCATTACGAAAAAAAAGCCAGTACGCCATGGACCACCACAACAATGAAAATAAGATATAAATAAATCAAAACCCGCCGCCATGCAACGCGAAGAGTGAGAACGCTGCCATGTCATCCCTTGCTTGAATTTAGTCCGACTGTTTTCTCCAATCCACATTGTCGCCTCGAATCTCCCATCCTATCCCCACAGGCTTAGGGTTGGTGTGTGTCTGGCCTAGTTGTAAGCCAACCAGGTAGAAAACCCGTGAATCTCAGTATATTAGCCCGGGGAGGGCCTTTCTCGTTTGTAAGCGATCCGCATAGTTCCCCTTGTCATCTTGGCTCGGTGATAGCCAAGGCTCAGAACATAGCTCGCTGGCCGCGTTGGCATCCCATTGATACGAACTTCGCCAACAGGACGTCTCCGCATTGGCCACAGAGGACGTCCGCATTGGTCACAGAGGGCGTGAGGGTTCCCCCGTGGCCGCGCGCACGACGTTGGCGATCATATAGCTCTATTACGAGTTAAATATACGCTGACAGAACTTGTCCGACAAGTTTTGTCATCATTGTATCCCAGCTTGCGCCGCTGCATCTAAACTGCTCATTCCGGGCCTCCTTGTACTCTCCTGGCTCACCCGCGCGGGATTACCGTCGAACACCCATGGCCCGGCGTCATTGCGTGGGGTAAGCGGACCCTCGGTGATAGTGACCCCAGCATTATTGGTCTCTGGAGAGGGCGTGCGGGTGCCGCGCGGCGAGGGTGATAACGCTATTGAGGGAGCAACCATTGTTGTACGGTTTGTCGAATTCGGAATTGGGACGGGATCCGATGCCGAGGGTCTCGAAGGGGTCTCCCGCTCTTGAGGCGGATGGTCGATAAGTACCGTCGCATCACCTACATCGCCGCCGTTCGGGGATAATTCGGGCGTGGCCTTATCGCTGTTCAGAAAGGCAGCAGGGGAAGGTGTACTCCCGTTTGTCGTCGGAGGCGCCGGTAGCTGAGGATTCTCTTCAGGCACATCATCGATGCCAGATTCTAGCTGCTGCCACTCGTCCGACGGCTCGTCTACTTCGGCGTCCAAGTCGGCAGCTGCCCGGCAATTGGGGCATATGAAAATAGGGGCAGATGGCCCTATTAACATTTCTCGAATACATTTGTAGTGCCAAGTGTGAGAACAAGGGGCGACAAATAATGATTGGCAAGGCTGTATATAAGAAGGAAAAGAAAAAAAAAGGAACATTCAGTTAGTAATGATTGCGAGATCAATGTGAGAGTCGATTCTGTAGTACGTACCGCAATCGCATTTAGACATATCGAACAGTCTTGGGCGTGCGAGGCCGTAGACGCCGCAGATGTCATATTCCGCAACCGTTTATGAGTTGCCACACTGAGAAAAACAGAACATTAGCTAACTACGTACATCGAAAGAATGATTGGATCCAGCTCGGACGACGTACTTGAAATTGTTGGGCTTGGCTTGCCAGCCTCGGTTGAGTTCGATTCGCATTTTAACACAGCGGTAGATCATCTCCTCCCCACCCTTAAAATCGATTCCCAGCTGGACAAGGTCACCATCGTTGATAGGGAAAGGTTTGGATTCGGTGCCTGGTGCGCTCAGGCGGATGTGGTTGAGGAATGTGCCCGAAGAGCTCTTGACATCCTTGATATACCACTTGCCTTTCTCGAACCAGAATTCGCAATGGCGGCGGCTGACGACCTTGCTCTTGAAGCCGACGGGGGCCGCAGAGGGAGCGTTCGCAGGGACCGGGGCATGGGTTTCCCGTTCGGAGTACCGGCCAACTTTGATGACTTCCTTACCAGTGGGTAATGTTCGTGACATGGGAGAAAAAGATAGAGAGGGTCGGGTCGATCGGGGATCATAGAAAGTGGAGAGGCGTATACTGGGCAACATTTCGGGGGTTGAGTCGCCCGTGGTCGCCGAGCGTGTGCGTGTCATGCCCATCTCAGTTGGAGGATGTTGTTCGTCGGACCCAGAGTCGTGTTCTTGATCCGGAAGGGCCCTGGACCTGGACCTGGAGAATAGCTCGGCAGGATTTCCGGAGGGCCCGGCCGAGGGTTGATCGGTTTCTTGGCGGGGAAAAATATTGTCGGTAGTGCGTGCCCGAGTAACTTCCGTAAGAGATCCTTGCAGGTCGTCGTCGTCGTCGTCGTCACCGTCGCCGTCGCCAAGGGGGCCTGAGGGCGAGGCCTCGTTATGATGGGTGGAAGCGACGGTATGGCTCCTCGTGCGAAGAAGGTTATGGGATCGAATGGATGATGTCAAGGTTGAGGCTGAGGGTGTCGAGGGATCAGCGGGGGCGGCAACAGAATTTCTCTTTTTGGTATTTTCGCGGCTTTGATGGCGGGTGAGGTTGTCGTTACGATGGTCGTTACGATGACTTATGGAGGAAGAGTCACGCGATGAAAGATGATTGTAAGCGTAGTTACGGATGTTAATGAGGTCTCTCAACCTACTAGCCCTGCCAGACGATGTTGTGGCAGGCGATAATGTGCCCGAAGGTGATGGTGCGGGCGTTGTGAACATTGAATGAAAGGTCGAAAGAGAGAGAGAGAGAAAAAAAAGGAATGGAAAAAAAAAAGGGTAGAAGGATGAATGATAGTAATTGTGATTCGTTCAGGGGAGGGGAGGGGATGCCCGGGAGGGGAATAAGAGTGGAGGGACTTCAGGAATTAAGGAATTAGGGGTGTTTGGATGGATCTGCAAGGTTAGGTAGAGTAGATAGTAGAATAGTGATAGAATAGTGTAGATAGGATTGAATAGATTAGGTAGGGAATAGGTAAGTAACCTTAGAAGTCAGTAAGTCTACTCAGGTGACAGGTAGACTTAATGAGGCTTGAAGGTTGAGGCTTTGAGGCTTGAAATTTCTGTGATTTCTTGTGATTTCTTTCTTTTTTGCCTTGACGCCTACCTATTCATTCATTCCCTAGTCCTGGAGTGAGTTCTGCCAGTTGAATTCCCCCGTCGATTTGGGATAAGCTTTCCAACCTTAACTAGAACCTGCCTGGGAGGGTTGTCCGGTAACGGGTAGCTATCGCTATCGTACGAAAAATAACTCCGTGCTCCGTTTGGTCCGTCCGTACTATTTAGTGAGGTCCGCAGGTCCGTTCTTCTTCCTCCGTCCTTAAATCTTTATAGTGGTAACTTATTTTGTGTTTCGTCTTTGTCACTCCCTCTCTGGCTCTGTTTCTTTCCCTTTTTTCCCCCTTTCCTTTTTTTCTTTTCTGTTTTCTTCTGTTTTTCCTTTTCGGTATACCCCTCCAGGCTTTTTCTCGAAAAAGCAATAGACGGCCCGCAGTGACAGAACGGTCGACAAGGAATGTTGCCCCAGGTGAGAGCAAAATTAAAATGGTGTAGGTAGGTGGATCAAGTACGTCCTAGGATGTACGTTGTTATTATGTACGGCCCTCGCCCGGTGGTGGGTGGTTCTCGTGCAGTGAGGTCCCTACTTCGTATGGATGGATGCAATTAATTGACTTGATTTGCAACCTTAAAAAGGTTCAAGGTTGCTTAAGAGAGTTGCACTAATATTCCCGTTATGGCAATTAATAATTGGATAGATATGTCGTTATAATAACAGTCCAGCAGACCAGTAAAAGGGATTGATTGTTAAGTAACCTCGAGAACAATCGATTTACGTACGTATCCGTCTATAAGTCCGGTTTAAAAAAAAATCGCATTGAACATGTGCTTCTGCGTAGGAGAATGCTGTTGTTACTGTTGTTCAAAGCTAAAAAAGTAAGGGTTGTTGAAAGAAACAGAAATTCTGGAAGGGGTTAATGGACAACCATACTGCTATGGTGTATGCCAGGTGTATGTAATCCATTAAAGTTGGCGGGATCCCAGGACTCCCCGTCTGCGGGTTGTCTGGACTCGATTGGCACTTAGGGTATGTACATGGAAGTACCTAAATACAATCGCTCTCTCTAAGTTTGAATGAGAAATACATATATACTTGGGCAACAAGTACTTAATCAGTACCTCAATCGTATCAACTTAGGTAACGGGCCCGGAGAACATTGGAAAACGCGCCCTCTTGCCAAACTCTCACTAGTAAGCGACTTCAGCCAGGAAAAGGGATAACTCCGAAGGGAGTGAGCCCCGACACCTTGAGATCACCTTCAGAAGTATGTAATAACTACGACCGGGCGCCAACCTCTGTTTACTGCCTAGAGCCCTGCAGCTGTCAGGTGCTTGGACTCTTGATCGAAACCCACTTGTAGTAGGACGGGACGCGGGTAGTGTAGTATATGGGAAGGGAGCGATATCAGAGAAAAATTCCAAAGCTGTTCCGAAAGCTAGGAATTCCTAGAAAGAGGCACTTTAACTAGATTTACTTTTTGGCCTCCTCGATTTTGAGGTCGGCTTGTCCGCCTCCCTGGGTAATACACATACGTAAGTGTACACATATTTGTGCGTGTATCTGTCAGCGTTCGATTATAAACACGGGGGGTGGTGGTGTCACCACGCAAGGCAAAGATCAGACAGGGCATGCATACGACCATACCTACGGAGGACATAACTTAGTATGATTCCAGTTCTTACGCATACGGCACAGCCACGGACGATTATGGCGCACGCATAAAGTTCACACTGAACAGCCTGATACTAATACTTGGTTGTATATTGTTGGCGTCCTGGCCCTGTTGTCTTAATTTTGAACGCCGCGTAAAAACGTATAACTTTCTGGTAAAAGTAGTTAGCAGCAGCAGGCTTTGCTTATCGCAAACCAACCAAGTGCTAACTAGACGTGGGATGACCGGAATATTTATAGAAACGTCTCCATGGTTATGGTTGCAACCTTTTAACCTACCATGTAAGCAGCGTTGAAGATCTGAGGGGCAAGCCCAGGCATGCATTCTGATAATACTAGGTACTTAACTAGATGGATTCTAGATTAAGTATATGGCAATCTGGCAATGCTGTTAATCACTTAAAGCATCAACAATTTACATAATACCCGCGAGCTAAACGACCTATATAGACCTACTTACTTGCATGTGTTTAGGGTGCCAGCCAGTCTTGCCAATATGCGTGCTCTTTCTGGAGACAAGCCGGCTGAGCTGAGAAGGATTACCTAAGACAGCGGACAGTCAGCCAGCCAGTTGGGGCACCCGCTAGGACTCTTTTCGTAGTGGAAGAAGTATCAGTAACTGCTAGTGCGACCGATAGTTAGAGGCTAAACCAATACCAATGCAGTGATCCCAATGGGCCTCCTTTTGCAAACTTGTTTGTCTAGCCCGTTATTAGCTCCCTTGAAATTTTAGGGTGTGTGCATTGGGTTGACAGATGTTATGTGCACACGACTTATATCATCATAATTATACCCAGTCGGTGACTCCAACTTTTTTTCACCCCCTGCTGCCTCGCAAGGACCCCGGCCAGTTATAGATAAATAGAAAATAGTTTGAGAGCAGCATAACAGTTAGTTATTGTGATATTTTAGTAGCAGTCGGCAACACAGCATTGCACAAGGTGTGACCGATACCACTGCTTTTATTTCGCTTCGTACCTCCGTACATGCAACTTGTCCCATACCTTCTGGGTATGACGTTGGCTTCGAGATTTGCGCCTCGATTGACAGAAGGCTAGCCTTATACGGTTAGCGTACTAACTCACATGCGATGGCCTCATCTAAGACCGAACGTCCATGTTTGTATATATTACAGGGTATAATATTTCTACTTAGTATAACCTGGAAGTGTACAAGTATACAAAGCTGAATTGTTGTTGCCTGCTGATAGTGAGTTATGGATGGACTTAGGTAAAAACCTTAGAAACACTGCCCAGCCTTGAAAGTACATAATACCTTACATAATACCTTGGATATCCAATCTCTCGGAGAGCACCGTAACACCCCCTGCCAAGACATTTCAATATTGTCTCAACTATATATAACTACTAGTAGAGACGTACCTGTGTTATTACATAAATACTCTCAATTGCATGTAGAGTCAATCACTAGAAGTAGGTGTTTACTTGGAATACATATTAGCTCCAATACTTGGTATTTCAGCCGTGGAAATATTCGATCTAAATCCAGAAGATCTTTACCCTTTGCCATGTACTAATATACGAATAGAGCAGAGCAGAAAGATCTTCTGGAATCTGTTAGGTAATATAGCTAGAGTTTTTTTTGGTCCGTTCGTTATAAACAGGCAGGCAGCTAAATTTTGGTTACACTAAGTAACCTATCAGCCGCTGGGCAACTGGGATATGTAAGAGGTAGGTAGTATGGCAAGTGCCGCTATTGGGCTGCTTATGAGCCTTTAGCAGACGATGATCCGTTTAACTTCCCCATGCACATGTTATGTACTCCATTGAGCGGTCGTGTATTGGGGGATACTAGTTAGTGGTTAACACGCATAGTTATAGACTTCCTCAAACAACACTGCCCAATGTCACCTGCGATGCCACTACGCAGGGGCCCTTCGGCTGTGCCACCCCGCCGCCGTTATACGTGTGTGTTGTATAGACGAGTGCTACATACGAACCAGACAGCTTAGCCACATGCATGGAACAAAACACTTCGTACAAGGTAGCTGAGAGCAACCCGCCCCCCCTCCAAATCTACTAGACGGGAGCTAAATTCTAGTATACATAATAATCAGCAAACCGCATGGGGGTGCGCACGAGACAGTCAGCTCAGAGCTGGGGACCCAGCCTACCTTAGAAGCAATTGGTTTCAGCCTTGACGCCCGGTCCCATATACATAAACTCGGTCTAAGGCCGCCACCGCCCAAAAAGCAAACAGAGAAGGAAAAAGAAGAACACGGGGGAAAATCCTCACTTCCTCGCCTTGGAGGAAACACTCATGTCGGGTCTTCTTTGAAGCACAAAAGCTTCTTCATTCATCGGTCCTCCCCATGAGTCAATTACAGGAATTCGAGTCGAACTTTTCCAGCGACCTAAGCGATGACAACGATGTAGAATGGGAAGAGTCCGCCGGTCTTTTTTCGGATGACGGCGCCAAGGCCGGCCTAATTGGCGGATGGGCGTTGGACAGGAACCGCTGGGGACGTCCCTATCATTATTTTCAAAACTTCACGCGGAAGTTCGATCGCAGACGCCTCGTCATCTCCATTATCGTCGTCCTCCTTGGAACAGTTCTGGCCATCGTCGGGCTGGTCCACCTTGTGTTTTGGCTGAAGACGGCTGACGAAATTTGCACGACTTGGCCAGTTAGCGAAGAAGGCGGCCGGCCGTACACCCCAATCCTACACCAAGCAGATGAGAGGCCTCAATCAGAGAGCATCGCGCCCAGCGGCGGATGGAAGAAGCCCCCTGGAATCAAAATCGTAGCCCTAATCTTTTACGGCCGTAGGAGGAACGTTGACATTCTGGATTGTTATCTTCTCCAGAACCTGGCCAGCGAAGGCGGATATCTCGACGAAGTCCGGTTCATAGTGCATACGAATAAGGAAGATGACAAGACGTACCTTGACCAGCTTGTATCGCAGAGAGAGGGTTATCATACGGTAGACGCCGAATCGTGCAAGAGATGGGATTACAGTTGCATGTGGGATACCTCCGTCGAAAAGGACACCATATATGTCAAGATCGACGACGACATCGTATGTCTTCGCATCCACTGACCCAATGCGAAGCCGTGACACGAGCTAACAGTTCTCCCAGGCTTTCATCCATCCAGACGCGATCCCGCAGCTCATCCATACGCGAATTGCCGAGCCCCACCCATATGCAGTTTCGGCCAACCTAGTGAACAGTCCATTCACCGGTATGATGCATTACCACTCGGGTGCTATTCATCCACTCGTCCCCGACCCGAGCAAGACGCCTTCGTTTGGGGCCGCCGAGACGTGGCGGCAGTCCGAAAAGCCACTGCTGGGCGCGAATACCACCGAAGAAACACGGAAGCCGGAAGACGCGATCATACCACCGACACCCTATAGAGGACATACATGGCTACTCGTATCCAACGACCAGTACGACCTCCAGAGAACGCCAATGGGAATCAATAGCCAGACCGATGGCGGAGGCAAGTCGACTTCAGCTCTGGGTACTGCATGGCGGTCATGGGCGGTGGCAGCACAGCAGCATTACTCGCTGCTGGTCAACCTCGAGCGAGACCAGATCTCGAAGTATTTTTTCGGTAGCCCGATCTCGTACCCCAAGGACAAGAACGATGAAGAACATTCCCGGCTGGTCGCAGCAAGCAACGACACGGACATGCAGAGTATACCCGGAGGGGAGCAGCTCTTTGATACCCAGTATAACCGATACAACCTGAACTTCATAGCGATATGGGGCCACGACGTCGCGGCGGCGTTGCCGATGGCTGAAGACGACGAAGAAGAGCTTACGGTGACGGTGCCGAAGCGAGTGAAGCGGCCATTTGTGATTGACACGCGGGCGATCGTGTCACATTTCAGTTTCTATCCACAATATGATGGTATGCGGGAGACGGATCTCTTGGATCGGTATCGAGCATATGCCAATGAGATGGTGTGCCGGCCAGATAATCGGAAGTCACCTTTTGACAAGCGATGTAAGGGGTTTTGAAACGAGCAAACTCTCAGCTATAGCAACAATAGCCATGAATGAAGCCATGAACAAAAATGAGATCATACCCGTCGAAGACATCGGCGGTGGGTATGTGGTTAATGAAGGATGAAATTTGATGTTTCTTTTAAGTAATACGCATCCTATAGACACTTGTCGCATGCCTTATATTGGCACGCACTTGGGCAGTTGTTAGGAATTACCTAGGTATTCGGGAAACGAGGGACATGACGAGTATTTAATGATTTGAAAGGACATAGATTGAAACTTCGAGAGAGCAAAAAGAAGCAGAGCTTAGCTGGCAGTATACTCTTTCATGAAACCTTTGCATCCATCGCGACTTTGGCAAACACCCGCGACTTATTATAAGTAATACCTGCTACCGTCCATATTGTACCAATATAGATACGGGCCATATTCTTTTGAAATGAAAGAGACAATTTGTAGGCACATAGACAAGATGGTGGAAAGTATCTAGGTAGTAGAAGGTATCGAGTACCTAGATAGAACTCAGTAATTAGGTATGTTTCACCGTTATACCGTACCTACCTATCTACTACCGTGCCATACTATCCGTACCATCCGTACTCCGCAGCGGCTCCGGAGGGTCTAATGGATCTACTTGTAGTTTAAAGCGGGTTTGAGCTAATCCCGCCAACAAGCATGCAAGATAAGCGTTTACTTAGGTATCGCTGGTTTGATAGGGTGATTATGATGGTTTGTCGCATAGATAGTTATCTATCTAAATAGTTGCTTGTAAGTGATATTAAATTACGTAGTCGTACCCGTATGTATAATTTTTACGAACTTCGAGGTTCCCTATCTCTCTTTACTCAATATTTCTGTCGCGATTCTTCAAGTTACGTGGCATGCTCGCTTGACTGCCTCTTAACCACCGATACATGCTTCAGTATGTTTCGGGCATGCCCATCGAGATCCCTAGCTAGAGGTCTCACCTCACCAGCTATCACCTCACCAGCTATCACCTCACCAGCTATCACCTCACCAGCTATCACCTCACCAGCTACAGCGCGCCCATGGAGTAGCAGTAGATTATTGAAGTCTCCTGGGTTGAAATCTCCTAGGTTGAGGTCTGCTCGGGCCAGTGGATCACGATCCTTGGCCACTGTGCAAGTTCCATCCGCAAAGGTTTGTTTTAATAGTAGCACTACGTATACATAATATCGGGCATGGCTAACACCATTCCCATCTTCAGGAACCGACGGAACTTGACCAGATTACCACCCTACCGAATGGCGTCCGTGTTGCCTCGGAGGCCTTACCCGGCTCCTTCTCCGGAGTCGGCGTCTATATAGAGGCTGGGTCCAGGTTTGAGAATACTTACCTGAGAGGCGTGAGCCATATAGTCGATAGGCTGGCCTTCAAATCAACGGAGAATCGAGACGTCGAGCAGTTGACCGAAGCGGTCGAGTCTCTTGGTGGTAACATACAGTGCGTTTCGTCTCGGGAATCCATGATGTACCAGGCCGCCACCTTCAACTCCGCCATTCCCACTGCTACCGAGCTCTTGGCCGATACTATACGACACCCCAAAATCACCGAGGATGAGGTCATGCAGGAGTTGGGAACCGCTGAGTACGAGATCACTGAGATCTGGAAAAAGCCAGAGCTCATCCTACCCGAGCTCGTACACATGGCCGCCTTCAAGGACAACACCCTAGGCAATCCCTTGTTGTGCCCCGCGGAGCGGATACCCGAGATCAACAGGACCGTTGTACAGGCTTACAGGGACACTTTCTACCGCCCGGAGCGAACTGTCGTTGCTTTTGCCGGCGTCCCGCATGCCGAGGCTGTTCGACTAGCGACTCAGTTCTTCGGTGACATGAAGACGACCGCTAAGCCGGAACTGTCGCGGACGGGTTCCGAGACGTCTATTGGATCGGCTTCATCAGACAGCGCTGACTCCTCCACGTCAGGCTCGTCATTAGCTTCCACCCCATCATCCACACCACCACCGTCACACTCCTCCTCAAGCATACTATCTAAGATACCCCTTTTCAAGAACCTATCCACTTCCGCCTCTCACAACGCAAGCGTCTCAGATGTGACGCACAACCTACCTTCCACGCAGGAAATCAACCGCCCCTCGCACTACACGGGCGGGTTCCTGTCCCTCCCCACGCAGCCCCCCTCCCTTAACCCGAATCAGCCCGCCTTCACGCACATCCACCTCGCCTTCGAGGGCCTGCCGATCGCGTCGGACGACATCTACGCCCTCGCGACCCTCAACACGCTGCTGGGAGGCGGAGGCTCCTTCTCGGCCGGTGGGCCGGGCAAGGGCATGTACTCGCGGCTGTACACGAACGTGCTGAACCAGCACGCGTGGGTGGAGTCGTGCATCGCCTTCAACCACTCGTACACGGACTCGGGACTGTTCGGGATCTCGGCGCTCTGCGTGCCCGGGCGCACGTCGATGATGCTGGACGTCATGTGCCACGAGCTGCGGGGGCTGACGCTTGAGACGGGGTTCGCGGCGCTGGGCCACGTTGAGGTGGCGCGCGCCAAGAACCAGCTGCGCTCCAGCCTGTTGATGAACCTCGAGAGCCGCATGGTCGAGCTCGAGGACCTCGGCCGCCAGGTCCAGGTCCACGGCCGCAAGGTCCCCGTCCACGAGATGTGCCGCAAGATCCAGTCCCTCACCGTCGCCGACCTGCGCCGCGTCGCCTCCATGGTCGTCGGCGGCAAGGTCGCGAACCCCGGCAAGGGCAGCGGCGCCCCCACCGTCGTCCTCCAGGAGGCCGAAGCCCCTGGCATCTCCGCCAAGCCCATGTCCTGGGAGGAGATCCAGGACCGGGTATACAAGTGGGGTCTAGGCGCGCGGTAAGAAGCGGGGTGGTGTAAATAGACATACATAGATATCGCGACTTCCCGATCGTTCCACAATTCAGTCCACTTCAGTTCAGTGCGGTCCAGTCCTGTCCTCGGGCCGGGAAAAAGACGGGATGCAATGAGCCATGTACCATTATTGTAATGAATATTATGGGGTTTGGGGACCGCGAAGGGCATATTGGGTTAGATGTGTACACGCATGGTACGTATATATACACACACATATGAAAAATGAGGACTAGGCATGATGATATATACTTCTCGACTCGATACAATACGATGCCGCGTGTTCACTCCAAGATCCGTCCTTCTTTACTCAATTATATACGAATGGATGAATGTTATTGTTAAGACTACTATGTACTGGAAAAACCAAACTAGTGAGGGAGTATTTACTCATCCATCTTTCCTCGGCCCGGGCACTTCCCAATTCTGCGAGTTCGGATCTATGTATACATCTTGGTATCGCCAATAGGTGAGTCTGTACGCCAAGTTCACAGCCCCCCCCTTTTCCATATTCATGTATGTCAATACTGCGGATAGCCAACGACATGCTCCTCCCCGCCCCACACCTCGAACGCAATATACCCATCTCCAACCACTCTGCCCTTCCCAGCGACGCCATCGAGGAGCGCCTCGGCCCCGTCGTCGTCGCCCTCGGCGGCCGGGACGCTAATCGTGCCCTTCGTATCTGCCGGGGCGCGCACGGTGACCTCGAGAGGGCCATCATCGTCATCGCTATCGCCGGAGTCGAGCCTCTCCCAGGATACCTGCAGCGGGCCGCGGGGTGTGGGGACCGCGCCGCGCGCCCAGGCCAGGTCGCCGGGGACGGGGCGGATGTCCCACTCGGCGAAGCCCGGCGCGACGGGGCGGACGCCGAGAACGTAGGTGGTAAGGAGGGGCGTGACGCCCGTGGACCAGCCGTGCGCGAGGCTGGTGAAGCCGGCCTCGTACCGGGCGCCGCCGGCGCCGACGCCCTCCCAGAACGTGGAGCCCGGGTCGCGGGATGCCATCCAGCCCCAGGTGCGGCGGATCTGGTCGAAGGCCGAGGTTGAGGCGGCTGCTGCCCCGCCTCCGGTCCAGAACCGTGCCGCGATCTCAAAGTACGAGATGAAGGGGTACACGCGGTCGGCGAAACCGTCGCCGAGCGCCGCGCCGTCCGCGTCGTAGAATGTGTTGCCGTAGGGCCGGGCGTTGCTGTCGGATAGGTACCGCAACGCCGACTCCGCGCGCGATCCGTTAGCGATCCCCGACAAGATCGCCAGGCTGTTACCGTCCTGCGCGTGCGCACGACAGCCGTCGCCATCGCACTTACGGTCGAGAAACGCTCCCGCCTTCGGGTCCCAAAGGGTGTTCAGGAAGCCCTCCGAGACGGCTGTGGCCCTCTTCCGCCAGCGCGTGGCGTCTTCGCTCTTGTCCAGGTACCCGGCGAGGTCGGCCGCTCGGTTCAGTGCGAGCACGTATAGTGCGCTGTAGTATGCGGCCGACCCGTCTCTGGGAATGAAGGCGTAGTCACCGTACCCCTCCTGGCGTACGAGGAGCGATGTGGCGTTGTCCGTGTGGCGGACATAGTAGGTGTCCAGAACCGAAAGAAGAGTCGGGTAGGAGGACTTGATGTATGAGAGGTTGCCCGTGTACATCACATGGTCCCAGCTACAGGACACCCACCACAAGGGGAAATCGAAAAGCTTGAGGTTGTATTTTCGGCTAGTGGTGGGTATCGTCAGGAATGTGTTTAAGGGGATGTTGGGGTGAGTTTACTAGAGTCATGGCAACTTACATACTCGCGGGTGGTATCCACCCGTCGTCTCGCTGGTGCTGTGCCAGATCTTCCATTACCTAGACATATTGGATCAGTATCAGTATCATTATTATGAAGGCCCTCAAGGGTATCTTTAATGAGATCCTTTATGTATAGCACAAGGAGGGGGTTGTTAACTGCGACCGCGGAACGTATTTCGAGATTCAGTGGAGTCCGGAAGCTTACATTTCGGGCTGCCTCGTGCACGTCGTGCGTCAGATAACTCGTAAGGCCGGCGACTGCCAAGTCGCCCATGTACGGATCTCTGTCTCTCTTGGGCCCGTCGTGAATAACCAGTTTACCTCGCAGGGACTCGCTGAACCCCTGACGAGGCTCGGTATCGTTGGCCCGGAAGACATCCGTGCACATCTCGTTGGTGTAGGAGCCGTCGTACCACCATTGGGTCAGGTTCTTGTCCGAGCACTCGAACCACCCGCTGAACGTGTCGGGGGTTCCGTGATAGCCCGACCACCGCAGACCGACGGAGCTGATGGAGACCTCGCCGAAGCCCGATGTGTGGGGAGAGTCCTCCGGCAAGGCGTCCAGCGTGATCTTCAGATACCGAAACCCGTGCAGGCCGTCGGCGCACACTTTTTCCTCGAACTCACAGCCCCACTGGTCAACCCATGTATATCTAAGTACTCCATATTTAGGTCAGTTGATCAATTCCATTCATGGCGCATATAGCTGGTCGGTAGCTACATTGTCACTTCTTAAAGAAAGCAGTTTGATACGAAGCCACCCAATATAGATAATGAGCAAGTAGATGGAGTGAACAAATAATAAAACTTAACTCACGATCCCGACTTCACAGCGATCTAGTATGAATTAGCGAGATGGCCTGTACGTATGTTCTGATTGAAGACATTGGAACAGAGTAGAACTTACCTGGTCCGTTCCAGATGGCACGATCTTAGGGGGGTCCTGTCTATTCGTTAGCCCTACTGTTCAAGGAGATCGTATCCTGACAAGGGTTCGAATCATGAGCACTCACATCTCCCGCGTTGTCAGATCGAGTGAAGTCGCTCCTGTCCCCGAGAAACTCCAGGCTCTCGGAGAAGTAGAGGCGGATACCCGGCCAGCGGCCCTTAGGGGCACCAGACGAGCCGGCGAAATCGATGACGGGCAGGCCGACGATGTTCTGGCCGAAGTCGACGACAAGCGTGGGGATCTCGTCGGATTTGTCGTGGCGGCGCAGAATGGTGGGCTCAACCCCTGAGACTAGGCCATCAGGGTTCGCGACGCCGCCCGAGGTGCGCTCCGTCAGGACGCGCTTCGGCTTGACGAAGGTGCTCGGAGGAGCGCGGACGTGCTGGTGCCAGCTCGGGACGTCCGGCCGCGTGTCCGCGCCGCGAAGAAAGAGGCCCAGCTGGTAGGTAGCGAAGAGAACTAATAGGGAAGTGAACATGAACATAATTCCTGTGATCCGAGAATGATGTCCTACGGATTCCAATCACGCATTTCCTTCTCCTTCTTCCCACGTAGAGCAAAGTATCGGGTAACTCACCATAGCAGAGAACTACGACGGCAAGAGAAGGCGGCCTGTGCCTCGCACCTGCTCTAGTGGCTGCGGAACCGGGAAGGGGAGACAAGGGTGTCGGCTTCGTGTGGGCAGTCCGTTGGTCCTTCTCATCGCCTGCAGCTCTTGCGTCTGCACCTGCCGCCGCCGCTGCTGCTGCACCGCTCCGGTGGGCCCTGTCGCCCTTACCTGCGTTGCCGCTACCGGGGTGCATAGTTGAATAGTCGATCATAGTCACACAAGCTGACAGAACCTCGGCTTTTAAACAGAGCTCCCCAGTAGCAAGCAAGTAAAGCAGGTTGACCTTGTACGGGAAGTGGTTCCAAGGGCGCCAGGTAAGGGAGGGAGTATGAATAAAGTGGGGGGGTTCGGGGAGCTCAAGCTAACGCTATTAAGACTAATGTCACTTGTATTCCCCCAATCACAGGCCTTCTGAGCGCCGATTCGGGAAAGATCTCGATTGACCCCGGACTCGATTATTGGGACTTCAAGACCGCTCTCATCATGTTCCGTTCCAAGTTCTTGGTCTATGCAAATGAGTTGGGAATCAATATATGGGCCTTACGGGTATCGCTCCCTTAGAGTGTAGATAGAATGCACATGAAAACCTTAATGCCTACTTAAGTACCTATGGAGTACCTGGAAACTTTCACTTATATCCGAACCGTCCAAGATGCAGCCCCGGCTCCGGACGGCGCTTCTTTTCTACCCCTTGCATCGTCCACGGCCAATAGGGGCATCACTCGAAGAATGGAATGCCTTTTATATGGCCTAGTCGCACTACATGGCAATATGGGCATTATTAAGTGCGGTCGGTATTCACCTACGGGATCCCAGTCCAGTTTCAAGCCAGATAAGCATACATCATGGATTGGTTGAATATCCTGGGTCATAGTGCAATACTCCTTCTCGAAGGTCGGTATTCATGTGCGTATGTGCGCGCGCGAGAATGTGTAAACGCATCTGTGCTTATATGATCTTTGACATATCGTCTCCGTGAACCAACAGAACATCCCGTCCCTATCACGTATCGCCACGCATATCAGAAACTTCATATGATTCAGATAAATCAATCCGTCAGGTGAGAAATAGGTAGATTTTTATTCTTTTTTTCCTTCTTCCATATCGTGACTCCTGTCCGAGGAGCACCCCCGGGGCCAGATTTATGGCACCCATTATACCTAAATTCCGAGCAGGCCGTACCTTGCTCTTCTTATGATCCCGTATACCAATTAGACCTGGCGCCGCTATTTAAGAAAAGTCTTGTTGTTACCCATGAGAAACTTTTGTCTTGCCTAAGAGAAAAGAGAAAAGAAAAGTGCACCCTGCCACCCCGCTTCTCCACCATGCGAAACGCCACGCGATCACTGGATGTGAGACATCCTCCTGGTCATGCTACATGGTATGTTAGTAAACGTCTCGATACATGCGCTATAGGGTCATTGGAGGGTGGCAACTTACAAGTCATAGAATGCGAACTGGCTCGGGGTGCTGCCGCTCTCGTACACGAAACGAGATGCGAGGTAGCTACCGAAGATCGCACGGAGGTAGTTGTCCGGTACCCGCTTAACGATCGTCTCGAGCCCGATCTTGTCTAGAAGGAGCTTGGGAAGTGCGTCCGCCAGGATATTGAGGCGGATCTTCTCGTCCTGCCACAGGTCCGACTTCTGCAGTTCCTCGTCAAGGGTGGTGATGGCCCCCGACAGCTTATCCGAGATCACCGCACGCGGCGCGCCCGTCTGTTCATGCTCTCGCCAGATAGCCTCGAACTCGAGCTTGGCATTCTCTTGGATCTTGGCCTGCACCTGTTTGACATACGCTTGGTAGAACTCCGGCGCCTGCCCATTCTTATCAACGCACATGTTCTCAACGAAGCCTTCGTCATCAAAACTGAGTGAGGCAAGCACCTCCAGGGACGAAGACGTAACACCTCCCTTGTTGGTCGATGCGTCCTTGAAAACGACGCAGCCCGCTTCCTCGAGGCGTAGCTTGGCATCCTGAGTGATGAAGAGGTTTGCGCCTTCGACAAGGTAGGGGATGAGCGTCTTGCCGTCTCTGATGAGCTTGGCAACCGAGACAAGGTCAATCGACTCGGGACGTCCACCGCAGGGAACGAAGCAGTCCGTCAAACCGGTATCTCTCAGGTGGTAAGTGTTACGGAATGAGGTACCATTTCCGACGAATTCGCCAGTTGGCAAGGTGATGTTGCTGTCGTCGACCAGTACCCGGTATCCGTCCTTCGAGAGCTTTGAGATGTCGAAGTTGGAGATCATCTTACGCTCCTTAGCAAGTCGGAGGAGCTCATCCTTGTCGATGCCGTTAGGATCGACGAGCACGCCGGATCCATCGACAATGGACGTGTACTTTTCGTTGCTGAGCTTGATTTCGTTACTCCCGAGATCGCCGTCTGGTCCACCAGTCTGCATCTTCCTGACCTGGGAGGGGTCCAGGTTGAGCTTGCGGTAGATACCCTTGACGTACTCGCGCACAGACAATGTCGTCATACCGTATGTATCATGGGGGATACCACCCAGCTTGGGTGACTTGCCGGTGAAAAATGACTTCCACCAAGGTGCACCCCTGGCTCGGGCATGCGCAGTAGCCCAGTCGACCAAGTCGGCAGTATTCTCATCAGGGCCCATGAAGAGGATCTCCTCCTTCCGATAGAGGTCAACAATTGGGTTCTTGATGCCCGGCGTCTTAGCGGGCAGAAGAAGATCCAAGATGCTGTCGATGTACTTCTCGAATGATTCTTGCGCCTTGTCTTGCTGTTTCGCATCAAGAAGAATGACACCCTTAGAACCGCCCTCGGGGATGTCCTTGTTCTTGCGCTGTTGGGTACTAGAGAGGGCGTAGTTCTCATCGAACAGGTTCCTGGCGTTGATCTGGTACGCCTCCTTGCTACGAGACTTCACGATTCGGATACCACCGCGAGCGATATCCCTGAACCGCAGGTGGAAACCACGCGACTCTGCGCTGATGACGAGGAACATACCGTAGAGAGGGATGGGGTATTCGAACTCGGGAAGGAAGGAAGGATCGAGGCGGAAGCTGAGAGCCACCTTGGTCGGGGTGAAGTAGTTCGTCTTTAGGACAGCATTGTTGAAAATGCGGAAGGCCGTCATTACCATTTCTTCGTGCTCGTTGTTCGACTCCCGAGTGATCCTCTCCTTCAGTTTCGCATCGGACAGCACCTCAACACCCGGGACGGGCGTAATGACGTGTTGCTCGAGGCCTGGTCCAACGCTGAGGTGAACGCTCGCAAACGAAGCATATAGAATGCGAACAAGTTTAGGGTGGTTGTTGATGATCTCCAAAATGTAATCTGGAGTGAAGGTCTCGGTACGGAGGCGACGCTTGAGCCTGGACAGTATTTCGGCGTGGGCGTTATTCTTCGGGTCCAGCGCCTGGGACAGGGAGGCGTATTCAGATCCCAGGCGGTTGAGGAAGTGTTGTACGAAGACCCAGACGCAGTGGCCGTAGACGGTCTCCTGTAGACTCAGGGAGCCAGACGCAAACAAGGAGTGGAGCTTGTTTTGCGGGATACAATATAGGAGCGAGATCTCCTTGGTGATCTGGTGAATCGACTGCTCCATGGGGATCACGCTAGTATCCGAGTTCGAAGCCGGCTTCAAGTAGATACTCATCACAGTGATGCCGTTGGAGAATTGTTCCACGTACTTCCTGGAACTTGTAACTCCATAGTAATGGTACAGATCGCTCAAGGCGCTGAAGATTCCTCTGGCAGTGCGCGTGTGGAAGGCCACGACCAGACGCTTCTCTTCCGAACCTTCGATATCGAAAACCTCGATGACAGGCCCAGTCCTATGGACAGCCAACTGGATGATATCTCCGTAGATCTGCTTTGTGTTCTTTGTTGCCTTGGTCAAGAACATGCGGTCGCTGATAATCTCCAAGCGCGTCTCGCCAGGTTCCGGGTTCGGGTCCACGAAATTGCACTGGTACACGAAGTAGCAACGCAGCGACGTATTCGAATCTGAAGTATCCCCAGACAGACTCACGGGAGAGCGGAAGGTTTCGACGCGGAAGCGCTTATCAGGATGAGTGTGGTCCAGGTACTTGTCCTCGAGTCTGTTTTCGTAGCGAGGCCCCTTCAGGTTGGAGACACCGGGCACGCTCGTGTCAATGTAGATGGCATGATCGGAAGCCTCCATGTCCAGGCGGATCTCTTCACGCTTGTCCACACGGGCGTAAGCGGCCACCTTAGCAGCGTACATGGAAGTGATATGGGTCGCAATAGCGTCCACGGTCTCCATCTGGAAGTAGACGTCGTCGATACCTAACTCATCGTAGAACCAGCGGACTTGCTCGTCAAGGTGAGACTCAGGGATCCAGCCCTGCTTCAGGATGACTTCCTTGACTGCGTATTATTAGCCTATGCACAAAACCTGAATTGAATCCTAAAACTTACCCGACTTCATCTGTTCGGCACGTCCCTTGAACTCGGGGGCGATGTAGCCCACGGTAGCAGAGCGCAAGACCTTGTTTCCATTTTGACCATTGGTCTTCAGCGGGACAGAGAAATGCGTGGGCTGAGGCGAAGGGTGGCGCGAGGCGTCTTCCTTCGCCCCGTCCAGCAACTTGTTATCAGGAGCACCGTTAGTAGCCATGATGTCAACTGCTGAATCGTACGAATCCAGTGGTTCGAAGTACTCGGGAAACCTGTCCAAGTCGAGGTTAGTGGTCTGAATGGTCAATGCCTGGATGCCCATTTTGTCTATGGTAACCTTCGAGACGACTGCTGCCAAGAACAAGGAGTTGATATAGGGTTGTGGATCAGTGTGAACACAGCTAAGCCAGGGTTGATAGTAAAGGGGGGCAGGGGACTATGAAGATCGAAGCAGAGGAGCCAAGACAATTGGGAAATACATTGGTTTAAATAGTTGGCTTAGAGACACAATGGGCTCTCTCAACTCTGGACAATAGATAGTCCTGAAGTAAAGCAAAGACGGACCAACGTAGCCGTATTGTAAAGTGACTATAGGGAAGGACCCGCTAAAGGAGAAGTAGTAGAGGGGATTTTCCATGAGAGGCAACGAGTATGGGACGGTGGTTCAGTCCAAAGTGACAGACATGGAGGGAGACGAGCCGAATGCAATATGAAAAGACACGATGTCGTTATCTCACGCCATACAGTTCGGACGCACAATACGTTACCTTCACCACTCGACCACTGCATACCCTGCCAGGTCTCGGGCTCTTGATAGGGGGGATTTGACGAATCTGCTCAAACAGACGGAACGAATGGATACAGCCACAAAAGCAACATTAAAAAGCAACTTACTGAGAAATTTAGAATAGACGGCCGGGTTGCCAAATCAAGCTCCTCCTTGAAATAGAGGACGTGTTCTATCAGGTAATTGGTATGGGCCCACAATGGTTACTGTTGTGGGGATAGGAGATCAAGACGATGCTGATGATCTCCGTGCCGTCCGGATGTCGTTTATTTGATGAGGAAAGCGGATAGTGATTTCCGTATTGCAATCAAGAGGGATCTATATAAATAAAGAGATATATGAGCTGGTCTGAAGGTATAATTGCTTGTAGCCGATAGTGGGAGGGAGAGACCAAATATGATCTAGGGTGTAGATAGGGAGGACGGGGGATTGGGTGAAATCGAGGAAGTACTGTGCGCGAGTGTAACACGAGAATGTCTGCCTTTGATGCTTTGCTATCTTCAGATACGCAAGCAAGCAAGGTAAAGTACCAAACCCGGTTAAACGAAGATCAGGGGGCTTTTTGAAAAGGGGGGGGGGGGAGTACAATGCAGATGAAGATAAAAGGGGTGGTATACAGGTAGGCGGTTTAGTATCTATAAGCTATAGGTTCATCCATAGTATGCACAGCCTTATGTTTGGTGTGCCAGGTGATGTTACGTTGTAGAATGTGTAAGAGGAAGACAAATTGTCAGCCGGAGCTGGAAGATATGTAGGTGATAAGGAGGGAGAGAGATATATAAGGATATATGACTTGGAAGTTTGGTCCAAAGTTTTGTCCAAAACAGGAACTTCTCAAGGTTATATCAAGATAGGATAGGGAGATAGTGAACTTTGGAACCTTGGAAGTAGACAAGAGGCAAAAAGATAAGACGATGAGACTCTTCAGGTTCGGATGGAAGGTCTAGGTAGGGCTATCTGTCTATCAAACTCAATCGTGAATAATAAGGAGGATAATGTATTGGCTTTATATATGGAGAGATAAGACGTCATGAACACACTCTCTTTCTCTATTCATTCTCAACTTCAGATATACACATAAAGTACGTACGGTACGTACATAGAGAACTCTTGGATGTATTCAAGGTACGCAGAGAGAAGTAACTACCTACCACTATACATAACTACTTACATGGTAAGTAGGCCTAGGTAAGTGGTGGACCCGTAACCGAACCCCCCGTACCGGGCTGACCCAGGTGGGCTTGATCCCATTTTCTTTGAGATACCGAATACAGGTACCTATAGAAAATGTAGGACCCATAGCTACCCGTACCTACCTACATAGGTACTTACCATTGGGACTAATTACTTAGGTAGGTAAAGTACCTGGCTGTCTGCGTCACTATGCTCAAGTATACAATACAGAATATCTAAGGTTACGTTGAGAACTACCTGAACTTGGGTACGCTAACAAACTTGCCCATTGCCAACCTGGGCTTCCAACATACCTAGGTAGATCTAGGGGCAATTGGTGTTAAAATTTTTTAACAAGTGTAAATTTTGTCCGATCACGATCATGTCACAGACCAATTTATAACGAATCAAAAACTTGCACCGGACCGCAACTAACTTTACAATTGGTTGCGGGCGTCATTGTCATTGGCCCAACGGATTCGGTACCTGGCAATCGTACCTGAAATCGGGTGAAACCTTCACTTTTGCATCCATAAATGTCCACTGGATGCCCGCTGGATGTCCACTGAGCGCCCGCTAACTCAGCGGCACACCTTGGTTATTAGGTAACTTGACTCGAAATGGGCCACCGGCGGTGGGGCATTTCTGGGGCAATTCTGATCCATTTCTGGATCATTTTCTACCCCAGTCTTAGCCAGACTTGTCAGCTAAAACTGCTAAGTGACCTCAATATACATACATACCCTACATACAGCGTCCGTTAGTGCCGCTCATAACTGTTCGAGGCCCCAGGTCTTTTCTCTCGTGGGCTGCGTGGGTCCTGCTATACACTGCCACGACTGTGCTGAGTAAAGTTAGCCAAGTATTTACATGTATGCACGTGGTCACGAAGGTGACGAAGGTCACGATGTTTCCAATTAGAGCCGGTTATCGGTTAGCGGTTGGCGGTTTGTAGTAGAAGCTGTTTTATTGTTGTCGTTATTCTTAAGAAGTTGTATATAGATGTATACATTGCTAGCACGACTTGAAAGGTTTCGATCTGGTACTTACACATTTGTACCTCCTGTATACCTATTTGGTATATCCTTTAGTTGACTGATATATGGGACTTCCAACGCAGATAGATGGCTGTCGTGTCGATATTACGAATTTAATCATACTACTTGAGGACTTAAGTAACTAACCTCGATACTAAACAAGTGATTGACTCAAGAGGTAGTTATCTGCAAAACTGACCCAACCGGTTCATTCCACTGACTCCTGACTTCAAAGCAACCTATAGACAAGTACATGTATTTATCAAGCTGTAAGGTATGGATCTTACCTACATGTACGAATTACGTGTAACGTTGAAGAAAACACACAATCAGCTGAAGGTGTAAGACCGTATCTGCGCATCTGCACATTCCTGACCTTGGATCTTGGACCTTTGACAGGCCAACGCGGATGCTTTCACGATATGTTATGGTAGTCTCGAAAGGGGAGGAGGGGTGTAATACCCCTTACTTTAAGCAAGTGATAGGGTGTATAATAAGTCAATATAGTACCCGAAGTTAACTAGCTCCATGATAGGCAACGGGCGGGCGTGTGCATCATCCATGGATTGATTCTCGAGCCTTACCGCTTTTTTTTTTTTTACCCGTCTCAATTCTAAATGCGAAAGTAACTACATCATATGTGCTGCTATCTAAGTAGCTACCTAGGTAGCCCTTACGAATGCGAGATAGTTCTAACTTAACGATTATTATGTGATTTGGACCCCGGCCGTGGCTTTTCTTCCGGGACACCCAGACACCCTTACATACTTAAAACTATGTCTGTACATATCTGTACGTATCCCGGGTTTTTTCTCTTAAGCCTGGTCTGGCAGCAGTGTGCAGTCTGGCCAGTGTCGGAGGTCCAAGCCATGCCGGCAATCTTCAGGGATTATAACATCACGAGACGGCTCTTCACCGTGGTCTCGGGCACGTATATTCATTGAACTGGCACCTGGACACGCTTGTCAAATTAGCATTGTCCTCGTGACCCGTAGACAGCATCCTGCCCCTTTTTTGAAAGAGAGGGATACTGACAAATTTGCCAGGTAAAGTTTGTAAGTACCTGCCACCTGAGTTTAATACGTCCAATGCCTCAATATCTCAATACTTCGATACTTCAATATGAGGTACGGAAGCAGTTACCTAGGTACATTCAAAGTACATTTAAGAAGTACCTGCCACCTGAGCCACCGGGACACCTGGGCACCTGGACAACGTTAAAAGGTTCCCTCCCGTGGACCTGTAAGGTAAGGCGGCATCTATCGGCCCAGATAATACACCAGTTGGGATCCCTTCATACCCTAAGCCCCATGGAAGCCCCAAAGCCCCAAAGCCCCAGGCCCCCCGGGTCCCCCTCCTCAGGCGTACCCCTCCAACCCTCCTTGCCTCCTACATATTTTAGTAAACTAATAAACCCCGGTAGGGCCGGTTACCGTGGACCCACTAGCCCCGCGAAAGTCATACTTGTGGATACCTGGGCAAGTTCTTCGACAGTCCGTTGCATATAAGAGCAGCGGGGCCCCGATACGTAAGCTCAGACCAGTTTCCATTACCCCCTTATTACTTGATCGTGCAGAAAACTTGTAGCGCCTAAGAAACCGAATAAGCACCACGAGGCCTTTCACGATGTAGCCATGTAGAATTATGTAGTGCCCAACCGAGTCTACACGAGAACTTTGACACGACCAAAAGGCCTCATGACGAGACTTTTCCAAGGGTTCTCGGCAAACTCTGACTTTCTACCGCATTCCCTCCTTACCTTGAACTCCCACCCCTCCTCTTCGTTCCCCCCCGGAGGATGCCTTTCAAGGATTCTCGTGAGATGCCGAGTTCTTGTTACTAAGTTCCCGTAACTTTACTGGACAATTCTTCATTTCATCAGTCATTGCATTGCGCATTGCGACATCCAAGCCGACAGAAACGTCACGAGTTGCGTGCAGGAATCTCAGCAACCTTGCTGCCCGAGCCTTGATACATTAGGTACATCGAGTTACTCTCCTGAGACTCCTATACTTACTTACCCCTTGGGGAGGTTGACTTACATGGAAATTTTAATCCCCGGCATTTCGTGGGTTGGTAACATCATCAAGTAGCTTTCTTTCTCTATCCTCTAACCCCGGTTGTCTTGTTGCCTGGTAAAAGCAGTTTCAACTTGATAGTAAGAGAGATATAATGATCCAATTCTCTCTTTAGTGTTATAATGATTCCTAGATACAGTGTCATCGTAACGCGGAGCGCTGACATCCATTAGTGCTCCTGCATCTCTCTCGGACCTTACCCGAGGAAAGCCATGCTATTTTTATCACCCGCCTGTAAAACATTCAGATCTATGGAGGGTAATACCTAGGGCGGTTGGTTCAGTGGCTCAGCCACCACTACCACTACCGCTACCACCACCACACTTAGCGGGAGTGGAGTGGGGAGCGGGACAGCTGCGGGAGGGAAAGACTCCTCTTGTCTGCCTCTCTATCTGGGAAGGTAACTAATTCCTAAAGATCCTGAATGGCAAAAGTCATATACTACTACATAAAAAGAATTCTCGGTACTTGCCTTCCGTCCTCTGTACGGCGGGACCCCAGGTGGGGAAGTTTGAGGCCGGCGTCAAACCCGTAAACGCCAGTAAAGGACCCGAGCCAAGGATCTCGCCGTAGCCCCGGTCTAGATGCCCCAACAAGGACAGCCACTCGGTCACCTCACGGGAGTTGGCGGCTGATCAGCCATGTATAACCGTGGTCAAACTATTGCGATCAACTAATGAGAACGATCATCTAGTCAAATTTTTTCAAGGTGCATTGCCGTAGATGGTGTCGATGGGGTTCGTGCCTGGTGTTATTACCAAATCTCTGCCGAAAATCCCGATGGGCTGACGGGTTATTTGCTGCAGGTGATCGCGTCCGCGGTATCATGCACAGTCTAGTTAGTTAGCCGCTGGGATTCCCGGGTATAGGTAGATCCGTCATCGAAAATGAGTAGCAGTAGGTATTGCAGAAGCCCCAGGGCTGTGGCTGTCCTTCTTTATGTTCATTACAGCCCCCTCCCTCCTCCCAACTTGTCTTGGGATGGGCATCTGCCGAGAAGGGTGCTCGCATAAATAAAGTTCATATTAGATGCGGCTGTTCACGTCTCACAGTCGCAGGGCTTTCTTCGATACAAATTCGTATCTTTATCGATTTCGAAGCCATCCGCCCTTCCTGTTCGACGTAGTTAAGGTGGCCTGGGCATCGAGAAATTGGTTATAGTCCTATAACATGTTTCTGCAGTGACCCTCAACTCGGGAGCCTACATATTTCGGATGACCAATTCAATATTATCCCAACTACCACATGCTTATACTTACATATAACTATGCAGAGGTGCGAAGATTTGAGGTGACAGTCCTGTTTTCTATTAACCCTTTTCTCTCACCCTTCGATCCTTCAGCTCACCTGGGATAATTCCTATTGGATGACAGTTATGTCCAAAAGTAGCTAGGTAGGTAGGCCCGTATGAAAAGTTCGATGTTTGGCAAGACCTTGTGCGACATCGAGGTCTCACATCAAAATGCCCGAATGATCAAACGAACGTGATCAAAACTGTCAGATTTTCCCAGCTTTGTATGCCAAGTAATAATGTGAAGAGTTAGCTGAGAGGCGTGAAGAGACGTGACGAGACGCGAATAGTCGCCGCTACTGGTATCCAGTAGAATTGCTATGACAATGGAAAGGGCTTGTAAGAAAGAATGTTACGGAATATGGAATACGGGAGACGGGAGACGGGAGACGGAAGGCGGGAAGCGGAAGACGGGAGACGGAAGACGGAGGACGGAAAGACGACGGAAGGCCTATTTTGTCGGCATTTAGCGGCTTTGAGAACCCCCACCTACTGAATTTGGAATGAATTTATTCTACATAGGCCATTTCCGTTGCGGGGGTGGGTCCTCCCAACTTCTAGAAAGAGCAGCTCACCGGCCTACTCTGTTGTTTCGTGTTTTCCGAGTCTCCTTGAACGACACAAGATCTCTAAGTCGAAGACATTATTTTTTTCTCGAAAGCGTGGCGATCCTGCTGGTTCTTTAGGCCAATACAGCCAATATCCATAACCCAGTTCTTCCTAGTCTCTATTCACCAGGGCGGTCATTCTGTTTACGATAGAAAATCTCAAAATGGGCGTATCAGAGAACCAGGCGGCCTTCTCAGATCTACGAAGTCGGGCTCAGGCTTTAGACGCTGAGGATCGCATACGGGCGGTCCGGGACGAGTTCCGTATACCGACTAAAGCGGACGTGAAGCGTAAAACGCTGCCTCGTAACGGTAAGTTTAGGTTTACATTTACTCGTCACGCATGTGTGCGCACGTATGTGGCACATGCACAATCACGTATATACTTACTCATGAGCGGCTCTCATCTAGACGAGGAAACCCCGGATGCTGGTGAAGATCAGAGGTCGCCATGCACATACTTGTGCGGCAACTCCCTAGGCTTGCAGCCCAAGCGGACGGCTACCCGCATCAAGCAGTACCTCGACACGTGGGGTACTCAAGGGGTCCAGGGCCATTTCAAACCGTTGGAGGACTCCCCCTTGCCTACATGGCTCAATGCCGACGCGAAGGCTGCTAAATCACTGGCTCCGCTGGTTGGAGCCGACGAATCGGAAGTAGCCGTCCAGCAAACACTGACGGCAAATCTGCACCTCCTGATGACTGCATTTTATCGTCCGAATATCAATGGACGGCACAAGATCATCCTCGAGGCCAAGGCATTTCCGAGCGATCACGTCAGTCACCTCCGGTTTCCCTTTTGTGATGCTACACTACAGATGGAACTAGGGCTGACTAATAGTTAACCTGGTCTCAGTTCGCCGTGCTGAGCCAAATTTATCATCATGGCCTCTCTCCAAAGACCTCCATGGTGACCATAGAGGCACCATCCTCAGATGACCCGATATTAAGCACCAATGATATCCAGTCTGTCATCTTGAAACATGCACCCGACACGGCAGTGTTGTTACTCCCCGGAATACAGTACTACACCGGACAGCTTTTCGACATCCCGACCATTACTGCCTTCGCCCGGAGTCATGGTATCTTCGTGATTTGGGACCTAGCTCACGCAGTTGGCAATGTCCCCCTGTCCCTCCATGCCTGGGATGTAGATGCGGCCGCCTGGTGCACGTACAAATACGTCAACTCCGGCCCGGGATGCATAGGGGCTATGTTCATCAACAAGCGCAACAGCCTGGTGACTACGACGATCACTGACGAGGAGCCGGAACGCGGGTATGGAAACCGCCTCTCGGGCTGGTGGGGCAACGATAAGGCAACGCGGTTCAAGATGGAAAACAAGTTCCACCCTGTGCCGGGCGCAGCCGGTTTCCAGCTGAGCAACCCCAGCGCGCTCGACATCACGAGCCTGAGCGCGTCCCTGGAAGTCTTCGAGCTGGCGGGCGGCATGCCGGTGCTGCGGGAGAAGTCCAAGAAGCTAACCGCTTTCCTGGAATCGGCCCTCGAGGCGCTGCCGGAGGCAACGAAGGCCCTCTTCAAGATCATCACGCCCAGGGACCCCGAGCAGCGCGGCGCTCAGTTGAGCCTCCTACTTGTAGACGGGCTTCTAGAGACGGTGATGGAGGAGCTCACCGAGCGCGGTGTCATCGTCGACGAGAGAAAGCCGGACGTGATCCGGGTTGCCCCGGCGCCCCTATATAATACCTTCGAGGACTGCGTCTCGTTCGTGGAGGCATTCAAGGCGGCGCTGCGCTCAGCCTCCAAAGCCAAATCCGGTTGAAACGTCACGGTAACCCAGCAGCAGTGCAAATGTGACGCGCAAGGGTGCTCATGTGTCCTTTTGCGGAATCGCGGGGTTTCTCTCCCACGATGTCTCTTGATCATGCGCGGGAGTTTTGAGGTGTTTTACCCCAGGCTCCACGTTGTGTACTTTGCAATATTGCTCCGAAGATCTGTGTAAGGTTGTAACTGCATCTAGCACCATACTACAAGTTTCCTGTTTATATCACCGCCCCGTGCTTTTCTTCATGGTAATGTGCGTATGTCATCACTTGTACATGTGTATTCAGGGAAACGTTACTGGACATGCGGTGCGCGCTGCATCCGGCCCGAACCTGGAGATTAAAGAATAAAAGAAAAAGAAAAAGAAAAACTTGATATATCTGATTTCCCATTCCATTGTAACGCTAGTTAAATCGCCACACGAAAGCGTCGTCGAGATCACTCCACATCTGCAGGATACATGTATGCCGGCGACGCAAAACGGGAAACCGCCGGCTTCGTCCTCCATGGTCCGAAGAAAGCATCTTTCTACCGCAGGCATCCTCTCCCGCTCCTATTTCCATCAGGGGGGGGGGGGGCTTACAGCCCCGAGACGAGTTTCCATGACATAATTCTAGAAGACCGTCGCATCGTGGGGAGATGCCGAAGAGTTGAGATTCGCCCTGCGATGGAACCCGAGAGACCTTCCTATATTAAATCTCGCAATAAATCCCACCCCGCCCCCCTATATACATACATACCATGGTAAGTACTACGCTGTACTATATACGTACGTACGCACACGTATGTACGTGCGTGCGTGCGTGCGTACAGGGCAGGGCAGGGCAGGGCAGGGCAGGGCAGGGCAGGGCAGGGCAGGGCAGGGCAGGACAGGGCGTACGAGGTTCGGCAGCGGCAGGGATGCGACGGTAAGTGCAGATCGCCGCAAAGCTTGTCTCTTTAGCCAAGTCCCGTCATGCAGGTCGGGTGGTCACAGGCCACCGCACGCGCAAATTAAACCGATGCGACCACGCCAGCAGGCCCAGCCATACAAAAAAAAAGTTCCGCCTGATTCCCATGCCTTCGCCTCGAGGCCCCCACCGCCCATCGGTCACTGTTCTTGTGCAGAACTTGTCTCGGAAAGAGAGGGGGGGAACAGAAGCATACGCGGTGTTTTATTGAGTTCCTGACCCCCCCCCCCCCCCTGGCGCCGATAGATGGGAGGGGAGAAAGGAACGCTTTGAGCCGGCAGAAACAGAGCGAATAATCAACTGGCGGGGCCCGCCCCCCGGCTATATGCCCTGCAGCTCTGCAGCTAGGCGGGACCCTTGGACGGCAGCTGGCGTGGAGCTCCGAAGGGGGCTGTACAAATATAGGTATGTATGTATGTATGGCATGTATCACGGGAAATGGGAGGCCGCGGTGGCCAAATTGGGGGGTGTAACTTTTGCTGTTCACGCAGACAGGTAGGTAGGTCAGGTGGCTACCTGAGACAGCGGGAATCCACTGCGAATTGCTCGTCGGATTCCCGGTAGGCAGGCAGGCAGAGGCAATGTCCGCCGTTCAGCCAGTAGTGGTTATTTCCACGAATGCCATCTACCGTATACGAAAGGGAGGAGAAGGGATGGGAAGAGGGGGGGGGGGCAATGGGACAATGCATCGCCAGCCATTCTGAAAACCGCCCCTCCCTTCCCTTCCATCCACCACGAGTCCTCGGCGCACGTGGTTAGAAAAATAGATACGAGGTAGGCAAGGGAGGTCAGGAACAAGGTGCTTGCCCAGATTGCTGCGGTATGAGACACGCAGGTCTTGGCTGCGTCCGACGTACCTGAAAGTCTGTGCTCTATTGCTGAAGCTTGGCTCTGCACGTTCCTGCGCCGGTTGATTGTGGAGGGACGTAGGGGAAGGTTGACAGAGGACATGGCCGACACTGACTCCTTACGCGGGACCTCGTTCGGGGCACCAATGTGCTTCGTGGTGATTCAGTATTAATAGGGACTCACGCACGTAGTTATTTTGATAACTAGGTACTTGTGAAATCGCGGCTGGGATTTCTGTTCGCACGGCCATGTGGAATACATGCCCTAAGAGAGAGAGTGTGTATTTTATGTTTCGATAACTCAATTCATGCCCATGTGTATCATCACGTAGTATCGCCACGTATCATCACCGCCACGGTGTCGTGGCTGGAAGGGATAGGTCTTGATATACATAGTAAGAGATGGAGGAAAGTCAGGGGTTGTAACATGTTCACATATCGTGGCGCAGATGAAGTGGCTAAGCTCTTGTGGTGGAGGTTGATTGGACGGGACTTCCCGGGCTGGGCCTGCGTATGTGGCATTTCTGCGCCACAACATTTGCGATTAACGGGGCCTACTACGTAGGGATTCAAGGCATTCAAGCAGTTTTAAGGCACTTGGCGGTTAGACAATTGGCAATTTAGCTCGTCAAGTTAGCAGCTTAGGGCGCTAGCATACGTCATAGGCTGTATGAAGCATTTGGGCTGCCTCTTTGCCTCTCAACCTCTCAAGCTATGTATGTAGGTATCAAGGTGTGTGAGCTTGGCAACTTGGCATCAATCATTCGTATCGACGGCGATCGACGTAACTACCGACCAACGTGATACCATCTTTCCTTGGCTCTGGGTTTCCAAGGCCCGGTCACCTCTGCGACACAACCTAAAATACCTTTTCCTTAATACCAGACCTCACACTCAGGAAGACTTTCGTTCTTAAGATCCACCAAAAACCCAACACATAATAAACACCAGCTTAACTTCCCGCGATTCTCTCGCGACATTTGGTCAGTCAACATCCTTCAACCATTCAACTCGGCGTACACATTCCGAGTATTCCATCGACTTACTTACTAACTCATCATGTCTTGATCATTTTAGAGCCACTGAACGCTACAAGAAAACACACCGAGAAATAACTCGCAAATATATCTCTAGAAGTCACACACATTTTTTCGCACGCGATATGCCTTTCTTCTACTCCAAGAACGTCGGCGGCCGCCACTTCGGTACGAACCTCCACGTTAGTCGCCACGGGGTGCACCGCGGGCCATGGCGGTTCAGCTTCGGCAAGTTCAACTGCTTCAAATCCCACTGAATGATAGGGGTATGGGATCCTGGATAGCAAAGGGAAGAGGGGGGGGGGGGGGGGGAGATGCAGACGGCGTTGTCATTTGCGCGGAGTTATCGGACTTGGCAGTATAGAGATTGGCGATGACTTTACGTGCACACGAGCAGTTTACGACACGGCAATACATACATAATTCGAGCAGACACGCGCGATAATTATTACAGAACGAGCTGTCCGCCCATAATACGCACATCGATTTCGCTCCGGTATTCTCTTATCCTGCTTTCATGATCTGGATGGGTGCCCAAGCCAGTTTTAGATATTAGGAGTTGCTTTAGGAAAATAACAAATATTCAAGCCAACGTGTATGGAGGTTCTCGCGTATGGCATTTAGTGTCTTTGGTGAAGGCTGCTTATGGGAAAGAATCGATGCACATGCACCCCTGACCTTCAAAATATTTTAAACTTCTGACAGCCGCAGTGAAATCGTTCGCCTCCACCCAACTGATTGGGGAAATGTTCTCACAATGCTCCTGCCCAGGTGGAGACTAAGTACCCCCATAAGCCCAGTGACTTTTTCGACAGCACTTGAAGCTTATCATAAAGGATATAAGCTTCAATATTAACCAGGCAAGATAAGGCGCGGGACCTTCTCGATCCCCTTGCCACTTTAGAATAGAAGAGGCCTCGAGACAACTGCGTTAAGCCAAAGATGAGGGCCGCTTGTAGCTCAACAACCATAGCTTGTATAATCCTAGGATGAACGTGGCCTAGTTATTATTGCTGCGAGTTATGTTGAATTTATGAAGCAATTGCCTTCTATGTAGGAGTAGTCAGTCATTATTTTGCCCCCTGAGCCCCTTTATTACATTACTACCTACCCCTAGGTATCTTAGGAGGTACTTTATACTGGTAAGTAAGCATCCCGTGTTGGATCATTAACAAGTTGCATGTGACGCTCTGATTGGCTTCTTAGGAGGCTTACCCGCGTAGACCGCTTAACGCGCCCTCGGCCCGCGCTAATAGTGTACCTTCTCCATCCCACTATATGTACCTACATAGGTATGTATGGAGCATCCTCTAAATAACCCACTAAGTCCGAAAGCTCCAGGTAAAATACTTAATAATACAATACGTGCAAGAAATGTAACTCGCATCTCGTCCATAACACCAAAAAGTTACACCCCGTACGATAGCGATAACGACGACTTCCGTGACGATAAAGACGTATAATCTCAATTAAGAGAGAGGCTTTTCGGGTGTCCGCAGGTATATCAGCTGTGACCGGAGAGGATCACGGGATCACGACCGATACTCTATTTGACTAGGACCGAGACTGAGTGGTTGTCTTCGCTGACGTCGTCAACATGTGGTGAGTGAACTTGAGAAATTCATATATCTCGGTCGCTTTCATATGGCGACGGCCCCGGAGATAATCCCGATGGATGCCGTCTTGGAAGCCGTGGTGAGCTAACGACGGGGTTCTTACAGCAAGCACATCCTCAACGCTCAAGTCGCGATCCGGTCACCATGCTGTAAGTCCTTTCCTTCCTCCCTCTCTTCCTTTTCCCACGTCCCTGTCCCACTCCGTCCCATGCCGTGCCGCCACCCCCCCCCCCCCCCCCCAACCGAAGGAAAGGGTAGATGAGACTGACCGGGAGAGGAGTCGTCGCGCGGCGCCAACTCATAAAACAGGCCGGAAATGGTTCGACTGCGCAGAGTGCCACCAAGAGCAGGAATCGCACGAGCTGCTACGAACCTTCGAGATGACGTTCGCGTGCAAGAAGTGCCGCAAGTGTTTCCGCAAGGACGCGCAGGAGTTCGAGGAGGCCGACGAGTACTGCCCGCACTGCGACAACCACTTCGTCCTCGAGGCTGCGATCCCCAAGCCCGCGCTCACCGTCGAGAGCGACGACGTTCGTGTTAATAATCGCATGATTAAGGATGAACGCGTGAAAGATGATCAGCGTCGGACTATTTTTGATCCTACGCCTGAAGCAGATAAGTTGGGATGAACACGGAAGGGGTTCTGGGTTTTTTTGTTAGGGGCGGTGGTGGTGGGAGTTGGTAATGCTTCCCCCCTTTTGCCTGCGGAGAATCGAGGGGACGTACTAGAGGGGCAGGGCGAAGGCATGATGCCTACTGAGTACCTAGGAACGGCCTGGGTAGACCAAGAAGGAAAAGAAAAAGGGGGTGGTAGTAGGACGATGACGTCTCGTTTCTTCAAAGCGAGCAAGCAAACGCCCCTTTTCCACATTTGTTACATGATACCAACATTTATAGAGACCTACGAGATGAGATACCTGACTAGATAAAGAAAGAAAAAAGCAAGCAGTCGGATGCGAATACCTGCATTTGTTTATTTTATTTATTTATTCGATCACGTTTATGGGCTAGACGACGTTTCAATAGTGTGCGTGTTCCGAAGGATGCTCGAGTTCATACGCGCTGCTGCAACTGTCAAGAGCTAACCGTGTCCTTTTTCCCCCTTCCCATTCATGCATTCATGTCTTTCTTGATCATAAAAAAAGAAGAACCGGACCCCGTCCCAATCAATGTATGTCTACGACATGCCCCCTAGTCCGAGCCTCCCTCGCGCTCCCTCGTAAGGATAGCGGCGCTGCCGGTGCCGGGCGTCCGACCCGTCTTCTTCTTCGCGGCCTCCTCCTGCTTCTCCTGCTCGATGTTCTTGACGTAGCCCTCGATGTCCTCGACGGGCAGCATCTCGAGGGCCTTACCCGGCGCCATGATGGCGATCTCGATGTTCTTGGCCCCCGTCTGCACGACCTCTAGCAGCGACTTCACGGCGAGTCGGATGGTCGCCTCGCGGTCCATGTCCTCCTTGTAGTTGCGCTCCAGGAACTCGCGGACCGTCTTGCTAGAACGGCCGATGGCGTTGGCTTTCCTGAGGCGGGTTGTTAGAATCTCTCTCTCTCTTTCTCTCTCTCTCTCTCTCCTTTTGCTCTAGCGCGGGCTTACCATGCGGAGTAGATGCCACTCGGCTCGGTCTGGTACAATCTCGGAACCTTGCTTCCCTTATCGAAGCCGACGATCATCGTGCTGATGCCGAAGGGGCGGACACCACCGCTCTGTGTATACCGCTGCTGGACGCCGGCGACATATTTGGTGATGTATTCGATGGACACGGGGTCCTCGACGGTCAGACGGTGGGACTGGGCCTCGAGACGGGCCTTGTCGACGAGGATGCGGGCGTCGGCGTTCAGGCCGGCGAAGGCCAGACACACATGCGTGTCGATTAAGCCGATCTTGGAGGGGGTGATTCGGGTGTCCTGCAGCTTCATAGCCGACCGCTTCTCGCATCCCAGGACGACGATGTCCTTGCCCTTGACGCCAACGGCGCAGGTCCCTTAGAAGAGATCGGCACGTTAGACTCGTTTTCTTAGAAGCAGAAGGCTGCGAGCTGCGAAATCGAGGGGGTGGGCAGGACTACGTACCTCGCTTCACTGCCTCGCCGGCATATTCGACCTGGAAGACGTGCCCGTCCGGACTATAATAACGGCGTTAGAGCCCCGCGCGCACCTACAGATGTACGTAGTGGGGGGGGGAGTGGGCGATGCTCGCGACGAACCTGAAGACTACAAGGGTTAGTTAGTTAGTTAATTAATCAATAATGAGCAAGATGTGCATGTAAATTAGGGGTCATTAGGGGTCACCACGGCACTTGTAAAGCTATAAACTCACCAGAAAGAGCTCTGTCGTAGCCTGACGCCATTTTTCTATTATTTTCTATAGTTAGAGGAGGCCGATCCTTCCTTCGTGTGTCTTCGGTCTGAGTGTGTATGCGAGGTTGGAATGAGAGAGTTGAACAAATGGACCGACGGCGTGGGAGTCGACTGGGCAGGCAAACGGGCAAACAGGCGTTGTTGTTAGGGGTTTCTTTTGGTGGGAGTATATGGGAGTCTGAGTATATGCAGGTCTAGGTAGGTCTAGGTAGGTAGGCGGGCAGGTGTGCAAGTGCAAGGCTGCCAGTGAAGTTACGAAGCTTAGCTCCCTGTACCTTACCAGGTAGGTATCTGTAGGTAGAGGTAGGCAGGTACAAAGTGGTGGAGGAGCTAATGGGGTGGCGTGGCTGCTGAGTAGGTACCTACGTACTTATGCAACTACTAGATATATGCACCCAAGCTAAATATTACATAATAATCCCTACCTAGGCATATCAAGAATCTCGAGGGTTTCACTTAACCGCATGAACTCATCCATGGATTTACTTACCCATCAACAACTATCTCCTATGATACTTACGAGTTGATAGTTACAAGTTGAATCGAATAATTCCATTTCACGTATAGACACACTGGCAGTGAATACGTAGATGACTTGGCAGCTTCATACAAATTACAGTTCCAAGGTTCTCGCCGCCGCACGCACAGAACTGCACTACCTGGAGTCTTTGCTTTGGGCTTCTCCTGAACCGGATCTCCTACGTCTTCAGGGGCTACCTGCTGTACTCCCAATATAGACAACCTCCACCGCAGCGAACGCCGCGGTTGCGGAGAAGATCTCGATCCTCTTAGCTGCAGTAAGTACAGTTAGTGCCGCCGAGAAGATAACCGTGAATACAATCACGAGTCCAATCCTGTGGACCATGTTCTGTACGAAGTATAAGACCAGGATCGCTGCGGTTGGCAAAGTTGCCGATACGGCCGCGACGATGCCGTCGCCCACCCTGCCAATCTTGTCTTCCTGGTACCGGCGAATCGTTCCGTCTAGGACTTTCTGTTCATTCTGGAAAAGACGTTAGTAACCGAGTTTCATTAGAGGCTCGGGCTGGCCGTCTTGGAAACACCTTGCTATGGCGCCCAATAGTGGCATGATAAGCTTCTAATAGCTTCCCATTCATGAATTTGCTGAGTCTGTCTTCTCCGTCTCTTGTAGAGTTCTTCATGCACACATAGTCCGCATAATCTTCGCCGTGCCAAGTGTTGGCCTCAATACCTTCTAAGAACTTATGCCCTTGGCCATCGTGATCGAGCCACTGTCTGAGGAATTCAAGGTCGGGTACTGAGGGCCGTGTAGATTTCTCTAATCGCACGACATCCTCCAACGCTTCATCTATAAGTGTACCAGGTAAGGAAGATTATCAGAGGCGCAATGCTTATCAAATGCACAGGAATGGTTCGGCGTACTGTACTCCCTCAGCTTCAACCCGATCTCTTCCACCATATCGTATTGTGTCGAGTCCGCTTCCATGTGATGTCGCATCGTGCGGAAATCCTTCCCAAAATCCCTCCGTGGACTGACAGCTTCTCGATCCTCCTTCCAGATCTCCTTTAGCTGCTGTTCCAAGTCCTGGAGCTCTGCTTGTAGGCGTAGTAGGTTCATCATATTCAATAGCCCGAACCTGCGAAAGATGGCGGCGTCTCGATTCCGGGACATGAAATCCGCCAGCTTTGAATACCCGACATAGTACTTCGCATCCGTGATAGGGGCCGCCATAATGTGCCTTCCTGAACGAGTTCCCAGGCTGAAGTGTAAGCACAGTATCAAGGTACTGACAGTGCAAGTCGCGCTTGAAAATGATGTGCCCAAGGCTATCGGTAAAAGGTAAATGTGGTAAAGGTGGCATCCTATGCTGGCCTATCATGTACGAGTAGACTGCAAGCCCCTCATATTCTTCAACACCATGGGGGGGCATTTCCCCTCACCTGAATGCTCATCACTTTCCCTGCACTCCTTTTCCACGATTCTCGAGGATCACAGTGCTTCTATATTCGTAGGCATATAATGGCGGAAGCCGTCGGTGTCGTGGCCTCTGTGTCAAAGCTCATAAGCTTACTTTCCCAAGTTAGAAAGCCGCCGGGACGCCCAGATATCTTAGTGGCACGATTGCAATGTTTAAAAACAATGTTGGAAAAGATTCCACCTGATCTACTTGACAGGAAGGGGCTGCAAGAGGATATGATGAGATATATTTCAGTAACTATTAAGGAAGTGGAAGATACTATTGAGACCAATACAAATACGTCTAGGAGCTTCAGAAAACTTTTCAAACGAGAAACGGACACTCAGACTTCCAAGTCCATCGATAGGTTGGCCGAGGACATCCGCTTGCTTCACGACGTTTACCAGGAGTACGTTAACAATTTATGTATAACCTAGTGGGCGGTTATTGACATCGTGATACGATAATAGGTCAGTCATACAGAAAATGGCAGAGCAGCTGCAAGTGGTGCAGGAATCATCAAGCGTAGCTGCAGTAAATTTCGACCAAAGCCTCCAGGATGTCAAGAGCTACATGGACTCCCTTGTGCATGCCATGGCCGGAAATTTTCGCCAATCCTTGGCTGGCGAGAACGCGAGTGTTCAAGAGAAGCAGCGCCAGTTCGAGGAAACGCACCAGATACTTCAAGATACACTCACACGGGTGCAGACACAACCTTCCAAGTCTGACAATTTTCGTTTCCCATTTGTTATTATGCCCCGGGATGATGATGGACAGGTGGACGCTCTGGAAAATGTCAAACTAGACTCTAGTTTCCACGATAACTGGATCGGAAAGCAGGTGCTGGAACGTTGTAACATTCAGTTCGAGCCAACCGACGAATCCAAGCCCTCCATCGACAGCGGCCAGAACCAGTATAAGGCAGTGGGACGAGTCAACCTGTCGTGGTATTTGAAGAATCAGGCCCTGGCGAAGGAAACCGCGTTCCTCGTCGGCGAAGAGTTGCCGTTCGATGCCATATTTGGGGGTGACTTGATCATGGAAGCAATGAACACAGTTGACATATCGGTATTCCATTTGACATGGATCTCACCTCCCGGTGAGGCATGCCGCTTTCGGCTCGCACAATAAAGGGACTAACTCATAGCGTTTAGATAAAGGCAAACAGCCAGTAGGAGCCCCGCAGGAAATGCGGCCAGACAACCAAAGTATCATTCAGGCCCAGACGAAACAAAACCAGAGAAACCGGGAAGACAGGAGAAGAACAAGAGCAGCCCCCGGGAGTACTCGGAGCTTCCTCTTCCCCACGTCAACACCGACAAACTTATCCAGACGATCGAGTATAGCCAGCATATCACTAGCACCGAGCCCGTCGGCAGAAACTCAGCAGACAGCGCCTCAGCCTGCTTCCAGTCGCAGCCCCAGCCCTACAATGACACCGCCGCCACCACCAGCGAGCAGATCTTGATGGCAAGAGGGGAACACACCATGCCATATCTTCATCCGATGCGGTCTTTCCCCGTCTAACTGGCGCCTTCAGAGAGAGACTAGATGGCGGCTCGTGACCAGGCCTGCTTTCAGTCTAGAACGCGCGAACTACTTCAAGCGTTATCCATTCGTCCTAACCGCCATGCTGTCCAATGGGAGTTCCAAAGCTCCACCGAAATACCTTCTACTGATGGACTATCTGCGACCAATGAGTCAGTCTGACTTCTAAGGGTTCCCTTATTGGCGCTCAAGCCGTCATGGTCATTGTATAAGTGGCTTTTATTACCGTTCTTAGTTGTGGTGGTATTCCAGTATGTCGATTCAGTAGTCACCAAGTAGAACGATCTGAGACATACGTGGAGCATTGGATCATCACAAATAGGCAAATGAGGAAGATATGAAAAAAAAAAAAAAACGTCTCTTAACGGTACTCGGATTCTCGTGAAGCGTTGTCTAATGTGGTAATAACAAGACCTTCTATGTAGGACAGAAGAAAAATCGAGAGGGAAGATCTAACAAAATGATCTAACCAGATCACAGATCCTGTATACCATCCCATAATACCATCTACAATGCTTCGTGATCCCGAAACCCACATGCACATAGAGACTAAAGATACTTCATCCGCCGGGCAATAATGAGCGCAGTCGTCGAGAAGAGAACGAGACCAGCGAATATAACAAAGAACGGGACTATAGAGTCATCGTTCTGGAAGGGGACGGCGACGTTCATCCCAAACAAGCCGGTGACGACGTTAAGGGGTACGATGATGGACGCCAAGAACGTGATCTTGCTCAGGCCCTCGTTCGTCTTCGTGCCCTGGGTGATGCTGTCGATCGTGAGCTGGGCCAGGTAGTTGCCGTGAGCACGGGAGAGAATCTTCTCGAAGTGCGTCAAGTTCGTCATCATTGTCACAACGTGATCCTGAATATCGCCCAGGTACATTCCGATGTCCATCCTGGGCGTGACTTTGTAGTTCTCGTTGCAGCGCTTCGTGAAGCCCTTAAGGACATCAGCTTTACCACCCAGGATACGCATGAGCCCTAGGGTGTTTTTCCGGACGGCTCCAATTCTGCGGAGAAACGTCTGCATGTCATCCGCACGGGCGACGAAGACCGAGTCTTCGATGCCTTCGGTTTCGAGCTCAATCCTTTGGATAGGCTTCGCGAAAGAATCAACGATATTATCACTACATGTCCAGGTCAGTGGTGTTATCGAAATACGCAGTTCGGGGGTGCAGGAACTCACATCAACGCGTAGGAAATCCAGTCACTACTCAGCGCAACATAGTCTTTCAGCGAGGTAATGCGCCTCCGGACCTCGAAGGCATGGTTGTTCGGCTCGAAACTGAAACTCAGGGTGCCCTCGCGAAAAACGACCACGTAGAGGTTGAAGGGCTCATATTCGATACCATCTTCCTCCTGGACAGCGGTGAAGGACCGGAAACTCGCAAAGTAGTAAGATGGAAAGAGTTCGATTTTCTCGCGCGCTTCCTGGGTGGTGATATCTTCGATAGTCAAAGGGTGAACCCCGAAGGCCTTGCAGAGGGCACGAGCCTCTTCCTCAGTGGGGTTGTTTACGTCCAGCCACCACACCCCGTCAGGCTCCTCCGGGGGGAATGTGAAGAGGCCGCGCACATTTTCGCCAGGGAGAACGAGGTCTCCAAATTGAGGCGCATGGATGGTAGACTCCCAGGCTGATGAGAAGAAACTGAACCGATTGAAGTCGTGATGTTCCGGCTCGTTTTTCGTCTCGACTGGGCCCGACCGTTCGGTTTTGACCCTTTCCGGCAACTTTTCATCATTTACCGAAGAGCCTGAGGGGACGTCGATGAAATCGCCGTCAGCGGTTACCATTGGAGAGTTAGTGGACACCTCGTAACTGGGTCGTTGGTTAGTGAAAACCCTGGGAGCTCTCTGGGCCTCCAGGCTCTCCCTGCGCGCTTCATGTTCAGACGCGATGAAGTCCTCCAGAAACTCGTAGTCGATACACAGCTTGTCCCGATTCTGTTCATCTTGCAATGGGAAACAGACGTCCTCCGCGGCCGTCTCTCTCGTGGCCAGACTGGCCGTGTCATCAGCAATAAAGGTAGGGGGACGACTGCGCGCAGAGCGGTGACTGTGGTGGCTGCGGACGCTGCGCCTGCTGTCAGAAGAGTGGGTGCGAAAAAGGCCCTGGCCATCTTCTTGTCTCTCGGCACGGGGGTCTGAGGTTGAAAGAGCCCGTTCGCGACGGCGCGCTTCGGCAAAAGCTTTCACCGAATTGGGTGGGGACATATCGCGCTCAGTGCTCGAATTAAAAGTTGGGCGGCGATTGCGAGGAGCACCTGGGGACAGTCCCGCTTCATCATCATCAACGACCGCTTCCTCAAAATCCCTGACCTTGATCTCGATGGGTGACTGCACAACTTGATGGTCTAAGTGCTGGCGCGAACCATATAGCGTATCGACGGTGCCACGGCGTGGGCGTTCAGATCGCTGTTGTGAAATGGACTGGTGGCGATGATCGTCCAGTTCCGGTACCGGGGTATTGTAGCCTCTGTTAGAGGCAGCCTCATCGTGGTCGGACATCCTTGTTGGAAGTCAACTATCGTTAATCTCTTCTCTAAAAGCGCAATGCTGACTGCTGACCACTGGGGACAGCAGGGATGGTAATATCCAACAATATCTCAGATCTGGAAAGCGATCGGTGGAATCGACGCTATATAGGGCACGTGGGAAAAAGCCTTCCGCGTTAGGACTAAGGGAAGGCGAAGGCGCGCATACTGGATGAGGACGTCGAGTTGGACGGCATCCGCAAAGAGCAGCAGGCGTGGCAGCACGCCGACTGCGAGAGTATGGTCGACGTTAGGCTCGATCGACTACAGATACGGAGTCTAGGTTCGACCACGCAAATGCTGTGTCAGATCCGATCGAGCGGGTCGATTTAGGTGTTAAGGCCGTTAAAAGATCAAAACGAGAAAGAGTGGTAGTCCAGTTAAGGGGGCTTCTTGTTGACGCCGCTGTAGACCCAGAAGTTAGGGCCGAGGAGCGGGCGAGCGAAAGAGAACTGGATGCTAGTGAGGCCCGCCAACTTGGTGGTTGCTAAGAGAATGGCGGTAAGACGCCGAGGAAAGCTGAAGATGGGGTTTTCGGTTCTTTTTTGACGTGGCGGCTCGTTAGAGAAGCGCGTTCGAGTAAAAGGGTACCCAAATAGTTAAGCCGAAGCGAGAAAATTTTGGTGATACGGATCGAGACCAGGTATGGCAGTATTTCTGAATGCGAGATTCTGTGTGATATGGAGAGGTGATTTTTAAGAAAAATCCCTTTGTTTTGTTACACGATTGAAGAAATCGAGCCGTCGCGTACTATAGTTGTGGCGATATCAAGATTATATACTGTGGGGTGCGATATGAAGATGATGAGAGAGAAAAGTGCAAAATGCAAAAGTCTCAAGATGCTAATATAGCAAGACCTGAGCACAGACGAAAACTGCACAATAATTAGGCGAAAGATCAAAGAAAAATCGAGAAAGAGATATATCGGTTCATAGGGTATGTAGTTTGTAAAAGTAAAGCTCGGGTGTGCAAAATTTGCAACGGTAGTGGTAGTAGTGGTGGTAGTGGTGCGAGTTCTGAGATGGAAGAAGAAAGAAATGAAAATGGGGAGATCGGGATGTACTTTTTTTTTTCTTCGTCCGTAATGTTCCTCAATTGAAGTTAAGTTACTAGGTACTTACATAAGTACAACCTTACCTTGGAAGTTTGTAAGGTTGTAAGTTAAGTTACTTTAGTTATTATGGTTTGGCTGAGAGCCCTGGAGGGTTTCGTGGGAAAGTACTTCGCAAGGGGATGACCAATTAGAATAGTCCTGAATCGGTAGGACAATGCAAAGGGAGATACACAACTATATATAGCATAGTTACCTAAATGATTAGGGTATGTAAGTAGATCAGGTTTGTACCGAGTAGAGAGTGGGGAAGTACCTGATGTACTATATATCAAGTCCTCTCGGCCGGTTTCAAGGTTACTTGACAAATAATACCACCTAACCGGAGATGCCTATCCATGCTAGTCCATAGCAAGATCCGGATCGTTCTTGTCTTTACTCATTATCGACTCATAAACTCAGAGTGCCCAGATGCTCGTTGGAGGTAGAGGTCCTGTTATCCCAGCGTATCTCCTATGGAGGTTAGGTATCTAGGATTACGCCCAATAACAAGCCGGAGAAAGAAAATTGGACTACATTACATATACCTAAGTACATAAGCAGATCAACCGAATTATGGGACAATATGGAGGGGGACTCTGGGGAATCTGGAGATATAATTATATAATACTTACTATGTATCATACTCGTGTTGCTCATCACAACTCCCTACTTCTATACCCATTATTCATTCACCTACACCAGTAGTATATACCCCCTATTCAACCCTGATTCGTAGAGCATAGATTCTAGTTCGACAGCCCGATGCATCAACTATATGCAGGTACGAGAACTCCTTCGGTACTTAATACCCCGTATAGTTTGTTCAATATGGTTTCGATTCGAGCATGTGAAATACGCAAACTGTGATCTATTTTTAGAGCATCAGCTGTACATATAGTTGACAGCTGTCGCTGACTGACAGAACCTCGATCAGCCGCCTTCTATTCCATCCATGAATCGTAACTTGTCTTAAGTACTTTACATAATATACCGGAAGTGGATTACCTGGTCTCTTCAAAGTGTCAATATTCCCATCCAACTTCTTGCCCGACCGAGACAATTGTGATAATCGCGAGCAACTCCCGAGGTCGCCGCCGTCTCCCCGACATTTTATTCCCGCTATCGCCCAGGTCTATCTATACAATTTAACTTTAATCGACAATGGCGGAACAGCTCCTAGATCAAGTCCGGGATCTTGTTGAGGGTCAGATCGTTAGTTTCCCGCTTGGAAAGCCTTCGAGACCCAGGATTTTTGCTGACAAGTTGGGAATATTAAAGGACTTTGAGGGCCAGAAACTAGCTGAAATTCTTGCGACCGTCGTCCTCTCAGCAGTCGGGGTACGATATCACCAGCTGTTTTCATCACACTCGATGAGAGCTTTCCCCATAGATAGTCCAGCTACTAATTATTGATCGCAGGCCGTATCGTTTCTCGTCGGGTACTTCCTCCAAGATATCGCTCTCGCTCTGAAAATAGGCCTTGGAGGCACGGTCCTCACCCTCCTCCTGATCGTCCCGCCCTGGCCGTTTTTCAACAGGAACAAGGTCGAATGGCTTCCGCGTGGCGGTGGTGGTTCGGCGATCACGGGTACACAACAAAACATCGTCGTTGATGAGAAGCTCTTTAGCAAGCAATGAATTTTTTTATTTTTGGGGGTCCTGCAGTTGTATAGGAACTACAGCCGGACCTCTAGGAAGCAGCAAGACGGCGTCTCGCAAATAAGTAACACAGCCTTGCAACCAAACGTGCGTCTCGTAGATCTGGGTTGTTTCATAACCGTAGGCCGCGAGCTACTTTATAGCATATAGCTTACGGCAATACACGTCTGCTCTGCTGTGCTCTGCTGTGCTCTGCTGTAGGTAGACCCCCACCATGTCCGTCTTCTGCCTGCCCTGCATTCCTGCCATCTACATGCCATTCCCACCCCACGCCCAACTCAACGACCATATTTCTGGAACTCCCAGTCTCTGTTGTCCAAAGGACATACTTGTCGGGCCTTCAGCCATCTCGAGATACAGTGGAAGTGGAAGGCATGCTGCGAATAGGTTGGGTAACTAGTTAGCTATGTACTTCGTGTAACAAGAAACAAACGAACAAGCAAAGAAACAAAAAAGGGAAGGGGAAGAACCCACGTTACAAATACCCCAGGCAACAGTGCACTCTTCGCTCGTGGCAGACGCTTGGTTAGCCTGGCACTCGATGCAGAGGTCCATGATGTGGTTTCGGCAGATGGCGCAGTTGTCGACGACGATGTCCCAGGCCCATAGCGCAACTGCGTTCCACTGCCATGTGTGAAGTCAAGATAGATTAGCTTATGTCCCTCGCCCTTGTCTTCCGCTGGCTTCGCTGTCGCTAGCACTCTCACTGGCGTACCTTCTTGACCTCAAAACGCTTCTTGCCGTCACCCTTCACCTCAACATCGCCACCCTTGCGCTCCTTCTTGACGACGGCGGCAGAGGTAGAGGCGCTGGGCGCATCGGTCATATCGACGTCGGCCATCTTGGATTGATGAGGGGTGGATCCGTGTGTGTGTGTGCGGTGATAATGGTGACAAGCAGAAGGTGCTTCGTGGGTTTGACGATGGCGAATGTCGAGTTCCGGAAAGCGGCGGATGTTGGGGATGTTGGGGGGGAGGTTGTTCTGTTTGCGCTGGGAGCCGTAGACGTGGTATGTCAATTGTTGATGTTAAGACGTAGTGGGATGTAGAAATGCAGGGTGCCTACCCAGGTGTTCAGAAGGGTTGTTGATATGACCGAATAATTAGTTGTAGCCCTGGAGCTTCCCAGGTTCCTACCAGAAGGTAGCTAGGCGTTAATGGTGGGGCTAAGGTTACTAAACTTCTACAGGGGGCTGCAGGGCTGCCTACCTAGGTAGGCACTAGTAGTATAGCTACCTTAGGCTACTAAGCAGTTACTGTGGCTATATGCAAGTATGCATAATTATGCCCATACAAGGTAAACTAGGTATGCATCTACTTAGGTATCTAGTTCAATAGTGGTTATCTGCCTAAGCCTCCTAACTGCCCTATCTAGCTCTAGGTAGCTGATATATCTATTCCAACACGATGCGAAGGTGTTCTGATGCCTTGATTACAATCCTCAAAGTTTAACTAAATATCATATTGTAGTATCTAGGGGGGCTTAGAGTTGAAATAAAAGTTAACTCATACAGTGTTCTAGAAAACCTACGATCTCGGGAGCGATACCCCATAAGATTAAAGTAGGGAACTTAAACGTCCACCCGTAGACGAGACCTCGGGAGTGAAAAGTTTATTTGGCTTCTTGATCCGACGTTTTCCAGATATAAATACCTACTCCAAGTCCATCTTGTGTTGGAAACAGGCTAGATTCTATTATTATTGTTTCAATTAACTCTGAAGTGTTTTTCAGTATTGAGTCTTGGGTCAGAGCCGTGTTTATGGATGAGGTCAATGTTCTATAACACCATTACCGAACCATCGTTACCACTAATTAGGATCCAGGGGATTATCAGACCTCCCCAGGCGGCAAAATGGACAGCAAACCCATAAAACAGAGAGATACTATTTGCGATACTATTTGCCACACATATTGCTCACAAAGAGCCCCCCATCAGTCATGCCAAAGAAACCAAGAGGCAATAATGACAATAACAACAACAACAACAATAACACCAACGATACCGGTTTACCCATCTTGTTACAGACCTTTCAGGCCTTCCAGACGAAAACCAATCAGATTCAATCTTAAGGGTAAAGTATCCATTCATGATCACAAGTTCAAGTGCTAGCTAGCTAATCTTGCCCAGTCAGGCCAGCCCCAACCCCCTTTTAGCACGGAGCGCCTTCCCATTGTCTAAGCCCCGCATTACGTCGTTGTTGCACCTACAACTGTGTATATCTATTTCTAACTACATACAAAATACGTATATCAAGTGCATGAGTACCTAGTGCACTGTACTTACCTAACTGTAGGTATGCACAGGAGTTTGACAACTGACGGCATGTTTATCACCAAGAATCACTGGCAACCAACAAGTAAACCAAACCTACCAATTTACGAAATAAAGAAATAAAGAACGAAGGAAGGAACGAAGGGATAATATCACTGCCTATCACACTTTCCACACTTTCCACACTACTTAGGTACATTTACCTGCCCATACCCACCCCAGTTAACCTTCCGTACCTAGCCAGGTACCTAACCTACCTACTCTAGGTACCCAATTACCCAACGTTGATACTCTACCTACACATATCACATCAAAGCAAAACAAAGAAAGCGACAGAAAAAACGCTATTTAAGTATGCGAGCAATTCGATCCCTAAGAAGTAATATAGTCAATATACAATATTACAATATTACAATACTACAATATTCCAGGAATCCGGAACACAGCAGAACGCAGAACGCCAAACGCAGATATTAGGTACAACCTTGGAACTTAGTACTTACCTACCTTACCTAAGGTACCTAAGGGAAGGCTAGGTTCGGGTACATACACCTTAGTAGTACTAGAGTTTATGAGGCAAGGGAGGTATTTCCTTTTCCTCCCTACTCTTTTCGTTTCCTCCTCTTCCTTTTCTACGTCGCAGTCATCATCAATCGTCGACAATTAACGACAACCCACACGATAACCCGTTTCTACTTCTTCTCTTCTTCTTCAACGAAAGATCTTCTTTCTCATTCATCTACGCTATCTCTCTCTCCTTTTTTTCTTTCTTGTTATCTTTCTCCTTTATTCCCCAGTACAATCAGATAGATGTTACCATCACAAGATGCATCAATCTACCCAAACAAAAACCACCCCTGGCAAGCGTCGCCAGGGTCGAAACAATAACAACGCCAACCCCAACAACACCAACACCAACACCAATAAAACACCCCAGAAGATGTATGCCTCCGAGAACGACGCCGCTACGTACAAGACGAATAATCACTATGGGAGCCCTTACACCCCACAAAGATCACGAGCATCCGGCACCGACACTACAAACACTACAAACGCTACAAACGCTGCAAACCTGCACACTTCCTCAGCGAATGCAAAACCGCGCGGTAGCAATAAACAAGGAAATCGAAATCGGAACAAGAATGGGGGAACTTCATCCCCCGGTCATCAAAACAAGGCCCGATCTAGTCCCCCCACGTCCATGCCTATGCCTTCCCGACAGGAATCCACTCCCGCCATTTTCGCCGGTTCGACTTTTCATGCTTCCCCTGCACCCTCCGCACTGCCGATGCCCAGCTTCTTTTCCCGCTCTCATAGCGATTCTCCTACTTCGAAACCGGCCCCAGCCCCTCTGGCTCTAAACCAAGAACCTTCTCCGCCATCTTCCGATTCCGAGGATACCCACACCCCACCACTGCTATCGCGCAATGAAGAGTCCCCGCTGGAATTCTTTTTCCGTGCCGACAGAGCCGAAAAGGCCCGGACTCATCGAGCGAACTCCGTCAGTGCAATCACTGCCGTCCCCCTAGCTCCGTTTTCGCCTCCCCACGATTCCGCGCCGCAGGGACAGAACACAGTCCCTAGAGCGGCTGGGCCTACTTTCCAAAGCAAGCGCCCGCACATATCCCAGCGCAGCACGGCTCCTGGGATTTCTTCCACCGAATTAGATGGGAATCCTGGTCAGCCTCTGGGCCCTGCATTTTCTACCCCCTACCAGGACCGCATCCGAGCTGCACGCCCAAGTTCGAACTCTGCGCAGGCCACCCCTTCCACGGCCCAGAACCGGGATCTCGATCCCAGCGAAGCTCTCAAGCGTTTTCTTTTCCATGGGGAGTCGGGTCCAGGTTCGCAGGACGCATCACACACATCACCTAGGGCCCCGCCAACTCGCGGCCAGCACCAGTCGCCCGCTCATGTTCCCTCTAAGCAACCTTTGGAGGCCTCTCGTCCCCTACGACACAATGATTCGCGACGTCTTAGCCCTGCTGGACCATCGAAGCCCGAGCAGCATCAACCGCTACCTTGTGGGATGTTTCCGGTCTCCATGTTGAAGACTCCGCCGACGGGAGTGGAACCCGAGGCACCTGCCGGTTTGGTTTCCCCTCCCACTACTCGAACCGATATCATGGCGATGGAGGATAACCTCAGAAGGATGCTTAAGTTGAGTCCATCGAGTTAGGCCACTCCATCATTTACCTGGTCTTTTCTGCTTTTCCTATTTCTGGGAACCGGCTTCCCCGGCATCGAAGGCCATGTATCCAACAGACGCGTTATCCCTCTTCTAGCTTTTAGTGGCCTCAGCTATTTTGCCAGTGCCAGACAACAGACAGCTCGATAGCGCTGCTTCTTTTTATCTTGCACAAGCAGGGCGGTGCAAGACTCATCATGCCCATGGTTGCCATGACCATACATCTCCGGCATCTAAGTATATGATTCGGACGAGTTACTCTACATTTTCATTCTTGTCATTTTATTTCAGCAATGTATTCTGACTCCTTGGCGTCCCGACTTTGTTTTGTCATTACCACCATGGATTGGTGTTGTGTGGATCGGGGGTTACTTGAGATATAACAGGTCACGGTGTCCTCGCACATTTTTGGGGTCTCTAGGATCTGTACAGGTGAGCATGGCATCGAAACTGGCATTGTTTTGTTGCCTGGGAGTTTGGGATCTTAGTTGAGCGACAAGGAAGGAAAGCATCATATCTGGAGTTCAGCGGCATTTGGTCGGTTGGACTTGCATCTGTCAATAGCAGGGAAGGGGGCCGCTCTATCGAAGAAGGGCGGCCAACTTGCCATGGGCGGTACATATCTTGCTTTCACTTCCAAAAAGCTCGCTGCTTATCTTCGAATTTCTTGGACTGAGCGATGAATGATCGGTGGCGAAACCCGGATCTGGTCATACCGTATCACCATATATACGACCAGACGAGTATGGGGATCAGGGAGGAGGAATAACGCATACTTATTAAAAACGAAAAGAAAAAAAAACTTTTTTTTTTCTGGCGATGTATCGCAGGGCTTGTCTAGCAGGTTACGCATGGTAGATTTTAGCAGCCAATACTATAGACCTTCTGGGTCTCGTGTGTCACCAGCAACGATATCGTCTTCATTGCTTTCTGACCGTTGGTTAGTGTTGAATTGGGGTATATGACTTGATTGACTTGGAAGATTCAGCTATTCTAGATGGTGGAAGGAAGACGTCCCTTATATACACGTTGTGACGATGTCTCAGTCTTGACACTGACCTTCAACAGTTATGTTAACGATTACGTATTAGGCAAACATGAAGAGTGATAGACATTGGCTAAGACGGTCTACTAGCCCGCCCGGATAGTACGAGCAATCATCGCGTCCCCCTCGTGTGGCATATAGAGGTTATCATGATCACATATAACTTTCAATAAACCACAACTCTTCCACATACGACCATACCATCCAGAAAACACGGGATCCCGTCCGCTCTCCCCTTAGTTAAGCTAGATAGGGCCGGACTAGTAGTTGGGTCGGTGACGACCAGCGAATCCCCGGTGTTGTATGTTTTTTGTGTCATTTTTTGTTGTTGTTGTTTTGGTTCTGTTTTTATCCTAGATTCCTTTCTTTGTAGAGTCTCGTTTCCCTGTAGATTATGACGGTAGATAATGACGGGAACTCGGGACTTGCCGGGAATTTGCTGACTGGCTAATGAGCTCCTCCCCCACGTTTCACGTGACACCGTGTACCCCTCGTGAATGATCGGCGATTGTCGCAACCTCAGCTGTTGAACCGAACCGCGTTTGATTATCCAGATCCAATGTACTACCTCCGTCTCATCTTAAACAGAATACCAAAAACCCCCAAATTTCATCACCTTGCCTTTCGATTTCGATCTCGATACCAATCAGCGCTCTATCACTCTTCTTTAACGCTTTCTCAACACACAACATCCCACATAATGGAGAACCCTGATCCCTTTGATGGCGATGAAGATGCTGCTCTGCGTTATGCGATCGAGCTCTCCTTGCAGGACACCAGAAACGACCCTATCGAGATACAATCAGACGCTAGCAGCAATAATGATGATCTCGACAAAAAGCCTGCATATCCGCCCGTGATCAAGACGTCTAAGGGTTCGTCTACCACGGAGAGGTCTACAGATCCTTCTTCTTTACCGTCACAAGTGGCATCGACAGCGCCGACTGTACCGGCAGCTCCGGTCGGCGGCGGCTTGGCCGGTATTGACCGCAAACGGATGGAGGAAGAACGTCTTGCGAGACTCGGCAAGCGCAAAGCACCTGACTCGAGCCAAGAGGCCCAGGAGCGTAGGCAGAAAGCAAAGACTAGTAGTGACAAGTCGCCGCCTACAGCTTCCCAGTCAAAGTCAACGAGCCTCTCGTTCCCGACTGGGGTCGTCAAGAAGACGTGGGCGGCCGGCTACCCACGAAAGGGCGACGACATCAAGATCGAGGAGGTGTTGCAGAAGGATCAGCTGGAACTGGCGGTGCTGAGTTCCTTCCAGTGGGACGAGGACTGGCTGCTGTCCAAGATCGATATCACGAAGACCAAGATGCTTCTCGTCGCGTTCGCTTCGAGCACCGCGCAGGTATGGGATGCCCCTTAAACTCGAGATGCTTAGCTGTCTTCAATCTAATAGACGGGCAGCAAGAAGAAATGAGGGCAAATGTGCCCCGGGGCCGAGTAAGGTTCTGTTTTCCACCCAGTAGGTCGCTATAAACCCCCCTTCCCTCAGCTCCCGGTATTCTGCATCTATATCTGCGCGCAGCGATGTCTTCAGGTGCAGGCTATTCCGCTCTTCAGTCACCTTCTAACGGGACATACAAATTGCTAGTGCTACCAATGGGAAACATGCATTCGAAGTTGCAGCTTCTGAAGTACCCCCAGTCCCTACGCATCGCCGTTCCAAGCGGCAACTTGGTGCCCTATGACTGGGGCGAGACTGGCGTAATGGAGAACACCGTCTTCCTCATCGATCTTCCCCGGTTAGAAGACTCGGCCACGTCTGAGGCGTCGTCCAACGCGTCTACCTTGTTTAAAGAGGAGCTCATATATTTCCTCCGAGCGCAAGGTCTGGATGACTCCTTGGTCAAGAGCCTCGATAACTACGACTTCTCGGCAACGGCACGTTATGGGTTCATACACTCTATGTAAGCTGTTAAGCCCTTCTCGAGACCCTCGTGTTTCGATCTATGATGACCCTTGTTCTAATCGTAAAACAGTGGTCAATCCCACACCGGAGATAACTGGCAACGGACAGGGCACTGTGGACTTGGACGGGCAGTCAAGGCTCTTGGTTTGGGGACTACTGATGGCATCGTACTGGACTACGTTGTCTCGTCACTTGGCTCCGTCAATATGGACTTGATCACAGCAATATATTACGCTGCCCAAGGTGGGATGCTTCCGCTCGTATTCGATTCTAAGAAAATCATTGACATGGCTAGGTGAAAATGGTTTGAAGGAATACGAGGAGAGAGCTGCGAGGAATGCCAAAGCAAAGCGGTCTTCAGGTGCCCAATCCGAGGCATTCAAGGACAACTTCCGAGTGTATTTTCCATCTCGCGACACTGTCACCAAAAGTCGAGGTGGCAAAAATGTGAGCAAGCCTTCCCTTCCTACAACTCGTATATTGACCAATAATTACCTAGGCGGGAGGTACTATCTGTGCCCAGTCCAAATGGTGGGATTCCCCGACATTTCCTCGCCATTTAGTTCGCGACTGCAAGAGCGAAAGGTCTGGTCTCCTGATGCACAGCAAATTGCTGTTTGTCCGTGGTACTAAGGAACGGAGCGTCACGTGGGGTTATGTTGGCAGCGCGAATCTGTCTGATAGTGCCTGGTAAGCGCCCCAGGCCCTCATATTTCGCTTCGTTCGTTCCCTATACTCGAAGGTGTATACCTACCTACATAGGTAAACATAGGCACTGAGCTAATTATTCAACCTTCAAGGGGACGTCTTGTGAAAGACAGAGCGACCGGCAAACCGAAGCTCACCTGTCGCAACTGGGAGTGCGGGGTGTTAATTCCTGTCCAAGGTCGTGAAGAGAGCGCGCCCAAGACAGGTCCCCCTTCTCCTTCTCCGTTGTCCGTTTTCCAGGACATCATCCCTGTTCCCATGGTAGTGCCTGCTGAGGCATATGGAGAAAGTGGATCGAAACGACCCTGGCTATTCCTCGAAGCTTAATTTTCTCATCTTCACCTTCGTGTTTAAGGACCTGCAGTGCTTCTACACGTCAATGCGCCAGGTAGAATGGACAGCATCACGAGCACGGAAGAATACAGAAAATATGCAGTCTGAAGCCTCTTGCTTCATGCACATGTTAGACACTAATGTGAGGTGTTTTCACAATGATATGCGCATGTTGCGGCATAGGATGCGTGGCCTACCGTGCTGGGGGTTCTACAATGCTATCGCGAACTCAAAAGAAACATCTATAAGGCTGAACTTAAGGCTAAACTTGGCTACGCCAAACAGTAATATGAGGCACATACAGAGTGTCAGCAGCCCATAGCTTCATCAATGGTATTATCAATTACCCTCACTGTCTGACTGCCAGGTAGACCAATAGAAGAGACGTTCTTAAATTGTTTTTCTATCGATTTCATAGGTACCTAACTCTACACATAGGATTATTTGATACGGATAACCCTGTATCCAGCTTCTCCCTTCCGCGTCATCATCACACTCTTCCTAGATACTCCAAATTTCTGCCCTGTGGCTGGTCCATGCCTAGCCACAGTGTCAACCCAGTGATAATTAGAGTTCAGTTAGGTAGATGCAGATTCATCGACTTCATCGGCTGCATTATCTTCCGTTTTCCGTCGTATTCTGTGTCCGTTATATGGAGCTCAGCATTAGTACGGATCTCTCCCAGATCTCACGTCGCGGCAAGGAATGGGCCGGACGGTCCCCCACCCACCCCCCTTCTAGGGCTTAGTCTGGCGAGTCACATCGTGGCACTCTCTCCGGTCTGAATACCGCTCACAGCCAGATAGGTAGTTGGATGCTTAGTAGTTTATCCCTTCCAAATTCCTCTCCCTGCTCGCAGCTCGGGGGCCTCGTATATGTAGATCTCCTAAAATGAGTACTTTTGAACGTGAGGATTTGATACTCAGTGAGTAAGGATAAACCCACGTAGAGTGCGTGCCATGGCTCGTTTTCTCGTTCTACTCTCTTCTCTCCAAATTGCGGGTTACGGGGTCTTACCGTGTGCATATGCTTACCGTATACATATGTACGCTGTAGGTGGCATAGTGCTCGATGATGGCAGGAGTGCTGCTGCGCGTCTGTCTACCTTATACCTTTCATTCTTAGCTTGATCTCATTCGTTAAAAGTAGAGAGGCGTGAAGCTCGGTCTCCTTGGTAGGGCAGAGGGGTAGGACTGTGCCCGATTCATGTAGCGAAGGTCTAGCCTTGGGTACGACGTCACAAGCGAGTGCTTTGCCGAGTCAGTTCCACTCCATGCCCAGAGTCCACCAACAGCCTACCTGCCAGCTACCCCTTAGGGAGCTCTCGATCGGACTCGAGAGGACACAGAGCAAGCATAGTGATATCCCACTATATCTTAGTCCGATATGGTGTCCTAGTTGAAATCCCGCTACCCCAACTTGTCTAACATGATCCATTGGTTCATGCAATGTCCTGTAGCCTAGTTTTGCCGCCACCTGCAGGGAGTAGGGTCTGTTCACCTATGGGATTACCCCATCTTTGCTCGTTGCCTTGCAATATCTGGTTCGTGACCAATAAGGGGTGCAATCGTCATGAGGATGCCATTTAGAATGTCCGGTTACGGGAGTTGCTTGTCATTTTTGGTATCACCTCGAGGCAGATTATTGTGACATTGGGGTTATCTAAACGGACCGTCGGTAGGTATGACAGCCCTTGTCGTAGCACAATGATGGATCTTCCTCACGTTCCTGGGCTGGGATATTGGCGCCAGCCACATCCAATCCGCGACCCAAACCACGGCTTCTCTAGATCTCACATGTAGATTGTGACACCATCATAGTACTCGCAACACCTAGGAGGGGCTCGCTGAAGGTCCTTGTGCTACATAATCATCATATCTCCCTTACCAGTCAGTGCTCTGATACCAGGCAAGCAGGCTAGGTTATCTTCTGCCGGGTGGGTTCGAGATCGCAGGCTCCCAGGAAAGGGCATCCCCACGACAAACCCTGGTCATCATTCACAAGGCTTTATCCGGCAGATGCATCAGAATTTCTCCGGCCTCGCAATACATACACGAACAAGCCTAGGTGCGTATGCATATTTGATCAAATTGCAAGGAGCAAAGGCAGGTGCAAATTTAGGAGGAGCCTCTCCGTACGAAAGCGCTCATTCCACTGAACTGCGAAGGCGTCATATATTATCCCACAATAACATCGATATAATAAGCCTTTTTGACCAATCATTGACTCGTTCTATAAATCTCGGGGGAGAGAATAAGGTTTTCTTCGTTTTCGACTTAACAGGGTTTCCCCAGTACTTGATTAGTTAGTCAGCTGGCAAAACCGCTCCGCCAGAAACGAATAGCTCAATTGGCCCTTCCGCCTCCTTTACGCCCATGATCCTGACGCCTTTCTCTTCTATGCCGTATCTAAAATCGAGTATTCAACACTACGAGAAATGACATTATCTGAATATCGGATGAAAATTGGAGAACGCGTCGGGCTTCTGTGCCGTGCATGAAATGGGAGTTGGTCCTCCAGCCACGTGCCTAGAGCTATCAGACACGGGATTACGTGCATCTTGAAAAGCAGCAGCATACACGATTCCGTATGTTAGACTTACAATCAAGCCTATACTCGTTTACGGAGACGGAGCGATACAGGTTTGTTGTCATGAGTGTTCATGGCTCGGAACAATAAATTTGCAGGTTTATCTACTTTATTCATAGATACAGCCGGTACCCCATTTGATGGTGAGACTCTTTCGCTGCAGCATCTAGGAGCTCTGGACACAGCACGCTGGGACATATTGAAACAACTGTGTGGCAGAGGTATGGGGAGAAGTCTATTCGATGCTGGCTGCTGCCACTAGGGATTCCGAGGCCCGTCCCTGTCCGTCCTTCTTTCCCCCTAATTATGCATCGGAGCTCAGTGTCCTTAGTTCCATACTTATGTCAAAGAGCGGAGATCCAAATACATGGATGAAGCCTCTAGGTCGGCTGACTATCGTGTGTATGTAAACCTTATTATTTGTTGTAGTCGACATAATACGGTCGTCATCTCCTCCTATCGTATCCTAAGCAACGGGAGTCTTTCTAGACTATTCCATTTGAAACTCTCGGAAGTCGGTAATACCCCATTTGCTCCAAAACGTGTTTTTAAAGGCCGGAGAGGGAATTCTTTGCTATACTGCGATGATGGAGTAGAGATCCATTGAAGCTCCCTTCAGGTGAAAAACATACCAATGAAGTGAATTAAGTGAATGTGAAAGACTTAAGTGTGTGTGTGTGCGTGTCAAACCTGATATCTACCTATTTCTTCTGTACCTGGGGGTGAACGTTCCATCCACGGTAGCTTCTTACTTGCTTAAAACCATAACTAAGCTTATATTTCTCGGGGGGCGGGTGAACTTACCAACAGCTCGTTGGTATTGCAACACCCGTCGAGCCGCCACAGCTTAAATCAGAGGGAAGGCATACCCAGCGCCCTGGCAGTCTGGGTAGTTCCAAAACTGGAGTCGTACACGAGTAATGGCCGGCAGGCTGATCGGACCGACAGAGTGTTCGCCTACGGACCAGGGGTGTGGTGTTTGGTGTGTTTGGTATGAAAGGATATTGCTCTGGATGTTCAAGTTTCACACGGGTGTGATCTTGGGAGTTACACCAAACGACACAGAAGAACACGAACACCACCAACTTACCCCCCGTATTTGACATGTTCCAGGTACTAGGATCATGTACGCTCACATGTCTTCTCACATGTACGCTCTCATATACCTACAGGTAAGTAGGTATGCTCTCATGTGTGTACTTCTTAGTCATCAATCATCTATATCTGAAAGACGGAGCGGTGCAAGCCGCACATGCACCTCCGAACTCACGCACAGCTGCACCCCACCTCCTAGGATGCCCTAAATGTGCTATATTAGTTAGTACTAAGCAGATGCGCTGCGGGTTCATAGCTCTAGTCCAACGGCCTAGTTCCAGACGGTACGGGGCGATCTGAGCTATTTTAGATTGCTTGCATGGTGTTGAGGCTACAATTACCCTATATACACCTCATCTTAGATCGTGGGGGGCGAGCAGCCAAGTGAGCTTTGTATAAGTGGCATTCCATGGATAGTACCTACCTACCTAGGTAGGTAGGTCTATGTAACTACAGTGTAATGATGATATATGCTCTCTATGCGGAGGTGATCACTGGAAGGTACCTTTGATATGGAGTGGACTTTTATGTGCCAGGCCATCCATGTTGAAGTCCATGTTGGAGCTCGGAATGTAACACCTCTAGGGCTACTGTGGAGGAAGTCAGGATCACCCATGTGTACACCTAGGTAGGCATTGGACATCCCGATGTGCTTGTCTCGATTGTTTTTGATAACCTTATTTTTGTTCTTGATGGATTTGCTAAGTGTGGTTTTGGTTTTGGTTTTGGAAGGCCCGAGAGTTACCTAAGCCTTGGGCAAGTGAATTGTAGATAATTCTGGAGTAATTGGATTTGAATATTGAAACCTACCTAGTATATATATACACGTTAGTTATGCATTACATACTTATACATTATATATGTAGATATCAAACGGCTTTTAAAGCATAGGAAAAGCATAGGCGAAGCAGAAGGGAATCTTCTCAATTACATATCTACGTAGATAGATACCTAGGTAGTTAGGTAGATAATTAGAAGCAGGCATAGGCACGTAAGCACCTTCAACTAAAGCACCTTTTCTAACAGCTGGACAGGAGGAAACCCAACCTGCCAACGTGTGTAGTACCAGTTACCAGTTCCAAGTCCGGGTAGGCATGACCACTCTCCAGCTTTTACAGATCCACTGGGTTGCTCTATCTTTCTCTCCATATCTCTATCTCTCCATCTCTCGTGTTAGTTAGGTACCTAATTTAACTCTTTAGTAATCAACCATTATCTACACACCTACACACCTGCATCGTCCTTTCCCACCTCGTTTTCATCTGAAAGAATCAGGACCACATGATTGTCTCGTAAATGCGGAAAGAGCCCTGGAGCCCTTACACTCTTGGGGTTGACAGGTTCACTAAGGGGCATAGTTTCCCGTCATTTCCAAAGCAGGGCTAAGTAAGGTACCTACCTACCTCCTATCTACATATCATACATAGAGTACTTTGCCTACCTAGGTCGGGTAGTACTTACTCACTCTCCATACAACACTCCATACTTCTCCTAATCCCAATCTCGGGAGTAACAGCCTCACCACCTCACAACCTCACAATCTCATAGCCTCACCTGGGCATCCTTGGAAGCTGCCTCTATGCAGGTAGGTAGGAACATATATCTGACCCCAAAAGCTCTCCAATAACCTCCAAAACTCCCCTCATACTCATCTAGCCCATCCATCCCGTCCCATCCTGCAGAGTCAACACATACAGCTCTGGATTGCCGGAGCTTTTCTTCCACCTGCAACAACAATACGTTTCTAAGTTGCATACGTACGTACAATAAATGTAATAAGAAATCTAAATCCTTTTCTCTTTCCTTCTTCTCTCGTTTATGTAGCTAATGATTTGGAGATATCACATGCTGATATCTGTGGTGATAGTTGACCTCGAATATCAGAAACCTCGGATGCACCTTACATATGCATGCATAGATAGATGTAAGTAAATAGTTAAAACCTCGTACCCATATGATGAGTGCTAACAACATCTTCAAGGGTATCCCTCAACGCCTTCCAAAGATATCATCATTCTAGGGAAGTTGGAACCATAAATAGAGGTCTCTCTCGCCCATCTTTGGAACTTGAGTTTTTTCTCTTCACCATCATTTCACTTTTTCCAATATTTCACGCTTTACAATTCTTCACTCATAACTCAACTTTCAACTTACTTCAACTCACTTTCAAACTTAATACTTTCAACTCTATTCCAACTCACATCAAGTCAACTCGACTCACTCAACAGTCAAGCAATATTAACTGCTGTCGCTTCCACTACCTTATTACCTGGATACGAGAGTTCGTCTCCGTGTTCACATAGCCTTATCACAAACTAAACCATCTCGCTGTACTTCTCACCGAAGGCCAGTTGCTTCCATCCTGTCACTTGTCTAGTTATCTAAGACAGACAGTAAGTAGTATAGTCGTCGGTCAAGCTCAATCATATTTCGTACATATTCTGACCTTGCACGACTAGAAAACATCCACGGTTTTACAACCTGAAGCCAAAGTCAACACGCTAGCAAGACAAGTTTCTTTCAATTCTTTCAAGCATTATGTCTGACCTCGCACCTCTTGAGCCGACCTTCCACGGCTTCATCAAGAGCACCATGGATGGTCTGGTGCTCTTTGAAGCATGCCTGGTTGGCAAACTACCACATGTTGCGCGCAGGCCACATGACCGTGAAAGATCAGAACTGATCAAAAGCGGCAATGTCTTCATCTATGAGGAGCGTGCATCTGGAATCAAGAGATGGACCGACGGTGTGTCATGGAGTCCAAGCCGCATCCTGGGGAATTTCCTCCTGTATCGCGAATTGGATAAGCCATTCCAACCCGGAGAGAAAAAGCGTGCCATGAAGAAAAGACCAAACGCAGGAGTTAACAAGGTGACTGCTACAAGTGGAGCACACTCCCATGGTTGCACGTCTCTCGTAGCATCGTCAGCCCAGTCTGCGTTCAGCGGCAGCAACGGGAACATGTGTGAGACGGAGCGGGCCTTTGTTGGATCTCTCGTGGACTCCTACCAGTTCAAGCCAAATGGCCTCATCAAGAAGACAATAAGCATCCAGTATCGTGATGTACATCACCATCTGGTTTCTTATTATACTTTGGAGGATGTGGCAAGCGGGGCACTAGCTACCCCATCTATGGACCCAAGTCTACGCAGCATCACCCCACGCCACGCATTACTCCATTGCTCATCGTTCCGCGCTCCAGTGGACGACCAGGACTTCGCGGGAAACGATTCCCGCTTCGTCCACATGTATCAGGAGTCAAGCGAGTTCCCGCCCCCGATGATGCCGATGGTAGGCATGCCGCCGTTCGCCAACAATGCATGGGCCACTAACCCGCCGTACTTGACAAATGGGGCCTATCCTTACGGACAACCATCTGGCAGTGTACCAGCTGGCAGCGTACCATCTAGCAGTATGCCATCTGGCAGTGTCTATTCCTACGACCAACATCAACCAGCTCCATATCGTTTAAACGGGACTTCGCAAGCATCAAATGGCTATGATCCAGAAGCAATGATACAGGAGCAGACAGGGCACCCCTCTGCCCTGGCTGCACCGTCCGAAAATGGCCATGTTGATTACCCGCCACTTCACTTCGATCGATCAATGGGTCCAGGGGCACCTGCGGTTAGTGGCTACACACTGCCTGGTATACCTCTACCTCCGTCTGTTATTGATGCCCCCGGCGTGTTCGAGCCATCAGGGTCGTCGCACTCGTCCGGCCACGGGGCCAACGGAGCCAACGGATACAGCCCAGAGGCCATCAGCCAGCATAATAGAAGATACAACGAAACGTACGGCCATGACAGTGGGCACAGTCAGCAGAACGGCGACATTCATGGCGCACTAGAACCGTCCCCTTTTCATTCCCTGCCAAGTGGCGACCACCAGGTTTCCGATTTTGGATCCCTGCCAGATCATGCTATGATCTTTACCTCTACGGGCCAGCATCACGCAACTTCGTCTGATTTTTTGGACCTTGGGAATGACGAGTCATCGTCGTCATTATCCGAGCAGGCTAAAGAGTGGAACATGGCTGGCGGCTCTTCTTACTAATCCCCCATGAATTACCCCTATCCCCTATCCCATATACGAAAAGCCTGCTGTGATAGGCAAGGCCACTGATTAGTCACTATTTCCCCCCGCTTCTTTCCAACATCTGCTTTCTCCCCTGTGTGCATTTCCGAAAGAAAAAAAAAGAAAAAAAAAAGGAAAAGGAAAAAAGGAAAAAAAAAGTCTGTGGTAGACAGAAGAGAAGCAAACCCCTAATGACATGTGAGGAATTAGAATTTACTATGGTTGGTCTGTGTTGTCCCCCTATCTTTCACTACGATGGGGAGCTTGGGACATCGTCGAGTTTTGTCACACTTTGGAGTTATGTTTGTGGTGTTTCTCTTTACGCTCTTCATGTTAAGGACTGTTGAACGGAGTATATTTTATTGATTGCACGAATTGTTCATAGATACCCCCCAAAAGTTCATGGTCAGTTACGGTAAATTATTATTTACGGTAAACTATTGTTAAATATTATTAGCCAGTCAGGCACTAGTTCATGCACTAATGCAATAAGGGATACATTTAATTAAACAGCAAGTTGCCGTATTGATATGTCTTTGTGATAGCTGATATGAAAAGTAATCGGATAGAAGCTAACAAGTGTTGCTCTTGAAAGTGACGGCACCATGGCCATAGCCAGATAAGACCTTCCTCTGATCCAATACTATAGCCTCTTGACCGGAGCTCCGGCATGCTAAGGATGCTCCTGATGTCTAAGCCTGATAGTTACTGGTTCATGTCAATATGGATTATAGAGGCCCTTGTTGGAATGAGAACGCCCACGCGCCTGCTATACACCATTGTATCCGAAAGCATATTTACCCAGCGTTCTATACATATTTGCACCCTACACACTATGTATCTCAATTCACACAGGCTTCCCATCCGCATCAGCATACATACACTCAGTATACATGACGGTGATGGGTTCCAGGTTGCGAAGTCTCGATTATTGAGTAAAGGAAGCATCTATTTTTTCTTGTTCTCGGACAGGATCTTGACGGCGTCCTTGCTAAATATGTAACTCAGCCCGCTCCAAATAGTTGTGACCGCCACAGTGTACCTAATGCGCAGTCAGCAATTTCCCAGAACGTACGGGCCCAGACTGTCTACTCACTGTAAGGCTGCTAGAGCGGTGCTGGCGTCAACGGGGACCAGGGGATTCACCATCGTGGCGCCCATCAAACCCAGTTGCAGGAATGTGTTGTACTTGCTGATGGTCGTGGGTCGGACCTCCGCCGACGGCAGAGAAAAATCCCAGTACCGCATGAATGTCTTCGGAGGAGGAAGGGAGATGTAACGATAATAGATGGCAGAAATGGCGAGGCCGACGTCGCGGCCGAGTATTATCACGGCCAACCAGACTTTGCGTAGTGGTTAACGTCTGGAACCCGTGGCTACGATGAGGAGGATATGAAGGGGGACTCACCGGGAAGAGAGCCCTGTGTAGCCAGGGAGACGGTCAGGATCGTCATGAGGGCCTTGTCGGCCATGGGGTCGACAACGCTGCCGACAACCGTCTGCAGCTTCCAATGTCTCGCTATCCAACCATCCAACAGGTCGGAGACACCGGCATAGACGAACAAACCCAAAGCCCAGGCATGAGCATCTTGCACGATGGCGTAGCCGATAAATGGGGCAATAAATAGGCGGGAGAAGGTCAGAAGATTTGGTACTGTGTATATGTTCTCATGTGGTGTCAAGGATGGTATCGGGATAGGTAGGATCTTGCGAATACCTCGAGGTGGAGGTGGAGCTGGCGATGGCGGTTTCGAACCCGGTGGAGTGGGTGGCCTAGATTCAACCAGGTCAACCCCATCACGTGCCGTCCATAGTGGCATATAAAGGTAGTAGATGGTTCAAATAGAACGTACTTCCCATCCTGTTCACTTTTGCCCTGCCGATTCCTTACAGTATAGAAAAGCGGTCTTCTGAAGAGCAAGGCCGACTTGGAGCCACCCCTCGAGCTCGTGCCTGTGAAGGGCCCGTCCTGAATTCTCCGGAGTGGTGCCCCCGGTATGCTCAACCTCAACCGTGGAGTTGTAGGCACAGCCACCTGCAGTCGGGAGCTGTTGCAAAGTGACCTCGTCATCACCTGATGCTGGCAATTAAGGCAGGCAGGACGGACTGCCAGGCTGAGGCTGCCGTCGCATAGAGCCCTGAACTTCATGGTCGATGCTTCATAACCTTCGCAAGGCCCTGGTTTTGGAGGTATGCCTGTCTGATTTGCTGCACTAGGTGGTAGATACTGAAAAGTACCAAGGACCTTACTCCGGGAGCATTTCAAGTCTAGGTCTATACTTACTACGGGGTGTTATGTAGATGTTATCGTCATAGCCATATTTTGAATGATTGAAATAAAATGCGTTTTAGTACATAAGTATCTATCTACCTAGGCTGTTAGGTAGCGTACTAGACTCCTAGGTGGTTAATGCTTCTAATGTGATTGGCTCGATTATATAGACATGCGCAAAATTTGGTTTCACTAGGTACATATTTAACACTTGAAGGTTCATCAAGACTACATATATAGATATCCGAACCTAGAGCTAGCCCTTGACTTAGCGCAGTACCCTGGTACCCGAGAGTGCAATCTATGTGTTCAAGCCCCAACGTAACTACTGCAAACTCAGGGGTCGCACCGCTCAAAAGACAGAACATCAACATCACCTCTACCATACAGTCGCTGGTCGCCTACAATTGCACGTAATAACATCGTGCACTGCGAATATAACTAACACCCTTAAAACCCTTAATAAGAAGTATGTACACATAGAGTGAAGTAAACATAGGGTTGGCAGGCCGCCGTTTCCTGCCCGAGAGTCTGTCATTCCCCGTAGGCTTGTTCGTCATGTTCGTGACATCCCTAAATGTCCCATTACTACTCCAGCAACACGCTTTTGATATCAAATCGCTCGTCACCTTGCGTGTCAGCTCTGGCGTCTTCATACAAGTATAAAATGCACCCGACCTCAACGCCACAATTTTATCCATATCGATGCTTAACGCCGCCCTTCCCAGTTGTTATATACAACCTGATTTCTCTATACATAGCGCCCGCCCAGTAATTGTACATGTGCACTCCACCGTTTGTCTCATCGTAAATCTCTTGTTCTCGCCTCTGCATCGAGGGTATCAGGCTCGCTCCCTAGAGGCGCCAGTTCGCTCAACTCTTGGAACTGCTTCTCGCGGTCATGCCTCTGAACGATACCCAGCAGCTTTAAGCATCCGGCGGGCGTCATACCCTCGATACGCCTTGCCTGCCCTAGAGTCTCCGGCTTGGTAGCGTTGAGTAATGCCTTTTCGTGTAAGCTCAGCCCAAACACGAAACTGTAATCAAAATCAGTAGGGAGCCGTAGACTCTCGTCTTTTAAGAATTGCGCCTGTTCTGCCTGCTGAATGGTAACGTATGGGGCATATACAGCTTCGATATTGACCCGGCTCTGTATTCGCTGTTCGTAGCGACTGATATCTGGTATTCTCTCCTCCAGGTCGCTCAGTTTCACATTTGACAGGCGCAGAATGTCTAATGCGCTGCGATACTTGGTATCCAGCCGGTTCTTGAAGCCGGCGTCGTTCCAGGCTGGGGCACTGAGCGTAAATTTCCCCAGTTTAGATGTCAGCTCATCGATCTGCTGCTTGTCGTCCGTGAAGCGCGACCATCGCTTGTCCGTCACGACGCCCCATTTCCGACCCATAGGCGTGAGCCGAAGGTCGGCATTATCGGCGCGGGACGATATGCGATACTCGCTGCGTGATGTAAACATACGATACGGTTCTGAGACGCCCTTGGTGATGAGATCATCTATCATGATGCCGATGTAACCGTCAGCACGTGTTAACGAGACCGTGCGTAGTCCTTGCGCGGATCGGCCCGCATTGATGCCTGCGATAATACCCTGGCCTGCGGCTTCTTCGTAACCCGTCGTACCGTTGATCTGACCGGCTAAAAAGAGACCAGATATTGCTTTCGTCTCGAGTGTGGACTTGAGACTCCGCGGATCAACGTAATCATACTCGACACCGTAACCAGCCTGGGTCATCTGCACGTCCTCTAACCCGTGGATGGTGCGCAGAAGTTGCTCCTGTGCCTCGGCAGGTATTGTCATGGAAAGCCCATTAGGGTAGATGACGTCGCTGTCGAATCCTTCTGGCTCTAGCCAGACAATATGCCGTTCCTTATCGGAGAAGCGTATAATCTTTGACTCGAGCGAAGGGCAATATCTTGGCCCTTTGACTGTCTCGCGAATATGGACGGTTTTATCCAGATTGGCACGGGCGATATCGTGAGATGCCTTGTTGGTATATGTTGCCCAGCAGAGGAGCTGATCTTCAACTGAGACCTTGTCGTTCAGATAGCTGAAAGGGGCTGGCGGGTCATCGCCCGGTTGCTTCTCTAGGACGTCGAATTTAATGCTTCCTTTGGCCAGCCGCGGAGGTGTCCCGGTCTTCAGGCGGCCGAGCTTGAAGCCTGCCTCTCGGAGAGACTTGCTTAGACCAAACGTGGCAGCTTCTCCCATCCTACCAGACGGGTACACATCTAGGCCGATGTGAATCTCGCCTCCTAGGAAGGTGCCAGTAGTGATGATGACGGCGCTCGTGGGGAGGATTTCCCCTGTTTCCAACCTCACCCCCGTGATTTTGCTCTTTGCTGGGCTGGCAGGGTCCGTGATACCAGTGGTTACTATATCCGACACGCTGCCGGTAAGGATAGAAAGATTGGGGTAAGCCTCGAGCTCTTCTCGCATGTGCTTCTTGTACAGGACCCGATCAATCTGGGCCCTGGGCCCCCAAACGGCAGGTCCTTTCTTCTTGTTCAGGATCTTGAACTGTAGGCCGGACTTGTCTATGATGCGGCCTGAAAGACCATCCAGGGCGTCGACTTCGCGTAATATAGTCCCCTTTCCTATGCCCCCGAAGCTTGGATTGCAAGAGCAGACTCCGAGGTTGTCAAGCTTCGGCGTGACGAGAGCAGTCCTCGCGCCCGACCGCGCCGCAGCGGCGCACGCCTCAGCTCCGGCATGGCCACCACCCACAACAACGACATCAAAGGGTCTATCCATCAAGTCAGTTCTGGCTGAGCTAGCTCCTACATGATCTCTGATGCGACTTGGCATTTGTATGCAGACGGATAGATAGGGTAGGCGATATGGCTGGATGACCGATGACCCACCTTGATACTGGGGAAGAGACAGTTGCGAAACGACGTCTATTTCGAGAGATGAACCCCCGTTGTCGGACAGTCCGAGCGGGCGCCGTTAAGTGTCCCGGTCGCCGTAGATGTAACATCGTTATGCGAATGGGCGATGTAGTTTAACCAGGTTGCGCAAAGGAGAAAAGTTGCGACGACCAAGGTTTTTTTTTTGGTTGTAGATATTGAGATACCGAAATACCATAGAATACTCGGATAAGTACATATATGGCGCTTGCTCTTGGTTTAGTTCTTAGGTGGGGTCAAAGTGGCGGCCCCACACGACTCCAGGATAAGCCCTCAGCTACCAATAGCTTTTTACTTACCTAAGCTATCACACAGCTCTCCGGGTCCGTGGCCATACACACCTTCATACTTAGGTACCTATTATATATATAAATAATACGCAAGTCGGAATGCATTACAGCTATCATTAAGATATAAATAGCAGCCGCAATTGCCCTTTCAGTCACCAAACTCCAGACTGTCCTGTCTACTCCCTGATAATCCATTGTGCTTGCCCCCTTCTTTTGTCGCCGGCCACCAGTTTCCCTACGGGACGCAAAAATCATGACAGAGATATGGGAAAAGAATAGCTGATGGTTGGTGAACATAGACATCTACCTTCTACCAATCTCCTGCCGCAACCGTCCAGCTGCTGTCGTAGCGGGAGGCTCCGGCCACAGTGATACAGCATCGTCGACTTCTTCTAAGAAAGTTGAGGCATTGTGAATGGCCGTGCCTCCGAGTACGACTCTCACTCCCGGGGAAGACGCGTTGATGCTCGCGATCGTTTTTGCTTCTTCGTATGTCGCACCTCCGATCACGAACACCACGATATCTTGTGGCTTATCCCGTGTCGTCCCTCCGCCCTCGACGAATGGATATTGCTGTTCCCGCAGCTTTCCCTTGATCAGGTTCTGAAGTGTGGATTCTACGTGAGGCGAGTGCTGGGTGTAGACATTCTCCACACCTTTAAGCCCTTTGATGGCACGAGCACCCGAGAAGATGCCGCCGGAATCGAATATGTCCGCAATGCCACCTGCCGCTTGTGATTGTTGTAACGAGTTATGGTAGGTCAGTAGTTTAGGGACGAGATCCGCCTTTCGTGCGGCAACACCTCCCGCGGTGGCGAGCATATCCACGAGCATTGCCATCTGGTTCGAAGGGTGTTTGTGGTAGCGTAGAGCGTATAGAGCTACCAATCCGACTTTGTTCTCGTCGGTGACGGCTGGTGACATGACCAGCCTTTGTACATTCTACATCATATATTAGTTTCTATTTTGTATGTACCATAAAGAAGTTTAAATGCTGGTATGACATACCTTCAAGTCATTCGCGTGGTTGTCATTGCAGGCGAGACTCTGCTCGACCTCGCTGACTTCTAAGAGATTCTCTGCAGCGACTCTGCGGCTGAGCTCGGAGACCAGGGTGACATGTTTACTAACATTCCCCGACAACTTCCGGAACTCAGGGTATTCCTCGATGAAGCGCTTCATATCCGTAATGGATTCAATATTGGCGTTGTTCTTCGTTTTGGACTGGTATTGCTCCACGTAGTCCTTGATGTTCCCACCTAGATCGCCGAAGTTCAAGTACATGTTCTTCTTAAAGAACGGGTCTTGGTCCTGCGAGAGTACGATCTCCCGAAGCTCCGGCCTGATGTCTGGTATGTCGCCTAGCTGGACGCGTCCATTTTGAATGCCTATGAGTTGATGGACCATTGCCTGGTATGTCCATTGGTTCAGGAGTGGAGTGGCGGGGTCCCCCCTCCTGTCCAATATTAAGAGTATAGGCGGAGTGTCGACCTTCCGGAAATCAAATAGTTGTTCTTCCTGGGACATATTGTAGCGTAACTCGGTGGCTAGCTTCTTGGCTAGCAGGCTGTTCTTCTCATACCGAATGAGCGGCTTTTTCTTGAGAGCAAGTAAAACTGCCATCAGGCCCTCGGTTGTTCTCTGTAAAGAATCGGCGTTCCACAAATCAGGGGCGGAACTCCACACGCGCTGACGAGGCAAGGCAAAATTCAGAGAGAATAGGTCGGGGTTGATGACGAGGAAGTCGGCGAAGTGCTCCTGAACAGACTTGACAACCTCGTGGTCATCGGCCTCAGCCAGTCTCTCCAGGGACGACTTCTTGACCACGTTACTGAAGTAGAGGTAATATTCGCCGTACTTGGGTTCTCTCAGCTCATCTATGAGGAACTGAATAGAGTCCGGTGAGGGACGGACAAAGCATAGACAGCGAAGATGACGCATCTTCTCCCGATTGTGATTGTCTAGACGGTCTGTGAGATAGACTTCATGATTGAGTAAAGCTGACTGAGTGATAGCGGTAGACACGATGGGTACTGTGTCCCTGTCCAGGAGCAGTATCTTCATCTTGGCGGATGTGGCGCCGGCGGACAAGCTGTCGCCGGCGGATACCATCTTGGAGATGTAGCCGGAGACGGCCTGCACGACATCCATCTTGGACGGATTATACGATATGCAACAGCAACTTGATGAGAGGAATTCTGAGCAAATCCGGACATAGAGTATGGCACAGGAGGACAGATTAGGGGTGGTCCACTATATCACCTCCCCTGTCGTTGGGGGTGAAAGGGGGGCGGGGGACACTTCTACAGATAGTCTCTGGCCAACTTCGGGTAGGTGGTAGGTCCACGGGTATGTCTATATATATGGCGTGGTGGCGTGGCGTGGCTTGGGCTGTTAGAAACTCAGTTGCAGTCAAGGGCGCAGTCAGTAGCCACACTATGGGAGCCCTTTAAATGACAGATGAATACTATCACTGAAGTATCTGCTTATTTATTTGCTTTTGCCGTAATTTGAGAAGGGCGTATGAAGGGGGATTGATTAATGTTAATGATGTGGTAGTCGGAGACAGGCAACTGAATATAGGAGGACAACTAGAGGCTACCTAGGCTGGGAAGGTTAGCTGGGTTATGTCCACTGTAGTGTACTTCATAAGGTAAAGTAAGGTTATGGTTATGCAGGTACCTAGGTATTCCCAGTGCGACTCCCCCGGGCCAGCTTACCTGGTAGCTAGCGCGATACTGGAATATCCAGAATACCTAGGTACCCGAATACCTAAGTACAATAGGTACCTACACAGGTACCTGGAGTCGGGTAGTGTACACACCCGAACAGGGTTCAAGTCATCACTACGACGATACTTGAATACTTCATGCATGCCGATAAGATAAGGCACCTAGGTCTAGATAGTGTAGATGATGATGCAGGTATCCAGATATAATATATCCATCTACCATATCCAGTCCGCATCTCTCCAGTAGATGTTTGTATGTATCTTTGGCGGAGCTTTAAATACGAAGCCAGCACACCTCAACACGCAGATGGGAATTGATTGATGACATTGATCAATGCAGGTGCCCATCACTTTCATTTCACTGTTATGTGGCATGTTATAAATATTCAATTGAAACGAAAACGACCACGACAATCACGATGACGACGATGAAATCAGCTTCCACATGGAATTAGATCCTCCCATCTTGAGCTGACAAGCTCTAACAACTTCAAACAATCAATTTGTCTAATTAAAAGAAGAAATAAACCCCCCCAAAAGTGACGATGGTCTCATCATCTGACATGTGTCCGACGAGACCCGAACCGACGTAAGCATAAGCACCTTCTCTTATATCTACTCTATAACATTTCATGTATAACATTATAGCTTCATATAGCTTCATAGCCTCATAACCTCATAGTAGTAGTACATATAGCAAATGACTGACTTCAATCTTTCTCTCTCTCTCTCTCTCTCTCAATACAGCTTGTCTTTTACCCAAGGCCTCGTCGTCGGTCAGCTCTCCGTTGTACTTCTAGTCGCCGCATTCATCAAATACTTCATCTTCGGGGACCCCCCCTCTGCTGAGGCCACTGCCACCATTCGAGCCTCCGAACGTCGATCTCGCACTCTTGCTCATAAGAAATCTCTTCTCACCCTACGCTCTCAAACTCGAAGTCCATCAAGACATCCAAGTAATTCGAGGCTACCCCCTCATCAATCCCATCAGTCCCTGAGCAAGAAGAAATCCGGTGTTTTACGCAATCCCCCCGCCCTCACCATCCCCTCCATTCTTGACAAGACATATTACAACGTCGACAGTCATCAGCCAGAGTCTCTCGATTGGTTCAACGTTCTCATTGCCCAGACCATTGCTCAATTCCGCAGCGACGCCCAATATGACGATGCTATACTCACTTCTCTCACCAAAGCTCTCAATGCTGACACCCGCCCCGATTTCCTCGACGAGATCAAAGTTACCGAGCTCACCTTGGGCGAGGACTTCCCTATCTTCAGCAATTGTCGTGTAATCCCCGTCGATGAGGATGGACTCGACCTCGACGGCACACTGGGTGGTGAAAGACGCTTTGGCGCCAACCGCTCCAGACCAATGCGCGAGGGCACACGCTTACAAGCACGTATGGACGTTGACCTGAGTGACATGATTACATTGGCCCTTGAAACCAAGCTTTTACTCAACTACCCGAGACGCCTAACCGCTATCCTCCCCGTCGCTCTCTCAGTAAGCGTCGTGCGCTTCAGCGGAACCCTGAGCATCTCCTTTATCCCCTCTAACCCCACCCAATCCACCCCTACCATGATGACTTTTAGTTTCCTCGACGACTACCGCCTAGACTTTTCCATCCGCAGTTTGGTTGGGAGTCGGTCCCGCCTACAGGACGTACCCAAGATAGCCCAGCTCATTGAATCCCGTCTTCACCGATGGTTTGATGAGCGCGCCGTCGAGCCCCGCTTCCAAGAAATCGCCCTCCCCAGCATGTGGCCGAGAAAGAAGAACACGAGGGGCGGGGATGAGAACCTAGACGGGGCCTCGGTATCGAGCATGGGCAAATCCAAGGGGCGTGACGTGGCGAAGGAGTTAAGAGACGACGCGCGGAAAGACCCCGAGCCGGACGTGGATATGCCCCGCGGCAGGAGTCCCGACAATCTTCGGTATAGAAGTAGCAGGGGAAGAGAGTCCGAAACGGACTCTATTGGCCGGATGCCGGGTAGCCTGCCAGGTGTCGCTGTGGATCCTCCGCCACCATGAAACCCCGTTCATGCTCTCAATTCCTACTTGTTTTCAACTAGAGTATATCCAGCTATCTACAAATGGCCACCGTCACCGAGCTCTTTAAAACAAAGCTACCACCTCTAAACTGCAAAGCAGAGGCTTTTCAGGTCTAAGATGGGAAGTGGTAAGCAGGCTGGCAGGCTTGCTTAGAAAGGACGAGACCGCAACCACCGGGGTCGAGTAAGACTACTAGGAGAGAGCCGCTGGGGATCTCGGGAGGGTCCTACGGATGTACAGGGGCATTGTTTGGATATGTAATCATCTGTATGTACATTAAGCATAGCGTTAGCTTCGTAGCAGAGCTGTCATGCATATAATTCACCAATCAAGCATTTGTAATATGACAGGCTTGGGCTGGGCCCCTACAGCTCCGTTGGCATTACCTATAGACCTGTGATATGTATAGCTTAAACTAAATATCAATGGACACTAAAGCGTTGCTGCTCTCGGTCAGAGACCCCAGGTTCTTCCACCACAACGTAGCACCGACGACAAGTAAGACGTAGTACACGATCGTCCACAGGACGGATGGTCTCCGCACCCCGTTGCCGCTGCCGTCCTTCCTCGGGTCGTCGGCGTCCACGGTCTCCGGCTCGACGCGGCCCCAGAAGCGCGGAAAGCCCATGCAGTTGCAGAAGGCGTGGACAGCGAAGAGGGCGAGGAGGCTGCCGGTGCGCAGGTGCAGGAAGGTGGCGTAGGCGCCGAATAGGGAGGTGTAGGTGAACTGCAGCAGGGACCGCAGCAGGCCCGTCGACGCGGGCACCCCCGGATGCGTCACCCGGAACTCGTAGAAGTGGTGCAGGTGCGCCAGCCCGAAGATCACCGGCGACAGGAAGATCGTCTTCGTCACCGCCGTCTCGGCCGCCAGCATCAGCGGCACCGATGCCGAGCGGAAAAGTACTTCCTCGGTGAACGGACCCTGGGGTAATAAAATAGGGGGGGTTAGTAGCGGATAAGGGAGGGGGTGGGAGAGAAAGAGAAGGGGGAGGGGAAAGAGAAAGACACGGTTAAGAGAATGCTTACTGCGACGATATTCCGCCAGGTGGTCCACTCGCCGAAGAGCTCGCGCACGGGTTCGAGCCGCGCCCAGTCCCGCCAGCCCTGGTGGACGACGAGGGACTCGTAGAGGGGCCCGGCGAAGAGGGCGGCGGTCAGCAGGAGCGACCTGGCGGTCTCGGCTAAGCCAACGGGCCACCAGCCCATGGAGTGCAGGGCCTCGGCGTAGGTGGCGCGGGCCCGGGAGGTCAGGATGAGCAGCGTGATGGCGGAGCAGACGACGCAGGTCAGCGACACGGACGCGACGCGCGCCCGGATGACGGTCGGCGCGTCCCGCGATAGCGTCCGCGATGGCCGCGTCGTCGGCGATAGGTAGAATGGTAGCACATAAAGACACGTGTAGATCACCTATCACGTAGCGACGAGGTCACGCCGGCCGGTCGGTCAGTCAGTCGCTCGTGATACGTCATACCGGGGCCGCATATGGCGTCTCGGGCTAAGCTCGGCTTAACTTACCAGGAGCGCCGAGGCCGTCCCCGTGCTGATGGGTGGCGGGGCTTTCGCTGTCTTCAAGTCAGCGTGACTGATGCTGCAGAAAGAGGTACCTAGGTAGAACAGAGGTAGAAAGGGGTCGCCGCGCGCTTACGTTCTTCTTTTCCGAAGTAGTGATGCAGGATTCCGCTGATGGACGGCATCTTTCTTGACTTGGGTTTGACTGACCCCTTACTATTCAAGATAGAAAGAGCCCTGTTAGGTAGGTAGCTAGCCGAGGATGGTGGCGGCGGGTAAGTTGGCGTCTGGCAAGGCCCGTACTAAGGTCGGTATCAGCAACGCCTTTTCGTCGTGCGTGCATGCGGCTCAAGTTGGTGGTAATGAGTGGTGATCTTGAAGTGGTGGATGTCGGGCCTAAGAGAATGCTGTCAAGGATGGTTGCTTGGGTCTGGGTGTCGGGGCCCGGGACCCAAGGCACTGGATTGTGTGGATATCCGCAGGTAGAGTTCTACAGTAGCTATTTGATGCGCATAAACAAGGTTTGACTACGTATGGCGGGTAACTTCAGGCCTTGAATTTCTCTGTACATTCTATTCATGGATCGATAATATTTCGGCCCTGGAGGCATTTAGATAGTTGGTTGGATAGTAGGTACGCTACGTACTACGGGTGTACATGAGGGGCCGGGGCTTGCAAGCTTGTTTTTGGTCGGAGGAACCAGTGGAGAGAGAGATACTAGCTGGTAGGCATAGACGCTTTTTCCCCATGGATTATTACATGTTGCCAGTTCCTGGAGGTTTGCCAAGTAAAAACGTCAAAATCATGGCCCCTAGAAGAAAATCAAGCCCCATGGATAAGCGGCGTTTAGAGGCTGCATATGTTGCCGCGTGGCACCATATATGCCAACTATATCCCCTAGTCGCTAGCTCTGGTTGTGTCGTATTACGCCTTTGATTTCTATTTAGATCTCGAGGTGCAGATTGTAATGTAAATGGTTATATATATGCCTACTTAGTAGTATATAAGATTTCAGAAACGCGTTGACAGGAGCGCGTTAACTGGAGCCGATCAAGCACAAGCGCCTATCACGTAGGTCGACATCATATACACCCCATGGATGGTATAAGCGCGGTTTCAGTGGCTGCATGAGCTGCTCCAGGTCGTGTTATACGGCGCCGGGGCGGCAAAGCGTTAGGCGGCGGGCGGTAAAATGAATACACGCCAGTATACCAGGTAGCCGAGATAAAGTTAGATGGGAAATCATTTGGCGGCAGCAGATCGGTAATAGACGCTGTCTCAGTGCTGAGCGGCTTCTATCGACTCATTTTACATGAGTTAGATGGTGTCAAGACGGCCCGGGCTTTCGGTTGTATTTTCTTTCTTTCTTTTTTTTTTTCTCTCTTTCCCATTTACAACGAATCAGACGCGTCGATTCTTGCAAGGGCGGTGAGCTGTATTCTGACTGGTCCTCTGAGTAAATACCTAACTAGCAGGTATGTAGATAAAATTAGTGACGGTCCGGGGTAAGTCGTGGTAGCCCAGTGGTCACCACCTAGAGGAACCTGGAAGTGGGAAGATTTAAACCACGATAGGAAAGATTTCAACGTTGTTTCTTAGTTGTATCTACTCATACCACAATGCAGTAAGTACCTACATAGTGTAGGTAGGCTTAGTAGGTACATCATGGATCAGTCTGATCATGGATGATGGGTTCATGGATTATCTCTTTTCGGTCGAGATGATGAAAAGGCTAACCGCTAAGGGTATTCGTGTGTTTCATATACACCTGTATGGGGTAATTTTGTGGACATGACAACTTCTCACCGCTGCAACTGGAGGAGAGAGGTCCAGATGAGAAACCGTCGAGACCGATTTGTCTCTTCCCTTCTCTTCCAGGGTTCCCTTTCCCTGAGTCCTTCCCTCCTGCTGTCATATAATTAATTACCTTTTTCTGATTTGAGGACCGACCTTGGAACTTGCAATAATTTGCAGTAATTTGCAGTAATTTGCAGTAATACAGCAGTGGACTCATGGTATAACCTGGTTCCAAATATCGTCTAGAAGTGGTAACAACCTTAGAAGTCGTAGCAGTTTCCAGTCAACCTGTCTGCATCTCGCAGTATGTATGTACCTACCTAGGCAGCTAGGTAGGTATATCTCCACAATTATCGTCAACCTCATTTCATCCTGCATCTGAAAACCCCCCAAAACGCGTTATGTCTAGTATGTATGTCTCCTGCATATATGGCCAGGTGTATATACCTAAGTATATACCTAAGTACATACTTACCTTCCAGGTGTGTATCGTCCATCAATCCGGAAGATATCTAAGGCAGAAAGTAGGTAGGCAGCGATAACTACATGGAAGTAAGTGATACTAAGCCAGTACATTGCACCTAAGTAGAGACTCAGTATAATATACAATGATGCCATCGCGGACTTATAGCAGTTGTGTTTTATATAGCTCTTTTTTTATTATTCATGATCTCAGCTTCCCCGGCCCCCTTAGAAGCTATGACTTGTATCCACTTCCTACTACGGTAAGTTCCAAAGTTGTTTATTCTTAATCCTTGTATTCTAAACTTTTCAAACCACCCACCATTCCACCCCCCGATCTCGACGACCACCCCCAGACCCTCCGGACCCGTTCTCAGGGCCTCAGCGAATCGGTTGGTCTGGTTCTATCGTAAACCCTTCCAAAGTTCCTAACGCTTGTACTTTTTTGGCTCGCCAAATCGCCCACAGAATGAAGGAACTACTCCGTCAGTCCGTACACTAGACTACCAAACTACTCTGTACATACACAGAGCTCTAGGCTTGCTAGGATTGCTAGGAGATGGCTGGCGGCCACCCCCATTCAAGGATCCTTTTGGCCTAAGCGCGGAAGTTTACTCTGCAGCAGTGCGGCTGTCTTCTTTCTTTGGTTAGGAATATTCGGGCTTCAGAATTTGTCTTGCTTTCCACGCTTCTGACCCCTTCAAGGTTCCATCCCGTCCTTTCTCTTGCTGTCCGTCGTGCGTTTCGTCCGTATCGTCCGTCTCAAGCTGCTGCTCTGCTTTCCAGTTTCGCTATGCTTTCATAGCAGTCACTGAATAATACAATTCCCATTATGTGGAATTGGTCACGCTCTCTTACTTATTAGTCACTCTTTTTTGCCTCAGTTTGCAGTTTAATCTGGTAGTTGCTGTTATCGTTGTCCTTGGTATACACATACCTCATGCTGCCCTAATATCTCAACTTGGTTGCTCACCTTGCTGCTCCATTTGCTGTTCGATTTGCTGCTCACCCCTATTCGTTCTCTTATTTGCTTCAACACCCTCCTTGGCTCACTCCTTGGCTCACATTCGTTAACTACATGTTGTCTGCCCATCTTTACGACCCGATATACGAGTACTCTTGCCTTTGACGACGCACTGCATACGACCGATTCAGTGCAAGCCCGATGATCGTGTAGAGAGAGTTCTTATTGTTGTTGTTGTTGCAGTTATTGATGTAATTCATGTTGGAGATACAACAGGTCCCGCCCGGAAATAATCACCATTAATCGCATGCTTCGTTCGACACGAGGATTGGGAGAAAAAAAACACTGTTCGTTGTAGTCGGCGTTGGACTGTAATCTCGACTTGCGGGGATCGGCCGTGTACTATTGTCGGGCTGGGCCCGTAAATCAGAATGTCCTCGTCAGCACCGAGCTCATCCCAGTCTCAGAGGACACCATTGCATGAGAGGTCAAATTCGGAAAAGAATAAGCTACAGATTCGCCTCGTTCCATATTCACCACCCAGAGCAGAACATGAAGATGAAGAGCAAGCCGGAGCCGGAGCCGGGGCCGGGGCCGAAGCCGAAGGGAGCGGGACCCAGCATAACCAGGATCAAAAAACAAACCCGAAAGCTGGAACCAGCTACCATGATTACCAAGACTACTATGACACCCATCGCAGCAGTCATCGCAGTCGTCACACCCGCGACCAGTCAACTGGTGCCACCTGGACCCGAAGCAGAACCCCTCTGGCCGAAGAGGACTACGACTTTGACAACAGTTATGACCCGTCGGCCTCCTCAACCCCGGTATGGCCTAGGAGAACTCGCGCCGTTTCAGGATCCAGGCCGTCTCCTGCATCGTCTGGCAATGAACCCTCCACACCCACGCCAAAAAACCCTGCCTACAACAGGCCGCTACTCGCTAAGAGCAGGCGCTTGAGTGAGCCCGTTCAGTACTCTCGAAACCAGAATGCGACACCTTCACCAACACGCCAGCGACCTCGATCAAGGCAAAGTAGAGTAATTAACGTTCGTTCTGACGGGACCTTCTCTGTAGACGTTAAGCCGCCCCAGCAGTCGGACAGGACGGCGTCCAGCTTGATCTCTGGGCCTTCTTACACCTCTACGTTCACCTCCCGTGAGCGCGGCTCATTCGGAACCGCCAGCGCACAAATTCCCAGCTCCCCGCCGAGCTCAGCGCCTGAGAGAGGTGTTTCACCATATGCGTCTAGTTCTCTGACCTACACGGAAGACCCGAAGCGACCTGCTACTGCTTCGTTCTGGGACTATCCTATGGTCGGTGGTCTTCGCAAAGTCCCCAAAACACCCGATTTGAAATCGCAGCAAAGGGGGAGAAGCAGGTCAAAGGAAGGATCCGTAAGCTCAACGTCGTTACCACCGCTACCCGAGGCAGTGATTGCGCCCCCAGAAGCTTCCGGTCATATATCAAAGCCCTCATTCAACTCCGGGCACTCCACCTCAACGGATGCCACGGATTCGAGCTCAGACGAGACCGCCAACTTCAGAGTCATCGGTCATAGTTCGCCAGCTGGCCACGAGGCAGATAACCTCGACTCTACATCGTTACCATCATTGCCATCGAGCGAACCAAATTACAGGATCATCCAAGAATCCTCTCCTGCCCCACCCTTCGCTTCTTCGCCTGGGCCCGAGTACCTCGATACGCCAGTCAGCAGGAACTTGGTCGTCCACGCGACAACTCCGTCCACAGTCGCTACCACCTCTCGCCGGCCGCGCCCGCAATATTCCAACGACAGCCTATCTGAACATATACGGGATCAGTACTCACAGGAGAGTCTAGTAATACCACCACTGGTCCCCCGGAAGCGGTCATCGCTGGAAAGGTTTGGCTATTATCGGCAGATATCTAGGGAGTCTTCACTCAGAGGCCGCGCAAACTCGTTCTCCTCCATCTCGAGCATCATCAGTCAGGATACTGCCTCGCTCTTAGTATCCGCGGCACCAAATCTACCGAATCTAGTTCGTCTTAATCGTTCACCGTCCGCCTCCTCCGTCCAGGCGCCCACATGGGTTGGCCAGTCTGGCCCTGTATCGCACCGAACTCGCATGGAACCGGCCCCCCACCCATGGAACGCGCAGCTTTCGCCAGTGGCGTCCGAGTACGAGGGCAGCGAATACAGTCGCCTTGCGACGGCTGCCTCGCGATCGGGAAGCAGTGCGCTCGGAAGCAGGCACAGCAGGCAGCTGCTGAGCATGCCGTCGTCTCCGGTTCAGGAAGAAGCGCTACAGTCTTCCGAATCATTGGAGCCACCGAGTTCGGCTTATATGAGAGGCGCTCTTCCAAGCCCCGCCGTGCGACATCTCGATGAGCACGGGGACGGACTAGCCGATCTCCAGCAGCACCAGCTTCAACATAAACGATCCTGGTCGCGAACAGGGGGCCATCTCTCCCGCCGTGGGTCTGACCGAGAGTTGCACTCTTCAGCTAGCTCCCGCGCGGGAAGTCTCACTGCTGCAGCTCTTCCCACCTGGGCTAGGTTTGTCCATCACTAACCATGAAACCAAAGTGGCACCCAGGGCTAATCTTGAAACTAGGCTCTACTACGGTAGTGGTGAGAGGCGCTGGCTCATGCGGAATCCGTCGATGCAATCACTCGCAGAGTCCTCACCGAGTCGTCCCGGAAGTTCGTTCGCGACTGGCTCCCCAGCCGAGGACCACGGCCCCTCGAATATATGGAACCCCCGCCGGCGGCCAAGAACAGCGCCGGCCCAGGACGATCAGGAGGCTTCGGTCGAGGGTATGTCCCCCACAGAAGGTGTGGAGGTACTAAGGTTAGGTCCAAAGAAGAAAACCTCCAGCGTCTGGTCGCCACATTTACGCTTCGATCGAAGGGCGATCCGCTACAGCATTTTCGAACCGCCTTCTATGCCATGGACGCCTGAAGGTGGAATGTTCGGATTAGTCAACATCCAGGTGCTCCTCTTCGCCGTGGGGTTTGGCCTTCCTCTAGGTACGTGATGCGAGCTACCAGTAGAGTGATTATTCGAGTCTGACTAACGGACGCCAGCGTGGATGGTCGCCTCCTTCCTTCCTCTACCGCCTAAGCCGGTTACGGAGATGTTCGAGCGAGACGGCAGCGCAACGGGATTGGGTATTGGTGCCCAACAAGCTGAGAATCTCGATCAACGAGTCGCACCGATCGACGATACACGATACCAAAACGCGAGATGGTGGAGGAACCTCAACCGAGTTATGTCCGTCGTCGGCCTACTAATTATTGGCGCCATCATTGCCCTGGTTGTGGTCGGCACGCGGCAGGGATGGGGCCAATCATGACCACGACGGCATTCTAAGGGACGAACACAACAAGCATTACAACAAACATACACGTACCACGCGCATACGATCATAATCCTGATTTTATATGGGAGGAAGTACAGCTATTTTGAGCGGAAGTCATCACGACAGTGACAGTGACAGCGACACGACAGCGACAATGACATTCAACAACGACAACACCAGCGGACATAACTGGGACGATTTTTATGACGTCTTTTATTGCCCCTTCTTTTTTGCAATCATGGACGATTTTATGAGCCCACACACAGCTATTCTTACAGCGGATAGATTTGCTTCCTTCTCGAGAAGGATCTTGCAGGGCGTTTTTTCCGACCTTCATTTTCTATCTACTTCTTTTTTACGCCCCCTTTTTACGCCTTTTTTCAATAACGCTATGATATGACATTTATATGATTATGGAGCGACTACGCGCAACCGGATTTCTGGTCTGATCTAGATTTTGCCAGTTGCAATTTTTTAACCTCTTGAGCGTGCGTTCGATTTAAAACGAGACTATTTTCCATGGAGCCCCGAAACAGTCGTCGCGAAACGAACTTATCCACACAATTGTTTTTTCATGATATATAATGGTGTAATTGGGGCCTTTTGTGTGTATTGTATAGGATCGGAGATACCAATCGAGGGAGCGATGGGTCAGGCGTGGTGGTATGGGGCGCGACTGAAACAAAAAGCTGAGGCGTACATACGGATGGCACATTCCAATACCCCCCCTTGCTTTTCTGGAGTCGGTGAGACTTTTTGACTAAACATGAGGTGGAGAGGAGGCAGTCATCGACCTCGAAGAGCAATCGTTACATGGTGTAAGAGTAAAATAAAAATAAAAACTAGCCCAGGCCCCTTAGGGGAAGCCTCCGAATTCGCTGGCCTGTTTCGTGCTCCATGTCGGTGTGCTCATGGATAGTACGCTCGTTATTACTATCCGGTTAAACAAGTGCGGACTCGATAAAAGCTTCACCATTGCCATGACTATGTGATATTATGTGAATGTATCGGCATTATCCGGACACTCTACTTCGCCACGTGCTTTCTACGCCTCCGTTTTTCTATACAATACTGATTAATCTATACATTATGGGTATCCAGACCTCACCATGTTCACCGGCCCCTGACTCTGATACCATCATGTAGGTTATAGGAAAGACGTAGACGTGGGGAGGGGACCGTAATCAACGACCAAGGCCCAATGTTTGGCAGACCATTGAAAACACTTCACAGTTCCTTCTTGGCCTCATGGGGTTTCTCTTTCTTTCCTTTCTGGTCACGGGATCTCTGCCTTGCGTGCGCCTTCTCGACCTCAGCCCTGATCTCCTCGACAGCTTCGCCGATGTCCTTGACGGGGTCACCAATACCGAGGACAGGCTCAGGCCTCCTGCCTCCTGCCAGACTGTCCGTGCTGATGGACCTAACCAGCTTGCCACCAGCATCCTTGGCACGCTTCTCGAGCAACTGGCGCAGGTAGACTTTGGCGGGCGAGGCAAAGAAAATCATGCTGAAGACTGTCCCCACTACGGCATAGAAGTATACACTAGCCCAGACCGCGATGGACTCATCTAGACGCAGGATGACGAAGGGAGCAGCGACGAAAGAGAACGTCACTTGCGTAACGAACCACGACAGGAAATCGTAATACTTCTTACTCGGCAACGGCTGCTGACTGGTGGGGTCCAGGAAGAATGGCCGGATGTATCGCCGGAGGTCTAGAATGGCGAGTTAGCTTGGTCGTAGTTTGGGCATGGGATAATTAGAGGCTATATGACATACTCTTGGCGGCGGTTTGTACGAAGCTGCCCAGCATAAAGGCGAGATAGTATCCGGGATAGAAGCCATGCCAAAAGGCACTGGTCACAAAGGTGGCCATGCTTGCACGGAAACCGGGCTTCTTGTTCCTGGGAGTGACGCGTAGATAAACGTAGTAGCGGAGCCACTTATTGGTGTTCATGTTCCAATTCCCCAGATAAGCTCGGCTGTTCTGGGCGAACTCAACTCCCCAGGGGTTTATGTTCTGCAGACGATCCCATGAGACCTTCCCCGTTACGGGGTCTACTCCATTGTAGCCCAGGCCTGCCAGGATACATGCGCCCTCGGAAAGAGACCAGACCGCATAGTACTTGAACCGCGCGGTAAAGCCGACCATGTGGACGGTGAAGACGCGAACAAGAAAGCTATGGGCGTGATAGGCGTCTGATGAGAACACAGCCGGTGAGTACCAGGCACTGAACTTCAAGAAGAGAACGAGCCATACGAGGCCAGCAGCCATTTTCCACATGGCGGGCGTGGCACTCCTGGGTATCTTGCGCTTCTTCCTAGTGGGAGGTTTCTTTGTGGGATCGACGGAGGCGGGAACGTCGAACATGCTAGTATCGATCCAGCCACGGTACTCGTTATAATCAAATGCCGGCCCGGTTAGCAGAGAAGGGAAGAACAGGACATATGCGGCGTAGTCGAGGAGTCCTGGCAATTGGATGATTCTCCTGTCTCTCTGGAAGTCGCTAAGCTGGTCGTCGGGGAGGGTGCCGTCGGCCACGTTCCATGCAAAGGCTGACAGCTTCATGACGAGAACCATCTGCGCACCGGTGATATCGACGGTGGAGGGACTGTCAGCGAACTGGCGGGATAGCTGGTTCATGGCGGTATGGGCCATGAGGAAAACGAAGGCCAGCCATGGCATGTAAGGGGAGGTTCGAAGAAAGTAAGCAAGGCCGTAGGTCCCAGCCGAGGCGATGAAGAGGGTGCGCACGCCGGTCCATAGGGAAAACAAGCCAACTAGATAGAAAAGTGCAACACTTAGAAGAAGAAGAAAAGAAGTCAGTCAGTCAGTCATGATGGGCCGGGTCATCACTAGGTAGGAGGAATGTAGGAGGCAATATAGGAGGGTATATATTCATACCTGATTATGAAGATATTCTTGTTGTGGGGTTTGGTATCAGGTATTCGCTTCAGCACGCCAGCAAGGGGGTAGGAAACCAGAATGGAGAATATGAGTTTGACTGTATGTGTGTGTTAGTGAGGTTGACGAGTAAGCTCTGAAGGGCTAAAAAAGCCTTACGCTCATCGGTAGAGGCTCCCGTCGCAGTCGAGATTTGCTCAAAGGCTAGATGATAGATGAATCGGGAGAGTCAGTAAAGGAGGTTAAGGGTATTTGGTATTCATAATTAAAAGGGAGGTAAATCCATACGATAGTTGATGTAAGGTAACATCCTCTACACTTTGGCTGCTTGGAACCAAACACGATAACGTGATAATTCGGCGACGACGCTGGATATAGAAATTGAGAGACAGAGACACAGAGAGAGAGAGAGAAGCAGAGAGAGAGAGAGAGAAGCAGAGAGAGAGAGAGAAGCAGAGAGAGAGAGAGAAGCAGAGAGAGAGAGAGAAGCAGAGAGAGAGAGAGAAGCAGAGAGAGAGAGAGAAGCAGAGAGAGAGAGAGTGGGTGTGTAGTTGAGTGTAGACTCTTATGAGAAGAAACCCTGTACATGCATAATTCAAATATAGATGTTCTCAAGTCAAGTATACTGTATCTCAATCGTTGAGACCGCCTTCACATGCATGTCTAGACAGGTGACAGGCACGATGACGTGACGTAGCTGGACGTGGCGGGAGAGGTGATGAGAGACTGAAATATCATGTAAAGGTTGGTAGTAGAGGTGGTGGCTACAGCTTGATAAATAAATAGAAGTAAAATAGCATGTAATCCTGCTACCGAGGTTTCTCTCCAAGCTTTATTATGATGTAACGACCTACCAAGTATGTACTTATGTACTTGTAATGTCTTAATATCTGTACCCTACGGACAGACCCCCTGCTAATAAAAAAGTCTTATCATAGTCATTGGTTATCGGCTATCGATAAGTTACGATAGTTATAATAAGACCTGTTACTACTAACAGTTTTTAGGGCATTGTGCAGGCATGTATACAAGTACCTAGTATATATGCCTGTATTCACCTATGGTGCGTAGGTGATATAATCACATGCCACTTCAAACCAACATGTTCATAACTAACTACATACCTACTACCTACCTAGGGTAGGTTCCCATATGGAGTATATACCTCATTGTAAATAGATTGTATAACCAAATATTGGACGTACATCAATGACATAGCTGATTCATGCCTGCTCATGTGCTAGCTGTCAGGTGTTGCAGCGACAACTCACCTGCCTAGTCGAAGAACCGGCAGGCAATTAGACCAGCCACTGCAAAGCATCTATATCATGATGAAATTGATCAATCCTACCATTGGCAATATCACACGGCGTAGTAAATAATGGTTGGGTAAAAGAGTATGTCCCCGATCTGACAATGCCCTGTCCGTCTATCAGATTTCGGCCCAGATGAGATTATGAAGTAATTGTGGTGGTCATGACAAAACGGATCATGGCGACACTGACGCCCAAGTCCTAATTAAATACTCAACACTGCGCCCCCCCCCCCCCAAAAAAAAACCATCATTTCATACCACCCAGTTGTGTCATCAAGCATCCTTTTCCTCAGGCCTAGCATCGTCAGCCTGTCAATTTTTGCTCCGTCTGTAATGTCGAACCCTGGACTCCCCGCCACACACCCCCTTTACACGCTTACACGCAGCATGTACGGAACTCTAACGAGGGAGAATATAATCCCTCTGTGCCCTTTGTTCTGAGGCGGGCAGGTATTATACAGTCGCAGCATCGAGTTTCGGCAGAGTACGCCCATGGCCGCTCTCGAGAACTTGCAGCATTCCTTCAGAGCCCTTCCCCAATCCTCCACAGTCGCGGTATTGGTTTTTGTCGCCGCGTATAGCTGTAGCGCTGTTCACCCTGCGTGGCTCCTCCTACGAGTTCGCGGCATCGCGGTTGCTTGCCGAGCTCGCGCTGATCGTGGGTTGCGTTGTCGGCAATGAGTTCTTGGACGCCTGCGACTGGCGCACCTTGGCCCAGGCATACACCATGCCGCTGACGAAGCCGATGAAGATAGCTGACACGCTGCCAACCGTCACAGGAGCGGCGAAGAAGATAAGACCGCTAATGGCGATAGGAAGCTTGTTGAGAGCCCCAACCATGGAATACGTCGTCGAAGAAGTCACTCGGATGCACCAAGCGGAGCAGTAGGAGATGAAGATAGCGGCCATGCCCGAGTAGATCATACCGATCATCAGAGAGTTTCGCGACTCCGGTGGGAAGTTCTTGTAGAAGTTGGCACTGGACCAGTCCTCGACCAGAAGCGAGCAGACGATGAGGACAGGGATCGTGAGGAGGTTGTTGTAAAACATGCCTGTGTACAGTAATTAGCCCAGTACTCTTGTCTTCGGCGCTTTCGGGACCTTTGTCGCCGCTAAGCAGCTGGTTAGTAGTCGGTGATTGATGGTTAAAGCTTACTGTCCCAGTCCTTGAAGTTCATGCTCTTGATAACTTTGCGCATGCTGAGGATATATGAGGCGGTACAAAAGACGTTCATGCCCATCCAAGCATAGCCGGCATTGAGAGTAGCGAGGGCGGCAGCGGCTTCGGGCGTTTCGGCGGCGCTTCTGGTATCAGCCCAGGCGGCGACGACAGAGCTGAGAACCATAAGGCCGAAAGATAGCAAAGCGAGGGGCGTGACGCTTCCGCCGAACCACAAGACCTCACCATAGGCGATGACAATGATGGTCAGGTTCTTGAAGATGGTGTATACGGGGACGGACAGGTATTGGAGAGATTTCGTGCTTGTGTAGATCATGCCGACAAGCAGGAGAGAAATGGGAAACCCTGAAGCGATACACACAAGATTAGCCGGATGTCGAGATGTCGAGATGTCGACGCGTTTATATGGAATCCACCACGCCCCCCCCCCCCCCGCCTCCTCCCATTGACCCATCGTTTCCCTGCCCCCTTATCTATACTCACATCGCTTGCCCTTGTTCACGTCGAAAGGGGCTAGGTTCTTGATCAAACCAAATTGCTTGCAGGCTTCGATTGTGAGAATGCAGACGATAGACTAGAGGAAGTGAAGGTGTGTTAGTAGTCAGCGGTGATCATGTTTGTCTTGTTATTCTTTCTCGTGTGGTCCGGCTCACCTGAACTGCCAGGTAGAAGAAGTTCATGTTCCACTCGTGTCCGGAGACGACATATTTATTCACCACGGTCATACTGATGGACGACAGACAGTAGGCGAGAATGGAGATCAGCGGATTATTCTCGATATGGGCAAGGGGGGAGGCGACACTGTTATGTGAATGGGCTCTCGGTGGTCGCGTCGGAATAACGAAGGGTTCCTTCTCCTCGCGATACCCTGATTCGGGCATGCGAATGGTGTAGTCGTCTGTCTTTTTGTCCGACATGGTCGTATCGTAGTTGATTGGAAGACAAAATAAATAATAAAAATAAATACGTATACGTAACAAGCAAGATTATGAGCTGGGCGGTTTTGCGGTACCCGACGACAGCGTGGAAAAGAGAATCGAGAAAAGGGATCAAGAAGGGGATCAAGGGGGTCAAGAAGAGTTGAAGAGCTGAAGTTTGGTTGTTGCGGGTTGGCTATTGGCCTATACGAAGTGGACTTTGAGAGAGAGAGAGATTCGTAGATTCGTACCTAATGCACTTACTTAGGTACTTGGTAGATTAAACTGATTCAAGCAGACCGAATTAGAATTACTTATGTGGATTACATTACTTAGAATAGCCAGCCCTGGCACCCAGGCACCTACCTACTGTAGCAGTAGAGATCTTTAGGGCCACTGCTTTAGGGCTATCTTAGGCTAGGTAGTAGCTACCTCTTCTAGTTGGCTGGTACCTACATCAACTACATGTACCTTGGCAGTAGTTAAGGTAAGAGGACCAGCCCGGAGTTGAAAGTCTTTTTCATGGGCAGATAGGAGAATTATTCTCCATGTAATGGTTAAAAGGATTACGCGTCAGGTAAGTCTACACAATGTTTGGTGGCTGCCCGGGGGGATAAGCAAGAAAGGAGCAATTCATGGAAACAACTTCAATGTTCTTAAGTACACCTGCAAGATACAAACTCCATAGGGATAGGGAGGTTATCGAGAAAGAAAACCTTGGAAGGGAGAGAGTTTCCATTACCAAGGAAGTTCCAAGGTTTAGGTAACTTCGCTCTAGACTTCTAGATACGGTACTTAGCAGCCTACCCAAGCAAGTACCGGCCATGGTAACCCTCTTGACCCTCAACATCAATGCACTACACCTAGACCTGTTAACTCCGAAACTCGCTGTGAGGAAAGTACCTCCCTATGAATCCGCTAGCTTAATGTGAGACCCCGATTTTATTCAGGAGATTCCGCCCATCCCTATTGGAGGAAAGGGTCCCATTTTAATTTCCGTAGTTGCATAGACCTTCGTATCTGGTGAACGCTTTGCCCCCAGTTATGCACTCTACCTAGATATCGGGGCAATGAAGTACTCATGTCGACATGTATGACCTATCCAAGGTGTGTGTAGCCAGGATCATAGAAGAGAGACAAGATGATGACGGACTATATATTACACCAGGAATACAACTGTTGATTGTACCCTATCTATGGAAAACCGAGCTTGTCCTCGAAAACCATTGTAGAAAAAAAGGTAGACTTGAATCGTCCAAACTCCATGGCATCCGTGCCTGCAGAATGGCAAAAGGTAAAAATCATAACGTTATCAAGTAGCCTGTGTCTGTACTTCTATGCTTAGATCTCCTCCTTCGTCCTCCGCTTTCTCCTGCCTATCGCCAGGAGGAGCTTCTTCTGGTGCGGCGGGATAATTCAGGTGCTTCCAGTCTTCCAGTTCTTCCGTCACAGACCTGAGGCGGTCTCGGATACTCTCGATCGCATAGCTACCCAGAACCAACCGCAGCGGCGGGAACGAGCAGTGGCCCAGCTGCCACACCAGTTCCGCGCATTTGACCGCGCTCGTAGGCTGTCTATCCCCGAGCCATTGGACCATCCGCTTCGCATGGAGTGCCGGCGACGTTGCATGGGAATAAGCTTCACTCGCCGGCTTGATCAGGAAATGGCCCCACGTGGGAAGCGGGTTGTTCTGCGAGTCCGGCTCGTCCCTCCTCACGAGACCCGGCTCTACCAACGTGGCCTTCACGTTGAACGCGTCAATCTCGTAGAGCATGGCCTCGATAAGGCCCTCGACAGCATACTTGGTAGCACAGTATGGGCCCAAGCCTGGGACCCCCAATGCGCCACTGGTAGAGCTGAAGATCAAGTATCGACCCCCATTTTGCTGGCGGAAATAGGGCAAGCTGGCTTGGATGATGTGGACGGTACCCATGAAATTGATCTCGAACTGATTGCGGATCTCGTGCTCGTCCTGGTCCTCGCACGCGCCGATGACGCCGTACCCGGAACAGTTGGCCACGATATCGATGCGGCCGAATCGCTCGAGCGTCTTTTCTATGACGCGCGTGACGCTCTCCCGTGCGCGCACGTCGCAAAGCATCCCAAGGCACTTCTCGTGGATGTTCGCCATTGACGCGGGACTGCTTTCAAAGGTGCGGCCCACGGATGTAACCAGGTCGCCGTGACTCAGGGCGCACTTAACGACCGATCGGCCGATGTGGCCTGTCCCTCCGAAGACCTATATCTCACAGGTCAACACGCCGTAATCTAGCAGGAAATCGCTCAACCTCCAAGATACATTTTGCATCGCGGGAAGAAACTCACAACCCATACAAGCTGTTTCCTAGGCGCGGTGGGCTCTGGAGGGCCACAGCTCGCAGGTAGGAGCAGCCTCGACTTTTGAGAGTTGGAACCTCCCGGTGAAGAATCCACGGCTTCCGTGTCCATGGTCTGTAGTGAGATAATGTAGGTCTAACGACCTGTTGATCAATCTACATTCCAAGTTTTCTCGCAGTTGATTGCGCAAGCATTTTCAACGACACCTTTTAAGAGACTGAGGAGAGGCTATAGGTGTTGTAGTAAAACAGATGAATCAGTGTTGCGCTTGTTCTCATATACTAGGTTTCCACTAACTCCATGTTCATCTTTCTTACTAGTTACATATGTCTGCTTAGGTTCATATCGGTAATTGTAAAATGCAATTACCGTTGGCCCAACAAGATCCTCCCCGAGGTATTTTTATTGGCATGGCCATAACCCCCCCCTCCCCCTTAGCTCTGAAGACTACAGAATCGGAGGAGTGGGTGTATGCATTTAAATACCGTATAAGCCCTTGTCTTTACGAGAATAATAGACATTGATATACAAGCACATGGTCTTAGAGAGCTATGAAATATGTTTTCAGATCTCAGTATAATCCCGAAGCCGGGTCATTCATACGAAGGAATAGGCTTAGGAAAGGGTAGTGATAACTATGCTGGCAGGCGAAGTGCATTGCGCCAAATTATTATTACAAGAAGCTCGACTACTGGGATTGTAGATGATAATAAAGACCGAATCCTATTAAATCGTAATATATCGTAACATAGGGAGCGAAATGATCACCCTGCGCCATATGTATACCCTCCGGAAGAGCGAGTGTCACTCTGAAGAAGCCTCGAGAAGCCTGTTTAGGTCTTGGCATATAGACGCGCAGCTGGTGTTAAGCTGCGTGCGCCGGCTGTTCATTGAAGAAACTCGGAGATGTATGCCTTGCGATATTCATTGGAGTCTAGATCACCACTCCGGTTCAAGGGCGTCCACTTGGGTTCGTCCTTGAAAAGGCGCATTGCTTGAATGTACTAGTGCGTTCCCCAGGTGAGCCTACGATCCGGTCAAAGGAGAACCTGAGGCTATGCACTTACATTTTTCTCATCCGTCGTGAACCGATGGTAGATTCCAGCCGGTAAAATGAGAAGGTCGTCCTAGCATTGAGCAAGATAAGCCACGCGCCGCCTCAGCTGCAAGGGGTGCTCAGTCGCAGAGTAACCTTACCTTCTCAAGGGCAACCCTCACCCACTGGTCGTCCTTGCTCCGCACATCGAAGTAGCCTTGGCCGTCGCGAATATACCGGATCTCCTCGTCCTCGTGCAAGTGCTCGTGGAAGAAGGACTTCACCTTCTCCTCGTAGATGTCGCCCATCTTCTCGGGCGAGACGGTGATTTCATCGCGGTTCTTGTAGCCCCGTTGCTGAGCAAGCTTGTTGACGCCGTCCACGTCGTTGAATCTGTAGTAGAGCACACCAAGCTTTCCCAGTTCCGAGATGTCTAGATCCTTGCCTGAGTCGTGGGGCAGGCGTTGGTCGCCCTGATGAATGATGAGCATCTCGAAGGCGCTAGAATACCGGGGCGACAGGAAGAAGGCAGTGGTGATTGGCAAACTTTACTTACTGGGGCATTATCATACCAATAGGCCCTCATTTTGTTGTAGCGCGATTTTATTTGACTAAAAAGGAGAAAAAGCAGAAATTATTTCTTGATGTGATTTAAGGAGTCGTGCGGGTGTTATCGACCAGCGCAGATTTTACGACTCTGCAATAAAGAAGGGTCAGGTAAGGTTATGGTTATTTATTAGGTTATTGCTTTAGTGAACTGGGAGCAATCCGAAGACGATGAGTTTCAATTTTATATACCTAGTATGTATATCGCAAATCTGTAATGCAACCTACCCGGACGCTACTCTAGTAGGTAGGCTGGCCGGTGGTTTATAGCCTGGACCTCAGTGTTTAATGGTGCAGATTCGTCAATTTGAGTGTTGCTGACGCCAACATTTGATCGGCCAAACAGCCATTCAGAACGAAGCAATTATTTTTAAGTACATCGGGACAGAATTAGTTATAGAACGACAAGCAAAAACGGCCCCTCCCCCTCCAGTCCCTTTTTGCCCCCCTCCCCCCTTCTGCCCCGCCTAGGTACCTAGAGTACTAATAGGTAGGTACCTAGGTACCCAATCGGTCGGCGTCGATGTGGGTACCCATGTACTTACGAAAGAATTATGGGTCTAAAAAGTTGGCAATGTGACGTCGGCAGTCAGTTTTGTGTCTGCCAATTTGCAGCCCTACATACTCCAGAGAGTAGGCAGAGGCGAGTCTTTTCTTTGACGCCGACTGGAGAGACTTGCCTCTGGGCTAGCTTTTGCGCCTTATGCCTAAGTAAGGATGAGAAGGGGGGTAGGATTTGGCCCAAATAGGTTCTAAACCACGAGGCGTACATGTCAGATATCTCTTCGTTCTCTACCTAGATAAGTAGTCAAGTAGTAGACAATAGGTGTTGTAGCTTCCACTGCAGCCATCGTGGTCACCTAGAAGGTACGCAAATAATGGTATTTGTACTGAGTGTTACTGCACCCGGGGCGCAGGAGACTAATTCCTGCTCGTGAAACAATTGGTGTAGTCCGGTATAAGTGCCAACACACCATCTGTATTCTAGTAAGGTAGCCTCCCTACCTACCTAAGTACCTAGCTAGGTCAAGGCAAGAAGCCTAAGTAGGGACAGTTCCCGTCACATTCGAAAAAAAGCCCAACTCCTAAAGAACGCCGTCGCCGCCACCTGATACACTTAATGCTTGTGATAACCTGAATCCTACGGGGAGGATTCCTTTAACGCCATGGAATGAAAAGAAGATCCGAATCATAACTGTCATCTCACCCGCTGCCACGTCGAGTCTGTAGCTCCCGATTCCTGACCGGTCCTCCCATAGTCCCATCACCGGACATCGGCAGCCGGCGCCAAGTCGGGGCCCCCAGCAACGGCAAATTCGTTGTTGACTGCGTTGGCTGTTTCACCCCTCTGCCTTCCCTCGAAGATTCGGCGCCACCACATGGGCGGGTCCAGTGGTCGAGCACCGTTGTGCATAGGAGGGAAGACATCCGTAAAGAAGTACCATATGTGGCCAATAACCACACCCATGATCTCATCTTTGGGAACGGTCCCGTGCATAAGTAGGCTGAATCCCATGAGGACCCAGGGGAGGTACGGCGCGGTGAAGACGAACAGGCCGAGGAAGCTCAGCCGTGTGTCGGGGTTGCGGCGCGACCAGATATAGACCAGCGTGGAAGACAGCGGGTGGCCGAGAAAAGGCATGGAGACGAGTGGCGAGATGAGGATTAAGAAGGCCATGGCGTAGACGAGTAGCCAGGAGAAGTGAGCGGGTGAGCGGCCAGACGACTCTTCGAGAAGGCGGGCATAGCGCTGGAGGAAGTATACGTGGAAGAGCAGGTCGAGAGAGAATGGTCCGAAGTAGAGGAAGGTGGTCAATAGACGCCAGTACTGTGATAATGAACCATAGGTTAGTATTAATCCAATACCATCCAGCGTCCAGCCGACAAAATAGAGAGAAAAGGAGGAACAGGAAGGGGGACAAGGTGCTTACTTCTCCCTTTTGAAAGACGGTGCGGACGCTATAGAAAAGCTGGAACGGGGTCACCATCTGGCATTGAACCAGAGCACTCGTCAATACTGTCGCGGTCGTCCACCATCGTGTGCATATGGGCATTTCCCAGAACCAGGCCTCGAGGGGGAAACGGCCACCATCACCGGCAGCTCCGCCACCTCCGGCGCCCATCATTTGCTCCATCGTATTATGTCGATGTTTCCTCGATTGGTGGGGAGAACGACAGCGGCGGGCGGCGGCGTGTGATGGGAAAGGTATATAATATTCTAAGCAAGTAGTAGTACAGGATGCTCGCTATCAGAAAATTGAAAGATGTCCGGGTACTGATTGAAACAGATTTATCATAGGTGCCTCAGGTGACTAGAACGGAAAGTTCACTCAGGTTTTCAAGATATGATTGTACGGCGGAGTAGTAGGTAGTAAGGATGGGATGGATTGATGATGTTAGTACTTAGGTTAATTAAGACAGGCTTACTTAGGACTTCCCACTTGTCTTAACTGATGGATCCATAGATATCTGGTATGTTCGCAGGTACGGAGTAAAGAGTAGAGCCCTCCAGGGCTGCCTATAGGTCCTGCCTGTGTAATCTGGCCTTATCAGAGAGAACTCCAGCGTTACAAGTTAAACTCAGCCACATATCCCCCGCTAACAAAGAAACAAGGGAAATCCCCAGCTATCTGGCTAGTTATGTACACCCCTCTCCGTGCATGCATATATGATTCAGAATAGGGTATGTGGCGATTGTGGCTTGTGCGTTTGCGCAAAAGATGGCCCGGGGCTGATGCATACCTAAGCTGCACGACCACGGGAAGTACAAGCAAGTAACACGCTATTTTAGCGCAGGCGGGTCCGCCGCACCTGAGCTTGGCTGCGCAAGGATCCCGAGTTCTTAATTGAAGTGGCTGGGCGAACGCGAACTTAATCGCGTATCTCCCTCTTCTAGACGCGTCAAACTTTAATTGAAAAGCACGGATTAGTTTAACTATTAGTGTGTACTATATTGCCCCTGATTTTAATGTACCTTATCTAACTAATATTCCGTATAAGTACCGGATTGAATAATTTTGAATACCTACCAGCCACCCGAATTTGAAGCAAGGGGCGCATTGTATTCAAAGAATTCTCCTTTGATCGCGCATTTTATTCCGTCTTCGTCTGATACTCACACACTCACTTACATCCTTCTACACAATCTAACATCCCCAAAAACACACTCGTTTACAACGAATATATGGGTGCAACTTCCTCATTATCACGATCCTTCCTACCAAACCCATTTGGATTACGGCGACCTACGCTACTACTACTATTAATATATACTATTACTACTACTACGCTACCATCCTACTATCGCCAGTCATCGTTGTCACCCCCCAAATAACCACCCACTGCTCGGTTCACAGCCACTCTTTCTATTCGCCATTGTAATTGCGCATCGAATTACATTTCTACTACTATTCGGCCACATCATCGTACTGGGAACTATCTTCCCTCTGTCCACAATCCGCTTCAATGCATAGGGGTGCCGGAAGGGGGAGAGGCGGTGGTCGAGGAGGCCGCGGCCGAGGAGGCGGTGGGCGAGGAGGAGTTCGACGTAAGCCATTGCGCTCGTTATGCGACCTCATAGAGTCGACTTTTATGAACTGAACTTGACTAACCTCCATCACAGCTGGCGACCCAATTCCTGTTGGCCGGCCGAGACGTTACCGACCGGGTACTGTGGCTCTGCGAGAAATTCGCAGACTTCAAAGAAGTACCGACTTGCTGCTCAGAAAATTACCATTTGCACGTGTGGTATGTTGATTGTGCTATACTCGTGGCTCTACAGCATCTCATGGCAGGTATAAAGACTAACAAGAAGTTCAGGTGCGTGAGATAGCGATGACGATGCGCCCAGCAGACGAAAGTTTTCGCTGGCAGTCGCAAGCTATACTGGCGCTCCAGGAAGCTGCCGAGGCCTTCCTGGTTCACTTATTCGAAGACACGAACCTTTGCGCACTCCATGCTAAGCGGGTAACGATCATGCAGAAGGATATACAATTGGCGAGACGGATCCGCGGCGTATGGGGTGGTATCGGTTAAACAGAGTCGAATCCTCGGTAGAGCATGGGATGGAAAGCGGGCGCTCGGGGCGTAGGAGGTTATATGTTTTTGATGGTTCACAAGATGGAGGGGTGGTGAGACAGGCGTTCGGTGTCTTCGAGCTATCTTTGGGGGCGTTTCTGAGGTGCCCATCTTATTGCGGCAACTCCTTGTATCCCTATACTGATTTCGCAGCATTTTCCTGCTTGATACCCGTTGCACTTGGCGCTCTATCTTTTAAAAGTCGAGCTCTGTTGAGAGCATCTATACCAAAGAAAAATGAAGAAGCTGAGGGAGGTATGAACAAAACAGCATGTGAACAATCCTAGCATTGTCGTGCTTAGAGCTGAACCTGCAACCCTACTTGTCCACGTAGTTTATTCATCCAGTAATGTTTTTCAGAGAATATTTTCAAGGACGAAATTGCCAGAGAACTGCCTCTATGCTCCTATAAGACTTAAGTACCTCCGTACCGTCTATGCCCTCCCTATGAGGTACCTAGTAGGTTACCTGGTACCTAGGTAGATGGGTGTATAAGGTAGCCCTAACGGTCGGAAGTTCTGCCACAATCACACGTGGTCAAATGGTTGACGGACGGATGCCTGCCTACCTTCCACCTAAGTTGTACATAAGCTTGCCTAGCGCTCCCGAAGACGCTAAAAACTTAGGTGCCTAGTAGTAAGCAAGTTTCAATACCTGCATAAATGCATATCTAGAGTTCTACCACTCTACCTACCTAGGCCGATGTGTATAACAATCTGACGTCATCATCAATTCACCGTCTCACAACTACCTAAGTACTCCGGAGTGTTCAGTCAGCCCAGTCTATAATGTCTATTAGCTCCTAGGTGAATAGTCAGCTATTGGGAGAAGGCTCACCACACCTACCTTGCAGTCCTGCGGTCATCCATTCACGAAACCATATCGAGGGCCAGCAGAAATACGAAACGACAGCCATCCCGGACATGTTCACCACGCGCGCCACGTCACTGGCGAGGTCCCTCGCCATGCGCCGACGTGCGTTTCCGCACGCCCTCGTCGGTGCCGGCATGGGGCTGTCGCTCAGCTCTGTCATGATCGTAAAGCAGCAGCCCACGGCACGTATGGATTCTCACGTGGTCCCGCGATCAGGAGAGTCCGCCGTCTCTAGACGGGAGACCTTGGATCCGGATGTCGTCAGGCAGCTATCTGGCGGTAGCATCAGTGGTTCGTCGAGTCCAGATCTAAAATCTTTCTGTTCAAGCTATTGACCCTATCTCTTCAGGCTTTCTAAGCGGTCTGTTGGTCAGTACCTTTTCACGTACGTTGGTACTCCTGCTGGGCATCGTCGTCGTAGTAGTACAGGTAAGCACGTGGACTCATCTACACTTCTCTACACCCCATGCCGAGTTCCAGTGTAAGACTAATCTCGTCAGGTCGCTGCGAGGTGTGGCATTGACATCGTGGACCAGTTGAGAGTCAAGCAACGACTAGGGAATTCGCGTGTATTGGCCGCTTTACAAAGGAACCCGGCGTTTAAGCTATCTTTCGGCTTTTTCTTTGCCATGTCGGCTTTCATGCAGTTTTGATAATAGACATGCTTCTATCATATTTGTGGTGAACTCCATGTACTCGGGTGGGCTGCGAAGTCTAGGAAAATTCTATCGTGGTACCATCCCTCTACACCAATGATCAAAGGGGCTCCGTCTCCCTCTTCAACCACGCCAGCGTAAGCTCGTCGCCCTCGAAGTAGCTCTTTGTCTTCGCCCAGATATCTGCGTTGTAGTCGTTGAGCCATTTCTTCTCGGCGTCCGTTAATAGGCTCGTGTCGATAAGCTTCCGGCAGTACGGCACCATGGTGACGTGCTCGAAGCCAAGGTATGGCTTGTCCCCGAACGAGTATTTCGTCTTTGCCTCTCGAACCATCACAATGTTTTCGACGCGTATGCCGAAGGAGCCGTCCACATAGAAGCCAGGCTCGTTTGAGATGACATTTCCTGGCGAGATGGCTACTTCCGAGAATTGTACCCTAGTTCCAATACCAATTGGTCCCTCGTGAACATTCAGGTAAGAGCCGACGCCGTGACCGGTGCCGTGGCGGTAATCGAGCCCGAGTTGCTAGTGCATAATAATGTCAGTATGACCCCCACCATCCTTTGAGTCCAAATTATCTTACCCATAGGTGCTGGCGTGCCAGACAGTCCAGCGCGAAGCCAGTAGTACCCTTGGGGAAGATCGCCATGTCCAGTGACATGTTCCCTTTCAGTACAAGTGTGTACGCCTCAATCTCGGCTTCAGTTGGGGTGCCGAAATGCAGGGTTCGAGTCACATCCGTAGTGCCATCAAGATACTGTGCTCCCGAATCGCACAGATAGACAGCGTTGGGATCGATCGTGGAGCAAACCCCCGGTTGGGGTTTGTAATGAATAACGGCGGCACTAGAGAAGTCGCAATGAGTAAGGTCCCGCCGAGGGCAAGGAGGGGTAGTGAGCTGGACTTACTTGGCTCCAGTAGACGAGATGGTATCGAAGGAAAGGCCTACGTAGTCTTTCTGCTTCGCTCGGAGCGACTCGAGCTTGTCGGCTCCCTCCACCTCGTCAATGCGAGCCTTCTTGTGGATTAGCTGATCCTCCAGCCAGGCGAAGTATTCTATCAGGGCAGCGCCATCCCTGATATGGCAGGCTCTCATGCCTTCCAACTCAGTCTCATTTTTGATGGCCTTCGCATCACCAATGGGGCTTCTCAGTTCTGTAACCATCGAATCACCCCCCAAAGCCCGTTTCAAGGCCCAGGATGCCTTGTTCGAGATGATGAACTTCTTGGGCTCCCCAGATTCTTCGGTATTGGCGCTCTTGGCTGACTGCCCGAGCGCGGCCGCATCGTCGAAAATGGCGCTATACGGCTTTACGGTGACGCCGTTTTCGCTGAGATATGACTGACAATCAGACCCAAGCTGGGAGGAGTTGACATACAAGGTAGCCTCCTCCGCAGTGACGATAGCATACGAAAAGAAAACAGGATTGTAAGGAATATCGTTTCCCCTGAGATTGAAAAGCCAGGCAATCTCGTCGAGCATTGAAACCACGAAGCCAACTGACTTGTTCTTCTCGAGTTCCTTTCGTAGTTCGGCTAGTTTAGCCTTGACATCTTTGCCAGAGAATTGGTGTCCTAGCACGATGACAGGCTCACTGGGTCGCGGTGGTCTCTCTTTGGCCCAGACCTGGTCTACCAAGTTGTCTGCCACGGGTACCAGATCTCTGCCCCCGCTCTTCTTAATTTTCTCCAGCAACTTCTTGGCAACATTGCTCGTCAACACAGTTGGGTCGACGGCAACGACCTTTCCACTAGCAGACTGCTCAGCAGTCCACTCCTGCCACGTCGGAACGTCTTGGATTCCTTGCTTGAGCAGCAGCCAGTTCTCATCAAGTTGCTTGGAAGCCTGGTTGAAGTAACGACCATCCGTAGCCAAGGCGGCTTTGTCTAGGGTTATGACGGCACAACCAGCGGAGCCGCTGAAACCGGATATAAATTCACGGCGAGCATCACAAGGGGCAATATATTCAGAAGAATGGCTGTCCTCAGAAGGTACGACTTGGTGGCAGCTTATATATTAGATAGAGAGCCAGCAGTCGGGGTTCGGGCACGAGGAGTAAAGAGGAGCTACGGGACGTAACAGGCAAGGAGAAGAGTGGGAAAAGGGGTAGAGGATAAGGGTGAGAGGCATGTGAGAGGCATGTGGCGCGGTTGACCTACTGTAGACATCGACTTTCTTGGCGTCCATAAGCTTCCGCAGCTGGGACAATCGAGCAGTAGTGTCGACCTTCTCCATCCTACCGACAGTGTTTGCGAAGCGGATTTTAGGAAGTTGTGATTTGGTCGTAGTGGTGGCGGTGGCGGTTGAACGGGTATTTACGGCTCCGGTTAGTAGTGACTTTGAATAATGACGGAGAGACAGGGGGGAGATGGAGGCGGAGGCGGAGGCGGAGATGAGGGATACGGCCCGTGAAGTCGCACAGGACAGGGCTGATAGAACGGGACGAAATTGCATCAGCAACTAGTTACGCAAGCTACAAAATTCACCAAATAGCTGGCAGGTTTTTATATTTGTGAAGTATACCAGTTGTATATACCTGTCCGGTCTTAGACATGTACGTAATACGTTATGCCCAAGCAACTCAGATGGTCATGCGAGGAATAGAAAGAAAGGTGACAACCTTGAAAGGAGGGGGCGGGGTGTCCAATAGGGAAAACGCGGCGTTTAAAAATGCATGCGGGTCTAAGCCCCAGAATTTGTGTCCTTTCCCTGCCTACCTAACCTATCCAAAGCTACGAATCTAAAGCTACGAATCTAAAGCTGCGAGGTAGGGGACTTGAACTACCTACCTACTGATTTGTAGTACTACCCGACTGTAGCTACACTACGAATGGATCCATCACCTACAGCCTAGGTCCACAGGTATGCTAGTATTTGTACAGAGGGGAAGCTGAAGGAGCAGGAGCGGAATACATAGGATAGGCCTAGATAGGCAGGATAGGATTATTAAGGAGGTGAAAGTTACCAATGGATTGCAGACGGCAGGTGGAACTAGGTGTATGTAGGTATGCACCTGCCCAAGTACATAGCTGGGGAGTCGGCCCCCTCCCAGGCAGCTGGTAAGCTGTTAGTGTAGGTACCTAAGCAGGTATGTATGTACCTACCTACCTCCTAGGTACCTAAAGAAACTTACGTACCTGATACTTACAGGTAGGCACGTATGGCATGTACGCAGTGTACCTAGTATAGCGCATTTTGGTGCAGATAGAATGGGGAAATGTCCATCTTTCCACTAACTTACCTCGTACTTACTCACTCACACCTTGAGTAGGTCCATACCATCAAATTCCTAAATGTTATAGTATAGACATATAATCAGGCCTGAAGTAATTATCGGTTTCTTTTGTCTTTTTTTCCCCCAGTTGTTTCCCCCTCCCCCCGGACTAAGACAACCTTGGAAGACGTGCGGCCATGACTTCGTTTGCTAGAGCCAATCCCAACCTGAAATTCGACAATGGTATCCGTTAACTGGTCCTTCTAGACGGGTCCCGACTGCATCACACCTACCCAGGTGATCTATCAGGCACTAAGGTGTTAAAAATACACCTACCTGTACTGGTACTGAAATTCTATACCACTCATGTATAATTGAGCTACACAGCCAAGGTTGGTACTAGGTGGTCGGCAGTCTTGCCCAGGAATCTTCTTGCCCGGGAGTCTTGCCCAGGTGCTGTTTACTCCCAGACTTTGCAAGTGGCTTACACCTACGATGCCTAGGTACTTACTAGGATAGATCTAGACTTGGACATATAACTGGAACTACCCTGGTACTCATCGTTTGCATCAACTTTTGTATACCAGGCATAACACAGTGCAATTATTGCCATTTTATCTCCTACGCTCAATCACTCTCATCCCACTTGTTTCTTTCATAGCCGCATTCTCTCGAACTATCATCTCCACGAAATTTGGTGGCATTCGCAGCGATGGCCATCGAACCCCCAAGAACGTTGGAGGATGTCGAACAGGTACGTGATGCCGGTGCTTCTAAGGTTGTGACGGCCGGCGAACATGGCGCATGTAGCTATTGCTGACTTGTCTGTTTACATGCAGCTGATACATAGGCTCTATGGCCATTCGGAGGCGGGAGAAGTCAGGGTCCAAATCCAGGAAGTTCTCCAGCGATTCCAGAAGTCTCCTGAGGGATGGCAGCTATCTCAGGCCTTGATGGGCCGACCAGGTGATAATATTAAGGTCTTCGGGGTCCTGACTATCATCGTGAAGCTAAACACAGAAACGTAAGCCTTGCCCTGCGCTATACCTTGCACGCCAAGTTCGTTGCCCATCTCTAATCATCTTGTAGCCTGTCGGAGGAAATTGCACTCTCCGTGCTCCAAAACCTCACATCATGGCTCCTCAACTCCCTTCATGATGGTTCGAGCACTTATGTTGTCAAAAAGTTCTGCTCTGCCCTCGTTACCCACTTCAGACATTACGGTCTTATATGGCCGGAGTGTATACGACATCTCGTTCGTTGTCTTTATACCGATCAGAGCCTTGCACCTAGTCAGAGCCTTGGACCCGGTGAGGCCTGTCCATCGATGCTCGAGATGGTCCAAAGTCTGAGCCCCGAGAAATCCCGCGCCTCTATCTGGTTTACTATGATCTTGGCCGAGGAAGCTGAAAAAATGCTACAGTTCGACACTCCACATAATCTCGCTATCCTTGACTGTGTGGTTCGAAATGTACAAGACGCCCGGTCACTTATGGGTCATTTTTTGACGCGCTCAAGTGATCCGACAAACTTCCCGTGTCAACAAGCAGCCATTAAATGTCTACAACCCTGGATCGTTTATGGCCTAAAGGCCGCGAAGAGACCTGTCATTACAGACTTACAAACCTTAGTGCGGCCTATCATAGAAAGCCTCGTAGACGAAACTCTGTACGAGCCTGCGATACAGCTCCTAACCGATATTTTAGAAGATTGGAATCATTTCTTCACCCCCGACCACATCAACACCCTATATGCCTATTTTGGAACTCCCTGGGCACAGCAGAAATACCAGGAGCTGTGCCAGGGCAATTTTGATACCGATTTCGTCAAGTTCGGAATGTTCTTACTAGCGTTTGCCAATTCCCAGCAAGGCCAGTTGATGGATATGGCCGATGATAGGGCTCGTGAGTTCTTGGGGGGGTTGACAAATCTACTCAAGATTCAGTGTCCCTTCGAGGATGATGGGATATTTGTCCAAGCACTCGAGTTCTGGGGCCAGTTCGTGGAATCTTTGAGCATGGAATATCCCTCCAAATCTTTCGAGTGGGATCAACCACCACTACTCCAGATACGAGACGCATTGTCATCTGTGTGGAGGAAACTGCAATTTCCAGAACCCGACGTATTCAACTCATGGGACTCCGCAGACAGGACTGCATTCACTGAAGCACGTAAAGACTTGGCTGATCTATTGCAATATGTCCATACGATGGCTGGACGGCCTCTCGTCTATCTTTTCGCCGACTCGATCCTTTTGGCTTTAGAGAAGGCAGATTGGGCTGAAGTGGAAGCTGCTACTTTCTGTTTGGGGGCTCTCTCCGACTGTATATCGGAAAAGGATACTAATGATGACATCCTAACTAGAGTATTTGCGTCGCCGCTATTTGATTTGTTGCGACGAACTGAGAGTCCTTTGCCTAGTCGAGTTAGGAGGACGTGTCTCTTGCTCGTTGAGCGTTACTCCGACTACTTCGGGCGCAACGAGATTCATCTCGAATCTGCACTAAGCCTGCTGCTTGCTGCAGTTGAAGACCCTCATCTTGCGCCGTCTGCCTCGAAATCGATATACAAGCTGTGTTCATCGAGTCGCCAACACTTTACATCTCAAGTTGGTGCCTTCATTGAACACTACAGCTGCTTACGCAACAGTCAGAAACTCGAATCATTTCCCGATGAGAGAATCGTTGGCGCCATCGCGTGCATTATACAGGCGGTCCAGGACCCAGTCGCGAAAGTAGACTCCTTTCGAAGAATACTCCTATTGATCAACATGGATATCGACACATGTATGCAACTTAGATCATGTGTACCAGGGACAATCTTGTCAACCGATAATACAGTAACAACCCCCGCCTCCCCCCCTTCCTTCAACTGCCGTCCTTTCTAGATAGTATCATATATGTCGATGTTACTTGCTGTGTCACAATAAGCAAATCACTAACGATCTCAGGTGCTCGCGAGAGCCTATGACCGAGCTGATTTCCCGGAAGAACCGGTGACGTCAATCGAAGTGTCTGTTCTGGTGGCCATTCGAGCACTTCGTTGTCTTTGTAGCATTGCAAAGGGTCTTCAGGCTCCCACCGAATTTGCTGAGGATCTCGAGTCTAGCGATGAGGCTGCAGTATCGTCTAGTTTCACAGATATATCTCAAATGCATATAGACATCATGGTGAATATAGCACCTACCCTCGATATATAATGAAGCTAACCGGCGCCTAGGGCATCCTTGCACAACTCAAGGATAAATTCTCTGCCCAAAGCGAAGTAGTAGAGGTGCTCTGCTCTATATTACGGGCGGGATTCTCCGAGACAGAGCCTGGTCCTTTCGTGTTTCCACCCGAGATGGTGACTGCTTTCATAACCAGTACATGGCACAGCCGGATCCCTGCCGTGGTGAACACCGCGAGCGCTTTCTTGAGTTCACTGCATTACGGAAAGCACAAGCCTTTCGTGTCGCAGGCTCTTGTTCAGCTCTTGCCGTGGGTTTTGGGACTTCTCGACCAACTGCCCAGTCTCGACGATGATCCTGAGCTGACACAGTCATGTATTGAACTCATTCAAAAAGCCATGATTCGCCGCCCAGATATTTTCATGTCCCAGTCATCTGATTCCCTCGAGTTCATCTTTACCCTAGCCATCAACCTCCTTGATGGAAATGAGCCGCTGCCCAAGGCTGCCGCCGCCGAATTCTGGGTAAGATATCGCCGGGATGAAACGCTGTCCCCGAATACTAACCTTAACATCCGCATTATTCTCTATACGCAATCGAAGTTAATGTGCTGACCTATCCTCCACCAGGCTGCATTCATACCCCTCAAAGCGAACGACCAAACTACGCAAGCAGCAATTGACAACGCCATGGTCCAGTTAGGCCCTGCCATATCTCGTTCTCTTGTGCAAAACATCGGGGGCCAAGCTGCTAGGAGCCAGTTGGACAAGCTCAGTGACCCATTCAAGAGACTTGTGGTACAGCACGTCAATTCCCGCCACTGGCTCGAAGCAGCTCTCCACGATCCATCGTTCCCTAGCGGCAAGGCGACCGCCGCCGACAAGAGCACATTCCTAAGAAAAGTGGTCAGTCTCCGTGGACAGCGCGGGACGAATCAAGTTGTTAAGGAATTCTGGGCTTTGAACCGTGGCATAGAAACGTACCATTAACGAGGAATCACCGTCTGGTATCATAAGGCGGAGATAGGAACCTTGAACACCGAGTCGGACATGCATAGACATGTGCTGCCCTTGGAATACGCACAAGCGATATGTGAGATGAGCATTAAGTCACATGGAGGTTATATTTAGACCTCCCAACTTCTGCTTCGCGATAACAGGAAGTCAAAAAGGAGTATTAAGTGGCGAGATCTGACATAGGCAGCGTGCAAGCGTCGCAAAGACTATGCATCAGACCCTCCCATGTTCTAGGTAACCATAGACTATTTACATTGTTATCAGCATGGTCATAGCCATGCTACAATGCAGCCAAACCAACAGCATCCCGGACAGACCGCATGGTTTCAGCCGCATTTTGCCTCGCCTTCTCGGCACCCGACGCTTGTATCTCGTCGATGTACTTCCCACCTGATCTGTGAAGTACTTCCTCGTAGCGGTCTCTGATGCCTCCCAGCTCCCGAGTGACAGCCTCGACGACTAGCTTCTTAAAGTTGCCCAAGCTCTCACCGGCAAGTTCCGAGGCTAATGAGGCAGGCGTGGGATTGTTCGGACTACAATGTGATAGGATCTCCAGGAGGTTTGCGACGCCAGGTCGGTTCATGGGTTCGTAGGTGACCGTATTGATCGAGTCCGTCACCGCCCCCATGATGCGCTGCCGAATCTCATCGGGCGGGGCGGTGATAAGGATACGAGAGCGGTGGTTTGGTGTCGACTTGGACATCTTGCTAGTCGGGTCGACGAGAGACATCACTCGCGAAGACGGCGCTGCTTGCGTGGTTAGAAGTGGGCCTCATAGATGAAAGCCAAAGCTGTGGCAAGATATAACAGGAGCCATGGACGTAGACGGGGGGTTGAGGCTGGCTTACTGGTAATTGTCTCGGGAGAAACAAGATGTGCCCCGTAAGTATTGTTAAAGTTTGTGACACACTCTCTTGTGAATTCGAGGTGCTGCTTTTGGTCTTCGCCAACGGGGACATGGGTTGCCCTATGTACTAAGATGTCGGCCGCCTGGAGGACGGGATATGAGAAGAGCCCGAGCTTAAGTTTCGTAGCGACGGCATCCTCCAACCCCTGCTGTTTGTTGTCTACCCGCAGTTTGCTCTAGCACAATTGTCAGATGAGTTGAGAGTTCCATGAGTGTTGGTATACTAGGTGTGGCGAACCTTCCACTGCGTCATTCTTCCTAGGTATCCCATGGATGCCGTGCAGCTTAAAATCCACATCAATTCCGTATGCTCGGGCACCTAGACGAGGTTAGTGGATAATTCGCTATTGACCATGCATACGCCGGGACGGCGTATCTTTCCGTTACGTGCAATAAAAGACTAGAGGGTCCTCGATCTTTACATCTAAGAGAGGGTTGACTGAGAGCATACAGAAGACTGGTAGAACAGAATCGACCTGTTGGGATTTAGGCCGATTGCTATCAAAGCGGCAAGCATCTCACGCTTGCGCTGCATGAGGACCGAGCCATCCTGTGGCATCGTGATGGCATGTAGGTCGACAATGGAGAAGAGTAGCTTTGCGCCCTCAGGGGCACTATTCTGCAGTTGCTTCCATTGGCGCATAGCACCTAGATAATTACCCAGGTGCGGCACGCCGGTGGGCTGTATTCCAGAGAACACAACGGGCGCATTATCGGCAGTTTCATGAGTGCTCTGATGGCGGCGCTGCTGCTGTCGCCGCCATCTATGGGGTTGTAAGCGCAGGGGCGAGAAGCAGCCGACGAAACCCCTTGCGGCACTGAATAACGGCCTGCCGCGCAGGACACAGGTCTCAAGGACAGACATCTGCGGTCTTGTGGTATCCTCCGGGGTACCGCACAAAGCAGCAAACAGTCGCAACACCAGCCGAAACACCCTCCCTGGCGGGCATAAGGAGGCCAATGGTGCTCTGAACTATTGAACTGTTAGCTCGTGTTGTTGATTTGGCGATTATATAGACACATACGTAGAATTTGATTTACTAACCCCACGTACTTGTTTATGCTGAAGGGTAGCGTATAGGAGGTGGCCTAATTATGGAAAGCTGAACTGTGAATAAATGAATGTTATACATATGTGAGTATCCGGCATGGATGCCTTAACATTATGGATAATGATAGCCACCTATGTTTAAGGAGGTATACACCTCGGGAATAGACTGGAATAGGAGAAGCGATCGTACGAATACCTATGTAAAAAATCAAGTCCTGATTATATTAATTACATGATACTAAGCACCTAGGGGGGTTAGTATATGCATTATTTGCAGCGAATTTATAAATACATACCAAACTCAGAGCTTTATATTACACAGAATAATGCAGCTAAACATTATATTAAGTTAACCAGTACCAGCACTTACCATGAATTGTACCTTGCAATAGACTTTACCCCTTACCCCTGAATACATTACATGTACCTAACATATATATAAGTACCTACCTAAGGTAGATACCGCAGGGTGAGTGATTCAACGTCTTTGAAGACGGACGCTGTACATCTAGAGGATGCAGAGGCAACTGGAGAGACTGGCGTGCATGCTCGGAAAATTTATGCACGTGGTGGCATGCGATGAAATGATGAACAAGGTGACCAAAGTGACCAGGAAAACCCCCTCCGTCTATATTGGGCCATGATACAGATAATATACAGATAGATCCCTTAGGACCGGCGCAAAACGCCACCTAATCCGGCCTCGTGCAAGTAACTTTTGCGCACACTACTTAGGTACCCATACTGGCGAGAAATCGCTTGAAACGCAGAGGGCGTAGCGAACAACTCAGGTGTGCTTAAATCTCTCGCTAGCGAGAAGCTCTTTCACTTTCTCAACCGTGCCCAGGGTCTGGTCTCTGCCAAGATGCTGCATCTTGTCCTCGATGGTCTCCTGCATAGATTTCGTCTCCGCATCCAGCTCTTTACCGGTGGCTGCAACTGGGGTTAGTGCCGGGGCCAACGCCTATGGGCCTGATATGCGCAAAAACAAAAACAAAAACAAAAAAAAAAACAAGAAGGAAAGACAACTCACCAATCTTGTCGTACTCCCACATGTTCGCCTTCATACCAATGCCAAAGTAGGCATGCTTCTGCAAATAGGCTAACCAGATCTGGACGGTTTCGGGGTGGCCGTCCCTGATCTGAATTAGGCGCCTTCGAGTGATACGCTCGAAGTTCTCCTGGGACTTCTTGAAAATAAAGTTGGAACGGGGTACGGTCCAACGCTCGGTTATTTTGGGCAAGGGAATAGGACCGAAGGCCGGGAGGTTCAGGAAGTAGGCGGCGCGCAAGGCGAAGTCGCAGAAGAACTCGAGGTTGGGTATACTATATGATCGCAATTGAAGATCGCATGATGGCACGCCATATTCGGCGGCGCGGCGAAGAGGCTGGAGATAAACGGCCTGGACGGCACGAGGAAGGCGAACATCGGCCTCCTCACGGGGATCTGGTAGCTCGTTCCTGGAAGGTAAAACGGAGGTTAGGGTCAGATGTGGCTCGGCTCGGTTCGGCTCGACTCGAGGTCTGAAGAAAATTGAAGCAGAGGAATAGTAGACGTAGACAGACGTACACTAACTGGGGTGGCTTCGGCTCGTTATCGTTATGGTCAACCCCCGGTTCGGCATCCCTCGGTTCGGCATCGACGGTGGGCTCGGGTTCCCTCAGTTCCGTGTCGACTCTAGACGGTGATGTTAGCATTGGGTCAGGCATTGGGTCGGGCATTCAGTCAGACATTTGGATATTGAGGTATCGAAGACTTACGTGGTTGATTGGGAACGGGTGATCAGACGAGAATGCTGAATATGGAAAGGCCTGGGTAAAGGTCTGGGTGAAGGTCTGGTGGATAATCTGACCTGCTGGCCTAAGGGCCTTAAAATATTTGCCCTGGTCATTGCGCAACTTTACAGTTTATTTATTCGGGATCGCCTTTGGTCAATTCATGTCGCGCAGGGAATGGACTCTTTGGTGATCCTATTCAGAATCTTCCCAGGCAGGTTGACATATGTAGGGATTGACATGGATCGACATGTGGGGGGGGTGGAGGAAGAGGGAAGAGGCCCCAAGGTACCTAGGTAGTCAGTCAGGTAATGAATTGGATTGAATGATAAGGCATCTGATTATCGATAAGAGCATCTATAGATAAATGCACCTATATGTACTTATGTATGTATTACCCCCCACGTATAGCTAACCTCAGAAGGGTTAGGTTAGGTTGGTAACTTAGTTACCTTCATAGGCATATGTAATTATAGCTAGATTAGATTAGCAGATTAGATAAAGACCTCGACTTAGGGACGGAAGCAGCTACATAGTCTAGGTACCTAAGTGGGTAACCTACCAAGGCAGCTACAACCCCTCCATCATCATCCACCTTCCAGGTAGGTACCTACTACCTGAAGGTCAGTACCTAACGCGTTAGGAAACCTCCAAGGAAACCTCCAAGATCCCTTCCTTAACTCTTCTTCTGCATACCCACCTACTCGACATTCCTGTCTGCTGTAATCGTCCTTATGAGGAGTATTCAGTCAGCCGAGTCTCATCTCATTCTACGCGATCATCTTGAGTATTCAGTGATCTTGAGTATTCAGCAATCCAGCGATCCAGCAATTCATCTATCCTACATACAACATGGACGTAGCAATGAAATCGTGGGGTGAGTTTTGCGTTTGCGCGCAACACCAACACCAACACCATCACCAACTGCACCAACTTCACCAACTAGGTAGATAGATAGATAGCTAGCTAACACCAGTTCCCTGCAACAGAACTCGACAATGGCGTACAACTTGTTGATCCCGTTCGCGATGCCCTCTACAACTACTCCGCCGATCACCAGAAGTCCGCCAACGAGACCAAGCCTTGGAGGAAAGATCCCCACTACTTCAAACACGTTCGCGTCAGCGCCGTTGCTCTCATAAAAATGGTCATGCACGCTCGTTCCGGTGGCTCCATCGAGGTCATGGGTCTGATGCAAGGCTACACCGACGGAGACACCATCGTCATCACCGACGCCTTTGGCCTTCCCGTCGAGGGAACTGAGACCAGAGTGAACGCCCAGGAGGATGCCAACGAGTACATGATCCAGTATCTCCAGTCTTCCCGTGACCAAGGCAGCCGACAGGAGAACGTCGTCGGATGGTATCACAGTCATCCCGGCTATGGGTGCTGGTTAAGTGGCATTGATGTCGATACCCAGAAGTTGCAGCAACAATTCAACGATCCCTTCGTCGCCGTCGTCATTGACCCCGACCGCACCATCAGCGCCGGCCGTGTTGAGATCGGTGCCTTCAGGACCTTCCCCGATGGCTACAAACCCCCCGAATCTGCCGCTCCCGCCGCTTCCTCTTCCGATGACCCCGGTACCGGTCGCCAGAGCGTGCCCCTTGCCAAGGCCGAGGACTTCGGTGCTCACGCCAGCAGGTATTACCCCATGGAAGTCTCCCACTTCAAGTCCTCGCTCGACTCCAAGCTGCTGGAGCTCCTTTGGAACAAGTACTGGGTGCAGACGCTGTCCCAGAGCCCCCTCTTCAGCAACCGTGATTACGGAAATAAGCAGATGCAGGATCTGGCCTCCAAGCTTCGTGAGGCTACCAATGTCATCTCGCGAACCGGCAGGGGGGCCAGCATGTTTTCTGGCAAAGAAGCCACCGACGCACAACTTGACATGGCCGCACGCACGAGCAATACAGTTGCCATGAAAGAGAGGCAGGGTCTCGTCGCCGGTGAGGTCAAGGCCAAATTATTCAACAGCTTAGGTGTCCCTGCCTCCTGAGCCGGGAGATACAGAGAGAGTGTGTGTGTGTGTGAAGCCAGCTACTTGCCTTTCAGACAGTTTCCGTCATTTTTAGCCAAAAGGGCACGATCCACTTGCCAAGTGTTGATCGCTTATAATGAGACATGAAGCATTGGGAGGCGTTACAGAGAGGTCACGGTTCATTAGACAGGCGGGCCGATGGCAGTCTAATCTCATATATGTTGTTTTTTGGTACACGTCTAGATCAATTCGTGAATTGTTATCTTGCTTTTTTTTTCTCCTACGCCCTCGACTTCTCCCAACGACGAGCAACATCCATCGCCTGTTCAACCCGCCTGACCGTCTCTTTTTTGCCCAGAAGCTCCAGAGTCGGGATGAGAGCTGGTCCGGGTCGCAGGCCTGCCAGAGCCCATCGCAGGAAATGGTAGCCCCAGGCCTGATCTGACGACGGCGGGGACGCCTTGGGTTTCGAGAAAATCGACTTGATAAAAGGTGTGACCTGCCCATCTATATGATCTCGTGACCACTTAGTATCCTCGATGCGCAGTAAGAGGTCTAGCAGTTTGGCTGCAAGTTCCGATGGCTGCTGCAACACGTCCTCGGGCTGTTCCACCCCTTCTGGCTGACTGTCCCGATAGAGGAGGCTGTCGAGATCCCGCATCCCTTCCTCCAGACTTTCGAAATATGTTGACTCGGGAACCTGCCACAAAAGGTACATGTTCCTTTCCAAGTAAGCATCAGGGTTCCTGTACGACTTGTAATCCAGGGCAAGGACGTTTCTGACATAGTCCCTCGCACCGTTCGTGTCACCGTCTTCCTGTGTCTGGGCTAAAGGAACTAAGGGTCCGATCTTGCCATTACCCAGTGAGAAGTCAGATCCAGCGTCGGCGGCGTGTTGCACTCGCTTGTCCTCGGCTTTCTTGAATACTGCTTCGAGGCCGGGAAAGAATACATGTAGAAAGCTATCGTGATCCATCCCTCGGACCAGCCTAGCTACATGGCTTTTCTGGATGAACTCGTCTTTGTTGTTCACCGTTATGTTCCCCTTCGTGAATTTGAGATGGAACTAGATTTCGGTATCAGTTTCGTCTTCCTCCTAGGTAGCAGACTAGCGAGGTATTAGGCCAGTACCAACCTTCTTGATCATCTCGTCGATATCCATGACTTCCTGCTGGCCGGCCACGCCTCTCCCAGGGCTCCAGCCAAGAAGCATGACGTAGTTTAGCAGGGCAACGGGCAAGATGCCACGGTCCCGCCATGAGGTGATATCGATATCGCCGTGCCGCTTGCTCAGCTTCTGTCCGCTTCTGTCAACCAAGAGCCCGACGTGAGCAAACTCTGGTGTATCCCACCCAAGTGCTTCGTAGAGAGCGACGTGTCTTGGGGTAGAGATCAGCCACTCGGCTCCTCGGATGACGTGGGTAATCTTCATGAGATGATCGTCCACGACGTTGGCGAAGTGATAGGTAGGATATCCATCCCGTTTGATGAGGATAAACTCGTCTTCCCTCTCGGGTTTCTTGTACAGCCCGTATACTAGATCACGGACAGCAGGCGAGCTGTGGCCGGACTTGAAACGGACACAATGCGGCTCGCCATTTGCTGCCCTGCGCGCAGATTCATCAGGACGGATATGGGAGCAAGTCCCATTATATAACAGCGACGTCCCGTCCTGAATATTTCTCGCCTTCATGCTGTCCAGGTCCTCGGGCGTGCAGAAGCACCGATAGGCGCGTCCACCTTCGATAAGGCTTTCTGCATGCTTGATATACAAGTGCAGCCTCTCAGACTATAGATTAAGTCAGTACTAAGGACATCGCTGCAAAGCTACAAGGCGTTATGTTCACCTGTTTGTATGGGCCGTAGGGGCCGTTTATATCAGGCCCTGTGATGAGAGAGTAAGAACCTGAGCACTAATTGGCGTTCATAAAGTATCAGGGTGAGGGTGGTCGGGGGTGGGGGTCGACAACGGTTGTTGATGTCCCTTGTGAAGAAGAAGCTACTTACCCTCATCCCACCTAATACCGGCCCACTTCAAATCTTCATATAGTCTCCTTTCGGCGTCAGGAACGAGTCTAGACTACCATTCCCTCTCACTTAGAAATAGGGTCCCCTTATCATGATGAATACGGTGGCTCCGTCAAGTCTATGTATAGGTCTCACCTGATCCGTATCTTCCAGCCTCAGCAGGAACTGGCCGCCAGTAGCCCTGGCAAGTAAGAAGTTATAGAGGGCGGTCCGGAGAGACCCGATATGTAAATATCCCGTTGGGGATGGCGCAAATCGGGTCCTCGCAGGTATTGTGCCGAGGGATGTGGGCTTTGATGAATCCCTAGAGTGGCCACGGTCAGGTCGAGCTGAGAACTTATACCGTACCGGCACCACTCTGTGTATGGTCGTGGGTATGCGAGGTGTATGCACCCGACATAGCAGGCCCGCACCATAGCCTGCACTGTTGAATGGTTTCCTCATGGCCCCTTTTTCTGTATTGAACAAACTATACACCCGACGTATCATTTCATGCTGAAAACAAATGATATATAAGACAAGGAGGGTATCATGATATGCTTGCTAGAAATCCGAGTGGAAAACTTGCGAGATTCTTTCACAAGGTAGACGGGATAGATGGAGTGTATATTCGAGATACTTCTGGCAACTTGAAGTACCTACCTACGGTAAGTATAGAGCATACGGGTTTGTACAAGGACGGTACCAGAGCGACAAAAGAAAAGACCTCGGGAGAGGACGATAGGAGAGGATCTCATCATACCTACCTAGGTAGGTACCTAGGTAGGTAAGTAGGAACGATAAGATAAAGTGGCTATCTAAGTACCTGGCTACCAGGTAGCGTACTTGAGATGCTATCGGGTCTACATACCTACCTAGGGTACATAAGGTAGGAGACCCAGGCTGCTGGATTCTATAAGGTTAAGTAGATTGCAGCTACCTAGGTACTTGGGTAGTGCAACTTGCCTTAAGTAATTAGGCGTTATCTAGGGCTCCAGGCTCTTATCCGTATCTGATAAGGTGGGTAGGTATTCAGATACCCCACCATGCCTACGGAGTATTGCTTCCCAGGTGCTTATCTGCATTGCATGTATCCTACCTCTTAGCTACCTACCTGTAGGTACCTAGGTAGTATACTTTATACCTAAATGCCTAAGCCTAGGTAGCTACCTATACGTACGTAGGCCTTGCCTTGTCTAAGTACTTCTTATAGGTATATTTTTTTCTCCCCTGTAGCATTGGAAGCCTTCTTCTACTTCCATTGAGATCGCAGGGCTTTCATACCTAGTACATACCTAAGTAATATACCTACTTATTCCAGGTACTGACTGAATAGTGCTGGATACTATAAATACATTTCTCTCATCTCTCATCACAAGACCTTAAGACTAGAAAAATCAAACCACGGAAAGGAAGATAGATCTCTTTTCTTCATATTTTTGCACCGCCGTACCCCTTCGGTACAACCCTCAAATAGAAGCCGAGACCTTTTCCGAGGTCCTCTTCTTGCCTTCATTACCCTCGGCTTCACAGCTTCTCAACGTCCTAGATCATGGCTGACAATGACGATGTTGACCTGTACGGTTCGTGTGATATTTGATCATTTATCCCGTCATTTTCCCGGAGTTTTTTCATTTTTCATTTTTTTTCATATTTAACTAATATCTTCTTCTCCTCTTAGAGCTCCTGGGCGTCGAGAAGTCCGCAAGTGAGAATGAAATCAAAAAGGCATACAGGAAGGTAAGCAAGGGCCTCATTATACTGCATGATATATCATCCGTTAAATATGATAAGCTAACCCTGGCACTCGGCACGCACCCCCCTTCTACCCCCCCATCTAGCTTGCGCTTCAACATCATCCCGACAAAGTTCCCGAGGAACAGAGAGACGAAGCCGAAGCAAAGTTCAAGGCCATAACTCAAGCCTACGAGATCCTTCGCGACGAAGACAAGCGCACCCTCTATGATCAGCATGGCATGGCTGCCTTCGACCCCAGTCGGGGTGGTGGTAGTGGAATGGGACCTGAGGTCGATATCAACGACATCCTTTCCCAGATGTTCGGTATGGGCATGGGAGGTCCCGGAGGAGCCGGCCCTAGGAGGCCTAGACGTGGTCCCGATGAGGAGTCCAAGTATTCAGTTACTCTTGAGGATCTGTACAAGGGGAAGACCGTCAAATTTGCCGCCAACAAAGAGGTTGTGTGCCACACCTGTAAGGGCTCCGGAGGTAAAGACAAGGTCAAGCCCCAACAATGTGATCGCTGCAAGGGCGGCGGCTTCGTTGAGGTCTTTCGTCAGATGGGCCCCGGCTTGGTCTCCCGAGATACCGCCAAGTGCGACCGATGCCAGGGTGCCGGCAATTACTACAAGGAGAAGGACCGTTGCAAAAAGTGCAAGGGGAAACGCACTATCTCTGAGACGAAACCTCTCGAGATCTACATCCCCCGCGGCGCCAATCAAGGCGAGCGTATTGTACTTGAGGGCGAAGCAGACCAATTTCCCGACCAGACCGCCGGTGACTTAGTCTTCGTACTTGTTGAGGAGCCCCACGATGTCTTCAACCGCATCGGTAACGACCTCTCTGCTGACCTGGAGGTTACCCTGGCCGAGGCCCTGTGCGGTTTTTCCCGTATTGTCCTGAAACACCTTGACGGTCGTGGCATCCATATAGATCATCCCCGGGGCAAGATCTTAAAGCCTGGCCAGGTGCTCAAGGTCGAGGGCGAGGGAATGCCCGTGAAACGAGGCGATGAAAAGGGTGATCTTTATCTGATCGTGAAGATCACCTTCCCCGAGGATGGCTGGCTCAAGGACGATGCTGCCTATGAGTCCTTACAGAAGCTTTTACCCGGCGCTGCCCCAGCGCTCACGGCCGACGAGGTGGACGAAGTACAATATGATGACAATGCAGACATAGAGGATGTGAGTCTCATTAACGTCTCCATTGAATTCTCTAGCTGTTTGAGCGTATACTGATCATGGACAGATGGGGGCAAATTCTGGAGACCCTCGTTTCGGTGACGGGTGGGAGGATGATGATGATGTTGGCGGGCAGCCTCAATGCGCCCAGCAGTAAATAAACTACATAGGGGATGTGGGCCTGGCGTAGTCTCAGCAGCACACCGTGATGGTGCCATGAACCCTCGGCATACAGGTCATCGTTTGATACGGACAGGAGAATATACCGCGTATGCCTATTTCGGATACCCTTCAAGACGGAGGATAGCAGCTCTTGTGGCTAGTTTCCCAATACGTTGAAGGGGTGGTTGAACCACCAAGAAAACCACTGTTCACATAGATTGGCGCGGGCGGGTATACTGTTTTCTGATGCGGACTTGGGGATATCGAGGGTCCTCCTTGGAAGAAGCGAGTTTCAGGTCTTTTTGCGGGCGCTGAGTTGAGTAACCCGTAGCGATTACAGTTTATGTCTTAGATAGCTGTATATGGTAGGCTAGTGATAGACGGCTAATTTCTTTAAGGCAGAGCCGTCGATTTTTGACAGCTAACCAACTACTTGACAATATGGAAACTGGAGTACCATGATGAGACATGACTATATACTTTGGGATGCTCTCTTGTTGTGTATTATCATTTATGCTATCCATCATATTTGACAACACATTTTGCGCGTATGAACGAAAGAGGCCCATCCACTATCCTACACATTATGTCCCTTACGGACCATCGTCGATATCTTGCATAGCCTGTCTGCCTGTCTACATACCCATAGAACAGGCCTTCGTCATAACCAGCCCTCAGAACCGCGAGATGTCCCTGCCGAATATCCACCTATGAAGTTTATATATGTCAGTAAATGTCGTTTCACAAGATCCCAGTGCGCGACGACTCGTATATGGAGCCCGCGACCCAGAGTTGATCGGCATGATGATGTTGTACACACGTTACCGCCCAGTATATAGGGACCACTGCCAGAGAGGTGAGGTTAGCAGGGGAATACCATGGGTGCCATAGAGCCTCGTACTTATTTTGTTCCTCACACTCATACTTCTCGTAAGGTACGCCGTCCGCCAGAGAACCCATGCTACCCATCCCTTCAATTCATCGGCACTACTCTGGTGTATAGCGTTCCAGTTACCCAGATAAGTCATGGTCCCCCAGTTTCGGAATTTGAACTCCTTCTCGCCAACGTCACCTTTGTTGAGTCGCCTTGCAAGGTGGACCGCCTTCTGACTAGCAACCTGTGCAGTGGCAGGAAGCGTCGTCCCTATATTTTGATCCATCGTCAGCAAACTCGAGCCAGGAAGGTGACAATATCTGCCACAGGTGCTATGGAAAGGTGTATAGAATGGGAATCAGTAAACCCAGGGAGTGCCAAGGGCAGAGCGCCTGGTCAGTATAGCCATCCGGGGCGGGTGCGGCGAAGTCGTAGAACAGATTCCAAGTGTCCTCACCTGCTATCACAGCACAATCCCCAATGACATAACAGTCATCCAGTAAATGAGAGCCCGTAGCTTGGGGTTCTGATTGGGAACCTGCTCCAGCAACGGCAGTTGAACGCATGCGAAGGAATGAATCGGTGACGATACTTCCAGTCCGGGGATCCCTTTCGAGGCGGACTCGAAGCCCTGGCTGGGGATTCGTGACTCCAGGGGGTGCGTCGAATGTCTTGGAGCCTAGCTTCTCTACGAGAGGATTCTGCATCAGCCCCGTGCTCCATATGACAATGCCAGCATCGACCTCTGCGTCGCCATATTCCTCGATCTTAAGCTTCAAACACCCATCGCAGTCCTCATTGGGTCGAATGCGCGTCAAGTGATGCTCTGTCTTCACAGAGATCCCCTCCCTCGCGAAAATATCCATGGCATACTGAGCCAAAGACTTGTCGAACATCGGAAGGACTTTCGGTGCCACGTCGTAGACAGTTACAGCGACGTATTTCATCAGATTGGGATAGATCTTGGCTAGGTCCTCCTTGATAAGATCATGCAGCTCGGCGGCAATTTCGATGCCCGTGGGGCCACCTCCGACAATGGCAAAGTGAAGCAACTTCTTTCGCTCATTTTCCGAGGTGATGGGAAGCGCTGCCTTCTCGAAGATCTGCAGGACTTTCATACGGATCATACGAGCATCGTGAATGTCCCGGAGAAAATTGGCATGTTCCTTGACACCCTCAATACCAAAAGTTTGGCTGTACGAGCCAACTGCGATAACCAGTTTGTCATAATTGACGTCAAACAATGGGCCCTTGGGTGGGGTTTGACCGGGGCGCTTCGCTACCTGCCGAGTTCGCGAGGAAAGATCATCGGAAGTGTTCGCCTCGACGCGAACGGTTTTACGGGTAAAGTCTATATCGTCAGCCCAGCCCTGGTAAAAGTCGTCGAGGCCGAGGCGCCTGACAGGCTCAAGCACAGCGCGCATTTCCAGAGTACCGACGGCGGTCCCGGCCAACAAAGGGGTGAAGACAAAATAAGATCGAGGTGATATCATGATTCGTTCAAATCTCTTCGGATCCAGCGACCTAGCGAGCGCGTACCCGGCCCATCCGGAACCTAGGATAACAACCCGTTCTTTGTGTCCTAGAATCATCATCAGATGTGCTCACGATGGACACACGTGGAAGAGTCATTACTTACCTGAAGTATTTTTATTATGTGTGGCACGATGCATGCTGGTTGTATGGAAGTTCACATGAAGTGAAACCCGCTGAATCCCCGGCACGTCACCCCTAAAAAGGGGAAGTGTGGCAGTCCCTGACGGAATTGACGGCCGACAGCCTCGAGCAACAGGAACCGGCAAGCGTGTAAAGCATTGCATCGTGTAGGGTGATGGATCTTAAGACACTAATGGCGGTGAAAGAAATACGGCACGAGATTAAGTGTTTGTAAAACGTCGCATTTGTAACTGTTTATCGATGAATACAAACCAAACTATCTACTGGCTTCCAGGTTGTTTAGGGGGGGGGGGAGGGGTTCAACTGGTGGCAGGCGTGCCGCTTGTCGCTGTACAACGTGGAGCCGGCGCTACGGCGCCGCCATAACGCTAGCATCCCGGCCCCCCTATATACTTAGGGAAGTAGTCAGACCTTTCCTCCTCTTTCTTCCCCCTTTCACCCTTTATTTAAGCCTGCCGCACACACACACACACACACACACATGCGACCGAGTCAAACAATCTGGAACGGAGAAATCCAGCCAAGATCCGGCTATATAATAGAAAATTTAGACCTCTATGGCTTTATTAATACAGGTGCCCAGGGGAGGCCCCACGGGGGAGCTCTGATTAAGAATAGCGTAAAGATCCAGTGTCTTCCGCCCCCGTAGCCTGTGTCAGATATGCTGTAGTTAAGCTTTTCCGCCGGCACTTCCGCCGGCACCTTCCGACGGCACACGATTAAGAGCATAAAAGAACCTTGCAACCTAATGTCAGGGGGTCGGGGGGTTTAAGATGAACGTTTCACTTAGGTCCCTGAAATCCCTATTAGTTAAACGACGGGTCTAGATGCAGATCTCCCCAGGGCATTATACCTGATGGCAGCATCATATTCCTCACCATCCGGATGAGACATAGGCGGTAACAAGAGGTTCACACCCATTGATCAACCCTTACCTAGCCCTCGGCTAGCCTTTGCCTCCCTTTTATGAGAGAGACCAGTTTTGTATATGAAAGGGGGCACTCGCCTTTTAATAAGTCAAGAGAAGAGGTCATAGCTTAAGAAACATTCGATCTTTACCTTTATTATATTATTTAGCTACTTAGCAGTAACTGTTCGGCTTTTCTCTCTTTCTTTCAACCATATCTTTTAACCTTTCAGTTGTTAACGTATACCTTATAACGAGCCTTGAAGGCTTTCCGATTTGCTTCAATACCGTTCACATTAACTGCAACGATGCGTGTCGCGCTGGCATCATACTGCGCGTCCCTAGTCGCAGGGGTTAGCGCAGTCAACACTTTGCGTACGTCTCGTGAAATAGTAGTACACGAAGGTTACCTACACCCACTAATGCTAGTGAACAGTGGACCTAGGATATGCAAAATATCAAGGGATGACTCTTGGGAATGGCGTTAACCAGTGGCTTTCGCTGCGCTATGCAGCCCCTTCCGTACCTCCAAGGCGGTTCAGCGCGCCCGAAGCACCACTGATCGAAAACACAACTCAAGATGCCACGCAAGAAGGAGCCCTATGTGTGGCGGCCAACAAGCAAGAAGGACTGCAGTTTGACAATCCCCGCCAGCGAATGGCGGAAGACTGCCTTTTTGCTGCTGTGTACGCGCCCGCCAACGCGACCGAAACCTCGATGCTTCCCATCATGTTCTTCATCCAGGGTGGGGGGTTCAGCTCAAACTCCAACGGCAACTTCAACGGTACCAGTCTCGTCGAGGCTAGCGGCATGCAGATGGTGGTAGTTAGAATCAACTACCGCGTTGGTATTTTGGGTTTCATTGGCGGAACACTCGTTGATTCCGACACCAAGGGCGCAGTGCCAAACAATGGGTTTAATGACAGTATGTCCCGCCTTTCCCTGGTTTTCTCGTTGATGAGCCAGCCCTAGACAGCTAACATTTTGGTTTGATAGTGATCGCTGCTGCTCGCTGGGTCAAGGAACATGCTACCAGTTTTGGTGGCAATCCTGACCATATCGTGCTCAGTGGCGACTCGGCTGGTGGAAATGCTATCAACATCCTGCTAACTGCTAATAATGGAAAGGGTTTCCCAGATCTTTTTGTTGGTGCTGCTTCTGAAAGTACAAGCTGGGGCGCCGGGGGGTACTCAGTTGACCGGGACGCTGCTCTCATGCATAACATCAACTCGACTGGATGCGCGAGTTCCGCAGACCCCATCGACTGTATGCGTACCATGCCCATTTCTGAATTTCAAAATAAGACCACCCAAGATGGCTGGGGTCCCACTATCGACGGAGAACTCATCGTCGCGCCAGAGTATCAGATGTTCGAGCAGGGTCGATTTCAGAACATACCTGTCATATATGGGTACACGTCGAACGAGGCCACGCCAAATTTCATTTCCAATCAGTCAATCAACACCGACGAGGAGCTGGAGCAGAGTATACATCGCGCCGTCGGAAAGTCAATCACTGACGCTGAAGTGGCATCTGTCATGAATGCATATCCAGCATCTCTGAATACCGCGTCTTTCTTCGGGCGCGATGTTGCTCCTCGGGCGAATATTTCTCTTCGGCAGGGCAACGGTACCCAGTGGCAACGGGATGCTGCTATAATGACCGAGATGAAGCAGCACTGCCTTGGGTCTTTCCTTTCGGACATGGTTGCTTCCGTGAACCAAACGGCAAATTATGCGTACCGCTACAACGTGCTCGATGAGACACCGGGAGGCATGGCTGATCAAGGCCTTTTTTCGCCCCACACGAGCGAGTTGTACGCTATCTGGGGCGAAAACAACACTGACGGCGGTGATCCTGGCTGCCTCTCGCTCGATCCTTCAGATCCCTTGTCATGTGCGAGGGGTGCAAGAATTGTCCAGAGCTACTTTATCTCCTTTATGCGTACTCTAAATCCAAACACGTACCGTCTTCCCGGCTCACCGGAGTGGGCTGCGTGGACCATTGGACAGCCGAATCGTATCGTTATGGACAATTCTCAGGCCATCATGGAGGTAATGGGACAGGGTATCAACGAAACGGTCGTTGCTGGCCTGAACCAGCGACAACGTTGTCTCTCTCTCATGACCCCCCTTTCCAAGCGGATAAACCTGGGTCTCGGCGAGAACCAAACCCTGCCAGCTTTTGCTAACGGCACGAGAGCTGATCCGACATTGAAGGTATTAAATCGGACTGGATCGGCCTGCGCATCAAACGCCAGCGGAGGGGACACAGAGACGGTAATCATCGTTGAGGGTGGGAGCTGCTCAAGTGGCAGCTCAAACCAAATACATACCTCTTTGAGTAGCACACATTCAGACGGTATCCAGGCCTTGATATTAATAGTGTTAGGGGGGATGCTTGTTTTAATATAAACAAACAGTTTCACAAGCTTAAAGGGCTTATTATTATGCCGCCTTTTTAAAATAACAACTTTAAAGATGATAATAACAATGATATATTTTACGTCCTGGTGGACCATGCTATCTAGGGCTACTTCTACATGCCTTCCTTTCACAGGTAGTGCTATCTAAATGGCTGGGTGCCGACACTGTATAGTGTATAAGACGGCGGTACGAACCAGGTGCCGTACCGGGCGGGCGGCCGGACGGGCAGGTGCGGTAACGGCGGGGGCTACGAAGGCCGGATCGGTCGAATGGCCCGAACGGGACAGGACCCATTTATAAAAGCGGACCTATCGGGGATGTTCCGGCTGGAGCATGACAGACCTATTTAAAGAAATAGATTTAATAAGTCCGGACCGGTACTGACCGGAAAATAGGCCCCGGGTTCATTCGCCGGGGAAAAGGTGTAGGTCGGTGGCAAAAATCACCTCGGTTATCAAAGGATTCGAAACCCCTCTCCTTTGTTAAAAAAAATAAAAGAGCAGCCAGGTGCATAGCCACTACACCGAGAAGCCCCGGTAAACAAAGAGCATATAAAGATAGTGATTCTAAAGGATTGGATTAGTGGTAGTAATGATATTGTAGAATCTGAGTTCTTCAATCTGGGACGAAAGCAGTTAGGATCGTTCAAATACCACTAGGCCTAGTCGCCCTTACCAGTGGCAACAAATGTAGCAGGGGCTAGGAATCTAGAGCTCGGATAGAATCAGAACAACTAATAATTCTTCCTGGGTCTCGAGGGCCTTAGGTCTTCTCCTCTCGATCAGTCTGGATAGGAGATCTAGGTCCTATATCTATATACACGATTGGTGGCTGGTACGTATCGCCATCGAGTATTCTGTTATAGCCGTCCTAACCGCCATATAGGTCGTTGGTGGTCATTTGCGATCCAACGCCTCCCGTTTGCAGTCATAACTGCAGATACGCTGCATGATTCCAAATACCATACATTGCCAAGATCTTGTCCCAAAAACCGTATGACAACAAAGAACTGAAAAGTTAAATTTTAACTTTTATTCATTCTTTTTGTATCCTTTATATCGTATTTACATAGTTTCACATAAAATTTCTTTATGAAAGAAGCAGACTATCACGGAAACAGCCTTTGCGGGTGTTAATAACCGCTGCCTTGATTTATACATATACTGCCGCTTCGGACTTCGATAGCACCTCGAAGGCCCGCACAGTTATCACTATTCCACCAGTTATCCCTTGCATCATGTACTCTACCATTCATGTCCTAGGTCAGGCTACCATAGAGACTAACGATAAGCGCAGAGTTCCGGCAACGCATTCATCCTATCATTAACCCCGATACAGAATTTATCAGGCCAAGGGAGGTGTATCGTCCAGGTGGGTTCCATTCAATAGTTACCGGGGACATCCCCGAAAAGAACTATAAAGACATTAGAAGGCTTGGTTGCAACGGATCTCCTACCTGGAGAGAAATGGCCATGCTAAGCAGGGAAAGTAATGGGTTGCTGTGAAGGCAATGACCATGTGTTAGTCAACTCCAGACTATCAAACTCAAGAGCGTCTAGTTATTACGTGGGCTAGATTTATAAGGTCCATGTTATGTTACCGACGGAATATCCCTGGATCGATGGACCGAATGGACGGCATCTATGTCTTGTTTCACCGGTCTTGGGGTCTTGGGGCCACCAATCGCCGACGTCTACGTCGAGGATAACGCAAAACTCATTAAAGGCCATTATATTTCAGGATGTATAAACCTTGCAGTTTTCTCACCAATACGGCAGCCGCCACGAGGATTCCAAGCCTGCCAATGTACTCCCCTAACTGCCTTCACTAAGCCATATCAATAAGGGCGAGACGAGAGAACTATCAGGCCCTTACCAGCAGGAACCAGTCGAGTGTCTAAATGGGAAAGACACGAATAGTACCCTACAGCGTCAAACCTCAAGTGCTACAAACCACTCATTCCAGAATACGACAAATCCCACTGAGACAAGTCACGTGGTGATATGACACCAAGACCTGATGATATCTTGGCATCCGCCTCCTTTTTGGTGACGCTCCTTTTTCTATATACCGGGGATGGAACAGCACCCATCCTAGATAGTCTTTCCTTTAGCTAGCCAGCGATCAATCCAAGTAATCATCTATTTTACATCTTCGGCCATGAAATCAATACCAGTGGTTACGGCTTCGTTACATCAAGCCCACCCATCAGGTTGTTGTCATTGACTTCGGGGTGGCCTTCTACATCTCAAACCCACGCACCCACGCAAGCTATGTCAAACCGCACAAATACGCCCTCCAACCTCCGAAATTAATACTTGGTTTTTTGACAGGGCTTTCCGATACCTTTGTCTTGAAATACCAACTTCACTCGACTATAGACATTTGTCTCCATACATTTAAATGTTCGCCCAACTGGGTTTATGCTCCTCGGCTTCGGCAAAGAGTACAACATGATAGCTGTGGGCCTTGAAACGAGACCAGGGCACATGCCTGAGTCATAAAGCACAGCTTGCAAGAAGCGTATGTTTGAATCTAACGAGCCTTGAATCCGACACAGCCCGTTTCCAAGGATTCGGATCAGCTTGTTACGGGGGAGCTCGAAGATATCGGCTTCGGGGATATCTTCCAAGCTCACGCAAGAAAGCGATGTCTGACTATTCGGCATCCGAAAACTGCCGATGGTCTCCTGGGCAATAGTCAACCTGTCGTCGGCATTGTCCCCACCCTTGACTGGCTGAATCCTTGTGTAGAACTATATATACGTTCGAGTAAAACATAGGTGTGCTTATCAACAAAGGTGTTTAAAACCGGTATTGTTGTTCATGAGTTTCCGATACCTATAAATATAAGGCTTGCCGCAGGATTTATACCTACTGCTTTCACATCATACATATTCTATCAGGCAAACACTGAATAGTCTTCTACAGATCAGCTTCATCACGTCTAACGCCATCTTTCATCAACGATCATACCAGAATACATCATCCATCTTAAAACACCAACAGGAGAGTCCATCCTACAATCTCAATAAGATGTTTGTTCCACTTCGTAACACTAACAAGATGTCTCAAAGAGAGCGTACGGAATCCGGTGCAACGGACGATCTGAGACGGGTTAAGACGGGGCGAATCCCACACAGACGGACCCGCGATTATGATCCGAGACGGGCTGAGGCTGAACGAAACCCACACAGACGGACCCGCGATTCCGCCGGGCAAAAAGAGCGCAACCTCCTTCGAAAAATGGAAGCCCATCACGCTATGCAGCGTAAAGCTCGGAAAAAAGAGCAGGAGGGGCAGTATTGGGACGCGGTACGGCGAGCCGTTCTCGTAGGCGATCCCTTTTATACAGAACTTGCTACCTCTACCAAGGAAGTGCTTTTACAAAAAGGTCTGCAGCCGGATTACATTCGCAAAATACATGCTATAAAAGACGAGCTGATTCCCACAGCTCCTCAAGCCGCATCCACTACTCCATCTGCTTCCCTAAGGCATGTAGAGGAGGTGGCGAAGCGGGTAATACGACAGGCCATTCTTGACGGTTCTCGGCCGATTACAGCACAGCTTCACCTGACCGAGGAAGAACTCTGGCAAAGAGGATACAGCCGAGACTATATTCGGATACTGCATTCGGTGAAAGACGAGGGGTATCCCGCAGTTCCTCCACTGCCCCCCTTTACAAGTAAGTCATCACACGACCCTGATTCACCTGGTTCACCCTACGACCCCGATTCACCCAGCGACCCCGGTTCACCTAACGACCCCGGTTCACCCAGCGACCCCGGTTCACCCAGCGACTCCAGTTCCAACGACGCAGTATCGTTCTTGCTCGCGCTGCCTAATGAGCTGTTACTCCAAATAATCAAGGATCTTGACAACGAAGATCTCATAAATCTCGCCCAGGCTGCTCCAGACCGGTTCCAAACCGATACTTTCAACCTTTACGATCCTTATATGTTTAGCCTACGCGAAAGAGAGCCTTTGCTTTTGTGGGCGATTAGGCACCGCTTGCCTCTTGACGTGGTACGTCAAATCGCTTTAGCGTACCGAACTACTGATCCGATGACACTTAACGCTGTCTGGAGAGGGGAAGTCTGGGCCAACGTTTCTACCCCGCTCGTGGCCGCTGTATCAGCTATACGGCCTGATATTGTAGAAATGCTGCTTTCTTTAGGCGCTGACCCAAGAGTTCGATTCCAACGGGAACCGACACAGAGGTTTAACCGGAGAACTCCTTGTAATCGATGGAACGAGCCACACGTCGAATGCGGACCCACCGATCCAGGGTATGTACCATTTCAGCTATGTGAGGATGCACTTACATTCGCGATTAGCTTGGCAATTGAATTTGGAGACGGTGTGTTGCCTGATGTTGGAGACGCTACGATGTCTGTTGTGTGGGCTTTTACCACTAACGGGGTTCCAATTAACGCCATTAATCCGGATGGAACCCCGTCACCGGAGTTGATTTGGGCCTTAGACCGAAATTTGGTCGCTGAAGTCCAAGGTTCACTACAAGCTCTAGTCGATCGCCTTCCCGACCCTCTGGCCAGGGAGGAAACTCTTGGGGACCTTATTTATTGGATAGCTAGTGACAACCAGTATCGTATACTTGGTGGCCGTCGTCTTGAAGATGGGACAGGGGCGGTGCCTTTGGCTGTCGATTTCCTTATGAGGAATGATGCCCGCGATTGGCGGCTCAATGTGCGTAATGAGGTTCGAGACTTGGAAGACATGGTACATAGGCGCTCACCTATAACTGCCTCTTTGATAGCCACAGCTCGGCGCCACTACCGGCGTGGGTAAAGACACCGCTTAGCTTCAAACCAAAGCTCGGCGCCAGTGGAGGAGTAAGGGTTGATTTTTAAACCGCATTGTTTTCAATGTTTATTGTTTAAATATTTACTGTTTGATTGTTCACTGTTTTATTAAACCAATTAAGTATTTAGTATTTTTTTAACAAGTTTTAAAAATCATGGTTTATATTTTTATATTAAACAGAACCGAATGACATTATATAAACATTATTATTTACATTACCCTGCTAAGTACGTGAGGCTACCTTTGCCGGTAGCACAATAGCCCTCGTTTTATACTGGTAACAGCCATTAAGATAGCTACTGGCCACTGGGATAGCCAGCCACCCCACCAGCCACCGGGCTGGCCACCGCGATAGATGGGATAGATGGGATTAATAGAATCGATGGGATCGATGGGATCAGTATAATCTATGGGATAGATAGAATCGATAGAATCGATGGGATTAATAGAATCAATAGAATCAATCTCATCTATCCCATCTATCCCATCAAATCTATCAAATCTATCGAATCTATCGAATCTATCAAATCTATCAAATCGATCCCGCCTGCCACCGGGCCGGCCACCGCGAGAACCACCGCAATAGCAACCAATATAACCACCATACCGGCCACCCCACCTGCCACCGGGCCGGCGACCGCAATAGCCATAACAGTAACCACCGGGCCGGCCACCAAGATAGCCACCGTAATAGCCATTAAAATAGCCATATCCTTCTCCTTTTCATTTTTCTTACCTTAACCATTGTTAAAACTTTTATTTACATATAAAACCCTTATATTATAAGCTTTATTTATTTCGTACCTTTAAATCAGGTATACCTATAAATATTAAAAATAATAAAACCGCCGCCCTTTTAACTTTAAACCTTTCCGCGGCAAAGTATTAAATGCTTTACCCCCGAAACATTTACGATAATTATTTATATTTATAATATTACCCCCGTAACGGTAATATTATTATAACCCGTGCCTGCGCCCGTTTTTAACGAAAATGTTAATACGGGCATATACAAACTTAAAGCCTAATTTAAAAAACATAAAATTAATAAGCTTTTAAAACCGGTCCCATTTATTTTAAAAACCCCGAAAAATATATTAAATAATTTTATACTTTTTTTAATCCGCGTATTATAAAAAAAAAAAGAAATAATAATAAAGGTAAAATTCGATATATTACTTATTTTATTAGCTTATTTAAATATTAGTTTTAAAGAATATAACGTAAAAGCATATATAACGTAAACCGTAATATCCCGTAAATTGGTAAAAAAAGTAATAATTAAAATTATTAATAACTTAAATCCCGAATTTACCGGTTATGTTATTATTATTACCCATATAATTAATACTATTAACATTATTAATACTATTAATATTAAAAGATATAAAATATAAAAACTTAATAACTTTATTTAATTTTAACATACTTTATTTTTTACCCTTTTTATTAATACTTTTAAATAAAAATTACCGGCTAAAACCTTAATTAATAATAATAATAATAAATTAACACGGTTTATTTAATTAATTTAACCGGCGCCGAAAATATCGTATATAAACGTAACGGTAACGGCGGGGTTAATAAAAGAAGATTATATTTTAATTTAATCGTAAAAAACGCGATAATATTAAAAGTAAAAATAATAGCTAACGCATTAAGAAAAAATAAAAATAACTTTACCCCCTTTTAGCTGGAAAATTTAAATTAAAAAGGACCCCGGATAATATTTAAACCGCTACCTTTTTTTTAAAATAAAGGATAACTATAAATAAATAAACCTTAAGCTAATAAACGTTAGGATGGCTATAATAAAGTTTTTAAGCCTCGATTTAACGGAGATTATAAGGGTATAAAAAATTAAAATAAGTTAAGCTTTTATTATTAAGAATAAAATAACCCGTTAACATATATAAAACTGTTTTACCGCTTTAAACGAAATAGGTATATGTTTCGAAAAATTTAAATAATAATTTTTATATATTTTATAAAGAATACCCGAAACTTTTTATACCGGTAACAGATCGAAATTAATCGATAAGTTTATTTAATATAAAATTATTACGTAATTTAGTTTAAAACTTATTAACTTTTATAAAATTAACCGCTTTATGCCCGGATTTACGGTTTAAAAATAAGTAATAACTTTCTTTTATAAAGTTAAAAACTTTAAAGTTTTCGACTTTAAACCGGCTAAATTATAAAAAAAAACTCCGAAAATTATATAATATAACCGTTATTTAAATTTTTACGACGGATATAATTATAATAAGCTTAAAAAATATAAACGATATAACCGGAAAGCTTATAACGACCCGGGAATATATTAAGCTTATATTAAATGCTTTAATTGCAAAAGTTTTTATATTTATAATAACTTATTATACTTTATTTAACTTATTAAAAAAAACGGGCAAATTATTAAACTTATTTATGCCCACTTTTTATCCATTAAATAATTAAATAAACGATAATATTTAAAGGTTATATAAGTAATAGCTTTAATAAAAAACCGAGCCTTAACGGCTTAACGGGTTTAAAAACTCCCCGAAAAACCCGCGTAAATACTTAAAAGACTTAAAGTAATTATTATTATTTTAACCTTAAAGCTTAAAACATTTTAACCCTAATTTTAACCACCTTTTTTATAACGATTAAAATTTTATTTTTTATCATATTTTATTAATAATAACCCGATAAATGTTAATTAAAAGGATTATTACTTAAATATCGGTTAATCCGAATATAAATCCGAATCGGATAACGAAAATAAAAACAAAATAAAAAGCTTAAAATTTAGCCATAACCCGGAAAAACTGGCGTAAACGGTAAAAAAGCTTACGGCGTAATAAAAAAACGGCCTTTTACCGGGATAAAAATTAATAACACGATACGGCCGCATTTACTTCCGGGATATAAAGGATAATTTTTATTAAATAAATATTAAAAAAAATAAATATAATAAACTTACGGTTTAAACTGGTAATACCTTTTAATACCCGCGTTTACCCCGGCTTATAAAATAGGAAAAATTCGGGGATTAATAAAAACTATAAATTGTTACCTATAACGTAACGTTTACGGATAAGGAAAATGCTTACGTATTATTTAAATAAACGTCCGGAAAGGACCGGTAATATATAACATTACCTTAAATACGGTAATTAAAATTAAAGCCGATATTATATTAATATAAAAACTATAAGCATAAGTTAAAACGGTAAATAATAAAAAATTAATTAAAACTTATTTAAAATATAACGTTTTTTCCTTTACGGAAAACTGGGTTTTTTAAATGCCATAAATATTTATGTACGTCCGAAAAAACCTTAACTTATAAATTACGTAATTTTAACCTTTTATTTTATTAAACGTATACGTAATAAAAATTAATAACGTTAAATCGGCCAATATTTATATCGATTAAATAAACCCTTACCCGCTTTTTACGTTTTTTAAAAATTAGGAGTTATATAATAAGTAATACGTTAAAAAAGATTTTAATACGGTACATTAAACGTGGTAACTAAGTTATTGCCGTTATAAAAGATTAAGTATTAAGGTGGTAAAATAGATAAAAACATAATTATTAAACGTCTTTAACCTAAAAACTTTTATTTATATAATAAATAATACGTTAAACCTGGCTTTATTAAACGTTTTACAGGTAACGGTAACGGTCGATAATATTTTATATACCGGCTTTAACTATTATATTATAATAACCGAAATACCGGTAAACCCTCCCGAAAAACCTTTACGCGTTAAATTAAATTTCCCCGAAAAAGCCCGGTTACGCTTTTTTTAACTGGTATATTTATATTAAAAATAAAACCTTAATAACTTTTTTTTTTAAACGAACCCGATATTTAAAGTAAAAACGAAAATATTTATTAACGCTTTATTAAAAATATTAAAATAAATTATAAAAATTATAAGTAAATTAAAATATAACTACGGCCGGGATATTACTTAATAAAACGAAAACTATAAAAAAGTTATTACCTGTTTACGCCGCGTTTATTAAACGGGCAACATTAAAAAAACCCAGAAGTTAATTAAGGTTTAAAAAAAGACGGTACGCCGAGCTAAAAAATAATATTAAAACAAACTTATTGCCGAAATTAGAAATAATAAAGATATTTTTAAAATCGTCGGCTAATATAAATATAAAAACAGTTTCCGTTTATTATTAATAAAGGACGGAAATAAAGTAATTACCGATATAAAAAAAAAAATTAATTTATTACGCTATAAAATACTGGTCTTTTAAGCCGTTAGCGGGGACGTTATAAACCTTTAATAACCATTATAGCCATAGGATTAAAATAAGTTTAATTACGAAAACACGTAATAAATTTATTTTAACCTTTTATAAAACCTTAAGGTATTAATAATAAAAGCGGAAAACGCGTATATATAAACATTATTTACGGCACTTAGTAAAAACGGATTAATAACTATATTATTATAATTAATTTAGCCAATAATAAATAAAGCAGTACGTATATTATATAAAGCATGTTTCCGCCATAGTTATTACCTTTAGGTTTTTAAAATAATAAAAATCGTTATGCTTCCGAAAATAAGTAAATCCGATTTTATTAAATTTAAGTTATAAAAACCTATATTATTATTTTCCTGCCTAAATAAAGGATTAGAAAAACTGGTAATTAAGCGTATAATAATATAAATATTACGTTATAAAATATTTTACCCGTAATAATTTGGCGCTTTTTTTAAAAAATTAATAATCAACTTAATTACTTATATTATTTACGACATTAAATAAGTGTTTACCTATAAAAACGTTACTTTATTATTAATAATAAACGTATCGGATGTTTTTAACGCCGTTTTACGTAATCGCCTTATTTTCCGTTTAAAATAATAAGGATAAGATATAAAATTTATATAATAAATAAACTTTTTTATAACGGATCGGCAGGCGGTTATACGTATAAAAGATATTATTATTAACCTTATTCCTTTATTTTATAATATGCTTTAAGGATTTTTAATATCCTTTATTTTTTTTATACTATATATCGAGCTAATACTACGAAAAAAATCGATACTTAACACTAGGTTTAAATATATAAACGATATCGTTATTTTACGTACCGGCCCGATAACCTTTTATATAACCGCCGCCCTGGCTACCGATATAAAAGACGTACTTAAATAAGAAAAAAATAATGCCTTATCTTTTAACTTAACAAAATATAAGCTTAAATATTTTTATAAAAATAAAACCCTTAAAATTAACGTAATTATTATTATCGGTAATGCTTTCGAAATTAAGGCTTTAACGGAGGCAGTCCGGTGGTTTAACGTTTTTTTTAACTTATAACTTAATTTTAAAAAACACGTTATTAAATAAAGTAATAAAACGTTATAAATGGTTAACTATATACGATATTTTAATAAAGTCGTATATAAATTCCTTTTAAATAAAACGGTTAAAATTATTAAAACTTACGTAATGCCGATCGTAATATACGCCGTAAAAACCTGGTGGCTAAAATTTTAACGCCTTTTAATTAAAAACGCGTTTAAACTAGCCGATACCAGGATAGGCCTATTTATAAATAAATTAAATAAACTATTTAAGATCGCCGTTAAAACCGCGTTATTTATTTAACGTATTACTTATACCATTATCCTTTATAAAAAATCGGGGATATTATTAATAAAAATATTCCTTATATAAATTAAATTAAAATATTCGGTACGTTTTCGGACGTTAAATAAAAACCACCCTATAATTACCTGGCTATTTTATTTTAAAGGAAAATAGCCGACGCGTTTATAATTAACCGATATAGCCCCGGCTTACCTACGTTTACTTCTTTTTATAAAACGTTAATTATTATTACTTATACTTTTTTTTTTTGATAAAAACGAAGGCATTAAAATATATAAAAAGTGGTTATCTTTTTTTTTACCGACGGACTTAATTATTTATTTTAATAGCTTTAAAATTAACCGTATAAATTAAAATTTTATATTTTATTAAAATAACGGACGTAAATCTTTTTATGCCGTTTATAAACTTTTAACTTAAGTAAAAGTTTTTGATAAAGAAATAATAACCGCGCGTAAAACGGTATAATAAGTAAAAAAAAAATGGTATAACTTTAACTTTCCGGCAACCGGCTTATATTTTTATATCGATAATACGGCGGTTATATATGGTTTATTCGGTTATTTATCCGATAACTTTTAGGTTAATTTTTTAACCTTTTATAATATAATTACCCGTATCCGGCCGTTTACCGTATTTATTTAATAAACGCCGGGTTATAAAAATATTATCGGTAATAAGGTTATAAACGTTTAAATTAAGCTCGGGGCTGTTTAATACCCGGATACCGGGATAATAATTTTTACCTATTTTAAACGTATTATAAAAAGGAGGCATAAGCTTTTTTTTACCAAATAATGGTTTCGAAATACCTTTTCGTCGTATATATGATAAAACTTTTTATATAAAAGCTTTTTTCCCGAGTTTTTTTTTCCACGTTAAATACTGTATTACTTTTTTATAAAACGATCGGGTTATAACGATTTTACCGAATATTATTAACGTTTTAAACATAACGCGTTTTACTTTTACCGGTATAAAAAAAAAAAAACCGCCGGCCATGTTTTCGATTATAACATTACGAAAAATACCTTTTATTTTTTAGCCTAACCCGGTTATAAAGCGATTTAATTTTTTAATTATAAAGGCTATTTTATTTTTTTAACTTTTTTCGATAAGGTTAAGCCTTATTCGATAACGGATTAAAAATTAAGCGCGTAATAAAATATGGTAAGTTTTAAAACCATTTATAACAGGTAACGGGTAAAATAGCTAAGGTATAACTTAAAGGATTCGGAAATAAACGGCGAGGCTTTAAAAAAAGATAACCGTAAAAAAATAGCTGGCGGAGGATTTTTTATATTAACCGTAACACGTTAATACGGCCCGTTTTTAAACAGACTTACTCCAGCCGTCCTATATATTATATAATGTCGGCACCTAGTTAGTTAGGTGTAGCCCTGTTTATAGGTTTACATGTAAATAGCCTTAGATAGTATGGTCCACCCGGACGTAAAATAAATCATCATCATCATCATCATCAAAATAGCCACCATACCGGCCACCGGGCTGGTCATCATAATAGCCATCGCGATAGCCACCGAGATAGCCACCCACTTACCACCATACTGGCCACCATACCGGCCACCGGGAGGCGAGTCCCAGGCCACCCACGGGTGATGGACGGGATAGCCGACGGTACGACGCGGAGGATTCGGCGACGGCGAGACCCTGGCAGAGGGAGAGCCGTAGGTAGATAGATGGTGGAGGATTTCCTATGTCAACCGCAACACGCTGGCACGGCTCCCCCCCCCTGGGACAGGGGCTCACTCCAGCCGTCCCATACACTATACAATGTCGGCACCCAGCTACCTTAGGTGTAGCCCTACATGTAGGCCTGCAGACGTAGATTAGCCCTAGATAACATGGTCCACCCGGACGTAAAATTCATCATCATCATCATCATCATCATAGTAACCTTTTATACGGCCGTAACCTTAATTACCGACGTAAAAAACGTATTTAATTAAAAGAAAATAACGCCTTACTTTTCGATCTAATAAAATATAAACTTAAATATTTTTACAAAAATAAAATATTTAAAACTAACGCGGTTATTAGCAACATATTTAAAATAAAAACCTTAATAAAAACGGTCCGATAACTCGGTATTTTTTTTAATTTATAACTTAATTTTAAAAAACACGTCGTTAAATAAAGTAATAAAACGTTACGGGTAATTAATTATATATAACATTTTAATAAAATTATATACGGCTCCTTTTTAAATAAAACCGCTAAAACCGTTAAAACTTACGTAATACCGATCGTAATATATATTATAAAAACTTAATAATTAAACTTTTAACGCCTTTCGGTTAAAAAGATATTTAAACCGGTGTGACGGCTGGTCTATTCCTAACTATTAGTCTAATCGAGGGGTTTATGTTAGCAGGAGTGCTGGGGTTTTAAGTAATAAGTAGTTACGTTTGGTAATAATAAAAAAAAGGGTGTTTTAAGTAATTAAGTTATATTATAAACTAATAAGTTTAAAGATTATTTAAAAAAAAGGTAATAAACGTAGTTATATATTATTTATGTCCTTTGTTCCTAACATTGGAATATATAATTATATTAAATCCTTAGATCGTAACGGATCCAACTGATACCTTTGGATCCATGGATTATGACGGATCCATATGTGGCTCTTCTTATGGCTTGTTAAGTGTGGCTGGCTTACGTTTTTATTCTTCCGGCAGTACCGCTAACGAATAGGGTTACCAGCCCCCACTTGGCCTAGTCAGGCCATAACAACCGGCCGATACCAGGATAAACTTATTTATAAATAAATTAAATAAATTATTTAAAATTATTGTTAAAGCCTTAATACCTATTTAACGCATTATTTACATTATTATCTTTTATAAAAAATCGGGGATATTATTAATAAAATACTTTTTATATAAATTAAAATAAAATACTTAGTACGTTTTTAAACGTTAAATAAAAATTACTTTATAATTACCTGGCTATTTTACTTTAAAAAAAATAACCGACGCGTTTATAATTAATTAACATAACGCCAGTTTATTTTTACTTACTTTTTTTTATAAAACGTTAACTATTATTATTTACGTTTTTTTTTCCGATAAAAATAAAAGAATTAAAGTATATAAAAAATAATTATCCTCCTTTTTACCGTCGGATTTAATTATTTATTTTAATAGTTTTAAAGTTAACCGTATAAATTAAAGATTTATATTTTACTAAAATAATAAACGTAAATTTATTTACGCCGTTTATAAATTATTAACTTAAATAAAAATTTTTAATAAAAAAAATAATAGCCGCGTATAAAGCGGTATAATAAATAAAAAAAAACTAATACGATTTTAACCCCCCGGTAACTAGCTTATATTTTTATATTAATAACATAACAGTTATACGGACTTTTTCGGCTATTTATCCGATAATTTTTTAACCGACTTTTTAATATTTTACGAAACGGTTTCCCGTATACGTTTACTTATTACCTTTATTTAATAAGCGTTAAAATATAATAACATTAACGGTAATAAAGCCGGAAACGTTTAAATTAAGTTTAAAACTATTTAATACCCCGACTCCGGCGGCATTATAACTTTAATATATTTTAAACGCATTATAAAAAAAAGCGTAAACTTTTTTTTGCTAAATAATAATTTTAAAATACTTTTTCGTTATATATACGATAAAACTTTCCGTATAAAAAGATTTTTTTAAACTTTCCTTTTTACGTTTAATATTTTATTACCTTTTTATAACACGATCGGGGCATAACGATTTTACCGAATATTATTAGCATTTTAAATATAACGTATTTTACCTTTACCGGTATAAAAAAAACCGTTAATTACGTTTTCGATTACGACATTATAAAAAGTACTTTTCGTTTTTTAATTTAACCCGGTTACGAAACGATTTAACTTTTTAACTATAAAAATTATTTTATTTTTTTTAACCTTTTTCGATAAAGTTAGGTTTTACTTAATATCGGATTAAAAATTAAGCGCGTAATAAAATATAATAAGTTTTAAAATTATTTATAATAAGTAACGGGTAAAATAGCTAAGGTATAACTTAAACGATTCGGAAATAAATAGTAAAGCTTTAATTAAAGGATAGCCATAAATTAATAGTAAATAACGGAGGATTTTTTATGTTAACCGTAACACGTTAATACGGCCCGTCCTCGGATAGACTTATTTTAGCCGTTTTATATATTATATAATGTTGGCACCTAATTACTTTAGGTATAACCTTATATATAGGCTCGTAAATAAATAGCTTTAGATAATATGGTCCACCCGGACGTAAAATTCATTATCATTATTATCATCATCACCTTTATGTCGTAATTTTTAAACCCAATATTTAAATAAACCGATAAAATAAGTAATACGTTAAATTTTACCTTTATTACTGCTTTTTTTTT